>OZ005662.1:148467927-149667927 GCA_963930645.1 Salticus scenicus
CATTTTTTAAAATGTTTAAAATATTTGGTATTGATATTTGCAACAGAAAGGGTAATAAAGCTGATAGGTTTATTACGTGTACAATGAGATACATTATGAACTTGAATTGGTTAAACTGGTTGTTGGTGATAATTTCTTCGCTGTATCTAGTGTCTATTAATATGAGCTATGTTAAAATTATGATAATATCAATTATCCTAAAAATAGTCTTATTTACAAATTGGTGTTACATTATTAAATTTCAAACTAAAATAAAAAAACGAATCGTAAAATTACAAAATTTACTAAGTATGCTAGAAATTGTTCCTGCTAAGAAACATGCAATAATATCTTATTTATTTTTCACATTAATTTGTATCATGTCACTAGTTTCTTATGTTATCGACTTTGATGAAATTTTTTTTATATTTATTACTCAAATCTATACATTCAATTCAGTAGACGTAAATTGGTATTTATCAGTGATATTTTGGCACGCATATCATATTACATTTTTCTATGAATATTTCTTTTTATGTTACTTTGCATTGATTTATATTAATATTTGTTGTTATATGACGATGATATTATCCAGACATATCCAAATTAATAAAAGCCTTTTGAAATTTCGTGTAATAACATCTATAGACATTTACGCCTGTATTATTCGTTATGATTCTGTACTCGCTACATTCAAAAAGATTAATTCAATGCTGTCTTTTCCCATATTTTTAGGAAGCAGCTATAAAGTTTGGGGTATTTTTTTCTCTACTTTAACTATGTTAAATAATCAGAATAAAGTTTCTCTAAAGGATTTTTCTTTTTTTGTCACCAACTTTTCATTGTTTACTGGAATAGTTCTTGCAGCGTCGTCGGTGAATCAAGCTGATAAATTAGCAAAAGAGACTAACATTCAAGTTTTGAAATATTTCAGCGAAAAAGACAGAATTAAGACAAAAAGAAGCGTTAAAGTTTTCTTACAAATATGCCATTCTCCTGCTTTTGTCCTTACTGGATGGGACTTTTTTGAGTATACGAAAGGATTTTATGTGTCAGCAGTTGGCTGTCTGATAACTTATTCATTACTTATAAAACATTTGTGATTACTAAATATAAAGATAAAAAGAAGAAAATATATGTAGTTATTATTAGCTTTTATGGATTGTTATATAACGCTCATAAGTGTATTTAAGTTTTCAATATGTTATTTATTACAAAAAAAAAAAAAAAAAAAAAAAAAAATCTGAGACAATAGCTTTAAATGACTACGATTAAATAAGGAGAATTCCGAACTGCAGAACTGCAGTTCGAGAATAATAAGTTAAGTCTATAAGAGTATGGATAAGTGAGGAAAAATCGGAATCCTGAAAATATAGTAAGACATCGAAAGTATTTAATATTCATAAATACTATATTAGGTTTTCTTCAATAAAATATATATTCAGACAACAATTCTTGTGATTTTTGACGCATTTTTTACAGATTTAAAATCTTTAAATTTCGTTTTCTCAGTTTGCATTTTATTTTTCTACAGATATTTAACTAGAGACATTATTAATCATGGCACAACTCCAAAGACCATGAAATTTTCAATTTAATTTTGAAATTTATACATCAAGACTGAAAGTTCATTTCAAAAAATTATGAAGTGGAAGGCTATAATAAATTTCTATAATTCCATAATTATCTGAAATGAGCTTTCAGGCTTGATGTATAAATTTCAAAATTAAACCTAATATTGTTCAGTTTATAAATATTAAATGGAAATATAAGCTTTAATATGAAACCTACTTCAGTGGTGAAGTCAAAGGTGAGAAGTGCCATTAAGTTATCTTTTTTCGCGTAAATTCCGATCTTTAAAAAATTTTTACAATGAAATTTCAAAGGAAGTAAATGAAAAAATATTTTAAAATAAAAAACATTATAAAGAATTGGTAAAATATAACGAGTTAAAAAAAAAAAAAAAAAAAAAAAAAAAAAAAAAAAAACTATATAGAGACGAATTTTGTGTACGTGAATATGCTTAACGTGGTTACTTTTAACATGAACGGTTTCCTCATTCCCCACCAAAATGAATATGGACTTTAATGTTTTTTTCACTTTTTAACATGAATTTGCTTAACATGAAATTTGACTTAAGACGAACTTTTTCAGATGTGCCCTAGTGACGATTTATGGTTAACATGAACAAAAATCTTTTTGAAAAAGGGAACAATTTCCTTTTCCATAAAAACAATAAAATGTTCTTATGCTGTGTAGAAATCACAATAAGTTTTGTCCAAACAGTATTACTGCATTTTGACAATTCAAAAACTGTCAACAGCTTAACAATGTTTCAAAGACTGGATTGTAATAATTCCTCAAAAAATTTCTTTTGTCTTAATAGAAGAATGTTCTTGATTCAAATGTGTGAGAAGTTAATGCTAAAACTTCTAAGAAATCAAACTAAAACTTCTTTTGATCATAGTTTTAATTTTAAGAGTGCCAAAATTATCTTTCATGCCAAACACGTTTCCGAACTGGATTTTTTGGGAAAATGTAGCTATTTACCTTAATCGTGATAAAATTGTCAATGAAAAATCTGATTCCACTTTGCTGTCTACAGCCTAGAAAAATTTGTTTAATTCAATTAAATAATTTCCTTCATTATGTTTATAACACAATAATAGTTATAATTAAATAATTCTAAATAATTAAATAATAATAATAATAATAAATTTTATTAAATTTACTTATTAGTATAATATTAATTAATATAAATAAAATAAAATAAAATAAAATAAAAAACAAAATAAATAAATAAAATAAAATTAATTGTTTATTCCTTTCCTCCCTCCTTTTGTTTTTGTGTGTGCATGTGTGTTCCTCTCTGATTGGTCCTGCATGATGCTTCCTATTGGTTGTTTGTGTTGCTCCTCCCCCTCTTGATTTTGCCCTGCTTTCAGTCTTGCTTTTGCCTCCAAGGCAGTAGCACGTGTTTTTTTGCACCTTGATGAAGGAAGGCTACGTCCTTTCGAAACCGGTTGTGCTGGCTTAAAATTTATGGTGTGTGAAGAAGTCTTATTGGTCTATTTAAAACTTCTCTTATTTTTTAACGATCTTGACTATCGTTTTAACCACCATACAAAAGTGCTTTCAGTGTACAGATTTTAAAAAGAATTAAAATAAAAAGTGTTATAATGTGAGGTTCAAAATACAACTAAGCATCGGAAGATACATAGCTATTATACACGACCTTCAGAGTTTAAAAATAGCGTAAGATTTAATAATTACCGAAACTAGGGACCCTCGATAGAGAGAGACTGGACATTGTCGTGCCGGCGTTTTGACGAAATTCTCCATTTTAGTGCCAGTTGCTCCATTGCTTATCATTACGCTGAGAAGAAATTTTGATTACTTTACGTCATAATCGAAAAATAACTTATTTATTACATTTTTACTTTGTTGGGAGATAAATTGCTTTAATTTTGGAATACTTTTAAAAGATAAAAAATGCATAATTATTTATTTTATATCATGCTTTAAATACTTTGAATTCTCTTCTTGCATGCTGTTTTACGAATTTATATCCTAACATATGAGATAATTACATTATTTATTTGCTAGCTAATTAGTTTTTAAGTTCTGTTTTGCAATATATTTAATATGTTGGATCTCAATGTATTTTTCTGATATATTTTAAAATACATATTTAAAATAACTATATAAATATATATATATATATTTTTATTTTTTGCTAGTACGCAAAATGTATCAGATTTCTTAAAATAAATTAGTAAAAATAGAGAAAATAAGGTGTATATTATTTGCTAACATATGAAATATAAATTTCTTTTAAATAATAATTGCCATAAAAATTTTTATAAATAATATTTAAATAAGTAATTATTTTTATTTACATAATATTAAAAAAAAAAAAAAAAAAAAAAAAAAAAAAAAAAAAATCAATGAAATAAGCAAATGTAAATAAAATAAATAAAAACATTTTTTAATTTCTAAAGATATTTGTTAATATTTTTACAAATTCTTATTAATAAAATTTTTATTTTTAATATTTAACTAAGTTTATATTATTAATAATGCGTAATTGAAATAAATAAAATATGTATTTTTAGCTTGTAAAAATATTACGTAAATATTTTTGTAAAATAATAAAAAATAATTTCTGTTCTTCTGCCGTAGTTTTACATTTATTCATGAATTACTTAACAAAAACTAAGATTACCATATTAAAAAAAAAAAAAAATTCTAATTTTATATATATTAATCTTCCTAATATATTAATCCTCTATATATTAATCCTCTAATTTATATATATTAATCCTCCCTAATAAATAATAAGTATGTCCTCAGAAAAAATAAGGTAGAATTACTTTCACTAAGGTAGAATTGCTTTCATAATCAACGTATTTTGCTTAATATAGAAATATACAACAAAAAATTCCTCTGTTTTCCGATAGGAATTGAAAAAGTAGCCATGTCGAAGGTTAAAACAAAATTCGTTTTTCTTCAAATTCTTTTTCTCTAAGACGAAAAAAATTACATATTTATGTTCTGCATTACTTTCTGCACAAATTTAACACAATTTCCTTTCATTTATGTTGTATAGTAAAGCGTCAATCGCGAAGAAAAAAGCATTACGTTCTACGGGGATCGCTCCGAATTGGCACTAAAATAGCCGACTTTCGGTCAATGTCCAGTCTCTCTATATATAGGGTCCCTAACCGAAACGTCAGTGGAGGCCCCTTATTAAGACTCAAAAAGATTTTGTGTTCCGTCTGTGCGTTTGTCTGTTTGTCTGTCGCGTGATAGCGGCCACAAAAATCACGCTATTGAATTGAAACTTGGGACGCATGTTCATGAGCCCACGGAATCAGATGTATCCTTTTCGGTGTGCATAACATTTATAGTTCGTGCACAGGGACACACCAAAGTTTTTCTTTTTCTTATTACGGCCTATGGAAAGAATTTGTAAGTACGACGATAGCGGCCATAAAAATCACGCTATTTACTTGCAATTTGGTACAAATGTTTATGAGCCCACGGAATCAGCTGTATAGTTTTGGGTGTGCATTCTATTTGCAGTTCGTATACAGGGACATGCTATAATCTTTCTTATCATTATGGCCTATGAGAAGAACTATTATGTACCGCGATAGCGGCCTCAAAAATCTCGCTATTAGACTTGTAATTTGGTACACAAGTTCATGAGCCCAACGGAATTAGCTTTATAGTTTTAAATGTGTGTTCCTTTTGTAGTTCGTGTACAGGGACACATAAAAAATTTTTCTTATCATTATGGTCTATGGGCAGAGTTTGTATGTACCGCAATAGCGGCCGCAAATATCCTCCGATTGACCAAATTGGCACACATGTTCAGGCTTTGTAGAGAAATAGCTGCATAATTTTTTTTGTTTATAATCTTTATGAATTGTCACACGCCAAAATTCTTAGCATTACGGCATATGGGATGAATTTCGTTTAAATGCGTTTTAACATAATTATTTTGCAACCAACAAAATTAAATTAGTATACATTAGAGAGATGCTTAAATTTATGTTTGTTTTGCAGAAAATATGTGCTCTTATTAGGCTTCTTAATTAATGTACAAGACCTTACAAATGTGTACTGACAATGTCACGTAATCATCCAAATTAAGTCAAAGTTCGAACAATTATTCATGAAAAACGTGGAATAAGCTGAATAGTTTTTACTGGTGTATACATTATTTATTGTATGCTAAATAAATTTTTGACTACCGAAAGAGAATGAGAAATGTTACTAACAATCAAGTAGAAGCAACATTAATTTGGTAAACGAATCCCCAGTGTCAGACTTCTCTCATTTCCAGATCAATTTTAGAGAAGAAAATGAAAAATTTTAAAGACGGCTCGAGAAATTTTAAGCATGTAAACTTGAAGTGAGAAGGCTGCAGTAAATGATATGACAACAAAATATTTTACAACAAACAAATTGGAATTAATGTAAAGAAATGTGCTCCATCAGATGTCTTCAATGCCGGTAAAACTCCTTTCTTTTTGGAAGGCACATTTTTTTAGAAATTCAAAGATTAAAGGTACTTAAATTTCCCATGCAATAAAGAAATGTTAATCCTTTTGGTTGCTATTAATATGATCTCAACATCGAGGCCTTAGTCATGAAAAAACTGCAAATATCTGCTGTTTAAAGAAGACAGAATCATTATCAGTGATATATGATTCGATTAAAAAACTGCGAATTACCGCAGATTTGTTCATGAAATGGTTCAAATAAATGAACAACAAATTTAAAAAAGAAGGACGAGAACGAAATATTAGTTTGACATTGGATACCTTTAGTGGTCATTTTGACAATTCGGAACTTAAAGCAATTCAGTTAAAATTTTTACTAGAAACGACGACTGCAAAATTACAGACACGTGACCAAGATATAAGAAGCTTATTATAGAAAAAAAAAAATAATCTTTTTCATTTTTTTTTTTTTTTTTTTTTTTTTTTGATTTCATAAAGACGTGCCATTTCCCATTAACTTGTTGGCTACATTCTCAAATCTGAAAAGAAATAAGTATCCTCGTATATTATTGAAAATAGTTTTTAAAATCTGATTTTATTTCAGTGAAATTTTAATCATAAGTTTATACTGAAATAAAACAGTCAATAACTTTCGATTCATTTTAGAAAATTTTGGAGTGGGAGGCTGATTTTTTATACCAACTATGTGAAAAATACCGGATCCGGGAATCGAACCCGGGCCTTCCGCTTTACGCGCAGATGCTCAAACCATTGAACTACCCTGGCTGACTACCAGCTAGGCATTTTTTTATTGCATGGGAAATGCTAGGCATTTCTTGCTAGGCATTTCTTTATTGCAATAAAGAATGAATAAATTTCAAAATTAAAACTTTCGATTCTTTAAAAGTGCAAGTACGTACATTTTTAAAACACGTTATTTTTGAGGAATATGTTATAAAAGGCGACAAAACAACATCAGCTTTCATTGTGGATGATAATAAGGTCAATCTTTTAGGATTAATGAATGAAAATAACTCAACTTGAGGGAATTTTCACTCATTTGCCTAGGAGAAACGCGCCCTCTCATATTGAGTTAAATTAACTTAATTAAATGAGTTAACGTAATGCACTCAAACTTGAATGATTTATTCTATTTGAGTAATTTATTTACTTTATTATTGTTTTTAATACAAAGGATTTTAATAATTGGATCACTTTACTATGGCGTTTCCTTTTGCACTTGCATGCTAATGAAGAAATGTATTGCAGAGAGAGATGTTACCACTTACAAGGGGAATGAATGAGCAGAAATAACTCAAACATCGATAAATATCGATAACTCTTAAAACGGAGAAAGAAGAGTAGGACAGTTCTTTAAAATAAATAAAATTAACATTAAATGAAATATTTAATGCTTAAAACCATAAGATTGTTTGTGATATAAGCAGAAAATTCTAGCGAATCATTTAATGTTGTGGGCAATTTAGAAGATGTGATACATGGAAAAAGATGTGAAAAGAAAACAATCACGGATAACGGATTTTTCTTAAGATTTTTTTTTTTTTTTTGTTTATGGGATATCACAAAAGAATAAATTTAATTCAAAAGATTTTTATTTTTATTTTTGTTATTATTATTATTATTGTTGGCTTTTTTTATATTGAACAAAACTAATTACTCATAATGTAATTTTAAACAAATGGGGATAGGGGGGTGCTATTTGAAGTATTCGCTATGTATGCATACTTTCTCAGTATTTCTAACAAGTTAGATTCTGATTTACTGATTACAAGAAATACTGATAATACGAACAAAATTTTAATCTTCCTTGAGATTCACGTTTACTAGGTTCGACTGTATATACACTCACACACACACATATATATAATGATATAATGAAACAATTAAAAAAAAAAAAAAAAAAAAAAAAAAAAAAAACTTAAAAAATTTTAATTTCATGGAAAAAAAAGTCACATTTCCAGTATAAGTATTACTGAACACAAAATATTTTTTCATTTGACTATGATCTCACAGTTTATATATTTCATTCGTAATTTAACTATTGAATAGTTTCGTTGAATAAATTCAAATAAAAAAGAGTGTGATTTGCAATGGATTCATATTATGCAGGGTGGTGACAAAATTTTCCTTGATTACAATAAATATATATATATATATATATTAAAAAATCTATTAAAACTTGGCATATGAAAGTTTTGATGTGTTATAAAGACATTTATAAAGTCTTTAAAAAACCTACTTACGTTAGTAAATTTTAATGCGACATTTAACAATTTAATTCAAGTTTGATGCGGTAATAATTTTTAAAAAAGTTAATATATATATATATATATATATATATACACATTGATAAAGTTTCTGCTGTTTTGAATACTGTGCACAGAATGCAATATGTGGTCCACAAAAACGGTGGACAGATTGAACCTGATTTGAATGTGCTAAATGAAAGGTAATTTTATTTAAGTATTGATTCTGCGTTTTTTAGAACTCTCATTTCTTTTACACAGCGCCACATATCCCCCTATCGGTGACTTTTGGGACTAATATATATATATTTTTTTTTGTGTGCAATCCTTCGTCCCCCGTCTTGTTAAATCATCGTACAAAATTTGGTGCCATTCATGCAATTAGATCACTGTACAGAACACTTTAAACACTATCAGTTGAATTACGGTCACCCTGTATTTATCGAATAAAATTGATCCTAAACCTAGTTTGAATTCTTTTTAACGTAGGTTTATATGCAGTACTTGTTATCTTACCTTTTAATCTATAACTTGACTTTATAGTATTGAAATGGATGATAAGAGAAAGTCGTGTAAGTGTCACCCTAGATTATTTTATAGAGTAAATATGGAATAAATAAGTTTAATTATACTTAGAAAAAAATGTTTGGCAGCGAGTTTTGATTTAATCGCAGAACTTTTGCTGTTTATTTTTTTTTTTATTTTGATTCAAGATATTGATATTTTAATACCAACAAATTATGCTTAAAATATATGCGTAAATTATTTGTATAAAGTTTGAAAAATATACGTAAAAAAATGATCTCTTTTGTAAAAATTGGCAAAGATATGATACAAAGCTCCACAGAAAAGAAAAAAACCTTTAAAATCAACATATATTATTCTAGAGAAAGAAAAAAAAAAGACTGTTTAATTTAGAGATTAAATTTAATTTCTTAAAGTGTTCTAGTCACTTAAAAAATTAAAAATATCTTGCTGATATTATTGAATTTTAGTTCTGTTTTGTATACAGGAAAAAAAAAAAAAAAAAAAGAAACTCGTAAGAGAAACAAACAATGTTGTTATAGTTACAAAATTATGTATTTTCATTTAGATATAGCTTATCTGAGACAAAAATCTTCATTTTTTAAGAAGATATACATCTAAAGTGTAAGATAAATATATACAGTATAAGGTATGTAAAGTATAATATAATTTATAATGTTTCTATAAAGAAATTAATACATTTGGAAGTATATAACTGAATAATAATAAAAAATAAAATAAAATAAATAAAAAATGTATGCTTTCAGGCGACCTGTTGGTAACAAGACTTGTAAATCTGTTTTTTCGAATTCCAGAAGACAAATTGTTGACAGAAATCTAAATACCTATTTTAGGTTGTTTAAAATATTCGGTATTGATATTCAAAATAGAGTGGATAATCAAGTAGATAGGTTTATTACACGTACAATGAGATACTTAATGAGCTTGATTTGGCTAAGCTGTTTTGTAATGATAATTTCCTTAATATATTTAGTGGTTATTGATGTGAACTATCTTAAAAGAATTTTAATATCAATTATCCTAAAATTAGTCTTATTTGCAATTTGGTGTTATATTATTAAATTTCAAACGAAAATCAATTCAGGAATCATAAAACTACAAAATTTACTGAGCATGCTTGAAACTTTACCACCAAAGAGACTTACCTTAATTTCTTGTTCATTTTTTGCAGTTATCTGTATTGCGTCAATAGTTACGTATGCTAGTAACATTGAGAAAGGTACTTTTAAATTTATTATTACAATGTATACATTCAACACATTAAATACTTCTTCCGTAGATTGGCATTTATCAATGATTTTGTGGCACGTATATCATATTAAAATCTTTTACGGATATTTTTTTTTATGCTACTTTTCATTATTTTATGTTAATATTTGTTGCCATATGAAGAAAATATTATCAAAACATGTAAAAATCAACAAAAGAATTTTGAAGTTTCATTTAATAACATCTGTGGATATTGAAACCTGTTTAAATCGTTATGAAAATATACTCTCTGCATTTAAAGAAATCGATTCAATGCTGTCTTTTCCTATATTTTTAGTGAGTAGCTATAAAGTGTGTAGTATTTTTTACTCGGCTATATGTTTGCTAGATAAACGTCTCGAATTTTCCCCGAAAGAATTTTTGTTTTTGGTCTTCAACTTTTCATTGTTTACCGGAATAGTGTTTGCAGCTTCATCAGTTAATCAAGCTGATAAATTAGCAAAGGAGAAAAATATGCAAGTTTTAAAATGTTTAAGCAGAAAAGACATTAGTAAAACAAACAGATTTGGAATTTTCTCACTAATGTGCCATGCTCCTGCTTTTGCCCTTACTGGATGGGACTTTTTTGAATTCAAGAAAGGACTTTACCTGTCAGCTATTGGCTGTTTGATAACCTATTCGCTACTTATTGTAAAATTGTGATAGTTAAGTATAGGAAAGAGCCAAAAAGTAGTGTTGGAACTTCTATACCAATGCACCATACTTCTGGTTTGACTTTACTGGATGGGACTTTTCGAATACGAAACGGTTTTGAATGTCGGCAGTTCGTTGTCTGATGAATTATTTGTTACTCATAATAGATTATTGTGAGTCTTAAATATGGATAAAAAAAAAACAAAAACAAAAAAAAAAAACAGAAAATTTAAATTCAAGTGTATCTTTTGTTGAACTATATGTGAATGCTCTAATGTTGTACATATGTCCACTGTAAAGTATTTAATCTGAACAAAAATCTTTTAAATAACATTTTGCTATTAAATGAGTGAAAGATTACATTTGGAAATTGATGATAAAAAAGAAACTTTAAAAAAAAAAAAAAAAAAAAAGGTACTACAATAAGGCATCTAAACAAATTTTTTGTTGTAGCTACTTGATTACTAAATATGTAAAAACCTAATTTATTTATCAATAATTTTTTAACTTTAATCGTTTTCTCTTAAAATGCGATCTTTAAAAATATATAAAATTACTATTATAATTAAATATTACTGAATTAAATGAAAAATTTTTAGATTGTCAGCGAATATATGTCACTGGAGAACATATAATAACACAATGACTAAAAAAAAAAAGCAAATTTTTTTTTTTACATACAATTAGACACTTAAAAGCAATGTAAAAAATGTTCAATGTTTCCTGTACAATGTAAAAAAAAAAAAAAAAATATCGCAAACTTTTTCGAGGTCAAGTGTTTTGTGAATAAAAACGTGACTAAATTCTCAAAAAGTCCTAAAAAAAAAAAAAAAATTCTTTAAATTGACAGAATATGTTCACACATAAATTTTACAATTAATATAATTCATTTCAAAACCTCGCAGCAATATTTATTTTCTATATTAACTTGATTTACTATGTCATCATAATGGTAATAATGTGTAAATAATGGTGAAAAATATATGGTATAAATAATGGTGAAAAAAAGAGTCAGAAATAGAGCATTTCTGTGTTGAAACCTGTTTTCATGACTACTGAAAAGTTTATTTTATATCTTTAACAATCACAAAATCCTACAGCACCAAATGTAGAATTTATTTTCTTTGTATAAAATAATTTACAATGCTAATCGTAAATTGCACCAGTACATGGCAAACACGGAAGGCAAACTATTTGCACAATACCGTTGATTTGAAAATTTCGCAAGAATAAAGAATTTTCTAGATACCAGATTTGATATTTTCTTTGACTTGGAATATTTTCTGGAGGTATTACCGAAAAATTTAGGTCTTGTTCTCTACGCTGTAAAAAAAAAGAGAGAAAAAGAAAAAGTCTAGAATACAAAAAAATTCGTAAACTTTTTATGCGGGAAAATTTCAAGCGTGTTGCATATAAGCCAGAAATTTAATTTTTAGGAAGCACTGTATAAGAATAAAAACTCTTTATGCAAACTTATAGCACGAAGAGCTATAAATATGCTTAATAAAACATACTCATAAAATAAAACAGTCATGTTTGACCAAAAGGTAATCGAACAAAGACCATCCATGTAGGAGGCGAGAACGTAACTAATGCACTACTGAATCACGCGTTACTTAGCACCTGTTACTTAGTAATTCACAGGCATTCTTAAACAAGGTTATTATTATTTTTGTAAAAATCTCTCAACTAGGAGCTCTATTGCAAAGTTTTGGTTAAACCCTTTGGGGCAACTAATTGCACAGGAATAGCGCTAGGGACATTTATCATTTTCAGTTTTCGAAAAGGCGTTTGGTCGTACAATGTAAAAAAAAATAACAGTTATCTGCTGCAAGGAACGAGTAATTTACGAAAAAATTACGTTGTTTGAACTTATTTTCTACGATTACAGAGAGTTTCTTGCAGCAGATAACTGTTATTTTTTTACATTGTAGCATGTTCGGACATCAGGATAACTAGTCGAAACAGAAAGTTTTGTAACACAAATGACACGAAGAACAAATGGACATTTCGAAGTATGTGATTTCTGATGTCCAAATCGTACCAAGATAAACACTCGAAGTATATTCACCAGTTTACTTATTATACGCTGGGACGAGTTACATCTATACAACTTACAGTACTATAAGGCTCAGCGTTACAGACGGTTGCGGTTCTTGACTTTTCAGCTAACATACTTTTCATAAAATGGAGCAACATTTACATTGTAAAGTCTATGAATCGTACAAAATCTGAATATGCGAGCATATGAGTGTCCGAGAGTTACACTGCTCTACAATTCTGAGGTTAGGACCAATTTTCTACGTTGCAAATTATTTGAATCCTAGTTGTTTTCACCAAGCCTGGATGAAGCGAGTTACATTTCCTGAGTTACCACCTACAGAAATTGCAGAAAAATATATTTCTATACTTGCAGTTATGCATGAGTATATATTTATTTTGTTCGCTGTCCTCTAGATACTATATTTACGGATAGATTGATTGCGCATGACTAATTTCCACTGCTAAGACGATCTCTCGGCCTGTCCCCTCCATTGAAATTTCTTTGGGTTTCAGAAAAATCCTTGTGACCAGTGTTGCCAGATTTTGAGACTTTTTTATTCCATATCCACCACTAAATTTTAAATGCAACGATTGCCTAATCACTTCAAGGATTAATCCTCTATTATGTATATCAAATACCATTTCTCGAAATTACTGGTGACTATTGAATAAAAAATTAGCAAAATCTTGTAACACTGCTTGTGACGATAAATCTCCTACATAATCAGACATAACCTAATGGCAACCACCATCGTTTCTGGAAGAAGTATTCTACTTTTTTCATGGGGGTATTCCTGTAAACATGCGTTGATCTATGCATTGTCCATGAATGATGTGCATTACATTGTCAAGCTTCAATTGAAAACACTTGCTTTAACAGTTGCATTTCAGGCATTACTATTGGATACATTCTTTTATGTCTATCAAACTCTTATAATTTGTGACATTTGTTATGCCTTTATCTCTTTGGCTTTGTGGGCATGTAGTGCATCGGGGCTATGCATGTGACGCTATGTTTGGATATGTTAAATTGCTCGCTAAGTTCTTCTAAAAAATTGTTAAATTTTTTTTAATGTGTGGGCAGTATAAAATTTAATTTTGTAATTTTTGAAATTGAATCCCCTGAAACATTTGATTGACTTTATGAAATTTTATTTTACTCATCTTGGTAATTTTGTATGCATGTCAAAGGGTATACTTAAGAGGACTCTCTAATTATCGTTTCCAGATGCCAAAGTCAATGTTATTCTATGGAGAATTTTGCCCCCTCATAAATCATTAACTAATGAATATTTTTTAATTCCGTTTTCACATTCAGAAAATTCACAACTGTTAAAAATTTTATCGCTTTCTAAAACTTTATCTTTCAAATTTTTAATATTTCATTTCTAGGTTGAAAAATACGAATTTTTACAATGTGAAATTTTGCATTTTTTAGATTAAAGATAAAATCTTATAAATAAAAAATATCAATTTTTAGAAAGCAATAAAATTTTTAATAGTTGTGAATTTTCTGAATGTGAAAACGGAATTTAAAAATATGTATTAGCTAAAGTGTTATAACATGGCAAAATTCCCCATAGAATAACATTGATTTCGACTTTCGGAGATAATAAGTAGAGAGTCCCCTTGTGGAATTAAAGTCGAGTTCAATGTTTTCTAAACCCTATATGTTATTGATATTTAAACGAGTTTAAAATTTGTAAATGATGTTGAACGGAAAGCAAATGTTTTAAATGTCAAAAATTGAGGGAAAAAAAAAAGAAAAACTTTTGTGTCGAAAGGGTCAGCTCAAAAGTGGGAAAATTATTAACCGTTCCTATTTAATACAAATTTAATAATGTTCATTTATTAGATACAGAATTCAAAGGTAACGTTCCTACTTTTGATTGAAAAAAAAAAAAAAAATCTCCATTTTGTTTGTGGGCATTTTCGCAAAGTCTGTCATTTTTAACACGTTACGGCAAAGTTTTTGAGATTCATTGCCTTACCACGAAATATTTTTAGAATACCTGCTTTGAAACAAATATATAATATTGAGGTTCCACCAGGCTATATTTTATTTAAAAAGTGGCATAAACATAATTTTAATTTGTGTACGAGGACTTACAAAACAATTTGCGTAGAATATAAAAAATATTTCATACTACAAATAACATAATGATACTAACACATATTATTCAGCTGAATGAAAGCATGCATTCCAGGGAAATTAAAAGTATATGATTATCTTTAATGATTGGTTTGTGAGGTCTCGCAAAAATTTTCAGAGACATTATGGGATACAAGTCGAAATTACTTGAAACACATTTTGAGTTGTGATATAATTTTTTTTTTGAAATTTCTTCATAGTATGCACGCTGCAAAAGATGTTCTGAAACGCATCGATTCGTGTTCGAGACGAAAAGTTTAAATTTATAACATTTTCATTTCAGAACTGGAACGAAACTAACCCTTTTAGTTAATGAAAGAAGCCTTTTGGAAATTTTTCACCATGAAAAAGATAGGTTTCGTTGAAGATCTGCAACGAATCAGGTTGTAAATTAAAACTTTTCGTTCTCAAAACGAATCGATTCGTTATTTTTTTTTTTCCTGCAGGATTTTTGAAATATAATTTACTTAATAACTGATGTTATCAGGTAATAAATGAAGAATTTTGTAAGCAAATATTATAAGTTCGCAATAGTTATTTCGATACAAGTATTTCGGGTCAAAGCAATAGCTGAACAACCTTCATCACGAAAAAAAAAAAAAAAAAAAAGAAAAAAAAAAAAAAATAAAGAAAAAAAGCACAGTGAAAGCATAAAAGTGGACACGAACTTACCAGCCACTTTGATCCTTTTTTATTTTTCATTTTTCATGTTTTGCTCGTGCGTAAATTTTTCCTGATGAGGTGTTCTTTTATTTCGACACTAAACAATTCTTTCGAATTAATGAAGTTTATGGTGTTTGCTTACATACTGCTTTGTTTATTAATACATGATTGAAGAAAAACAAACTATGTATATTTACTCGTTAAAAGAAAAAGGAAAAAAAGTAATTTCTGAGATATTTCTTCCTCCGTAATTGAGAATAAAATATATAGGAAGATATTATCAGCTAGATAAAAAAGTTAGAAGAGCAAGAAAAATGAGCTAGAGTAATTATGTAGAAAGGTGCATTATCATCTATGCGACCCGCATGACTTTTCTTTCTTGTTTAAGAGAAATGTTATCATTTTCAGTGTTTTTTTAACACTTTCCAACAAGGTTGAAAAGTACTAATGACTTCGGTTTGTCTATCTGTCCACGCTCTAATTCCCGTAAATATTCGTGCAATTTCTTGAAACTGATATACGCTATTCATGTTCACTATCGAATATTCCCTATTAAAATGGAGTGAATACCTTCAGTGGTTTGTGTACAGGGACACCCGAAAGTACACCAAAGCATTGTGTTCTATGCGATGTATTTCTATAAACCATATTTTAAGAACTATACTTTGAACAAATCTTAATAAAATTAAAATATATTATTCATATGCACAAAAGAATGCTTTCCATAGAATACACTATGATTAGAATTAGATTTACAGGGCCACACAAAAATATTCAGTTACATTAAGGGGTATTATTGGAAATTTGCTGGAATTGCATTTTCGTTTATAATAATCGTTTTTATCACTTTCTAAATGTTTTTATCACTTTCTAAATGTTTTTATCACTTTCTATTTTTTTTATCACTTTCCAATAAGGTTGAAAAGTGTTAATGCTTCGGCTTGTCTGTCTGTCTATCCGCGCTCTAACTCCCGTAAGTATTTATGGAATTTCTTGAAACTGATATATGATATTCAAGTTCTCTATCAGGTGTTCCATACTGAAAATGGAATGAATACCTCTACTGGCTTGTGTACATGGACATCCAAAAGTATTCCATTGTGTTCTAAGAGAGGTATTTCATATGTTTACATTTCGAATTTTCCAAGAGCCCTGATTACTGCATACTCTTCCCGCTCAATTGTACTCCACATTGATTGAGCTGGGGTA
Organism: Salticus scenicus; assembly: GCA_963930645.1. Lineage (NCBI taxonomy): Eukaryota > Metazoa > Arthropoda > Arachnida > Araneae > Salticidae > Salticus > Salticus scenicus. The sequence goes on from OZ005662.1 coordinate 148,484,700, forward strand.
AGATTTCGGCTGGCAAAAGTTATGAGTTAAAGCTTGCCCTCTGTATTCCGTGGCATCAAACAAGCACCAATACCAGTCAGCAATGCAACGGTGTAGATTTCGGACGAGTTGGAGATATCTGGAGTAACAAGTGCTTTTATTGAACAAAAACTCCTTTTCAGCTTCTAGAACGAAGATCCGCTTCTTCTGTCAATGGGGTGTCATTTGCCACAGACTTCCTCATGAGGTCCATCAAAGGTTTTGCAATGATAGCATATTGAGGAACACATTCTCGGTAGTAGTTTAATAAACCAAGAATAGACTTTGATCTTTTCTTCGTTTTCCGAGCTGCTAATTCTTCTGGGTCGGGACTATGTTCTCCGGAACCCACAATATGTCCCGAATATTTTGTTTTTGTCATTGCAAAAGAACATTTTTTTAAAATTTGCTGAAACATTGAAAGACTTTATGGTTCATAGAATCATTCTAATATGTTTAAGAGTATTTTCCCAATTCAAAGAGAAAATTATTGTGCCATCCAGGAAGCTCTTTGCATAATCGCTATAGGGTCTTAAAGCTTGATTTATGGTTCTCTGAAAATTACTTGGTGCTCCAGATAAACCAAATGGCATAACCTTCCATTGGTACTGATCCTTTGGTGATAAGAACTGGTTAATTCACGGTTTTTCTTCTCAAGAGATATCTCCCAATAACCCTTTAAGATATCAAGAGTAGTCAGAGTTGCATTTCCTGCCTTAAATCTCAGATTGTTGGAATTCTGCATAGGAAATGGAGAGATCTTGTTAGTCACATTTAGTTCTTGATAGTCGACACATAATCTGATTGTTCCATCTTTCTTGGCAACACATACCAGAGGGTAGGCTATTTCAGTTGTAGGGAGTTCTATCAGATACTTTTCTAATAATTCCATGATTTGTTTTTCAAGATTAGGTCGCGAAGTTTCTGGTACCATATATATGTATACGGTTGTTCCCATTCTACAAGTGGGTTTTAGATTTTTAATATGTGATCATACCATCGCTCTCTTTAATTCCCCCTAAAAAACATTCCTTAAACTCAACAGTTCTCTGTGTTAGCACATTTGATTTGATATTTTCTTTCAGTTCTTGATCAGTAAGGCGCTGTTATTCGATTGGAGCATGTTGTATCTCTCTGAATTCTTCACCAGATTTATAAATAATATAAATAGTTCTAATAAGTTGTACATATGTCTATAACGTATTCTGATATAGATGTCGAAAACTTCCATCTAGTAACATTGACTTTGAATGAAAGTGGTGATCTTTTTTCTATTATTTAACCAACTCCTTTCCATTTCGCACAAGGCTCTAATGTCATAGGATCTAATGTCACGAAATTCTTTTGTGTGTCACCGTAAATGAACCATAAACATTGTATACACCAGTAAAAACTATTCAGCTTATTCTACGTTTTTCATGAATAACTGTTCTAAATTTAACATAATTTGGCTAATTACGTTACATTGTCAAAACACTTTTGTATGGTCCTGTAATTAGGAAGCCTAAGAGCACATATTTTCTGCAGAAAACATAAGCTTAAGCATCTCAGTAATGTATTTTAATTTGTTGATAGCAAAGTAATGATGTTAAAATGCATTTAAATGAAATTCACCCAATATACTGTAATGATAAGAATTTTGACGTGTCCATGTACAGAATTCATAGACAATATAGACATAAACAATTATACAGATATTTCTATACAGAGCCTGAATGTGTGTGCCAATTTGCAAGTCAATCGGAGGATTATTGCGGCCGCTATTGCGGTACGTACAAATTTTGCCCATAGGCCGTAATGGTAAGAAAAAATTTCGTGTGTCCTTGTACACGAACTACAAATGGAATACACACTCAAAACTATACAGCTAAAATCCCGTGTGGCTGATAAACATGTATATCAAATTGCAAGTCAATAGATTGATTTTTGCGGTAGCTATCCCGGTACATACAAATTCTTACCATAGGCCGTGATGATAAGAAAAACTTTGGCTTGTCACCGTACAGGAACTACAAATGGAATACACACCTAAAACTCAACAGCTAATTCTGTTGGGCTCATGCATATGTATACTAAATTGGAATTTATTAGTGTGATTTTTTCAAGCCGCTATCGCGGTACATAAAAATTCTTCCCTTAGGCCGTAATGATAAGAAAAATTTTGACGTGTCCCTGTACAGGAACTACAAATTGAACATACCCAAAACTATACAGCAGATTCCGTGGGTCTCATGAACATGTGTAGCAAATGTCAAGTCAAGAACGTGATTTTTGCAGCCGCTATCGCGCGACAGACAGGCAGACAGACACAGAGATGGAACCTAAAATCTTTTTGAGTCTCAACAGAGGGCCTCCACTGATGATACGGTGAAAATTGCAAGTCAATAGCTTGTTTTTTACTGTGGCTATCGTGTGGTAAATACAAATTCTACCCATGCGAAATAATGATAGGAAAAATTTTGGCGTGTCCCTGTACACGAACTATAAATGGAATACACACCTAAAACTATGCAGTTGATTCCGTTGGACTCATGAATATGTGTACCAATTTGCAAGTCAATAGCGTGATTTTTGCAGCTACTATCGCGGTACATACAATTCTTCCCATAGGCCGTAATAATAAGAAAAAATTTGGCATGTCCCTGTACGTTAACTACAAAGGTAATACACACCCAAAAGTATACAGCTAATTCTGTGGGGACCATAAACATGTGTACCAAATGTCAAGTTAATAGCGAGATTTTTGCGGCCGTTATCGCGCGACGGACAAACAGACAGACGAAACCCAAAACTGTTTTGAGTCTCAGCAGAGGGCCTCCAGTCTCCACTGACGTTTCGGGAAATATATTTTAAGTAGTGGATCTGCAGATCAGGAGACTCAACGTTCTATTTGCATCACGCATTATTCAACGGATCATTTTTATTCGTTCCTTATTATATGATATATATATATATATATATATATATATATATATATATTGATTTGATTGACTTCCTACATAAACTGAAACATTTCTGAGAGGGGCTGCCGCCCCCCTTAACCGTCCGCTGTATCTCGTTTTCTCTAGCTATTTGGATAAATATGTATATATATTTTCCTTAATAACTGGTAGTCTTGTGTTAACTCCCTATAATTCATAAATACTTGTACCAAATTTTATGCAAATATGATAGCATAACATAACAGTGTAACCTTGTAACCTTGGAAATTAATTACCAATTCTATGCCCACACCTTTCCACAGAAAAACATGCTTTTAAAATTCTAATGAAATTCCATTTTATATGTATTTGAGTGTAATCATGTTAAAATGCACTTTTAAGAAATTCCGACAATAGACCGTAATAGTATGAATTTTCTTTTACGTATACCGAAAAAGGAGCCACAGTCATTATATACGCCAATAATAAAAATACACCTATTTAATTAGAACCCATTAATTTTTCAAACTAATTTGTCATCATTTGGATGAATACAGTACGTCGTCGGAATTCTTTTGTGTGGTCCCATAGATTATTTAGTCTATACACATACTTTTTTTTACAATAAACATGGTTTTAAGCATCTTTATAACGTAGATGAATTCCATTATGTTCAATGCAGCATAAACGCATTAAAGTGTGCTTAAATAAAAATTTGTTCATAGACTCTAATGTCACGAAGTTCTTTTGTGTGTCTCTGTAAATGAACCATAAAAATTGTATACACCACTAAAAACTATTCAGCTTATTCTACGTTTATCATGAATAATTGTTCGAAATTTGACATAATTTGGATGATTACGTGACATTTTCTGAAAACTTTTGTAAGGTTCTTTACATTAATTAAGAACCTAAGAGCACACATTTTCTGCAAAAAACATAAGTTTAGGAATCTCACTAATGTACGCTAATTTCACTTTGTTGATTGCAAAGTAATGATGTTAAAATGCATTCAAATGAAATTCACCCCTTTTGCCGTAATGATAAGAATTTAGGTGTGTCCCTGTACAGAATTCATAGACAATATAGACATAAAAAAATTATATAGCTATTTCTATACAGAACCTGAACGTATGTGCCAATTTTCAAGTAAATCGGAGGATTTTTGCGGCCGCTATTGCAGTGCATACAAAATCATCTCATAGGCCGTAATGATAAGAAAAATTTTGGCGTGTCCCTGTACACGAACTAAAAATTGAATACGCACCCAAAACTATACAGCTGATTCTGTTGGACTCATAAAAATGTGTACCAAATTTGAAGTCAATAACGGGATTTTTTACAATCGCTTTCGCGCGACAGACAGACAGATTTAAAACAAAAACTTTTTGATTCTCGACAGATGGGCCTCCACTGACATTTCGGCAAAAATTGCAAGTCAATATCTTGATTTTTGCGGTGGCTATCGCGGTACTTACAAATTCTTACCAAAGGCCGTAATGATAAGAAAACTTTGGCGTGTTCCTGTACACGAATTAAAAATGGAATACACCTAAAACTATACAGCTAATTCCACTGGGGTCATAAATATGTGTACCAAATTGCAAGTCAATGTGTACCAAATATGTGTACCAAATTGCAAAAATTGCAAGTCAATATCTTGATTTTTGCGGCCGCTATCGCGATACATACAAATTCTTCCCATAGGCCGTAATGATAAGAAAAATTTTTGCATGTCCCTGTACACGAGCTACAAATGGAATACACACCCAAAACTATGAAGCTCATTCCGTGGGGCTGATGAACATGTGAACCAAATATGAAGTCAATAGCGTGATTTTTGCGGCCGCTGTTGCGCGTCAGACAGTCAGACAGACAAACACAGATGGAACCCAAAAACTTTTTGTTTCTCAACAGAGGGCCTCTAGTGACGTTTCGGCAAAAATTGCAAGTCAATAGCTTGATTTTTTCGTCGGCTATCGCAATACATACAATTTCTTCCCATAGACCTTAATAATAAGAAAAACTTTTTCGCTTCCCTGTACACGAACTATAAATGTATTAAACACCTAAAACTCTACAACTAATTCCGCATAAACAGGTGTACCAAATTTGAAGTCAATAGCGTGATTTTTACGGCCGCTGCCGCGCGACATACAAATTCTTTCCATGGGCCGTAATGATAAGAAAAATTTTGGCGTATCCCTGTACACGAACTACAAGTGGAATACACACACAAATCTATACAGCTAATTCCGTGGGGCTCATGAATATGTATAACAAATTGCAATTGAATAACATGATTATTGCGGCCGCTATCGCGCGACAAACAGACAAACAAACACATGACAGAACCCAAAACCGTTTTGAGTCTCAACAGAGGGCCTCCACTGACGTTTCGGCAATTAAGAAACTATATTTTTATAGAAATTATAAAACAAATCGTACAGTTTCAAAGAGTTAAACTGACCCAAAATTGGTAAACAAGATTAAATTTGTTTAATGATTAGTTCAAGTTACTTTACATTAATTTAACTGAAAAGAGTTATTTTAGCCATTGTTGCACACACACACACACACACACACACATATATATATATATATGTAGCTACATTATTTCAGTTCGTATATTATATCACATCTACAAAATAAAGTGAAAAAAAGTTTAAGTTTTATTGGTGATCAGTATAGCTATGATAGAGAGTTAGTTTTTAATTGAAAAATACCGCACATTTTTCTAAGTGCATTGTCTGACGAATCTTAGTACAAAATATTTAAATATACCTAAAATGCATTATCTAATAAAGTATTTATCTATATACGTATCAAAAAATCGAAATTAGGGATAGCCAAGGTGTTGTAAGGACAACATTTCTATTATCATATAATTTTTATATTTTTTTCTTCTTGAAAAATTTCCGATGTAAAACAATAAAATTTTGTGTATTTCTTGTATGGTCTTAATTTTATTTTTCTAGATTTGCAGAAAACCTCTGACACATTTTTGGTTATAACTCTATGAATACTAAAGATAAACTATACAAACTGTTTACTTTCAAGCAATGCCAAACTCTCAGAAATTCGAATATGAAGTCAAAATTGGGTGTTGCATTTGAAAAAAAAAAAAAAAAAAAAAAAAAAAAAAAAATGCGCTCATTTAAATATGTAAATGACCCCTAATTCAGAATTTCACATCATTTTCAAAAAGTACACTTAATTTCTTGCTGAATGATGTCTATTAGATTTTTCTGTGTACATTAATATCGAAATTGCAGCGGATGTTGCGTTATTTTCCCCTTATTGTACACCACAATGTGTACATAAAATTAGTCTTATATGGAGAACACATAATATAAAATGAAATACACTTCCAGCAATTTCCAAATCTGGCTCAATATATCCAAATACTCAAAGTCGCCCTGTAAACGAATGATGAATGACTTCCATACCCCAATCTACACGAAATATGCTTTTATACATAAAAAAAAAAAAAAAAAAAAAAATATATATATATATATATATATATATATATATTTCATTTCGTTTAGAGCAGGCTATAGATGTTACACTGTACTTACCAGAAATATTTTCCACAGACTTAATATATTTGAATTCTCTTGGATGGCCCTGTACAATAACTATTTGCTCGATCTCAATGAAAAGTTTAGGCTAGCATCACTACATGATACAGATATAGGATACCGATTTCGAGCTTCCTTTTATTAATTGTTCTTGAGATATGCTAATAATAGACACACAGACAGAGATACAGATAGACACACACAGATCAACCGCTAAAAATATGATTTTCAGAATCTGGAGACCTTAAAACGTGCTAATATAGCAAAAGCTCAATTTTGAAAATTTGACCCAAAAAACAGTACTTTTTCTACGAAAGAGTAAACATAATAAATTAATTTTTTATTTATTGCATTATTCTGTGAATAAAAACACTCCCTTTTTTTAATAATTCATTTTTTTAATAAAAAAGAAAATATCATTATATAACAAAGGAACGGTATACTCATATAAGTAAAAAAAAAATTTATGATACAATTTTCTTGACTCTTTTTTACTTCCATTACCCTACTACCGTAGGTAATGGAAGTATTGTATTTGTTCCAAAAATACGACATCGAGATTTCACCTGATTTACACGTTTTAAGGTCCCCTGAATCCAAAAATGTGGTTTTTGGCAATTGCTCAGTGTGTGTGTGTGTGTGTATGTGTATGTATGTATGTGCGGAATCTTCCGGCTATCATATCTCCGAAACTAATAAAGATAGAAGTATAAAACTTCAGAATTGAGGCAGGTCTGGTGTACAGATAAATTATCCATATTTTGGTGAAAATTACAAAACAGGAAGTGGGACATCGGAAACTGGATGTGGGACCGTAAGTCTGTATCTCAAAAATGGCTCTAACGATTTTCTTTAAATTTGCTATATAAACACTTTATTAGATGTCTTTTCGAATGATATAGTTGGTTAGTTCAGGAAAATTGATAGGCGTCCTGTATAAATAGCTCAATTTCAGATCTCGCAAGCGCATTCCTTTAAAAACGGCTGTACGGATTTCATTCAAACTTGCAATATTAACTCACTCTTAAATATCCTTTTGTATGTAATTATTGTTTTCCGGTCAGTAATTGATTTTTTGTAAAAGCTGGTATCTCCAAAACGGCTCTAACGATTTTCTTGAAAATTATTATATAAATCCATTTCTTTTTCATGTATTATGAGGTTATTAGAGGAAAATTAACAGTCATCCTGCTTAGGTAGGTCATCTTCAGATCTCGGAAATCTAGGTTTCAAAAAATAGCTCTAGCTTTTTTTTTCTCTTATTTTTTACCTGGCTATATGTAAGTTTCGTTTTATATGTCTTATATGTGTATAAAACTTCTCTTACTGTGAAAATTTTATGTTTCTACTTCTTTAGGTCACTTTTATGTTTTCTGATCACATTATCTCCCAAAAATGCATATAATACGTGTAATTGTGGGTAATGGAACTCGTGTGGTTGTTTCACACCAGATTTCTTTTTTTTCTTTTTCTCTCCTGAAAGAATAATTTTAGCGAAGAAGAAATAAAAATATGTGTCGATAATTTTTAAATACTGCATTCAGTTCTTGATTGTAGACATTTTAAAATAAAACTATTTTAAGAAATATCGAAAGAACATCAGGTCTACCTGACGCTGCCTCAATTGACGTAATGCTTACGGTATTGCCTAATCGAAGAAAGAACTAAACAAAAAAGTATCTGTATGATAGAATAATATTAATAATAATAACAGCCTTATGACATTGTGACTGAAATTTTTGAATAGATGAATTTCAAACTCAACCTAGGAGGTCGATGAAACATGTTGATAGATTGAGAGGTCTCCTGTGTACCTGTGTAAACAATATTTTTAGAATTTTCTGAAGGAACATAACGATTATTAGAAGATTGTTGCAAAAAAATTAAATATATTTTTCATTGTTGGTTTAAATGGGACCACAGAGTAAAAAGCAGAGTCCTTTTAACATTCACATTAACATTTAATAATATAGAAAAGAAGAATAACATAATGCTGGCATTTCTATGCCGCACGCTTAGCACAGCTTTCTCGTACAGACTCTTATAAAGCTCTCTCTCTGAGAGGCGAAGGGTGCGCTGTTGATTACGTAATACAGTTACGTCACATCCGACATCATGACAGGTGTGCGCTAGTTAAGAAATGATATGAGGAAACACGCATTGAAAATTCCTACATTTCCCCTTTTTTTCAATAAATGTTTCGAAAATAAAATATATTTATACATTATAATAGCATATTAAAAATTACAGAAAATTATTTTTATGCAAAAATTACTTAAAATGAGAAAAGTATTAGTAAAGAAATAAAATTATAAGCAAATAATTATGGTTAATATAATAAAATAAAATATATAAAATATAAGCAGTTAATTCCTTAATGAAAACACAGTTTAAATATTTTTTAAGTTCATCAGTCCTGAGTATTAAGTCCTATCATATCACAACATTTTTCATGTTTACATGCGTTTAAACTTTTTGTTAAAATATCTGATGAAATATATTTAATGTCTATTAGTTTATTATTGTAAACTTCTCGCACAAAGTGATGTCGAATGTCTATGTGCTTTGTGCGATTGTGATGAACTGGGTTTTTTACTAATCTCAGTGCGGACTGATTGTCGCACATGATTGCAGTCGAACTTGATACAATTTCAGGATCTAGTTCTTTCAGGAAATTTCTAATAAGAATTGTCTCCTTTGCGGATTCGGACAGAGACATATATTCAGATTCTGTTGTGGACAGAGCAACGGTTCGCTGCTTTCTCGATTCCCAAGAAATAGGTCCACCGGCATACTTAAAGACATATCCTGTATATGATTTTCTATCATTTATATCCGATGCCCAATCGGCATCAACAAATGCTGTTAATGGTTTATTGTCTCTGTAATAAACAATTCCTAAATTTCTAGTGCCATTGAGATACTTTAGTATTCTTTTAGCAGCTATCCAGTGAGGTTTTCCTGGATTGTTATTAAACTGACATAAATAATTTACAGCATGGGTGATATCTGGTCTGGTAGCAACCGACAGATACATAAGAGAACCAATTAATTGTCTATAAGGAGTTTTTGACATGTATGATTTCTCTTCTTCTGTATTTGGACACATTTGTTTCGTTAATTTTACACTGTTATCTAAAGGTGTATTCACCACTCTAGAATCTTCCATATTAAATTTATTTAATAAATTTTCAATGTATTTCTTTTGTGTTATAGTGATGCTGTCCCTATCTTGATTAAATTCAATGTCTAAGCAATAATGCAGAAGGCCCATATCTTTCATTTTGAAAGATTCTGCTAATTTATTTCTAATATCAAAATAGTGCTCTTCACTTTTAGTGAGACAAATTAAATCGTCGATATAAACGATTATAATAGCATCAAAAGGGTATTTTGAGTAATAGACACATTTGTTGGAATTCAAAGGGTTAAATTTCATTTTTCTCAATTTCTCATCTAATTTCTTAAACCACTGTATTCCTGACTGTTTAAGTCCATACAATTTTTTTTTAATAAACACACTTTATTTTCATGTATATCATTTTCAAAAAATTCAGGAAGCTCCATAAAAGTTTCTTCATGTAAATCGCCGTTAACATATGCCATAATGAAATCTAACTGGTATGCTGTGAAACCATTTTGAATAGCATACGCAATTGCAGTTCTTATAGAACTTAATCTGGCTACTGGAGAAAAAATTTCCTCAAAATCTATACCTTGTTTCTGTGAACACCCTTTGGCAACTAATCTGGCCTTAAATTTTTCAATTTGACTATCTGGTTTGAATTTTGTTTTTAAAACCCATTTACACCCAATTACCTTTTTATTTTTTGGTCTATCTACAATTTCCCAAGCTTTTTGCTTAACTAAAGAATCATATTCTAATTTCATCGCGTTCTCCCAATTTTTAGCATAATGTCCGTTTAGCGCGTTGATTACGTCTGGGTTAATTTCAGTAAATGAGTTATTAGCTAATTGAGAAGTTTCATCTTTACATTTTGTATCTGTAATATATTCCTTACGAGACTTTTGAAAGTTCCAACTTTTAATTTTTCTAGGTCGGTCTGGACCATGTTTAAAAGGAGGATTGTTTTTGTCAATCCCTTCCTCTTGTTTACATTTACCGTCAGCACTCTCGCCCACTCCACTCATACCTTCCATGTTCCCCCCTTCAGAAAGAGAGTCGCTTTCTTCTCTGAATTCAGGGGGACGGGAAATCGAAGTGCTCGTTTCCCCCCTTTCGGAAAAGAGAAATTTTCTCCGTTTGCGTTTTCTGTTTGCGAGGGGATGGAAATCGATCCGCTGTTCCCCTTTTGTGTTATAGTGATGCTGTCCCTATCTTGATTAAATTCAATGTCTAAGCAATAATGCAGAAGGCCCATATCTTTCATTTTGAAAGATTCTGCTAATTTATTTCTAATATCAAAATAGTGCTCTTCACTTTTAGTGAGACAAATTAAATCATCGACATAAACGATTATAATAGCATCAAAAGGATATTTTGAGTAATAGACACATTTGTCGGAATTCAAAGGGTTAAATTTCATTTTTCTCAATTTCTCATCTAATTTCCTAAACCACTGTATTCCTGACTGTTTAAGACCATACAAAAATTTTTTAATAAACACACTTTATTTTCATGTATATCATTTTCAAAAAAATCAGGAAGCTCCATAAAAATTTCTTCATGTAAATCGACGTCAACATATGCAGGATATTTTGAGTAATAGACACATTTGTCGGAATTCAAAGGGTTAAATTTCATTTTTCTCGACTTCTCATCTAATTTCCTAAACCACTGTATTCCTGACTGTTTAAGACCATACAAAATTTTTTTTAATAAAAACACTTTATTTTCATGTATATCATTTTCAAAAAAATCAGGAAGCTCCATAAAAATTTCTTTATGTAAATCGACGTCAACATATGCCATAATGAAATCTAACTGGTATGCTTGGAAACCATTTTTAATAGTATACGCAATTGCAGTTCTTATAGAACTTAATCTGGCTACTGGAGAAAAATTTTCCTCAAAATCTATACCTTGTTTGTGTGAACACCGTTTGGCAACTAATCTGGCTTTAAATTTTTCAATTTGACCATCTGGTTTGAATTTTTTGTTTTTAAAACCCATTTACACCCAATTACCTTTTTATTTTTTGGTCTATCTACAATTTGCCAAGCGTTTTGCTTAACTAAAGAATCATATTCTAATTTCATCGCGTTCTCCCAATTTTTAGCATAATGTCCGTTTAGCGCGTCGATTACGTCTGGGTTAATTTCAGTAAATGAGTTATTAGCTAATTGAGAAGTTTCATCTTTACATTTTGTATCTGTAATATATTCCTTACGAGACTTTTGAAAGTTCCAACTTTTAATTTTTCTAGGTCGGCCTGGACCACGATTAAAAGGAGGATTGTTTTTGTCAATCCCTTCTTCTTGTTTACATTTACCGTCAGCACTCTCGCCCACTCCACTCATACCTTCCATGTTCCCCCCTTCAGAAAGAGAGTCGCTTTCTTCTCTGAATTCAGGGGGACGGGAAATCGAAGTGCTCGTTTCCCCCTTTCGAAAAAGAGAAACTTTCTCCGTTTGCGTTTTCTGTTTGCGAGGGGATGGAAATCGATCCGCTGTTCCCCTTTTGTGTTATAGTGATGCTGTCCCTATCTTGATTAAATTCAATGTCTAAGCAATAATGCAGAAGGCCCATATCTTTCATTTTGAAAGATTCTGCTAATTTATTTCTAATATCAAAATAGTGCTCTTCACTTTTAGTGAGACAAATTAAATCATCGACATAAACGATTATAATAGCATCAAAAGGATATTTTGAGTAATAGACACATTTGTCGGAATTCAAAGGGTTAAATTTCATTTTTCTCAATTTCTCATCTAATTTCCTAAACCACTGTATTCCTCAATGTTTAAGACCATACAAAAATTTTTTAATAAACACACTTTATTTTCATGTATATCATTTTCAAAAAAATCAGGAAGCTCCATAAAAATTTCTTCATGTAAATCGACGTCAACATATGCAGGATATTTTGAGTAATAGACACATTTGTCGGAATTCAAAGGGTTAAATTTAATTTTTCTCAATTTCTCATCTAATTTCCTAAACCACTGTATTCCTGACTGTTATAGACCATACAAAATTTTTTTTTAATAAACACACTTTATTTTCATGTATATCAGTTTCAAAAAAATCAGGAAGCTCCATAAAAATTTCTTTATGTAAATCGACGTCAACATATGCCATAATGAAATCTAACTGGTATGCTGTGAAACCATTTTTAATAGTATACGCAATTGCAGTTCTTATAGAACTTAATCTGGCTTCTGGAGAAAAATTTTCCTCAAAATCTATACCTTGTTTCTGTGAACACCGTTTGGCAACTAATCTGGCCTTAAATTTTTCAATTTGACCATCTGGTTTGAATTTTGTTTTTAAAACCCATTTACACCCAATTACCTTTTTATTTTTTGGTCTATCTACAATTTGCCAAGCGTTTTGCTTAACTAAAATATCATATTCTAATTTCATCGCGTTCTCCCAGATTTTAGCATAATGTCCGTTTAGCGCGTCGATTACGTCTGGGTTAATTTCAGTAAATGAGTTATTAGCTAATTGAGAAGTTTCATCTTTACATTTTGTATCTGTAATATATTCCTTACGAGACTTTTGAAAGTTCCAACTTTTAATTTTTCTAGGTCGGCCTGGACCACGTTTAAAAGGAGGATTGTTTTTGTCAATCCCTTCCTCTTGTTTACATTTACCGTCAGCACTCTCGCCCACTCCACTTATACCTTCCATGTTCCCCCCTTCAGAAAGAGAGTCGCTTTCTTCTCTGAATTCAGGGGGACGGGAAATCGAAGTGCTCGTTTCCCCCCTTTCGAAAAAGAGAAACTTTCTCCGTTTGCGTTTTCTGTTTGCGAAGGGATGGAAATCGAACCGCTGTCCCCCCCCCTTTGATCGACGCATTGAGTAGGGAAACGAGTTTCTTTTTTAATATTACAATCATTGCATTTATTCTCAGACGGAAAAATTAATTCTAATTGATCAGTAGTGGCTGAATCATTTGTTTGAAACTCGTCTATAAATCGAACATCACGACTTATCACAATTTTTCTGGTATCCTTATTCCATAATCTGTAAGCACGTGATTCATTTGAATAGCCAACGAATATATGTTCCCGCGATCTCGGTTCAAATTTCCCTTTTAATTTTTTATTTAGAACAAAACATTTCTGCCCGAAAATTTTAAAATAATTAACGGTTGGCTTATAACCAAAAAACAATTCAAAAGGAGTTTTATTTTCTTTAATTCCTTTAGTGGGACACCTGTTTCTAATATATGCAGCGCAATTTACTGCTTCAGCTCAGAATGTATTTGGAAGGTTTGATTGCATTAATAAACACCTCGCCATTTCGCTTAATGTACGATTTTGTCTTTCAATTCTAGAATTTTGCTGAGGCGTCACCGGAGATGAATATTCGCGTTTGATACTGCATTCTTCAATATATTTATTGAATTCCTCGCCACAATATTCCAAACCTTTATCAGTATGCAGTATTTTAATTTTTTTTTCTAATCGATTTTCGACTGCCGCTTATATCTCCGGAACGCGTACTTAGCTTCATCTTTTGTTTTTAGAAAATTTACTTCAATGTAACGAGATTTATCATCCAAAAAAGTAATAATGTAACGTGATCCGCCATGGGATTTAACATTTATAGGGCCACATAAATCAGAATGAACTACTTCTAATGATTCATTACCATGAAATTTGTTTTCTTTACAAAATGGTTTCACAGTTTGTTCAGACTGAATGCATACTTTACAATCTTTTAAAGAAACTTTTTCAAAAAAATTTAAATCTCTTAACATATTTTCAGATTTTAATAATTTTAAATCTTTTTCATTTAAATGCCATTTATGAAAGTTGCTTACCTGAGTTATTGCAGCTATATCCACCTGCGGCTGAAAAAAGTATAAATAACCTTTTCTCGTAGCACTTATAATCAGAGAGCCGTCCTGCTCAGTAATTTTCGCACCTTTTTCGGTAAATACAACTCGGCAGTTGTTGGCTGTAGCTTTTGATAGAGACATTAAATTGCATTTTAATTTTGGAACGCACAAAACATTTGTTAACTTTAAATTAGTTACACCGTGATTACCGGGAACTTTTAATTTGACTGTTCCAACACCTATGATCTCCGCTGTTCCATCTACAGCTAATTTTATAAATGATCCAATTCTAGGTTCGAAATCTGTAAACAAATTTTTATTATGAGCTGTGTGTGATGTTGAACCGCTGTCGAGACATCACTCGGAATGTTCTTGGAAAGAGTTACTGGCAGCCATCGTAAATTCTGTGCTGTCTTCAACCATAAAAGATCTTTCTTTGTATTTATTCGATGAAGTAAATTTTCTGTCTGAGATCTTCTTTCGGCATTCTGAGGCTTTATGCCCTACTTTTGAACAGTAATTGCATTTGAAGATTGCATAATTTCTCTCTCCATACGTATTCTTTGTTCTGTACAGGCTTTAAGATTTCTCTTTTGTTCTTTTCAGGAAGATTTTTCTTGTGAATCGTAAAATACGTATTTGACGATTCTTGATGCTTTTTATTTTTTCTTGATTCATATTCTTCCATCATTTTAATTTTTAGAGCTTCAGGCTGCGGCAATTCATCTCTTGCTTCGATGGCGCATCTGAAATTTTCATAGCTGTCCGGGGTACTGTACAGGAGCAAAATTGATAATAAATATTCCGCTACTTGAATGTCCATTTCTTTTTGCTTGTCCACTATATCAAAGAAAATATTGAGGTGATAGGACATATTTTCACTATCAGTCATTTACTTAAAGAGTAGCTGCTTCAATAGGGCTTTCTTTGCCGGTCCTCTCGATTCGTAAACTTCTTTTAATTTATTCCATACTTCATTTAAGGTGGTACAATGTTTAATATGACACAACTCACTCGGGTTGATTGCGAGGATTAAATCTGCTCTTGCTTTGCGATCATTTTCGAGCCATTTTTTTTCGTCTTCGGCGGCTTCATCGGGCTTAATTTTCGTTCCGTTAGCATAAGTCCAGTGATCATTTTTAATTAAAACAGCTTCTATCTGCAGCTTCCATTTGTCAAAATTACTTTTTGATAACTTTTCTATATTTAGAATTTGCGACATATTTAATCAGCTATAATAGCTTTGTTATAAAAATAGAATCAAAAATACTTTCGATTTTAGCCCTTAGGCTTAACAGTAAGTCGCACTTTCGTTTTAGCGAATGTTAATTTAAATTTTTAAAAAGTCCGCAGTAAGATGCGTGTCTCTGGGCCCATAACCATTGTTGGTTTAAATGGGACCACAGAGTAAAAAGCAGAGTCCTTTTAACATTCACATTAACATTTAATAATATAGAAAAGAATAACAACATAATGCTGCCATTTCTATGCCGCACGCTTAGCACAGCTTTCTCGTACAGACTCTTATAAACCTCTGTCTCTGAGAAGCGAAGGGTGCGCTGTTGATTACGTAATACAGTTACGTCACATCCGACATCATGACAGGTGTGCGCTACTTAACAAATGATATGAGGAAACACGCATTGAAAATTCCTACATTTTTCATGAAAAATTATTATTTTCACTTTTACGAAAAACTATTTTACATATTTGTATAAAACAAAATGTTAATTTACATTTTTATAATAATATATAAATGTTAATAATTGTAATGTAATTTATTTTGTTAAAACAGAAAAAATTTTTAATAAATAAACTGTCGGTATTTTTCAGTGAATATTTATTATTATTCTTATGTTTTACAGTATAGGTTTGAAATAAATCATTTATAATTTAATCTAAAGCATTCATTTCTAATGATGATTGAGGTAAAGTCAAAATTTGCTTTACAATATTTTGTAATTGAAATAATTTTTTTTTTTTAAATACGTATATATATATATATATATATATATATATATATATATGAATTAACAATATTAATATTTTAAAATGAACATGACATGATACGTTTAATCAAGAAATAAAAAAAAATCACTGAAATAAAATTAATTCTTTTATAATAATATAAGACATAATACAAACACAATTTCTAATCGTGAAATGCTATTCTGAAAATGAAATCTGCATTGTTTGTCTCTCACAGGAGATTTAATTTCATAAATGTTGTAGTCATTTGTTAAATTAAAAGAAAAAAAAAATATTATACATATATTATTATTTTTTAGTTCTGCTTGGTAAACAGATAACATTTAAATTTTGTATCAAAAAGAATTTATGTTGTTATAGCTACAAATAGCGTTGTTATAGCTACAAATATCAGCAACAACAACAACAAATATCATACAATTATCTACATATGTTTTTGACTGAAACAGATCCTTTGGTTTGCGGATGGAAAATACATCCAAAGGGCAAAATATTTACTTCATTAATAAAGTAGCTTAAAAGTGTATTATAGAATAAAACAAATGGAACTCATTCAACTATCTACGTCTGAAAAGCCTAACAAATTTGTTTTTTCAAGAAATAGAAGAATAAATGCGGATGGAAATCTCAATGCATTTTTCAAAATGTTTAAAATATTTGGTATTGACATTTGCAACAGAAAGGGTAATGAAGCTGATAGGTTTATTACGTGTACAATGAGACACTTTGCTCCTAAGAATAGTTTTATTTACAAATTGGTGTTACATTATTAAATTTCAAACTAAAATAAAAAAAGAATCATAAAGTTACAAAATTTGCTAAGTATGTTAAAAATTGTTTCTGCTAAGAAACATACAATAATATCTTATTTATTTTTTACATTAATTTGTATCATGTTGGTAGTTTCTTACGCTAGCGGTTTTGATGAAAATGTTTTTATATTTATTACTCAAATCTATACATTAAACTCAGTTGACCCTGTTTCTGTGAATTGGCATTTATCGATGATATTTTGGCATCTATATCATTTTACATTTTTCTACGGATATATCTTTTTATGTTACTTTGCGTTGTTTTATATTAATATTTGTTGTTATATGACGATAATATTAACCAGACATATCCAAATTAATAAAAGCCTTTTGAAATGTCGTTTAATAAAATCTATAGACATTGACGCCTGTATTAATCGTTATGATTCTATACTGGCTACATTCAAAGAGATTAATTCAATGCTGTCTTTTCCCATATTTTTAGGGAGCAGCTATAAAGTTTGTGGTATTTTTCTCGCGACTTTATCTATGTTAAATGAACAGAATAAAATTTCTCTAAAAGATCTTTCTTTTTTTGTCACCAACTTTTCATTGTTTACTGGAATAGTGCTTGCAGCGTCATCAGTGAATCAAGCTGATAAATTAGCAAAAGAGACTAACATTGAAGTTACGAAATATTTCAGCGAAAATGACAGAACTAAGACAAAAAAGAGAGTTAATGTTTTCTTACAAGTATGCCATGCTCCTGCTTTTGTCCTTACTGGATGGAACTTTTTTGAATAAACGAAAAGATTTTATATGTCAGCAATTGGCTGTCTGATAACTTATTCATTACTTATAAAACAATTGTGATTACTAAATATAAAGATCAAAAGAAGAAAATTTATGTTGTTATTATTAGCTTTTATATGGGTTGTTGCATCACGCTCATAAGTGTATTTAAGTTTTCGATAGGTCATTTATATATTAATTAAATATAATTAATTGTCTTATTAAATATAATTAATATAATATTACAATAATATCAGCATATATAATTACGCTCATCTCTGACTGACTCTGTCACACTTAAAAAGGCTAAGAGATTTCCTTGGACTTTGTGTGTGAACGCAATTTACCACCTAATTTTCATACTTTAATTAATTTAAAAAAATCTAATTGTCCGATCTATAGCCTGTTTAATCCGACGGATTAAAAAAAATCGCTCCTTTTATGTGGTACCTTATTTGAAACGAATTTTTGATTAGATTTTTTAAAATTAATTAAAATATGAAAATAGGCATAGTTTTAAAATAGACATTTAAATTTTTAATTGTTGCCAATTTTTTTTTCGACATAAAATGAAATATGCTTTTACATGGAAAAAAAATATTAAATATTAAATCTTCATATGAAAAAATGACGTCTATGAAATAATAATTGTAAATTTTAAAGTTAACGAAGTGATAAATAAACTGCAAAAATTTCTCACGGGCTTGCCTTCAAATGAATTATTTGACGTGAGAAATAAATAAAATGAAATGATCATTTTTCAACGGGCGTCTTAGTCGTCCTGCAACTAAATAGTATATATATATATTAAACAATAGCTTTAAATAACTACGATTAAGTAAGGGGATTTCCGAACTGCAGAAATGCAGTTCGGGAATGGTGGTAAGTTAAGTGTATAAGAGTATGGATGAAAAATCGGAGTTATGAAATTATAGTAAGGTATCGAAAGTAAAATTATTATACTAATTTAGTTACTGACCATCGAAATTAACATCATAATTTTATGGTTTGTTAAGGAGACTTGGCACCTTTGACGGCACACTGAAGCAGGTTTCACATAAAAGCTTATATTTTCATTTAATATTTATAAATTTAACTATATTACATTTTTTCAATAAAAAAATATATTCAGACAATTTTTATTAGGATTTTTGATACATTTTTTACAGATTTAAAATCTTTAAATTGCGTTTTTTCCGTTTGCAGTTTTTCATGAATCCATTATCTACAAAATGCTAAAACGTCTATAGATATTTAACAAAAGAATATATTTTGTTGCTTAATAGAACCAACAGAAAATAATTAAGAATGAATTTTGCAATATATTCCAATGAAAAAAAATGTTAAAAATAAAAATATAGCAAAAACAAGAAAGAAAAATCATGCAGTACGCATTGATTAGTAACACTTTCCTACTGTGCGTAATTGTTGTATCGAATAACTATTAATATTCTTTGCCTACATTATCGCACAACAGACAGACGGACTGAAAAACATACAGATAGACTAATTGGTTTTAAAATTACTCTTAGGCATTTTGGAAAGTGTTAAAAAGGCTTAACGCAAAAGAAAATGCAGCCGTTAGATTATAGTTACAGCTTTTAAACTCTCTGACTATTTTACTGTAGCCCTGTAAATCTGAAAGTTAATCATATCATATTCTATACAAAACAATATTTTAGAATATTAATAATACATGTCAATGTTTTTAAGATTTTTGTAGTAGAATTTTTTTTAAATATAACTTTTAAAAAATTCTGTCCTAAAACGTAATACATTGGCTTTTTTTTATTGTTGTCCCTGTTAACAAACTAGTTGTACTGGATCTATTAATGACACTTTATATAGGGAACATTCCATAGGGAACTTCTGTGTATCATTTAAAAAAAATTCTCAAAATATTCACAGATGATAGGAGCCGGAGACAAACAGATAGAAAGGTAGACAATCGGACAGACAGATGCACAAATTGAAATCATATTCCCACTAAAATTATAAGAAAGTGTTAAAATGCTCATGTAAATAAAAGTGCAATTCCAACAAATTTTTATTAATACCTTTTAATGTAACTGATTATTTTTGTGTGGCCCTGTAAATCTAACGCTAACCATACTATATTACATAGAAGGCACACTCTTTTGTGCATACGAATAATATATTTCAATTGCATTAAGCTTTGTGGAAAATAAAATTATTAAAATTTGATTTATAAAAATAACTCTCATACAACACAATGCTTTGGAGTACTTTCAAGTGCCCCTGTACACAAACCAGTTAGAAATGTACTCTATTTTACATAAGAAACATCCGATAGGGAATTGAATAACATATTAAAATTTCATTAAAGTTTCTATACATTAAAGGTATTAAAATATGGTTTATAGAAACTCCTCTTATAGAACACAATGCTTTCGAATACTTTTGGGTGTCCCTGTACACAAACCAGAAGAGGTATCCATTCCATTTTCAATAGGGAATATCCGATAGTGAACTTCAATAAAATATATCGATTTAAAGAAATTCCATAAATATTTACGGAAATTAGAGCGAAAAAAAAAACAGACAGAGAGACAGACAGACGGACAGAAGAACAGTCAGACATATACAAATGGAAATTATATTCACACTAAAAAAATGACAGAATGTATTAAAAACGCTTAATGTAAACGAAAGTACAATTCTAGCAATTTTTTATTAATAGCTCTTAATATAACTGAATATTTTTGTGTCACCCTGTAAATCTAATGGTAACCATGCTATATTCTATGCAAAGCATTCTTTTGTGCATATAAATGACATATTTCAATTTCCTAAAACTTCGTGGAAAGTAAAGTTATTAAAATTTGATTTATAGAAATATCTCACAAAGAACGCAATGCTTTGGAGTCCTTTAGAGTGTCCCTGTACATAAACTAGTGGTGGTATGTAATCTATTTTATATAGGAAACATCCAAAATAACATCCTTGAATAACATATTTCAATTTCATGAAGATATTGTACAGTAAATATATGAAAATATGGTTTATAGAAGTACTTCTCATAAAACACATGTGAGGAATAAGTGTCTGCCATGATCTCAATTCCTCAATCTTAATCATTAACTTAATCACTTAATCACTTAATTAGATAGTAATAAGAGCTCGAGACAAGGTTTTAAATATAAAATAACAAAGTTTTTTAGCATTCAATATCAAGGAGGGTGTTGGGCTAACTCTGTTATAACTTTTAATAAACCCCAGGAAATAACTTTAACAAAGCATAACATAAAAGGTAGCTTATCTCACCAATACTGATCTTGTCGATGACTGCTCTCTGTTATCACTAGCTATTCTCACACTAGAATCATCGGCCGGATTCCCGAAGCGCGACTGATTCTTCTCTTACTTCACGCTACGACACTACACCTCTCTACCACCATTTAACATACCCATAAAACTATCACCACCAACATTACTCTTAACTCCATCTCCTCACACACTAATGAGCTACCATTCTCTATCACTAACCAATTCACTATCCTCACTCCTAATTCACTATCATATCACTATCCTCATCTACCAAAACAATCTCCATCTTATACTATATTCTACAAACTTCCCTTCCCTTCATTTCAATCGAACTTAAAATCACTTCCCATTCATCAAACACTCAGAACCTAATTCTTTCACTGCAGCACCATGTCGGCATAAAACTCATCCGATCAAGACTTTCGCCGAGTCACTGGCGACGAAGTGAATTAACCGTCCCAACTTTGGTGACGGTCTATAGTCTCGACCTCACAGTCCCCCTCCAAGAGAAAAAAATTTAGTCGGGAAAATCCTCAACGGGTTTTATCGAGTAATTTTAAACACTAATTTCATCTCTCGTAGGTGCGAGTGCAGCCACAACTTAAATTTCTGAAATTAGACTTTAGAATAAGTTAGAAAAAAAAGTGAAAGATTAATTTTCTGAGCAATGAACTGCTTACAGCGTAACACAATGACGAGTAAAAAAAGAAATTCCTTGAGCGGAAAACCGGACCAACCCCGAAAAAAGAAATTTAAATTTTAAATTAAAATGGGCACTCTTTACGGCCGGAAACTCCGGGAAAAAAACGTATCAAATAATACGCTAGCCCAACAGTACAGCGGGGATTACAAACATCTTTCTTTTAATCCAGAAAGGTAAAATCTTGAGTTGTAGGAGGATTAAGATACAGGGGGGTTGCTTTAACATAAACTAGCAACATGAAAAAAGTAATTTTTATTGAGAAAAAAATCTTGAAATTTCTTTTGAAGTGAACCATCTTTCAAAACTTATGAATTTTCTTCAGCCATCAGAAAGCCAGTCTAGGCCCAGAAACATCAGCTACTACTTCGGTCATCAAAAAAAAAAAAAAAAAAAAAAAAAAGCGAGGCTGTCCATCTTTGGCTTACAGTAGAGTAACACTGTGGGCATCAGATGAGATTGGAAGAACTGTCCATTTGGAAAAATTCTAAAATGAAAAGACTTGAACAGTATCAAAAATATAAATAAAGGTAAACTGCGTCTTGCAGACAGATAAACGAGACAAATTGTCTCTGAATACATAAAATAGTTTATATACAATAATTTTCCCTCCTGGGCTATAGCATGCGAAAAGACAAAAAAATAATTTGTTAGTGGTTTTAGTTACAAGTTAAGCGTGATTTATGCATATAGCCAATATATATATATATATATATATATATATTTCCCCACTCAAAACATATATACAGAGAACTTTTAGGCTTTATGCAAAAGTTTACAAATATCAAATTTCATTTTATATATGCAAATACAATATTTACGGAAATACGAAAAGGGGGGAATTTTTACAAAGGCTAAAATCATTTTATATTACCCGTTCTGCATGTGATGGCTACAAAATAAAAGAACTTAGTGTACATACATAAAATATATATTAAGAGAGAACAGAAATATTGACATTGAAGCATAAACATGAATTTCGATATGAAAGTTCATGCACTAATTTAAATTTGACAGTTTTTAGTTTAAGAAAGTCCTGTGCTTTCATACAAAAATGGGAAGTCCGAAAGGCTTCAACGCATGTCGTACATTTTGGTACATCTCTGACACAGAAACGCTTTAGAAAAAATAAAATAAGGAACGATACGACCTGACTGAAGGTTTCCGCTGTAACAGCATTAAAAATGTTAGTCCTGCTAGTCATTGCACTCGTCGCAGACATCTCAGGGCTGGAGGCTTGCAGCAGGAGGTCAGGCGTTGTAAAAGCACATTCCTGGGATGGGATAGAACCCGGCACACTGCCGCTGTTCATAGTGTCAGAGGATGCAGCTTCTTGCTCTCTACTCACACATTTGGAGGTTCTGGAGGGCTTACAAGCTTTGAAACATTTCAAAGCAGTAGTGGAAATCACATCATTTTCTTTGAACTTTGTAAAGAAATTTTTAGAAGCAGTGTTATTTAATATATCATTTTCAGTTTTAGGATTTTCAGCCAAAATACGTGATTCTGTCAACTTGACAGTTGTAGAAGATAAATTTAATTCCGTAACGTAGCAATATTGAGTAGCAGAATCTGCCGACCTGACAGTTTTAGAATTAGACTGTAATTTATCATGCGGTGAATTTAAACTACTAGAAAAGTTTGTTGACTTAACAGTTTCAAAACATAAATTTGAGCTATTGGCGGAAGGATTAGCTGCAACATATAATGGGATTTCATTCGTCTGTAAATTAGAAGGTAACGGAGAGTTTAAATTAGAAACGCATTGAGAAGAAGAATTTAAATGCGGCAAGTTTACTGGACAAACGGAAATAGAATTTAGAAATAGAGCTTGCACTTCGGTATTATGAGAGTTCGGTTGATTTCTTGCAACATTTCCCGGTTGATTTAAATGACTGGGTCTTGGCTGGGAAAAGTTAGTATGTTGCAGATGATTGAAAAAAACCTTTTGAGGGGGGGGGGGGGCGAAATTTTCTAGCTCTTCATTTTGAAGATTGACGGTTTCTTGCCGGCGATTAGAATTATCCGCCGGTTTAATAGCGTACCGTGCTTGATATTTATCCAATATTTTAAACATACTATCATAAGATGCGATAGGTTTGAAATCGAGATAATCTTGGATTTGTACTGTAAACAGCGAGTTTATAATATCCAACACTTCAACAAATGATAAATTTAATTGTAGTTGTTTAATTAAATCAAGATTCCGCAGGGAAAAGGTTGTCGGCTTGTCAAATCTAGACATTTTCGTTGTATACATTTCCTGCATTAATTTTGCTCTATCAGCACTTGAGGAAAAAGTGCTTATAATTTTGATTTTTAAATCTTCATAAGTGGGATTTTGACCCAAGCAATGAGAGGCAATAAGGGCAAACCACATTTTAGGTTCTCCTTTTAAGGAGTATTTTAACCAGTTAAATCGATCAGAAATATCAAAATGACATACATCAAAATATTCTTCAAGTTCCTCAAAAAAGTTAAGTACATTATTTGAACCGGTAAAATAGACTCGAGCGGGGGTGGGGGGTCTAACTCTTTTGGGCGCAACTGTGAGGAATACAAGTGGGACATATTCTCAATCTTAATCTTAGGTCTTAAAGATTTTAACTCACTTAATTAGATAGTAATAAGAGCTCGAGACAAGGTTTTAAATATAAAATAACAAAGTCTATTTAGCTTTCAATATCAAGGAGGGTGTTGGGCTAACTCTGTTATAACTTTTAATAAACCACAGGAAATAACTTTAAACAAAGCATAACATAAAAGGTAGCTTATCTCACCAATACTGATCTTGTCGATGACTGCTCTCTGTTATCACTAGCTATTCTCACACTAGAATCATAGGCCGGATTCCCGAAGCGCGACAGATTCTTCTCTTACTTTACGCTACGACACTACACCTCTCTACCATCATTTAACAAACGCATAAAACTATCACCACCAACATTACTCTTTACTCCACCTCCTCACACACTAATCAGCTACCATTCTCTATCACTACCAATTCATTATCCTCAATCCTAATTCACTATCATATTCTATCCTCATCTACCAAAACAATCTCCATCTTATACTATATTCTACAAACTTCCTTTCCCTTCATTTCAATCGAACTTAAAATCACTTCCCATTCATCAAACACTCAGAACCTAAATCTTTCACTGTAGCAACATGTCGACATAAAACTCATCCGACCAAGACTTTCGCCGAGTAACTGGCAACGAAGGGAATTAACCGTCCCAACTTTGGTGATGGTCTATAGTCTCGACCTCACACACAATCCTTTAAAATACTTTCGGATGTCCCTGTACACAAACCAGTACAGGTATAAACTCCATTGTCAATAGGAAACATCCAATAGTGAACTTTAATAACATATACCAGTTTAAAAAAATTCCATAAATATTTACGGCGGTTAGAGCGCGGGCAGACAGACAGACGGACAGACGTACAGATGCACAAATTAATATCATATTCACACTGGTTTATAGAAATATCTCTCATAGAACACAATGCTTTGAAATACTTTCGCGTGCCCCTGTACACAAACCAGTAGAGGTATAAATTCCATTTTCAATAGGGAACATCCGATAGTGAACTGGAATAACATATTTGAATTTCATTAAGATATGTGTACAGTAATAGTATGAAAATACTATTTATAGAAATACCTCTCATAGAACATAATGCTTTGAACTACTTTCGGGTATCCCTGTCTACAAACCAGTAAAGGTATAAACTCCATTTTCAAAAGAGAACATCCGGTAGTGATCGTGAATAACATATATCAGTTTCAAAAAATTCCACAAAAAATTACGAAAATTAGAGCGCGGAGAGACAGACAAACGGACAGAGAGACAGACAAACCGAAGTCATTAACACATTTCAACCTTGTTGGGAAGTGTTAAAAATGTTAGAAAGTGTTAAAAACACTTAATGTAAACGAAAGTACACTTTTAGCAAATATTTATTAATAGCTCTTTATATAACTGAATATTTTTGTGTCGCCCTGTAAATCTAATGCTAATCATGCTATATTCTATGCAAAGAATTTTTTTTGCGCTTGTAAATAACACATTTCAATTTCATAAATCTTCGTGGAAAGTAAAGTTATTAAAATTTAGTTTATAGATATATCTCTCATAACGCAATGCTTTGGAATACTTTCGTGTGTTCTTGTACACAAATAAGTGGTAGTATTTGCTCCATTTTATACATTAAACATCCGATAGTGAACTTGAATAACATATTTCAATTTCATTAAGATTTGTGTACAGTAAGGGTATGGAAATACGGTTTATAGAAATGCCTCTCATAGAACACAATGCTTTGAAACACTTTTGGGTGTCCCTGTACACAAACCAGTAGAGGTATAAACTCCATTTTCAATAGAGAACATCCGGTAGTGAACTTGAATAACATATATCAGTTTCAAGAAATTCCATAAATATTTACGGGAATTAGAGCTCGGACAAACAGACAGGCAGACAGACAGACGGACAGGCAGATACACAAATCTGAAATCATATTACCTGTACACAAATCAGTGGTGGTATCTACTCCATTTTTAACAAAGAACATCCGATAGCGAACGTGTATAACATATTTCAATTTCATTAAGATTTTTCTACAGTAAGGGTATGAAAATATGGTTTATAAAAATGCCTCTCATAGAACACAATGCTTTGAAATATTTTCGGGGGTCCCTGTACACAAACCAGTAGTGGTATAAACTCCATTTTCAACAGGGAACATCCGATAGGGACCTTGTATAACACATTTCAATTTCATTAAGATTTTTGTAAAGTAAGGGTATGAAAATATGGTTTATATTAATGCCTCTCATAGAACACAATGCTTTGAAATACTTTCGGGGGTCCCTGTACTCAAACCAGTAGAGGTATAAACTCCATTTTCAATAGAGAACATCCGATGATGAACTTGAATAATATATATCAGTTTCAAGAAATTCCATAAATATTTACGGGAGATAGAGCGCGGACAGACGGACAGACTGACAGACAGACAAACCCAAGTCATAAACACTATTCAACCTTGTTGGAAAGTGTTAATGATGACACCCCCTTTGGCATAAAAGCCACAGTCCTTTTGGATTTAAGTCAAGAAATAAGAGTCATTTTAAAACAATAAATCTCAATCCAATAATCTTAAAAGCCGTTAATAATTTATTGAGATATCAAAACATAAAAAGATGACAAACGAGGACAAGCCCAGTTCGTATCCATAAAAATGAATTCGTTAAAATTGATGGTGGAGGAGAGAGAGAATTTTAATTCAAGAAAATTTTGCATCTTGACGGCACGGTAATCTTAGTCGAAGTGTCCGGAATCCAGACCGACAACACACTTGTAAACCGCCAGATTGTGGTAACATCACCACATTCAGAAGCCAACGGCGCCAATTAAGTTTTCTTTGTTTTAATGATATTCTAATGGGAATTTTTAAATCTAAAAAGACGGTTGTAAAAAGAGCAACCCCAACGGCATATATCACTACGCCAAAAAAAAACGTTACAAACAGGTGTAAATAATCATGAAATATTACGAAATTCTAGCGACTTAATGTCTACATTATGAGTCATTAGTTTATTTTAAACCGCAATTAAATACATCATATGTATATGGAGTAAAACAAAAAACAAAATAAAGAATATAACGGAAACTGCATAATGGAACTTTTACAGCTATAAATATAAATAGATTTTTTGAGAAACGCAGTGAAATAGAAATAAGAAAACAATTATTTTCAGGGAGAATAAAATTCAATTGTGTATAAGATCCCCAATATATATATTGCGTTATGCTAAAAAGGAGATCAATGGATTTGTTACTGAATTCATTTTTAAAACTACAAAAGATTATGTATTTTGATTTCCAACCAAGAATTTAATAAATTTGAAATACATCTGACATATATCAAGAGAATTATTAAAAGTTAATAAATTTTAATTGTGAATAAATAGATATTTAATAAATGTGAAATAAATTTGATGAAATAAAAGCATATGGGAGCAACTCGCTCACATATCTCTCCCGGTTGTCATGAAAAAAAATTTGCTCTCTCCAGCACAATACAAAACAACGATTTAAGAAAATATGCAAAACAACCATTATCATGTGTATAAAGCATATGACTCAAATCGAACAAAATACTGGATATCATATGTTACATATTGTTAAAATAAACATGAGTGCATATATTACATTTTTTTATCAAACAAAAAAAAAATTTAAAGAAATGTCTTGATCTTGGTACAGCTGATTTCTATTTTGCAAATTCTTCTGAAAAAATAAAATTAATTAGTTTCATAAAATACAATACTTCAAGAAAAATGATCATTTATACCTTGTATATCTTGTTTAAATCAATTAATTTCTATTTTTTCCTCAAACAATATATATATTGACTATACCATTGAAATATTTTAAAGGATTAAAAAATCTGTGATACAAAAACCTTAAAAATGATTTTTTTTTTTCTTTGAAAAAAAATAGTTGTGTTTTTTACAATAGTATCATATCTAATTTAAATTCAATTAAGTTATCTAATTTAAATTCAATTAAGTGTGTATTTAAAAATTTAGCTCCATGGATGCAATTCAATTAAGACAGGGGAAGAAAAATGTGAAACCCAGCAAACAGCCAAAATAGCAAGTGGTTTGTGAGGTCACTGCCAAATATAGCATACCGAGCAAATTGTGTAAACTCAAAAGAGGTTTGATTTTTATATGTGCATGACTATGTCACAACAAGCATTCTGAGAAGATTCATGTGTTTGTGTAAAGAGAAATAAAGGGGTGCCTATTGAAAATGTTTGCAAGGAGTATGACCGTGACATCATACTCCTGCAATAAAGTTCCTAACCTAATGAAAAGCATGAATGAGAGTTCTTAAAATGCAACGTGAAAAATAGTTAAAGTGTGAAAAATTATTACTACTATTATCTATCAAATAAAAAAATCCTTATTTTGGATTAACACAACATTAAAAAAAAAAAAATCCATTATTATTAGTAAATATCAATAATATAAGATTGATAAAAATTTAATTATTTGAAATATTGAATTGAAAAGAAAACTAGTTGGCATAGGTGGACTCTGCTCAGTTCCCCATCATATTTATGTTCTCAGAAATTTCTAGTGCGAGACATATTACTAGTGGATCTGCAGATCAGGAGCCTCAACGTCCTATTTGCATCAGACATTATTCAATAGGTCATTTTTATTTATTCCTTATTATATAATAGTATATATTGATTCGATCGACTTATTACCAAAATCAAATACATTCCTGAGGAGGGGGGCAGCCCCCCTCAACCCCCCGTTGTATCTCTCTTTGTATACCTATTTGTATATGATATAAAGTGTTACGAAATTGTAAATAATTGCATTTATTTTTGTATAAATTCTTTCAAAGAGGTTTAGTAAGTTGATAAAATGCTAATTTTGTGCCTTTATAGTCGTTTTAGCGTTAAAATAGCCAAATTTTCCTTTAAAAATGCATTAAAAAGCTCCTATAAGGGAAGAAATAAATTTGGCGCCAAATTTGGTGACTATATCCCTCCTTGGAGATTTTTTTTGGCGATCTTGGCGAGAAAATCCTTATTAGGGATATACCAAATATGGAAGCTCTAATCTCATTGGCTGATGTGATACGAGAATTTTCCAGAACAGTCTGTTTTCGATAGAAAAGTATAAAAGGAGCATTATTTTCGCCAAGGCGGTCAGTCTCAGATCTATATCAGTTTCGTCAAATGCTTGCTCAATGGGCTCATGAATATGTGTACCAAATTGCAAGTCAATAGCGTTATTTTGGGGGCCGCTATCGCGGTACATACAAATTCTTCCCGTAGGCCATAATGGTAAAAAAAAACTTTGGCGTGTCCCTGTACACGAACTTACAAATGGAATGCACACCGAAAACTATACAGCTAATTTCGTGGGCATCATGAACATGTGTACAAAATTTCAAGTCAATAGCGTGTTTTTTGCGGCCGCTATCGCATGACAGACAGACAGACAGACGGAATCCAAAATCCTTTTGAGTCTCAACAGAGGGCCTCCATTCACATTTCGGCAAAAATTGGAAGTCAATAGCTTGATTTTGCGGTGGCTATCGCGGTACATACAAATTCCTCCCATAGGCCGTAATGATAAGAAAAACTTTGGCGTGTCCCTCTACACAAATTACAAATGGAATACACACCCAAAACTATACAGCAGATTTCGCGGGGCACATGAACACGTGTACCAAATTGCAAGTCAATAGCGTGATTTTTGTGGCCGCTATCGTGATACATATAAATTTCTCCCATAGGCCGTAATGATAAGAAAAACTTTGGCGTGTCCCTGTATACGAACTACAAATGGAATACATACCAAAAACTATACAGCTGATTTCGTGGGGCTCATGAACATGTGTACCAAATTTCAAGTTAATAGCGCTTTTTTGGCGGCCGCTATCGCGCGACAGACAGACAGACAGACACAGCCCAAAACCGTTTTGAGTCTCAACAGAGGGCCTCCACTGACGTTTCGGCAATAATGTTAAACGAAATCAATTTGACCAAAGCTTCATACAGTGACAGAATGAAATCCCCGCCTAATAGGCTATCCACCGTTCATTTCGATATATTTATCTTATTCTAATCTATTAATTTATTTTATCAGGGTCAATTTCGTTGTTTACTTTTCATGCTACTATTTCCAATGCAATAATCCCCAATCTCATATTTATATGAAAAATTTGCAATTTCGCTATGTTGATAAAATCGTAAATTACGAATAATTTACGAAATTTTCCTATTAGAATATTTGTATTCAATCATGTTCAAACATATATCATAAACGTAATTTTGAAGTTGTCTAACGTATTTAGGATCCTCAAAATGGAAGTTTATGCTCAATTTTGCTTTATTCTGACATGTTAAATAAATCGTAAATTCCAAATAACTTACGAATTTTTTAAATTGGAAAAATCATAGTCTATGATATCCTAAATATTATTTCGAAAGTGGTTTGACATGTTTACGATGAAAATATCCCTCAAGATTGACGTTTATGTGAAATTTTGCTCTTATTCAGCCATGTTAAGAAATTCGTAAATTTACAATAACTTACGAAATCTTTATATTGGAAAATTCATAGTCATTAATATTCATGCCAGTGTCCTAAATAATGTTTCAAAAGTAGTCTGACATCTTTACGATGAAAATATCTCTCAAAATTGACGTTTATGTGAAATTTTCCCCTATACTGCCATGTTAAGAAATTCGTAAATTTCCAGTAACTTGCGAAATTTTCAAAGTAGCATATTTATAGTTACTGATGTTCATTCCGGCATCAAAACTGATATTTTAAAACTGGTCTGACATTTTTACAATAAAAAGTTTTCATTTAATGCACGTTTAAGTGATTTTTTGTCCTATTCTCCCATGTTAAGAAAATCGTAAATTTCGAATAACTTACGAAGTTTTTAAAATCGAATGTTGCAAATGAATAGGGTTCTTGCCAGTGTCGAAAGTAATATTTTAAAACTGATCTGACCTCTCTGCGACAATTTGTTCTTGAGATATCGTGTACACAGACTAACAAACTAATGGACTGACCCACTAACACACTAACAGACTAACAGACTAACAGACACCCTACAGACTGACACCATAGAAATTTTGTCATTTTCGGATTCCTCACACCTGAAAACGTGTAGAAAAGTCAAAAAACCGAGGTCGAAATTTTTCACGATTACCTAAGTTCCTCATACCTATAGTATGATGGGGAACTAAAAAATCCATATTATTATTCATATGACGAATGACTAACACTTTTTTATATCCATTGAATTATATCTTCTTTTTTTTTTTTTTTTATTAAATTAAATTGAAAGAAAATTTTTTCGCTACGTATATACTTTGCAAAAATAAAATTTAAGAATACTATCTTACATAGAAATAATGAAAAATCTGTAATGTTTATGAAATGATAACAAAAAAAAAAAAAAAAACATTTATCCCTTTGGTGGCCATCCATTAGGAAAAAAATAATTTACCGTTTCACAAAAACACCTGAGTATTCTTTAGATATCATCGAATATAAAGGGTGTTATAAGAAGCTACAAATATATATATATATATATATATTATTAAATATGATTATTATTTTATTATCTGTTTAATAGATAAATAATAAATTAAAATTATACTTAAGTTGTGAGTCATTCTGTCCCAAAAATTTTGATTAAATATTTTTTTTCACATTCTTTCCATGTAATTAATCTGAAAATAAAAAAATATTAGTGAAGGATACATACACTCCATAGTGTGTAGAATAGGCCTTCTTCTTCTTCTTCTTTTTTTTTTAAACAATTGAGCAATACTTATAATATTATTTTTTATATAAAATGCAATCACATGCATGATACTCAAAATAAGGAAAGGATATCCATTTAAAAATTCAGATCAATTATAAAATGGGCAATTATAAAGCCATGAGCTGATGCTTATTGATTGCCTGATCATCAAAAGCATATCTTTTTTCGCAAATAGCAAGATTTTAGCAATAAAAAAATCAACCAGCATGTGTTATATGTATATCTTGCTTATATATATATATAAGAGTAAAAAGAAAATATATGTACACAATGTATTTCAACAACAAACAAAATCTATATAGATATGCACATTAGTGAGAGAAAAAAATTGAAGAGAAAAAAAATTTTACTTTTTAAGTGTCCAATCATATTTGTTTTTACAAAAAAATGTATGTGTAAGCAAACTTATAATGAGTAAGTGAGAAAAATAAAATAAAATTTCAATTTTTTATACGCAAGAAAATATTTCAAACATTTGAGACAATCATGTCTATAAATTGTGTATGTTTAAAAGGTATGTATTTGTACCAATTAGAAAATGTTGTGTATATATACATCCTTTTTTTTAATTCAAAAGATTAAGGCTTATTGTATGTAAGATAATAAACACTAGTATATATGCAAAAAAAATTGTGTGTGTGATTCTTGTAAATAGAAGAAATATTTCAAATACACGGCTAGCATTTAATACTAGATTTACATGCAAATATTTCTAAAAAAAAAAAACATTAATATATTCGACAAAAATGTTATTTATGTGTGTGTTATTTTATGAACTGAGAAATATTTCAAAACGCACGGCTAGCACATAAGCTAGATTTACATGCGAATATTTAAAAAAAAATTGTAAATATGTGTAGATATTTTATATTAATAGTTATAATTTAAAACATTGTATTTTGTGACAAGAAGAAAAAAAAAACAATTCCATGATTTGGTTATAATAGAGAATATAAAAATTCTTAATCTATGTCGTCTGTATCTCATATATTTCAAAAATTAAAAAAAATAAAATCACTAGAAAATAAATATCATTGTATAACATATTAAAGTGAAAAAAGTGGCGGTAAAATAGAATCCAAAAATATTATGTAAGAGTAAAAAAAGAAAAAAATGTGTAAGAAGAAAAAAGATGTATGTGTATGAAAATTATGCATTTTTGAAGTTATACAGGGTCTGCTAGGTTCGAATCCTGGTCACGGCACCAATTATATGTGGTATAAAAGC
Organism: Salticus scenicus; assembly: GCA_963930645.1. Taxonomy (NCBI): domain Eukaryota; kingdom Metazoa; phylum Arthropoda; class Arachnida; order Araneae; family Salticidae; genus Salticus; species Salticus scenicus. The sequence goes on from OZ005662.1 coordinate 148,518,329, forward strand.
CACAGTCCTCTTGGATTTAAGTCAAGAAATAAGAGTCATTTTAAAACAATAAATCTCAATCCAATAATCTTAAAAGCCGTGAATATTTTATTGAGATATCAAAACATAAGAAGATGACAAACGAGGACAAAGCCAGTTCGTATCCATAAAAATGAATTCGTTAAAAATGATGGTGGAGGAGAGACAGAATTTTAATTCAAGAAAAATTTACATCTTGACGGCACGGTGATCTTAGTCGAAGTGTCCGGAATCCAGACCGACAACACACTTGTAAACCGCCAGATTGTGGTAACATCACCACATTCAGAAGCTAACGGCGCCAATTAAGTTTTCTTTGTCTTAATGATATTCTAATGGGAATTTTTAAATCTGAAAAGACGGTTGTAAAAAGAGCAACCCCAACGGCATATATCACTGCGCCAAAAAAAAAAAAAAAAGTTACAAACAGGTGTAAATAATCATGAAATATTACGAAATTCTAGCGACTTGATGTCTACATTATGAGTCATTAGTTTATTTTAAACCGCAATTAAATACATTATATGTATATGGAGTAAAACAAAAAACAAAAAATAAAAAATATAACGGAATCTGCATAATGGAAATTTTATACAGCTATAAATATAAATAGATTTATTGAGAAACGCAGTGAAATAGCAATGAAAAAAAACAATTATTTTCAGGGAGAATAAAATTAAATTGCGTATAAGATCCCCAATATATATATTGCCTTATGCTAAAAAGGAGATCAATGGATTTATTACTGAATTCATTTTTAAAACTACAAAAGATTATGTATTTTAATTTCCAACCAAGAATTTAATAAATTTGAAATAAATCTGACATATATCAAGAGAATTATTAAAAGTTAATAAATTTTAATTGTGAATAAATAGATATTTAATAAATGTGAAATAAATTTGATGAAATAAAAGCATATGGGAGCAACTCGCTCACACCCCCAACCCCCATATTTTTACTTAGACATAAACGTTTTAATTTTTTTTTCTCGAAAGCTAATTAATAAAGATGAAAACTCATCCGTAATTGTTTTAGGTAGGTTCTGTTAAACTTTATAAAAAAAATGAAGTCTTTTTTTTTTTTTTTTTTTTTTTTAAATATATGCCGAAAAGCATTTTGAAGTTAATGAATTCTTAAAAGAAGAAAAAAAAATCATGCAGTACGCATTGATTAGTAACACACACATTCGAACTGTACGTAATTGTTCTATCGAATAACTTTTAATATTCCTTGCCTACGTTTTCGCACAATAGACAGAAGGACTGAAAAATATACAGATACACTAATTGGTTTTAAAATTCTTCTTAGGCATTTTGGAAAGTGTTAAAAAGGCTTAATGCAAAAGAAAATGTAGATTTAGCTTATAATTACAGCTTTTAATCTCTCTAAATATTTTAGTGTAGCCCTGTGAATCAGAAAGTTAATCGTATCATATTCTATACAAAACATTATTTTAGAATATTAACAATCCGTTTCAATATTTTTATGATTTTTACAGTAGAAAGACTTTTAAATATAACTGTCAAAAAATTCTGTCCTAAAACGTAATGCAATGGCATTTTTTTTATTGTTGTTGTCCCTGTAAACAAACTAGTTGTACAGGACCTATTAATGTCATTTTAAATGGGGAACATTCTATAAGGAACATATTTATAAAAATAGCACTCATAGAACACAATGCTTTCAAATGCTTTTGGGTGTCTCTCTGCACAAACCAGAAGAGATATTCACTCCATTTTCAATATGGAACATCCGATAGTGAACTTCAATAAAATATATCAGTTTAGAGAAATTCCATAAATATTTACAGGAGTTAGAGCGCGGGCAGACAGACAGACAGACAGACAGATGGACAGATACGCAAACTGAAATCATATTCACACTTAAAAATGTTAGAAAGGGTTAAAAACGCTTAATGTAAACTAAAGTACAATTCTAGCAATTTTTTATTAATAGCTCTTAGTATAAATGGATATTTTTGTGTCTCCCAGTAAATCTAATGCTAATTATGCTATATTCTATGCAAAGCATTTTTTTTTTTTTTTTTTTTTTTTTTTTGTTTATAAATAACATCAATTTCAATTTCAATTTCCTAAAACTTCGTGGTAAGTAAAGTTATTAAAATTTGATTTATAGAAATATCTCTCATAGAACGCAATGCTTTGGAATACTTTTGAGTGTCCCTGTATATAAATCGCTGGTGGTATTTCCTCCATTTTGTACAGGAAACATCTAATAGGTAATTTGAATAACATATTTCAATATCATTAAGATATGTCTACAGTAAAGGTATGAAAATATGGTTTATAGAAATACCTCTCATACAACAAGATGCTTTGAAATACTTTTGGGTGTCCCTGTACACAAACCAGTAGAGGTATAAACTCCATTTTCAATAGAGAACATCCGGTAGTGAACTTGAATAACATATATCAGTTTCAAGAAATTCCATAAATATTTACGGGAGTTAGAGCTCGGACAAACAGACAGGCAGACAGACAGACGGACAGGCAGATACACAAATCTGAAATCATATTCACACTTAAAAAATGCTAGAAAGAGTTAAAACCGCTTAACGTAAATGAAAGTGCAATTCTAACAACTTTTTATTAATACCTTTTAATATAACTGGATATTTTTGCGCCACCCTGTAAATCTAATGCTAATCATGTTATATTCTATGCAAAGCATTCTTTTATTCTTTTGTGCATGTAAATAACATATTTCAATTTCCTAAAACTTCGTGGATAGTAAAGTTATTAAAATTTGATTTATAGAAATATCTCTCATAGAACGCAATGCTTTGAAATACTTTTGAGTGTCCCTGTACATAAACCGATGGTGGTATTTCCTCCATTTGATACAGAAAACATCCAATAGTGAACTTAAATAACATATTTCAATTTCATTAAGATATGTCTACAGTAAATTTATGAAAATATGGTTTATAGAAATAGCTCTCATAGAACACAATGCTTTGAAATACTTTCGCCTGTCCCTGTACACAATCCAATAGAGGTATAAACTCCATTTTCAATAGGGTACGTCCGATAGTGAACTTGAATAACATATATCAGTTTCAAGAAATTCCATAAATATTTACGGTAGTTAAAGCGTGGACAGACAGACAGGCAGATACGCAAATCTGAAATCGTATTCACACTTAAAAAATGTTAGAAAGTATTAAAAACGCTTAACGTAAACGAAAGTACAAATCTAGTAATTTTTTACTAATAGGTCTTAATATAACTGGATATTTTGTTGTCACCCGTAAATCTAATGCTAATCATGCTATATTTTATGCAAAGCATTCTTTTGTGCATATAAATGGCATATTTCAATTTCCTAAATCTTCGTGGTAGTATAGTTATTAAAATTTGATTTATAGAAATATCTCTCATAGAACGCATTGCTTTCGAATACTTTGAGTGTCCCTCTGTATAAATTGATGGTGGTATTTCCTCTATTTTATACAGGAAACATCCAATAGTGAACTTGAATCACATATTTCAATTTCATTAAGATATGTCTACAGTAAAGGTATGAAAATATGGTTTATAGAAATACCTCTCATAGAACACAATGCTTTGAAATATTTTCGGGTGTCCCTGTACACAAACCAGCAGAGTTATAAACTCAATTTTCAAAAGAGGTCGTCCGGTGGTGAACTTGATTAACATAGTTCAATTTCATTAAGATACGTCTACAGTAAAAGTATGAAAATGTGGTTTATAGAAATACCTCTTATAGAACACAATGCTTTGAAATACTTTCGGGTGTCCCTGTACACAAACCAGTCTAGGTATAAACTCCATTTTCAATAGGGAACGTCCGATAGTGAACTTGAATAACATATTTCAATTTCATTAAGATATGTCAACAGTAAAGGTATGAAAATATGGTTTATAAAAATAACTCTCATAGAACACAATGCTTTGAAATACTTTCGGGTGTCCCTGTACACAAACCAGTAGAGGTATAAACTTCATTTTCAATAGGAAACGTCCGATAGTGAACTTGAATAACATATATCAGTTCAAGAAATTCCATAAATATTTACTGGCGTTAGAGCGCGGACAGACAGACAGACAGACAAACCGAAGTCATTAACACCTTTCAACCTTGTTGAAAATTGTTAAAAATGCAAATTTAAACAACACAATTTAAAAATTTCAAATGCGTAAAAAAAAAAAAAAAAATATATATATATATATATATATATATATAAAACTACAAGAATTGTTGTATGAATACAAATTTTATTGAACAAACCTAATATTGTTCAGTTTATAAATATTAAATGGAAATATTAGCTTTAATATGAATCCTACTTCAGTGGTGAAGTCAAATGTGAGTGTCAAGGCCATGGTGCTTTTTACAATTTCATTTATTTACTTTTGAGTGGCAACAGAGGTTTTTTTTGTTTTTAGGTTTTGTGTTCGAATGTAAAAAATTGTCCGATGCAAAAAATATGAATTCTGTGATGTTTTTCCCTTTTGAATAAACCTTTTTTTCTGAGTTTGCATTTACAGTCCTTTGATATGCTGATAGCATAATAGATATTCTTTATTAAAAAAGGAATAACGTAAAATTTTTGGTACCCTCGGCGGGACTGTAAATGCACAGTTAATTGTGAATATGGCTAATTTAGAAAATTTTAAAAAGGCTAAAAAGGCTGAAAGAGCCGCTTTCTCGAAAGCATATAATAAAGTTGAAGAATTGATAGCCTCACAAGATGTTGACCTTGCGGAACTGGAATCCGAATTAAGTGTTTTTAAATCGAAAGTTGATCGCCTGGAAGTAACGCATGCAAGTATTCTTGGAGTTCTCTCTGAAAAAGAATTTGACACAGAATTTGAAATAATTGAGGATTATCGAGATAAAGCAATAAGAATTGAAACAAAAGTAAGAAGAATAATTGATACTCATCAAACTGTAAGTACTCCTTTTAGTCCAATTCAGAGTGAATCTGTTATTGTTAATTCTGTAGAAAATATTAATGAGAAAAGAAGGTTTAAATTACCTAGAATAGAATTACGACGGTTTGATGGTAATGTTAAAGAATGGCTTTATTTTTGGAGCTAATTTGAAAAAATTCATAACGATTCTACTATAGTTAATTCTGATAAATTTCAGTATCTATTACAAGCTACTGTTGAAGGATCACGAGCTAGAGAGGTTATTGAAAGTTTTCCTCTAACTGGCGATAATTATATAAAAGCAATTGACTGTTTGAAAACCCGTTTCGGTCGTGATGAATTACAAATTGAAATTTATATTAGAGAATTGTTAAAATTAGTTTTGAAGAATGCCAATTCAAAATTTTGCTCAAACAATTTATGTGTACTGTATGATAATCTCGAACAGCAAATTCGTGCACTGGAAACACTTGGTGTTACGACTGATAAATGTGCAGCATTACTTTATCCTTTGGTTGAATCGTGTATGCCTGAAGATTTCCTTAGAGCTTGGCAAAGAAGCTCACATTTTGATCATGGCAATGATCCAAAAAAAAGGCTTGACAGTTTGTTAGCCTTTTTAAAAACGGAAGTAGAATCTGAGGAAAGAATTAACTTAGCTATGGCTGGTTTTGATTTGAATGATTCTTCTTGTAAAGGGAATAAAGAGATCAGAGGGAAAATTTGTACTGCTGCTAGTTTGTTAACTACTAATGCACGTGCAGAGAAGTTGTGCACTTTCTGCAATGGAAAACATGAATCGACGAATTGCTTTAAAGCACGAAAAATGTCATATAATGAAAAAATAAAAATTTTAAAGGATAAAGGTTATTGTTTTAGATGTTTAAAAGTTGGCCATAAGGCAGAAAAATGCCGATGTTTTGTGAAATGTACTATTTGTAACAGAACACATTTTGCTATTATGTGTACAGAATCAAATAAAAGTGTAAACAAGTCTACATCAAATAATCCGGAAAAGGAAATTAAAGAGCAGAATAAATCTGTGAATTTGGCAACCATATCCAAATCTCCGCAAGCTTTGCTGCAAACTTTGAAAGTTAATTTAAAATATAAGAACAGTATTTTAGTTGTGAGAGCACTGTATGATTCCGGATCTCAAAAATCGTACGTTAGAAGAGAGATAGCATCTAAGTTAAATTTGAAACCTCTGCGTCAGCAACGTTTGTCACATTCACTTTTTGGAGGTGAAAAGAGCAAAGACGAACTTCATAATGTATATAAAATTGAACTAGGAAGCTTAAATGGAAATTTTTACTGGAATTTTTATGTAGTTGATCAAGAAACTATTTGCAATGATGTTCCCTCTGTTTCGTGTGGCCCATGGATTAATGAATTAAGATCTATGAATATACACATTTTTGATACAGAAGATAATTCGGGTCCAATTGATGTTCTCATTGGAGCAGATGTTGCTGGTAGACTCTTTCCTGGAAAGAGAAAAGTTCTATCTAGTGGGCTAGTAGCTGTGGAATCCTATCTAGGATGGACACTCATGGGGAAAACTAATTCACCTTCTGAAAAAGAAGATACTACTATTTCCTTGTTTGTTAGAGAAGCAACTATTTCCGATCTTTTTAGTCTGGAAGTTTTAGGAATAAGGGATCCTGTCGAAATGAAGACCAAAAAAGAAAACGAGCATTTGACCAAGCTATATTTTGAAGAAACATTAAGAATTAATGAAGATGGAAGATATGAAATTGTTCTTCCATGGAAAGAAGATCATCTTCCCCTACCCACCAATAAAGAACTAGCCATGAAAAGATTAATAACTTCAACTAGAAAATTACATCAAGAAAATTTGTATATAGCTTATGATAATGTGTTTAAGGAATGGACTTCATTAGGTATAATTGAAGATGACCCAATCCAATCATCATCTCACCCTTTTGAACACTACTTACCTCATAGACCTGTTGTGAAACAACATGGAACTACAAAAGTGCGTCCAGTTTTTGATGTGTCTGCAAGACAAGTCGAATCACCATCATTGAATCAATGTTTAGAATCTGGACCTAATTTATTAGAATTAATCCCTGATCTTCTTCTTAGATTTAGAGAACATAAATGTGGAATTGTTGCTGATATCGAAAAAGCATTTCTACAGATAAGTGTACAACCAGAAGATAGAAATTACCTTAAGTTTTTTTGGTGGAATGAAAAAGAAAATAACGATCCTAAGATAATGCGGCATTCTCATGTGGTGTTTGGTGTGAAAAGTAGCCTTTTTCTTTTAGGAGCTGTGTTAGAGCATCATTTGAAAAAATATCTGAATAGTTCAAAATATAATCAAAAATATGTTGAGATTGTTCTTCGAAGTTTTTATGTAGATGATCTAGTTACAAGTTTAAATAACAAATCAGAAATATTGCCATTTGTTGAACAGTCTCGTCACATTTTGACTGAAGGAAAATTCAATTTAAGAGGATGGAAGTATACAAGAGATGAAGATTCAGAACAGGTTACTTCTGTTTTAGGATTGCTTTGGAATCGCAGAGAAGACGAACTGAAGATCAATTTGGATTGGTTGAATACATACAGACTTGAAATTGTATCGAAGAGAGTAATTCTTTCTGTTACGCAAAGAGTTTTTGACCCAATTGGGTTTTTATGCCCTGTCCTCTTAGTTCCCAAACTAATGTTACAAAAAATGTGGAAAGACAATATCCCGTGGGATAAGGAAGTTGAAGATAGTATGAGACGAGAATTTGTAAGATGGTTTGAAGGTTTGAATATCTTGAAGAATTTGACTATTGTTCGTTGTTTTTTTCCTGATGTAACTAGTCAATATAGCATTAGCATTCATACGTTTTGCGATGCTAGTCAATTTGCTTACGCAGCAGCTGTTTTCATTCGCATCGAATATGCTGATGTTTATGTAACTCTTTTGGCAGCGAAATCAAGGGTTGCCCCAGTTAAACCCATCACTATTCCTCGTCTCGAATTACTAGCTGCAACGGTGGGAGCTCGATTATGTAAATCCGTACTCAGTGCACTCCAGTGGGAAGGTATTGAACAACATTTCTGGACAGATTCAACTACTGTATTGAGCTGGATTCAGCGTGGAGAAAATTGGGCTGTTTTTGTCAATAATAGAATACAAGAGATCAGAAAATTAACTGATTCTACCCTTTGGAAACATCTTCCTGGAGCTCAAAATACAGCCGACTTGCCTTCAAGGGAGTGCTCTGCCCAACAACTCTCAGACAGTAAATGGTGGGAGGGACCTACTTGGCTTCGAGAAACTAAAGATAAATGGCCTGTCACCAAACCCATTTTCGATGAACAAGCTATTCTAAAAGAAAGAAGAAAAACGAGCCCAACATCCAATAGCTTGCCTATCATTTGTTTTTTGAATCAAACTGAAAATAATAAATGCAGCAATCAAAAACCTGAAGAAGAAGAGCATTTGAATAGAAATAGTTCAGGTTGGTACTATTTTTATTTTTCGAGTTATGATAAAATGCTAAGAATGGTTGCCTGGATGCAAAGATTCGTTTTCAACTGTAGAAATTCAACTTCACGAATCATTGGTGAGTTATCATATAGAGAAATAAAATGTGCAGAACTAAAGATAATCAAGATGATACAAGACGAATATTTTGCTTCTGACGTCAATAGAAAAAAACTGAATTCTTTAAAAACTAGAAGTGGGAGAGTGGTTAAACCTCCTCTAAAATTGGACTTATAAAACTTTATTTATCTTCTGAACTTTAAAATTGTTGTGAAAGTCCTTGAAATATCAAGTAGAAATGTGTTGTTTTATTCTATTTTGAAATTTTCATTTTATTATTTGTTTTGTTATATAGTTAAGTTGCCTTCCGCCAACTTAAGGTGGGAGGATGTCAAGGCCATGGTGCTTTTTGCAATTTCATTTATTTACTTTTGAGTGGCAACAGAGGTTTTTTTGTTTTTAGGTTTTGTGTTCGAATGTAAAAAATTGTCCGATGCAAAAAATATGAATTCTGTGATGTTTTTCCCTTTTGAATAAACCTTTTTTTCTGAGTTTGCATTTACAGTCCTTTGATATGCTGATAGCATAATAGATATTCTTTATTAAAAAAGGAATAACGTAAAAGTGAGAAGTCTCCTTAAAGTCTCTTTTTTCGCTTAAATTTTGATCTTTAAAAAAGTATTACAATGAAATTTCAAACGAAGTATATGAAAAATTACTTTAAAACCAAAAGCTTTATAAAGAACTAGCAGGCTATGCCCGCTTCGCTGGTCACTATATTTAAATGAATATTCAAAAGAATGGAATCACTATTTTTTTTATATCACATTTTGGACTTTGTAACATAAGGAAAAATTCCTTTTAGGGTCAAAAAGTGAAAATAACATATTACAAATTAAATTAGATAAAACATTTCTTCCGTTTTCCACTCATTTTACAACAACGCTCTATGGTCGTATGTGAATGAATCTCAAAAATGAATCAACAATTGCTTACAAATTTAATGGATTATGTATGGGAAATAAGTACGATGTAATTTAAAAATAGATAGATAAATGCCGTAGATAACTACCCAAATTAAAGTACCCGAAAAAGACCTTTCTGCAGGAAGTGGAAACCAGGACCCGATGCAGTGCGGGCGGAAAAAGACCTGCCGTAGGCTGCAGATACCCGAAGTAAGGTTTAGGGCAATTTCAATGTAGGTAATTTTTTTTAAATTTTTATTTATAATGCGATATAAAAAATAAATAGTAATTCAATTCTATTGAAAAATCATTTAAACCTAGTGATCAGCAAAGCGGGCGTATCCTACTAATGCTTAATAAATATTTATGCTGTTTCTGTATATAAATTGATAAAAATCTCGAGGGACTTTTTTTTCTTTGATTGAATTATTACATGTTAATGAACTAAATGTATTCACGGTTTTAATGATTAAAAAAAGTGAATTGAATTGAATTGAAGAAAATGACTATTTTAAAATATTTCTTGGAGAGATCAAACAAAGAAAAAGTTTTTTTTACCCCCTTTTTCTTCATGTGCGTGAGTGTGTTGTAAAGAAGGGGGTGAGAGGGTACCCAAGTTTTTACCGCCATGCACGATTGTAAAAGGATAATAGCAGAGTTTACCTACGCAAATAATGAAAAAGCATGATTATTTAATTATTCAAAGGTTTAAAATTTTCTGTAGCCGATTACATAAGTTATTTTATAAGCACTAAAATTCGAAATGAAATAAATTTAAAATTATTAGAGTATTATTTTAAGTTGAGATTATATGTAAAATATCCTTTTTTGAATGAAATTTGCAGTCTTACACATAGCTTCTTTTGTTTATACTGAAAGGACAAAAAATATATGCGACATAAAAAAAAAAAAAAAATAATAACAAATCGTTTTTTAGAATACATAGCGAAAAATCGTTCCTAGATATTTAAACTTTTTTTACTTCCATTACCCTACTACCTACGGTAGTAGGGTAAAAGGGAGGGTAGGGTAGTAAACGAGTTTTCATCTGATTTACGCGTTTTAAGGCCTCCTGAGTTCAAAAAAGTAGATTTTGGCAATTGGTCAGTGTGTGTGTATGTATGCATGTATGTGGGGAATCTTCTGGCTATCATATCTCAGAAACTAATAAAGATAGAACTACGAAACTTCAGAATTGAGACAGGTCTGGTGTAAAGATGGATTTTTTCAATTTTGGGGAAAATTGAGAAACCACATATTGGACCGCAAGTCCACTTCCAGTTTCAATATAAAAGTCCGTATCTCAAAAACGGCTCTAACAATTTTCTTCAACATTGCTGTTTAAACACTCTATTAGATGTCCTTTAGAATGATGTAGTTGTTTAGTTCAGGAAAAGTGATAGGCGTCCTGTATAAATAGCTCAATTTCAGGTCTCACAGGCGCGTTTCTTTCAAAACGGCTCTACGGATTTTTTGGAAACTCGACATATTAATTTACTTTTAAATATCCTTTTGTATGAAATTATTGTTTTTCGGTGAATATTTGAGTATGCCAAGTTTTGGTAAAAATTGATATCTCAAAAACGACTCTAACAATTTTCTTGAAAATTGTTACGTAAATCCATTTTAGATATCTTTTATCATGTATTATGGGCTTATTAGAGGAAAATTAACTATCATCTTGCTTAAGTAGATCAGTTTTAGGCAGTATTGGGCATAATTGATTAAAAAGTAATTGAATTAGAATTGAATTAGAATTAAATTATAATTATTTTACTGTCAATCGATTAACAAGTAACTGATTGAAAATAAATTGAATAAGTAATTCAATTTATTTGTAATCAATTACTTGTTAATTGATTGACAGTAAAATAATTATAATTGTAATTTAATTGTAATTCAATTAATTTTTAATCAATTATGGCCAACACTGGTTTTAGATCTCCGAAATTGGTGTTTCAAAAAATAACTCTACCATATTCTCCCCCTTATTTTTTGACTTGCTATGTAAGTTTTATCTTATATGCCTTTATACGTGTATTAAGTTCCTCTTAGCGGAAAACGTTTAGGTTTCTACTTCGTTAGGTCAATTTTATGTCTTCGGATCGCATTATCTCCAAAAAACGCATATAATACGTGTAATAGTGGGTAGCGGAAATCGTATGGTTGTTTCACACAAGATTTTTATTTAAATGCTTCGATGATACTTCGGGAGAAATAAAGAAATAACAACTTGAATGTATTTTTCTTTTTTTTTTGAAGCATTAGTGTTTTTTTAAATATATTATTAGTTTTTATGAAAATCCCCGCCCCCTTAAACTTAATACTTGAGAAGAAGCAAACATAAATATTTAGCCGGAAAATATAGGCCGTGTATATTAATAATTACTGGTACGTAAAATCCGACCTACTATAACATCCTCTTTGTTCTGTAGAATATTTGATGGTAACCAAAGCGGCGGAGTTATATGTATCTTTCGAGGACGATTAAAATTGCGATGAATGTGGACACCTCTATGGGTGAGTCCTAGATCGTCGCGAATTTTCAACTGCGTAGCTCTAGTGCGAATTTAAACTCACTCAATATTAATCTCAAATTAATAATTTAAATTTCCTAATTATTAAAATATACTTATTAATGATACAGTATGTATTTTTTATGAGCAATAAATGAAAAAAAAAATCAGTTTGGTTTAATTATTTAAAGAAAAAAAATTAAATAATAAATATAATTAATATAATAATAAATTTTAAATTTAAAGAAATGTTTTCAGAAATTTACTGCCGTTAACAAAAAGTGAACAAGGACGAATTTTCTGGAGATAATTTACAGGAAACTATTTATTCTAGAATCATGCCATACACTGGGACTCCCTTATACTCCCCTAAAACTCAATTTCAAGAAACATAAATCATCACTCATTTTTTTAACATTTTTTAATCCATTAATAATAATCTGGTGTGGCACTCAAGCGACTTTCTATTACTTCCTGCATTTCACTAATTTTAAAGACAGATTGCAGATTAAAAGGTAAGATAAAAAGAAATGTATACCTCTGTAAGAGGGGCTTCCACCCCATCTCAACCCTCTATTTCAATGTATTAAATACATTTTTATGTAATTCAAGATCGTTAAGTTATTTACTCTGATAAGACACGCACAAAAATCACAATCGTTAAACACAGATTTAGTAAAAAGTACACACACAGTTACGCACACTGATAGTAAAAAGGTAATGTTATACACACACTCTTTGTAAAAAGGCATAATTATAAACAGAGTTAGTAAAAAGTACGCACAGAGTTACACACACAGTTAGTTACACACAGAGTTAGTAAAAAGTACACATAGAGTAACAGACACTGTTAGTAATAAGGCGGAGTTACACAAACACACATACAGTTAGTAAAATAACATATTTGCACACATAATTTTGCACATAAAATTAGTCAGACACAGAACTACACACATACTGTTCGCCCAAACAGAGTTACACACACTCTTAATAAAAAGGCAAGGTTACACACAATATCAGTAAAAAGTACACACACAGTTACATACACTGTTAGCAAAAAGGCAATGTTACACACATGCTCTTAGTAAAAAGGCAGAGTCATAAACAGAGTTGGTAAAAAGTACGTACAGAGTTACATACACAGCTAGTTACACACAGAGTTAGTAAAAAGTGCACATAGAATTACAGACACTGATAGTAATAAGGCAGAGTTACACAATCATACACACAGTTAGTAAAATAACATAGTTACACACATAAAGTTAGTCACATACAGAGTTAGTCACATACAGAGTTACACACACACTGTTAGTCCCACACACTGTCACACATACACTGTTAGTAAAAAGTCAACATTTAACACAGAGTCAGTAAAAAGTGCACGAAGAGATACACACACTGTAATAAAAAGTTACACACACACTTCTACTCACTGTTAGTTACACACAGAGTTAGTAAAAAGTACACACAGAGTTACACACGCTGTTAGTAATAAGGCAGAGCTACACGCACATTATTAGTAAAATGGCATAGTTAAACACAGAGTTACACACACACACGGTTACACACAGGAAGTTTGTTACACGGAGATACACACACACAGTCACACACACGCAGTTTGTTACACAGAGATGCACACACTGTTAGCAAAAAGCAAAATTACACACAGATTTAGTAAAATTGCACACAGAGTTACACACACTGTTACTTACACACAGAGTAATTAAAAATGATACAGAATTACACACACAGTCAGTAATAAGGCACAGTTACACTCTCACGCTGTTAGTCAAATGACATAGTTACAAAGAGAGTTACACACATGTAGTTAGTTACACACAGAGTTAGACGTACTGTTAATAAAACAGAAAAGTTACACATAGATGTAAGAAGTGCGCAGAGAGTTATACACATAGTTGGTAAAAAGGCACAGTTGCACACAGGGTTACACACACACTGTTAGTTACATACAGAATTAGTAAAAAGTACATACAGATTTACACACTTATAGTAATAAGGCAGAGTTACAGACACAGTTAGTCAGTCCCACACAGAGTTGCACACACACACACTGTTAGTAAAAAGTGCACACAAATTTGAACACACTGCTAATAAAAAAGCAGAGTCACACACACACACACTGTTAGTAAAAAGTGCACACAGAGTTGCACACACTGTAAATAAAAAGGCAGAGTTACACACAGAGTTAAATACACACTGTCATTTGCATACAGAGTTATACACACACTGTTATTTACACATAGAGTTAAACATACTGTTAGCAAAAAGTCAGCGATACACACAGAGTTACTTCTTTGCTGTCTTCTTTTTTTGAACACACACTCTTCAAAAGAAGAAGAGTTACACTCGGAGTTATATATACTGTTAATAAAAAGGCAGAGTTACACTCATTGTTAATTACATACAGGGTTATATACACGTTGTTAGTTAAACATACAGTTACACATACAATTACACATACTGTTAGCAAAACATCAGCGATACACAGAGTTACACACACTCTGTTTTTTTTTTTAAAAAAGAGTTATACACGGAGTTACACACACACAAACTGTTAAAGGCAGAGTTACACAGCAGTTTATCTTCAGACAGTTATGTGTTATAAAGTGTTTTATAAACTGGTGTAAAAAATAACATTAAAGTAACTTCCAAATATTAAATGCATTATCGGAATTAGGCAGTTTGAATATCGCATTTAGGATATAATACTTTAAATGCGAAAAAAATTTCCTAAATGCGACACTGGTATATTCTTTCTTAAATTACAGACAATTTTTTAATTTCTTGAAAAGAAATAACATAAAACACAAGTTTAGAACTAAGAGTATAATATTCAACCCTTTTCTGTCTCTCTCTCTCTCTCTATTTTTTTTTATGACCTTACTTACCTAAATATATATATATCAATCTTGATAATTCAAAGAAATTGTATGACAACAAAACTGTTTTTCTCACTGACAAAATCTGAACTACCTTACATATTTGAGGCCCGGTGAAGATGTCTGACGTGATTCCGATACGTTGCAGCGCTGTACAGCTATTTTTACTGGGACACAACGAAAAATTCTTTATCATTATGGTCTATGGGCTCAAATTGTTTGGAGTGCAATAGTGTAAAATTAAATAATGGAGAAAAATACTCAAACATCCTATTATAAATTTTCCCTTTTGTTTATTTAACGACTTGCCTTACTTCAATTTAATTATACAACCGTTAATTACTTAATGTACGGAAAGTCGAGTTTAGTCACTCCAGATGTTTCCTATTAAAAAAAAAAGTACTGCACAAAATCTCCTTGAATTCCAGACCTTCAAAGAACATTTATAAACTCTCATTTTTTGCTACTGATTTAATCACGAGTGCAATTATGGGACCAACCAGGAATACTTCTACTACTACTGCTAATACTTGCAATGCTAATAGTAATAATAAAACACAAATACTTTGGATCCCCATGTATTATGAAAAGCTACAAACGACTTGTAAATGTAACGCACGATTTCATTTTTTATGTACAATATTTGTATGCTTTTTGTCAGAATAGCACGCTTATATATATATGTATTTTTAATAATTAAATTTGTTTGGTAATTTGTTTGGTAATTTGTTTGCTTATTAAAAAAAAAAAAAAAAAAAAAAAAAAAAAAAGATTTCAACAAAATTTCTTAAAACTTGTAGAAAAATTGATAAAACATTAGAGAAACATTATTTTGAAACATAAAATACACACATGTAGTATTAGCTGAGATATGAGTATTCGTAGTAAATATATTTCACTCTGCATGCGCGAAAGAGGAAATTTTTTATTACGTTGGTTGAAAGCTAGACGCATAGGAAAAATTATGTAAAACGTTCAGTTGAATAGAGTAATTATTAATCAAATAATCGGCTAAAGAAAGAGCTAGATTTTAGATCATTTCTAGAGTTGAAATTTCGTGGGGCTTTTCACATGCCACATATTTAAAATAATTTTATAATCCACGTGGTTAAAATAATTAGATCTCCAAATGGAGATATAGTTATTCCAACC
Source organism: Salticus scenicus (assembly GCA_963930645.1). Lineage (NCBI taxonomy): Eukaryota > Metazoa > Arthropoda > Arachnida > Araneae > Salticidae > Salticus > Salticus scenicus. The sequence goes on from OZ005662.1 coordinate 148,534,313, forward strand.
ACGTTGCAAAGCTCCTTTTTTTGTGAAAAACTCTTATGGGCTTATAACCCTAACACAATTTTATTGGTATGACAGGTCGTACACTGAGAAAAAATTCTGTAACTGACATCTAGAATCTAAATTGTGGCTCTAGAAAAAATAGTTCCACGTCATCCTTATAAATTCTAGTCCCCTTCAAAAGCGAGTTCTAGAAGCCCCTATTAGAATTCTAGAACGTTTGCCTATATTCTCGAGGGCAAAGTTACTTAAAGATCTCTGCAAATAAGTGAGACTACAAGAGACGGGTTTCTCCAACTATAATCTTGGTTTATTACCCAATTCTAGAAAATCAAGCGAGAATTTCTCGCAATGCAAAATATTAAGAATATTCAGAATATTGTTTCATCATCTAGAAATGTGTAGATTAGAAATTCTCGATCATTTCGTCTATTCAGTTTATTGGCGTGCCTTATGCGCATAGCTAGTAAATCTATATTTCTAGTTTAGGGATTTAGAAAATGACCACTTATTCATTCTAGATGAGGGACGGTACATATTTTTTCTCAAAGTACTTTTTCTTTCGGGTAGTGATTTTTTGTTGTTACCAAATTTTATCTATCACCTTGGATGAACTTGCAAACATTTTGTTTTTATTTGAAATATATGAAGCTGAACGTTTGTCATTGTATCTTTTAATTATTAGATTTTATCAAAAATTAGTACATTTATTAATCAGGACAAAATACAGCTAACGCTATATTTTTTAGCTCAATCGAATGATTGGTTCAAATAATATTAAATATAAACCCTGTTTTAAATTTAAAATTATTAAAATGAAAGAAAAGAAAAAATAACAAACTAATGTCAAAAATAAATATGTAAACATATTTCTTTTTATGTCGAAAATAATAATAATAATAATAATAATAATAATAACAATAATAATAAAATAACGTGGAAACATTTTTTTAAATAACTAAAATAAAATTGAGAAAAGTCTTTCTAAAGAAATCGAATAACTTTAGTATGGAATCTCTTGGCGAAATTTGAAATTTGGCACAGAAGTAAAAACCAGTATATCAAAAACGGCTCTGACGATTTTCTTAAAAATTGTTATATAAAACCATTTTAGATATACTTTCTCATGTATTACGTGTTTATTACAGGAAAACTGTCAGTCATCCTGATTAAGTAGGTCAGTTTAAGATCTCCGAAATTGGTGTTTCAAAAAGTTGCTCCTCAGATTTTTTTTTTCTTATTTTTTAACTCGTTATATGTCTTCGGATCACATTATATCCAAAAAGTGCATATATTGCGTGTAATACAGTCGAACCTCGTTAACGTGAACACTGTTAACGTGAATTTCTTTGAACATATGAACTGTTTTCACAATGCCTCTTAAAATGAAGGTTAGTTTAGTTTTATGAAGATTAGTTACTGATAGCATGAACTACTGATAACATGAATTTTTTTTTTTTATCCCTCTTGATATTCACATTAACAAGGTTCAACTGTAGTAGGTAATAGAAGTTGTGTGGTTGTTTCACACCAGATTTTTTTAAAAAATGTAATTGCTAGAAATGTGTACTATATTTTACCTTGTCAAAAAAAAAAAAAAAAAAAAAAAAAAAATGAAAATTAATTCCTCATTGTCATACGGTAAATAAAATACTTTTTAAGTTAAATTTTGAGAGCTTTTTCTTGTATAATTACTCATTTTGAAATTCCGTGAATACTTAAGTCAAGTTTTTAACGGTTGATCTTTGTGTCTGCCATCAGCGTATACTAAAAACACATAATTGTAGGCAATTGGTTGAATTGTAGGCAACTGTAGGCAGTGTTGTATTTTGAAATTCATACTATTGCTTGAAAAGTTTTATCAAAATTGCTAAGTTTAAAGGAGTGGTTGAGTGAAAGTTGTCTGAATATTTTGTAATAATGTTTTCAATCAAATGACAGCCCTGAATTCTATAGAAATATAAATACTATACTCAAAGGGAGGAAAGGAGGGAAGGGTATCCTCTCACAGTAATATTTATCAAATAAAACTTATCCTAAACCTAGTTTGAATTCTTTTTAACGTACCCTTATATACAGTACTTGTTATCTTATCCTTTAATCTATAATCTGTCTTCATAGTATCAAAATGCAGGGTAAAAGAGAAAATCATGTGAGTATCATACAAGATATTTTATAGAGTAAATATGAAACCAATAACTTTAATAACAGTTAGACAAAAAATTATTGGAGCAGTGAGTTTTGATTCAACGGCAGAACTTTTGCAATTACTTAAAATTTTGATTCAATATATTAAAATTTTAATATTAATAAATTATGCAGCATAAATATGCGCAAACTATTTGTATAAAATATGAAAAATATACGTGCAAAATTGATTTCTAGTGTACAAATAAAAAAAGATATAAGATAAAACTCTATTGAAAAAAGTACTTTAAAATCGACATGTATCATTCTGGAGGGAAAATAAAAGACTTTAATTCAGGGATTGAATTTAATTTCTTAAGTGTTCCTGTCATTTCAATAATTGAAAATATTGTGCAAATATTATTGCATTTTAATTCCGTTTCGTACACAGAAAGAAAAAAAAATAAACTCGTAAGAAAAACAATCAAAGTTGTTATAGTTACAAAATTATGTATTTTCATTTACATATAGTTTATTTGAAACAAACTTTTCATTTTTTGAGAAGATATAATCTAAAGTGTCAGATAAATATTTCAAACATAATATATATAAAGTATAAGATAAATTATAATGTTTCTATAAATAAATTAATACATTTTGAAGTACATTACAGAATAATAAAAAATAAAATAAAAATAATGTATACTTTCAAGCGGCCTGTTGATAACAAGACTTGTAAACCTGTTTTTTTTAATTCGAGAAGACAAGTTGTTGACAGAAATCTAAATACCTATTTTAGGTTGTTTAAAATATTCGGTATTGATATTCAAAACAGAGAGGATAATCAAGTAAATAGGCTTATTACACGTACAATGAGATACTTAATGAACTTGATTTGGCTAAGCTGGTTTGTAATGATAATTTCCTTAATATATTTAGTGGTTATTGATGTGAACTATCTTAAAAGAATTTTAATCTTAATTATCCTAAAAATAGTCTTATTTGCAATTTGGTGCTATACTATTAAATTTCAAACGAAAATCAATAAAGGAATCTTAAAATTACAAAATTTACTGAGCATGCTTGAAATTTTACCACCAAAAAGACTTACCTTAATTTCTTGTTCATTTTTTGCAATTATCTGTATTGCGTCAATGATTACGTATGCTAGTAACATTGAAAAAGATGATTTTAAATTTATTATTACAATGTATACATTCAACACATTAAATACGTCTTCCATAGATTGGCATTTATCAATGATCTTGTGGCATGCGTATCATATTAAAATCTTTTACGGATTTTTCTTTTTCTGCTACTTTTCAATATTTTATATTAATATTTGTTGTTATATGACAAAAATATTATCAAGACATGTAAAAATTAACAAAAGAATTTTGAAGTTTCGTTTAATAACATCTATGGATAGTGAAGCCTGTTTAACTCGTTATGATACTATACTCTCTGTATTTAAAGAAATCGATTCAGTGCTATCTTTTCCTATATTTTTAGGGAGTAGTTTTGAAGTGTGTAGTGTTTTTCACTCAGCTATAGGTATGTTGGGTAAACGTTTCAAATTTTCCCCGAAAGAGTTTTTGTATTTGGCCGTCAACTTTTCATTGTTTAGCGGAATAGTGTTTGCAGCTTCATCAGTTAATCAAGCTGATAAATTAGCAAAAGAGACCAATATGCAAGTTTTGAAATCTTTCAGAAGGAAGAACAATAGTAAGGGAAAAGGATTTGAAATTGCCTCACTAGTGTGCCATGCTCCTGCTTTTGCCCTTACTGGATGGGATTTTTTCGAGTTTAAGAAAGGACTTTACATGTCAGCTATTGGCTGTTTGATAACCTATTCGCTACTTATAATAGATTTATGACTGTTAAATATAAGTATAAGTCAAAAAGAAGCGTTGAAACTTCTTCAAAAATATGCCATGCTCCTGCTTTTTCCGTTTGAGTGCATGAAGAAAAAAAAAGTTTCAGCTATTGGGTGCCTGCATAGTTTATTTATTACTTATAATAGAATTTTCAGTTTTAAATATGGATTAAAAAGTAGATAAATAAGGATTAAATATATCTTTTGCTAAACGCTAAGTACGAGAGTGCTGTAATATCTGGTTTTTACGTGTGCAGAATTTTTCTGTATCTTATAAAATACGGTTTCTGAATGAAAACTTTTTCAATAATTTCCTACTAATAAATGAAAAAAATATTACTATTTTCAAAAAATGTTGAATAAAGAGTCAAAAAAAAAAAAAAAAAAAAAAAAAAAAAAGACAGAAATTATGTAAATATAGCAAGGCACCTGAAGAAGAAAATGTTATAGTTACTTAATTACAAAACATATAAAAAGTAATATTATTAATTACGATTAATTAAATTTAACTGTTTTCTCTTAAAACTGATCTTTAAAAAAAATATATATATATATATAAAAGTATTAAATAAAATTTTAAAGAAAGTAGATGAAAAATTATTTTAGATATTTAACGAATTGTATGTAATTGCATAGGTTCTGAAAATGCAATGACTAAAGAACGAGATGGACTATTTTTAATTCAGTTTGAAAAATACTTTAAAATCTAATTGCCTGTGCATTGAAACATTGCAAATACATATATTATATATATATTGATAAAATTACAGTTTTGTCTGTAAATTTCTCAGAATCAATTTTTTTTTCGATATCTTGGATTGTTTATAGGTATCTGACAACTAAAGTAACGGGATTTATTGAAATCCCCCCCCCCCCTTTCCCCTCTGGGAGGCAGGAAGAAAAAAAGTTTGTAAGCATAACTCTGCCCCAAATTACTTCATGGGGAAAAAATTGCACATGAGGAGATTAGGCTTGAATATAAATAAAACATTATGTACTATCTTGGAACTCTTGATTCCTAAAGCAGGAAGGGGAAAAATCGTTTTTCGGGGGGAAATTTCAGAAATTCCAGATTTTTGAGTAGAACTTTAATAAAATGTTACAAATGTATTAAAATCAGCCATGTGTCTTCTTTAGGATATTTCCAAAATTTTCGTTTTTTTTTTTTGTGATTTTCAATTTTTTTTGGGGGGGAGGGGAAGTTACGAAGCAGCAAATTAAAAAACCCCTTTTAGCAATAAATTTTTCTTGGGAAATCTATGGGATATGCGACCAAAAATTTGGTGCGGAAATTGTTTATATGCATCCGACACTTACTGTAACAGGATTTTACGAAATTCAGCTCTTACCCCCCCCCCCCCATTGGAGTCGAAGGGCAATAAACATGCGTAAAAACACGTTTTCTAGCCTTAATTCGCCTTAAATTATCTAATAATGGCGAATTTTGGTGTGTGGATGTTGATTAAGTTTACGCATTATGCACTTTGGTGGGATTTTGCAAAACTTCGAAATTACCGGCTGATGAAGGTGAAGTAAGAAGCGGGTAAGTTGCTGCCGAATGCAGTGGGGTCCCGTACTCCTCACTGTGTGAGCGATAAAATCCTCTGCCAAACACAGCGGGAACTGAGGTTTTTAATAATGTTGCCGATGAAGCTGTAGTGCACTAATTCAACTTGACATTAAAACTGGCTGTGTTAATTGGTGATGAGAGTAAAACTAACTCAGATTAAAACAATAACATATTTATTAACATTAACAAAAAACAGAACTAAAATTATGTTGCATTTTGCAACTTAACTTAAAATAAATAAATCATAAGAAAAATAATAGTTCTTCTGAAGCCACCGCTCAGGCTTCCAGCTTCGTATTTATAGCTCAGCTGTTCTGACGTCAAAAATCAAGATTGATGCCACTCCGGGAAACTGAGAATGGAAAGTGTAGCCAGGTGCTACAGGACTGCCCCTCCAGTATTTTAGATGACATCTATACTGAGAACGTGACACGTTTTCCAGATCTTAAGACGATTCCTTTATCAGATTCGTGCTCCACTTTTGGCTCTAAATCAAGATTCATCATAAACGCTGGCTTTAACCTGTTAATGGAGACTGTCTTTTCTGTGCCGCGAACCAGGATCTTGAAGTGTTTTGGATGACGAGACAGCACCTTGAATAGTCCCTTGTAAGGCTGCTGCAAAGGTCTGCGAATGAAATCCTGTCTAAGGAAAACAAAAGGACAGTTATTAAGTTCTTTATGTATAAATACTGTTGAACCTTATGTATAGACATAGCAACAGGGCGAAAATATCTGATATGCTCCCTTAATAAAATTAAGAAATCTGTTTGTTGGATTTTAAGTTCACCGTCGCTAAAAAATTCCCCAGGTAATCTTAAAAGGCAACTATAAGCCATTTCGGCAACCGTTGCTTGAATGTCATCTTTAAAACTGGATCTAATGCCCAATAAAATTACTGGCAAAATTCAGTCCATTTTTCAGTAGCATGACTTTTCTTTTAATAGAATACTTAATCTGCTTATGAAAACGTCCAACAAGACCATTTGAGGCTGGATTATAGGCCGTTGTACGCAACTTGTGAATCCCCAACATTAAATTTGAAAAAAATTGGATTTCAAATTGCCAACCCTGGTTGGTTGTAATTTTTTCAGGTACGTCAAATCTGGCAATCCAGCCTGAGAAGAATGTTTCAGCTACCGTTACTGCGGTCTGATCCATCATAGGGAAAACTTCAGGCCACCGGCTGAATCTATCTACACAGGTTAGACAGTTTGTAAACCTTTTATTATTTATTAAAATGTGAAATATGTGAAAAATTATTTTAAAAACAATTTGTTTCGTTCATAGGACTATCATGTTACCTAATAATAACAATAATTTGTCGAACTGAAATTTTATATGCCAAAAAAGCGATAAAGGGACAAACATAGCAACCTATTGGTTCATGTCACGTGATTCATCTTGAACCACGGAAAGTTAATCCTTCCTCCATTGAATCAGAACTATATTTATCTCGTCGGTATAAAAATATATTTTTCCATAGAATAATCTCATTAGACTATAGATACAGTAATTTATTGCTTAAAAGTTTAGCAAGATTTTTTTGAGTTTAAGAAAGGATTTCACATGTCATGTATTGGCTGTTTTATAACCTATTCGCTAGTTATAACATATTTATGACGGTTAAATATAGGAATAAGCCAAAAAGAATCGTTGAAAATTCTTCACAGGTATGCCATGCTCCTGCTTTTTCTTTTTGAGTGTAAAAAAAAAAAAAAAACTCAGCTATTGGGTGTCTGTATACTTTATTACTTCCATTGCTCTACTACCGTAGGTAATGGAAGTGTTGTATTCGGTCCGAAAATTCGATATCGAGATTTCACCTGATTTACACGTTTTAAGGTCCCCTGAGTCCAAAAAAGTGGTTTCTGGCAATTCGTCAGTGTGTGTATATATATATATATATATATATATATATATGTGTGTGTATGTATGCAATCGTCTGGCTATCATATCTCCGAAACTAATAAATATTGAACTACAAAACTTCAGGATTGAGACAGGTCTAGTGTACAGATGAATTTTCCAAATTATCGTGAAAGTGTAAATAGCGGAAGTAGAGATCGGAAACCGGAAGTGGGACCGGTCTGTATCTCAAAAACAGCTCTAACGATTGTCTGCAAATTTGCTATACAAACACTCTATTAGATGTCCTTTCGAATGATATAGTTGATTAGTTCCGGAAAATTGAGAGGCGTCCTGTATAAATAGTTCAATTTCAGGCCTCGCAAGCGCGTTCCTTTAAAAACGGCTGTATTGATTTTTTTCAAACTCGTCATATTAACTTGTTTTTAAATATCCTTTTGCATGTAATTACTGTTTTCCGATCAATAATTGAGTTTTTGTAAAAGTTGGTATCTCAAAAATGGCCCTAACGATTTTCTTGAAAATTGTTATATAAATTCATTCTTTTCTCATGTATTACGTGGTTATTAGAGGAAAATTAACAGTATCCTGCTTAGGTAGGTCAGTTTTAGACCTCGGAATTTTCTTATTTTTTACCTGTCTATATGTAAGCTTCGTTTTATATGTCTTTACATGTGTATAAAGTTTCTCTTACCGGAAAAAAGTTTAGGTTTTTACTACTTCTTTAGGTCACTTTTATGTCTTCTATCAAAAGCACTTGAAAAAAATTATTTTTATTTTGCAAACACATAAAGATAAAAGACATCGAAAAAAAAAAAAAAAAAAGCTTTTATAAATCAACATGTAGTAATTGGATAATAAAAAGAAAATATTTCTGTTTATCTCACAACACTTAATCTCTTAAGTGTTCAAGTAATTAAAAAAATTAAAACTATCATACAAATATTATTGAATTTTAATTCTGTTTTTGTAAACAGAAGTTGTTACATTTGTATAAAAAACAAACACTGTTGTTATAGCTACAAATAATGGCATTTATATATCTTTTTGTTTGAATCAGTTCCGTTCATTTGATAAAAAAATAGTTATCTAAAGTGTTATTTATCTAATAAAGCAAGTTACATATTTCGAAGTGCAATACAGAAGGAAACAAAAATGGATGTTTTAAAGCCATCTGTTAATAAAACATTTTACAAATCTACTTTTTCGAAACATAAAAGACCAAATACGAATGGAAGTCTGAATGCATATTTCAGATTATTTAATATATTTGGTATAAATATGCACAACAGAGAGAATAATCAAGTAGATAGATTTATTATACGTACAATGAGATATTTAAGTCACTGGATTTTGTTTAAACTGGTTTGAAATTTTAATTTGTTTAATATATTCAGTGGTTACTGATGTGAATTATCGTAAAAAAATTTTAATCGCAATTCTGCTAAAAATTGGTTTATTTGTAAATTGTTGTTCTATAATTAAATTTCAAACGAAAATCAATAAAGGAATTATAAAATTGCAAAATTTACTAAATATGCTAGAAGTTGTACCTCCCAAGAGACTTACATTAATTTCTTGTTTACTTTTTGCATTAATCTGTACAATATCAATCGTTTCATATACTTGTAATATCGACGAAAACGCCTTTCAGTTGATTATTAGAATATATACTTTCAATTTAATAGACTGGCATTTATCGATGCTATTATGGCATTCATATCATATTCTGATTTATTATGGCTATTTCCTTTTGTGTTACATGGCATTGTTCAATATTAATATTTGTTGTTATATGACCCTAATATTATCAAAGCACATCAAAATCAATAAAAGAATCTTGAAATTTCGTTTCATAACAGCTGTAGATAGTGACGATTGTTTTAATCGTTATGATTTTATACTCTCTACATTCAAAGATATTAATTCAATGATGTCTTTCCCCATATTTATAGGAAGCAGCTACAAGGTATGCAGTATTTTTTTCGCAGTTGTATCTATGTTAGATAACCAACAAAAATTTTCTCCGAAAGAATTTATATATTTTATTATCAACTTTTCATTGTTTGCTGGAATAGTGTTTGCCGCTTCATCAGTTAATCAAGCTGATAAATTAGCAAAAGAGACTAACATTCAAATTTTGAAATCTTTAAGTAGAAGTGACAGGTGTAAGACAAAAAGAAGTGTGGAAATTTTCTCACAAATATGCCATGCTCCTGCATTTGTCCTTACTGGATGGGATTTCTTTGAATATACGAAAAGATTTTTCATGTCAGCTACTGGCTGTCTTATAACTTATTCACTACTTATATTAGATTTGTGACTGTGTGTAAATATAGAGACTAAAAAGAAGAACAGTTCCGTAAAAATATGAAGGTTGTCCAGGAATCACTGGGTGAAAATTAAAAGGTTTATATATACATGTTTGCATAGTAAGTTTTTGTTTATTTATCTTTTAAAGATAAATGAAACATCCAAAAAAAGGTTGATAAAATGCTTTTTTCTTTAGATCGAAATGAAAGGAAAAATTAACCAAATTAAAAGAAAGCAAATTATCGACTTTTTCCTGTGCTCACAATTTTATCAAATCGCTTACTCTAACAGTATACTAGAACATGCAGTGTTGACTACTCATAATCATCAAGGCAAATCCCGAAAGTATGCACATCTCACAGTGATAAAAAACTGAAGCATTTTATGATTGAATATCTACTCTCTTAAAATAAATGAGTTAATTCACCCTGTCAAGTAGGAGTTATTAATTTTTAAATCGATGAGCTTATTATTTCAGCGAACTTGAGTTGTCGATATTTATCGATATTTATCGATATTTGAGTTATTTTTGATTATTCAACCACTTGTAAGTGGAACATCGCTCACGCTGCAACACATTTCTTCAGTCGCAGGCAAGTGCGACAGGCAGCGCCATTGTAAAGTAATCCAGTTTATTAAAATCATTTGTATTAAAAGCATTAATAAAATAAATAAATTACTCAAATAGAATAAATCATTCAAGTTTGAGTGCATTACGTTAACTCATTCACTACAGTGGACAACCTTTGACAACCTTTTTGTATGGTAAAGATCACTCATAAAAATGTCACGTGTCCCTATCCACTACCTTATTTTTAATTCTCCATCATACTATAGGTATGGGGAACTTAGGTAATCGTGAAAATTTTCGGCCTCGATTTTTTGACTTCTTTACACGATTTCAGGTGTGAGGAATCCGAAAATGACAAAATTTGTATGGTATCCGTCTGTAGGGTGTCTGTTAGTTTGTTAGTCCGTTAGTGTGTTAGTCCATTAGTGTGTTAGTTTGTTAGTCTGAGTACACGATATCTCAAGAACAAATAGTCGCAGAGAAGTCAGATCAGTTTTAAAATATTACTTTTGACACTGGCAAAAACCCTATTCATTTGCAACATTCATGACATTGTAATGACGAAAATCGTCGGTCAATCGAACGTGTGGATGCATCACATATAAATGCAGCGTGTCTCACAAAGCTAATCATCTAAAAAAATTATCAGAGGATGTAACATGGAAAACGAGAAGGAGTATATAAGGCATTGTTTGTTACGATAAAAACAGCACGGCAGCCGCAGCATGTCGCAATGTTTGTCAAGTTTATGGGGAGGATGAAATAGACGAAAGCACATGTCGTCGATGGTTTCGTAAATTTAGGAAAGAAGACAGAAGCTGCCAAGATCAGGATAGGAGTGGACGGACATCACACGTTGGAAACGACGATATTGTTCAAGCCATAATGAACAACCCGAACCCAACCGTTCAAGAATTAGCGGAGACCTTCAACGTACACCGGACAACGGTCGAGAGAAAGTTGGGTTTTACGAGAAAGTTGGATCGTTGGGTTCCACATTACCTGACAGCTAATTAACGGGATGACCAAATCGCCACCTGTGTTTCCTCGCTTTCTCGGTACAAAAATGACCCAATCTTTACACGAATTGTGACAGGATATGAGAAGTTGGTTATGTACCGTAACGTAAAGCGTCGTAGGCCTGTGTGTCACCCTTATGATCCGCCACCATCGACTTCGAAAGCTGAAATTCTTCCTAAGAAGGTGTTATTAAGTGTGTGGTGGAGTGTGCAGGGAATAATTCGCTGGAGGTCCTGCCACTCAACCAAAGCATCAATGCTGCCTTCTACTGTCTACAGTTAGATAGGCTGCATTCAAATTTGGTAGCAAAGCGGCCAGGTCTCATCAATCGTCGCGGTGTTATCATTCATCACGATTACGCCAGGCCACATGCAGCTGTCATCACTCGCCAAAAGTTACTGGGCTTAGGTTGGGAGGCTTTATCTCACCCTCCCTATTCACCTGACTTGGCACCAACGAACTATCACCTATTTCGTGCGTTGAACAATTCATTCAGCCAGAAAATCTTTGATGATCTTGATGCTGTGAAAACTGCCATCCAAGACATTTTTGACTCGAAACCGCCGGAATTTTACCGCCGTGGAATTTTTATCTCCTACCAGAATGATGGCAAGAAGTCATAGATAGCAATGTGGATTTTGAACAATAATAGGTACGGTTCATTTTGCGTTTATTTTCTCTTCTTTATGGGTAATAAAAACGGGTAGAACTTTTGCACTCACCCAATAGAATAAAAAAAAAAAAAAAAAAAAAGGCTTTCCAGCCTTATGACATTGCGACTGAAAGTTTTGAATGGATAAATTTTAAGCTCAATCCAGGAAGTCCATGAAATATGTTCACGGATTGATAGATCTTCTGCATAAACAATATTTTTAGCTTGTCTTGAAAGAACAAGTTTGTTAGAAGTTTATTGCACAAAGAATTAAAGATACTTTTTAAGAAAAGTTTTTATTTTTCACTTTTATGAAAAACTCTTTCACATATTTGAATAAAAAAAAAAACCGTTGATATAAAAATTTTACAATTTATCGTTAATTGTTTTTCGGACCTTTAATGGCAAATTGAAAGAAAAGAAAAATTAATAGAAATATATTTGATTCAATGTTGTTTCAATAATCGAAGAGCTTAAAAAGTGTAATGGTAGCTTTAACACCCCTTGCCTTGAATTTTATTAAATTAAATTTAAATTTTTTAAATAAATTTCTAATTTTCAATGGAATTTAGAGAATTTTGGACTGCGAATTCATAATCACTGTTTGTAGCAATTTTTTAATTTTTCTCAAAATCGGTATAAATCGTAGATGTTTAAAAACTGTGTTTTTACACTTCAATCAAAAATACTATGTGATTTAAAATCTAACACAAGTTAAAAGTTTGAAGATTTGAAAAATATTAATAAAAGCATTAAAATCGGTTGGTTCGTTTGGAAGCTACAGTGCCGCTGATAGGCCCTCAAAAACAAAAAAAATATATATATTAAATTCATAACATCTCCCCCGTTCTGGTCGGGGATTAAAAAAAAATTTACTGTGGAAATCAATGACAGGCATTTCAATTTTATATGTATACTGTATACGTATATACAATAATTAAATAAATAAATAAATAAATAAAAAATAATAATAATAAAAATAAAAAATTCCGTCAGACCACTATTACTTTCAAACTGTAAAATTTTTATTTTATTTCTTAATCTTAATTTTTAATTTAATTTTATCACATTTTTTGATCGTAAAACTGTTCCAGTACTTTTTAAAATGACTGAAATGAATTAAAATGAAGTGTTGCCACATAAATTTCATACTTTAGTTAATTTAAAAAAAAATCTAAGTGTCGTGTAGAAAAACTGTTTACACACCTGGATTCAGAAAAATTCCTCCTTTCTTTTGGTTTCGAATTTGTAACTAGCCGCGTACTTTTTAAAATGACTGAAATAAATTAAAATTAAAATTAAATGAATTAAAATTAATAGTGTTGTCCCGTAAATTTCATACTTAAGTTAATTTTAAAATACCTAATTATCGTGTGGAAAAACTGTTTGCACTCCCTGATTCAGAAAAATCGTTCCCTTCATCTGGTACCAAATTTGTAACGATAGGACTAATATTTGTAATTTATTTTGGTGTCACATAAAACTGGTCTACAAAAACTCTAGATTAAAACAAATAGTCCTCCGTCCTAAAAAAAAAAAAAAAAAAAAAAATAAAATTTCTTACGGGAAAAAATCTGGAAATTTGCTTGCCAGCATTTTTCACTGTAAACTAATCTTAAAATCGATATTGAATATGTTATTTTCATTACATTGTTGTGACAGTATACAAATATTAATAGTTGCAATGGAATTTATTTTATTTATAAAAAAAAAAAAAAAAAAGAAAAAGAAAGAAAGAGAACTAATTAAAAAATTATATCTAAATGGCTAGTAGTTTGCACTCAGCAATTTTTTTTTTTTTAAATTATTATTACTTTTTTATGATATAGGTTTGAAATTAGTCACTTTTAAATTAATAAAAAACATGCATTCCTATTAATGGTCGAGATAAAGTCAAAATTTTCTATACAATATTTTTAATTGAAAAAAAAAAAAAAAAAAAAAAAAAATGTTTATATACTACTTATATATGAATGAACAATATTAATATTTTAAAATCCACATGATATTCCATATTTAATCTATAAAAATAAGAAAAAATCTATAAAATAAGAAATAAAGGGTAATGAAATTACATTTTTTGTGTAATAGTACAGGATATATATATATATATATATATATATATATATATATATATATATAATACTAAAACAATTTATAATCGAGAAATGTTATACTGAAAAGGAAATTTACATTATTCGTCTCTCACAGCAAATTCAATTTCATAAGTGTTCTAGTCATTTTGTAAATTAAAAATATTATACAAATATTATTGTATTTTAGTTCTGTTTCGCAAATAGATAACGATTTTGTATAAAAAAGAATCTATGTTGTTATAGCTACATATGTATGTTTTTGTTTGAAACAAATCCCTTCATTTGCGGAGAAAGTAGGCTCTCCATGGCCGAATGATTATGTCACAAAACTGCTAATCGCCTTCGAGCGTAGGAGAGTGGGTTCGATTTCCGCGCTGCCCGTGGATGTTTATCCAATATTTCTCACCGGAATTCTGTCTTGTGCTATCTATCTTTATCTGACGAAGATTTACAAGCTGACATCGAGTGAAGCACACAAGTCTAATGTATATCTGTAATCAATAAATGGCGGAGAAAAAATACATCTAAAGTGTAAAATATTTATTTCATTAATAAAGTAGCTTAAAAGTGTGTTATAGAAGAAAACAAATGGAAGTTCTTCAGCTATCTACTTCTAAAAAACCTCACAAACCTATTTTTTCGAAAAATAAAAGAACAAATGTTGATGGAAATCTGAATGCATTTTTTAAAATGTTTAAAATATTTGGTATTGATATATGCAACAGAAAGGGTAATAAAGCTGATAGGTTTATTACGTGTACAATGAGATACATTATGAACTTGAATTGGTTAAACTGGTTGTTGGTGATAATTTCTTCGCTGTATCTAGTGTCTATTAATATGAGCTATCTTAAAATTATGATAATATCAATTATCCTAAAAATAGTCTTATTTACAAATTGGTGTTACATTATTAAATTTCAAACTAAAATAAAAAAGCGAATCGTAAAATTACAAAATTTACTAAGTATGCTAGAAATTGTTCCAGCTAAAAAACTTACAATAATATCTTATTTACTTTTCACATTAATTTGTACCATGTCACTAGTTTCTTATGTTATCGACTTTGATGAAAATATTTTTATATTTATTACTCAAATCTATACATTCAATTCAATAGACGTAAATTGGCATTTATCAGTGATATTTTGGCACGCATATCATATTACATTTTACTATGAATATTTCTTTTTATGTTACTTTGCGTTGTTTTATATTAATATTTGTTGTTATATGACGATAATATTATCCAGACATATACAAATTAATAAAAGCCTTTTGAAATTTCGTGTAATAACATCTATAGACATTGACGCCTGTATAAATCGTTATGATTGTGTACTCGCTACATTCAAAGAGATTAATTCAATGCTATCCTTTCCCATATTTTTAGGGAGCAGCTATAAAGTTTGGGGTATTTTTCACGCTGCTTTAACTATGTTAAATAAACAGAATGAAGTTTCTCTAAAAATTATTTATTTTTTTGTCACCAACTTTTCATTGTTTACTGGAATAGTGCTTGCAGCGTCGTCAGTGAATCAAGCTGATAAATTAGCAAAAGAGACTAACATTCAAGTTTTGAAATATTTCAGTGAAAAAGATAAAGTTAAGAAACAAAGAAGCGTTAATGTTTTCTTACAAATATGCCATGCTCCTGCTTTTGTCCTAACTGGATGGGACTTTTTTGAGTACACGAAAGGATTTTATGTGTCAGCAATTGGCTGTCTGATAACTTATTCATTACTTATAAAACATATGTGATTACTAAATATAAAGATAAAAAGAAGAAAATATATGTTGTTATTATTAGCTTTTATATGGGTTGTTATATAACGCTCATAAGTGTATTTAAGTTTTCGATATGTTATTTATTACAATTAATAAAATTATACTTTTAAAAAATTAAAGAACACGCTTTTATTGAAATGCGAACTAAAAAGCACAAAATATCTATCTTTATAGTATTAAAATGCAGGGTAAGAAAAAATTGTGTGAGTGACACACCATATTACAGGGTGATTATAAAATAATTTAGAATTAAACAAAAACCATTTTTAAAAAATCTCCCCTGACTGGGCTCGAGCGTTAGACCTTTAGGTTCGTAGCCCAGAGCTTTACCTCACAGCCACAGCGTTCACGTAGGGAAAGTCTTTTTTTACAATATAGATTTTTTATTTGCTCCAAGAGAGAGGTTACAAACTTACATACAGGTGAAGCTAATAAAAGCGTGTAAAAAAAAAAAAAAAAAAAAAAAAAAAAAAAACATACACAATAGCTTTAAACGACTAGTATTAAATAAAGAGAATTTCAACTTGCATAACTGTAGTTCGAGGATAAAGGTAAGTTAAGTGTATAAGAGTACGGATAAAATAATATTATACTTTAAAAAAATTAAAGAACACGCTTTTATAGAAATGTGAACTAAAAAGCACAAAATATCTATCTTAGTATTAAAATGTAGGGTAAGAGAAAATTGTGTGAGTGACACACCGTAATATTTACATATATTTAAATCTTTAATTAAAATAATTTAGAATTAAACAAAAACCATTTTCAAAAAATCTACCCTGACGGGGATCGAGCGCTAGACCTCAACGCCACGACGTTCACGCAGGGAAAGACCTTTTTTACAATATAGATTCTTAGTTAGCTCCCAGAGCGGTTACAAACATACATACATACAGCTGAAGCTAATAAAAGCGTGTTAAAAAGGAAATATCGGAATCCTGAAAATATAGTAAGGCATTGATAGTAAAATTATTATACTAATTTAGTTACTGGACATAGAAATTATCACAATAATTTTATGGTTCGTTAAGGAGACTTGGTAGCTTTGACGGCACCATTGAAGTAGGTTTCATATAAAAGTTTATATTTCCATTTAATATTTATAAATTGAACTATATTAGGTTTGTTCAATAAAATATATATATTCAGACAACAATTCTTACGATTTTTGACGTATTTTTTACAGATTTAAAATCTTTAAATTGCGTTTTGCATTTTTTTTTCTACAGATATTTAACTAAAGACTTAATATATTTTTTTGGTTGTTTAATATGGAACCTATTGAAAATAATTAGGGATTTCAGTTGGGATTTCCGTTCACCATTACGGATGGATTTTGCAATATTTTCCAAAGAAGAAAATATTAAAAGTAAAAATACAACAACAACAACAACAAAATTTCTTTTTCTTTTTTTTTTTCCAAATTTTTACTTACCCATGTACTTTTTAATTTTTTTTCTCGAAAATTAATAAATAAATTTCAAAACACATCCCTAATTCTTTTAGGTAGATTCCATTAAACATAAAAAATTCTTAAGTCCTTTTTTTAAATATCTGTAAAAGTTTTAGCATTTTGAAGATAATTAATTCATGAAAAATGCAAATTAAAACAACACAATTTAAAAATTTCAAATCCATAATATATATATATATATAAAACCACAAGAATTGTAGTCTGAATACATATTTTATTGAACAAACCTAATATTGTTCAATTATAAATATTAAATGGAAATATAAGCTTTAATATGAAACCTATTTCCGTGGTGAAGTCAAAGGTGAGAAGTCCTCTTAAATTCTCTTTTTTCGCTTAAATTCCGATCTTTAAAAACCTTTTTAAATGAAATTTCAAAGGAAGTAAATGAAAAAATATTTTAAAATCAAAAACATTATAAAAACATTATTAAAATATAATGAGTTAAAAAAAAAAAAAAAAAAAAAAAAACCTATATACAGACGAATTTTGTTTACGTGATTGCTTTTAACATGAACGGTTTCCTCATTCCCTATCAAAATGAATATGCACTGTAATGTTTTTTTCACTTTTCAACATGAATTTTGATTAACGTGAAATTTGGCTTAAGACGAACTTTTTCAGACGTGCCTTAGTGACGATTTATGGTTAACATGAACAAAAATCTTTTTGAAAAAGGAAACAATTTCCTTTTCCATAAAAACAATAAAATGTTCTTATGCAGTATAGAAATCACAACAAGTCTTGTCCAAACAGTATTACTGCATTTTGACAATTCAAAAACTGTCAACAGCTTAACAATGTTTCAAAGACTAGATTGTAATAATTCCTCAAAAAATTTCTTTTATCTTAAAAGAAGAATGTTCTGGATTCAAATGTGTGAGAAGTTAATGCTAAAACTTCTAAGAAATCAAATTAAAACTTCTCTTATTTTTTAACGATCGTTTTAACCACCATACAAAAGTGCTTTCAGTGTACAGATTTTAAAATGAATTAAAATAAAAATTGTTATAATGTGAGGTTCAAAATACAACTAAGCATCGGAAGATACACAGCTATATTATACATGACCTTCAGTGTTTAAAAATAGGGTAAGATTTCATAATTGCCGAAACGTCAGTGGAGGCCCTCTGTTGAGATTCAAAAAGATTTTGGGTTTCTGTGCGTTTGTCTGTTTGTCTGTCGCGTGATAGTGGCCACAAAAATCATGCTATTGAATTGAAACTTGGTACGAATGTTTATGAGCCCACGGAATCAGCTGTATCCTTTTCGGTGTGCATTGCATTTATAGTTCGTGTACAGGGACACGCATAAGTTTTTCTTATTACGTCCTATGGGAAGAATTTATAAGTACGACGATAGCGGCCATAAATATCACGCTATATTGACTTGTGGTACACATGTTCATGAGCCCACGGAATCAGCTGTATAGTTTTGGGTGTGCATTCCATTTGCTGTTTGTATACAAGGACACGCTAAAATCTTTCTTATCATTACGGCCTATGAGAAGAACTATTATGTACCGCGATAGCGGCCACGAAAATCACGCTATTAGACTTGCAATTTGGTACACATGTTCTTGAGCCCAACGGAATTAGCTTTATAGTTTTAAGTGTGTGTTCCTTCTGTAGTTCGTGTACAGGGACACATCAAAAAATTTTCTTATCATTATGGCCTATGGGCAGAATTTTTATGTACCGCAATAGCGGTCGCAAAAACTCTCCGATTGACCAAATTGGCACACATGTTCAGGCTTTGTATAGAAATAGCTGCATAATGTTTTATGTTTGTAATCTTTATGAATTGTGTACATTCACACGCCAAAATTCTTATCATTACGGCATACGGGATGAATTTCGTTTAAACGCGTTTTATCATCATTACTTTGCAATCTACAAAATTAAATTAGCGTACATTAGTGAGATTCCTAAACTTATGTTTGTTTTGCAGAAAATATGTGCTCTTAGGCTTCCTAATTAATGTACAATACCTTGCAAATGTGTTCTGACAATGTCACGTAATCATCCAAATTAAGTCAAAGTTCAAACAGTTATTCATGAAAAACGTGTAATAAGCTGAATAGTTTTTACTGGTGTATACAATGTTTATTGTATACTAAATAAATTTTAGACAACCGGAAGAAAATGAGAAATGTAACTAACAATCAAGTAGAAACAATATTAATTTGGTAAACGACCCCCCAATGTCAGACTTCTCTTATTTCCAGATCAATTTTAGAGGAGAAAATGCAAAATTTTTAAGAGGGCTCTAAAATTTTTAAACATGTAAACTTGAAGAAAAAAGTCTGCAGTAAATGATGAGACAACAAAATATTTTACAACAAACAAATTAGAATTTAATTTATGTGCTCTTATGAGATATCTTCAATGCCGATAAAACTCCTATTTTTTGGAAGGCACATTTTTTTAGAAATTCAAAAATTAAAGGTATTAAAGTTTCCGATGCAATAAAGAAATGTTAATCCTTTTGGTTGCTATTAATATGATCTCAACATCCAAACCTTAGTCAGGAAAAAACTGCAAATATCTGCTGTTTAAAGAAGACAGAATCATTATCAGTGATATATGATTCAATTAAAAAACTGCGAATTACCGCAGATTTGTTCATGAAATGGTTCAAATAAATGAACAACAAATTTAAAAAAGAAGGACGAGAACGAAATATTAGTTTGACATTGTATACCTTTAGTGCTCATTTTGACAATTCAGAACTTGAAGCAATGCAGTAAAATTTTTACTAGAAACGACGACTGCAAAATTACAGACACGTGACCAAGATATAAGAAGCTTATTATAGAAAAAAAAAATAATCTTTTTCATTTTTTTTTTTTTTTTTTTTTGATTTCATAAAGACGTGCCATTTCCCATTAACTTGTTGGCTACATTCTCAAATCTGAAAAGAAATAAGTATCCTCGTATACTATTGAAAATAGTTTTTAAAAATCTGATTTTATTTCAGTGAAATTTTAATCATAAGTTTATACTGAAATAAAACAGTCAATAACTTTCGATTCATTTCAGAAAATTTTGGAGTGGGAGGCTGATTTTTTATACCAACTACGTGAAAAATACCGGAGCCGGGAATCGAACCCGGGCCTTCCGCTTTACGCGCGGATGCTCAAACCATTGAGCTACCCTGGCTGATTACCAGCTAGGCATTTTTTTATTGCATGGGAAATGCTAGGCATTTCTTTATTGCAATAAAGAATGAATAAATTTCAAAATTAAAACTTTCGATTCTTTAAAAGTGCAAGTACGTATATTTTTAAAACATGTTATTTTTGAGGAATATGTTATAATAGGCGACAAAACAACATCAGCTTTCATTGTGGATGATAATAAGGTCAATCTTTTAGGATTAATGAATGAAAATAACTCAACTTGAGGGAATTTTCACTCATTTGCCTAGGAGAAACGCGCCCTCTCATATTGAGTTAAATTAACTTAATTAAATGAGTTAACGTAATGCACTCAAACTTGAATGATTTATTCTATTTGAGTAATTTATTTACTTTATTATTGTTTTTAATACAAAGGATTTTAATAATTGGATCACTTTACTATGGCGTTTCTTTTTGCACTTGCATGCTAATGAAGAAATGTATTGCAGAGAGAGATGTTGCCACTTACAAGGGGAATGAATGAGCAGAAATAACTCAAATATCGATAAATATCGATAACTCTTAAAACGGAGAAAGAAGAGTAGGACAGTTCTTTAAAATAAATAAAATAAATAAAATTAACATTAAATGAAATATTTAATGCTTAAAACCATAAGATTGTTTGTGATATAAACAGAAAATTCTAGCGAATCATTTAATGTTGTGGGCAATTTAGAAGATGTGATACATGGAAAAAGATGTGAAAAAAAAACAATCACGGATAACGGATTTTTCTTAAGATGTAATTTTTTGTTTATGGGATATCACAAAAGAATAAATTTAATTCAAAAGATTTTTATTTTTATTTTTATTTTTGTTATTATTATTATTATTGTTGGCTTTTTTTATATTTAACAAAACTAATTACTCATAATGTAATTTTAAACAAATGGGGATAGGGGGGGGGTGCTATTTGAAGTATTCGCTATGTATGCATACTTTCTCAGTATTTCTAACAAGTTAGATTCTGATTTACTGATTACAAGAAATACTGATAATACGAACAAAATTTTAATCTTCCTTGAGATTCACGTTAACTAGGTTCGACTGTATATACACTCACACACACATATATATAATGATATAATGAAACAATTAAAAAAAAAAAAAAAAAAAAAAAAGAAAAAAAAAAAACTTTAAAAATTTTAATTGCATGAAAAAAGAAGTTACATTTCCAGTATAAGTATTACTGAACACAAAATATTTTTTCATTTGACTATGATCTCACAGTTTAAATATTTCATTCGGAATTTAACTATTGAGTAGTTTCGTTGAATAAATTCAAATAAAAAAGAGTGTGATTTGCAATGGATACATATTATGCAGGGTGGTGACAAAATTTTCCTTGATTACAATATATATATATATATATTAAAAAATCTATTAACACTTGGCATATGAAAGTTTTGATGTGTTATAAAGACATTTATAAAGTCTTTAAAAAACCTACTTACGTTAGTAAATTTTAATGCGACATTTAACAATTTAATTCAAGTTTGATGCGGTAATAATTTTTAAAAAAGTTAATATATATACATACACATTGATAAAGTTTCTGCTGTTTTGAATACTGTGCACAGAATGCAATATGTGGTCCACAAAAACGGTGGACACATTGAACCTGATTTGAATGTGCTAAATGAAAGGTAATTTTATTTAAGTATTGATTCTGCGTTTTTTAAAACTCTCATTTCTTTTACACAGCGCCACATATCCCCCTAGCGGTGACTTTTGGAACTAATATTTTTTTGTGTGCAATCCTTCGTCCCCCGTCTTGTTAAATCATCGTACAAAATTTGGTGCCATTCATGCAATTAGATCACTGTACAGAACACTTTAAAC
Source organism: Salticus scenicus (assembly GCA_963930645.1). Classification (NCBI taxonomy): domain Eukaryota; kingdom Metazoa; phylum Arthropoda; class Arachnida; order Araneae; family Salticidae; genus Salticus; species Salticus scenicus. Next base: position 148,556,688 of record OZ005662.1, read on the forward strand.
ACTATCAGTTGAATTATGGTCACCCTGTATTTATCGAATGAAATTGATCCTAAACCTAGTTTGAATTCTTTTTAACGTAGGTTTATATGCAGTACTTGTTATCTTACCTTTTAATCTATAACTTGTCTTTATAGTATTGAAATGCATGATAAACGAAAGTCGTGTGATTGTCACCCTAGATTATTTTATAGAGTAAATATGGAATAAATAAGTTTAATAATACTTAGAAAAAAATGTTGGGCAGCGAGTTTTGATTTAATCGCAGAACTTTTGCTGTTTATTTTTTTTATTTTGATTCAAGATATTGATATTTTAATACCAACAAATTATGCTTAAAATATATGCGTAAATTATTTGTATAAAGTTTGAAAAATATACGTAAAAAATTGATCTCTTTTGTAAAAATTGGCAAAGATATGATACAAAGCTCCACAGAAAAGAAAAAATACTTTAAAATCAACATATATTATTCTAGAGAGAAAAAAAAAAGACTGTTTAATTTAGAGATTAAATTTAATTTCTTAAAGTGTTCTAGTCACTTAAAAAATTAAAAATATCTTGCTGATATTATTGAATTTTAGTTCTGTTTTGTATACAGGACAAAAAAAAAAAAAAAAAAAAGAAACTCGTAAGAGAAACAAACAATGTTGTTATAGTTACAAAATTATGTATTTTCATTTAGATATAGCTTATCTGAGACAAAAATCTTCATTTTTTAAGAAGATATACATCTAAAGTGTAAGATAAATATATACAGTATAAGGTATGTAAAGTATAATATAATTTATAATGTTTCTATAAAGAAATTAATACATTTGGAAGTATATAACTGAATAATAATAAAAAATAAAATAAAATAAATAAAAAATGTATGCTTTCAGGCGACCTGTTGGTAACAAGACTTGTAAATCTGTTTTTTCGAATTCCAGAAGACAAATTGTTCACAGAAATCTAAATACCTATTTTAGGTTGTTTAAAATATTCGGTATTGATATTCAAAATAGAGTGGATAATCAAGTAGATAGGTTTATTACACGTACAATGAGATACTTAATGAACTTGATTTGGCTAAGCTATTTTGTAATGATAATTTCCTTAATATATTTAGTGGTTATTGATGTGAACTATCTTAAAAGAATTTTAATATCAATTATCCTAAAAATAGTCTTATTTGCAATTTGGTGTTATATTATTAAATTTCAAACGAAAATCAATTCAGGAATCATAAAACTACAAAATTTACTGAGCATGCTTGAAACTTTACCACCAAAGAGACTTACCTTAATTTCTTGTTCATTTTTTGCAGTTATCTGTATTGCGTTAATAGTTACGTATGCTAGTTTTATTGAAAAAGATACTTTTAAATTTATTATTACAATGTATACATTCAACACATTAAATACTTCTTCCGTAGACTGGCATTTATCAATGATTTTGTGGCACGTATATCATATTAAAATCTTTTACGGATATTTTTTTTTATGCTACTTTTCATTATTTTATGTTAATATTTGTTGCCATATGAAGAAAATATTATCAAAACATGTAAAAATCAACAAAAGAATTTTGAAGTTTCGTTTAATAACATCTGTGGATATTGAAGCCTGTTTAAATCGTTATGAAAATATACTCTCTGCATTTAAAGAAATTGATTCAATGCTGTCTTTTCCTATATTTTTAGACAGTAGCTATAAAGTGTGTAGTATTTTTTACTCGGCTATATGTTTGTTAGATAAACGTCTCAGATTTTCCCCGAAAGAATTTTTGTGTTTGGTCTTCAACTTTTCATTGTTTACCGGAATAGTGTTTGCAGCTTCATCAGTTAATCAAGCTGATAAATTAGCAAAAGAGAACAATATGGAAGTTTTGAAATCTTTTAGCAGAAAAGACAGTAGTAAAACAAACAGATTTGGAATTTTCTCACTAATGTGCCATGCTCCTGCTTTTGCCCTTACTGGATGGGACTTTTTTGAATTCAAGAAAGGACTTTACCTGTCAGCTATTGGCTGTTTGATAACCTATTCGCTACTTATTGTAAAATTGTGATAGTTAAGTATAGGAAAGAGCCAAAAAGTAGTGTTGGAACTTCTATACAAATGCACCATACTACTGTTTTGACTTTACTGGATGGGACTTTTCGAATATGAAACGGTTTTGAATGTCGGCAGTTCGTTGTCTGATGAATTATTTGTTACTCATAATAGAGTATTGTGAGTCTTAAATATGGATAAAAAAAAAAAAAAAAACAGAAAATTTAAATTCAAGTGTATCTTTTGTTGGACTGTATGTGAATGCTCTAATGTTGTACATATGTCCACTGTAAAGTATTTAATCAGAACAAAAATCTTTTAAATAACATTTTGCTATTAAATGAGTGAAAGTTTACAGTTGGAAAATGATGATAAAAAAGAAGCTTTAAAAAAAAAAAAAAATGTATCTACAATAAGGCATCTAAAAAAATTTTTTGTTGTAGCTAATTGATTACCAAATATGTAAAAACCTACTTTATTTATCAATAATTTTTTAACTTTAATCGTTTTCTCTTAAAATGCGATCTTTAAATCTATATAAAATTACTATTATAATTAAATTTTACTAAAGTAAATGTAAAATTTTTAGATTGTCAGCGAATATATGTCACTGGAGAACATATAAAAATACAATGGCTAAAAAAAAAAAGCAAGTTTTTTCTTTCTTTTTTTTTTACATACAATTAGACACTTAAAAGGAATGTAAAAAATATCGCAAACTTTTTCGTGAATAAAAACGTGACTAAATTCTCAGAAAGTCCTAAAAAAAAAAAAAAAAAATTCTTTAAATTGACAGAATATGTTCACACATAAATTTTACAATTAATATAATTCATTTCAAAACCTCGCTTCAATATTTAATTTCTATATTAAATTGATTTACCATGTCATTATCGATTCGTTATAAATAATGGTGAAAAAAAGAGTCAGAAATAGAGCATTTCCGTGTTGAAACCTGTTTTCATGAGTACTGAAAAGTTTATTTTATAACTTTAACAATCACAAAATCCTACAGCACCAAATGTAGAATTTATTTTCTTTGTATAAAATAATTTACAATGGTAATCGTAAATTGCACCAGTACATGGCAAACACGGAAGGCAAACTATTTGCACAATACCGTTGATTCGAAAATTTCGTAAGAATAAAGAATCTTCTAGATACCAGATTTGATATTTTCTTTCACTTGGAATATTTTCTGGAGGTATTACCGAAAAATTTAGATCTATTCTTTATACTGTTCTCTACGCTGTAAAAAAAAGAAAAAAGGTCTAGAATACAAAAAAATCGTAAACTTTTTATGCGGGAAAATTTCAAGCGTGTTGCAAATAAGCCAGAAATTCAATTTTTAGGAAGCACTGTATAAGAATAAAAACTCTTTATGCAGTGTGTTATGCTCTTTATGCAATGTGATATGTGTTATGCTTTTATCTCTTTGGCTTTGTGGGCATGTAGTGCATTGGGGCTATGCATGCGACGCTATTTTTGAAGATGTTAAATTGTTTGCTAAGCTTTTCTAAATAATTGTTAATTTTTTTTAATGTGTTGGCAGTATAAAATTTAATTTTGTAATTCTTGAAATTGAATCCCCTGAAACATTTGATTGGCTTTATGAAATTTTATTTTACTCATCTTGGTAATTTTGTATGCATATCCAAGGGCATATTTAAGGTATTAAAGTCAATTTTAATGTTTTCTAAACCCAATACGTTATTGTTATTCAAACGAGTTTAAAATTTGTAAATGATTATTGAACGGAAAGCAAATGTTTTAGATGTCGAAAATTTGAAAAAAAAAAAAAAAAAAAAAAAAGAATATGTCGAAAGAGGTGTGTGTCTCAATTGAGTGCAAAACGTGGGAAAATTATTAATTCCTGTGTAAAACAAAATTAAAATTTTTCATTCAAAGGTAACCTTCCTATTTTATATATCTATATATATATAAAATCTCCATTTTGTTTGTTGGCATTTTCACAAAGTCTCATTTTTAACTCGTTACGGCAAAGTTGTTGAGATTCATGACTTCAGTTTGCCACGAAATATTTTTAGAATACTTGCTTTGAAACAAATATGAGGTGTAATGATGAAGTTCAATAATGAGGTAACAATAATGAGGTTCACAAGGCTATATTTTCTTTAAAAGTGGCATAAACATAATTTTAATTTGTGTACGAGGACTTACAAAACAATTTGACTATAAAAAATATTTTATACTACAAACAACATAATGATACTAACACATATTATTCAGCTGAATAAAAGAATGCGTTCCAGGAAAAAAAAAAAAAGAGTAATATGATTATCTTTAATGATTGGTTTGTGAGGTTCGCAAAAATTTTCAAAGACATTATGGGATACCAGTCGAAATTACTTGAAATACATTTTGAGTTGTGATATAATTTTTTTTTTGTATTAAATCTTTAGTACAATACATGATGCGTGTGATATTTCTTCATAGTATACACTCTGCAAAATATGTTCTGAAACGCATCGATTCGTTCTCGGAACGAAAAGTTTTAATATATAACATTTTTCATTTTAGAGCTGGAACGAAACTAACCGTTTTAGTTAATGAAAGACGCCTTTTGGAAATTTTTCACTATGAAAAAGATAGATTTCGTTGCAGATCTGCAACGAATCAGGTTGTAAATTAAAACTTTTCGTTCTCAAAAGGAATCGATTCGTTATAGATTTTTTTTTTTTTCGGCAGGATAATTGAAATATAATGTACTCAATAACTGATGTTAACAGATAATAAATGAAAAATTTTGTAAGCAAATATTATAAGTTCGCAATAGTTATTTCGTAATAAATATTTCGGGTCAAAATAATAGCTAAACAACCTTCAAAAAAAAAAAAAAAAAAAAAAAAAAAAAAAAAAAAAGCACAATGAATGCATAAAAGCTGCAACGAACTTACCAGTCACTTTGATTCTTTTTTTTTTTTGCATTTTTCATGTTCTACTTGTGCGTGCATTGTTAGTTCCCCATCATACTATAGGTATGGGGAATTTAGGTAATCGTGAAAATTTTCGACCTCGGTTTTTTGACTTTTTTACACGTTTTCAGGTGTGAGGAATCCGAAAATGACAAAACTTGTATGGCGTCTGTCTGTAGTGTGTGTGTTAGTGTGTTAGTCCGTTAGTTTGTTAGTCTGTGTACACGATATATCAAGAACAAATTGTCGCAGAGAGGTCAAATCAGTTTTAAAATATTACTTTCAACACTGACAAGAACCCTATTCATTTGCAACATTCGAACTAAAAAACTTCGTAAGTTATTAGAAATTTACGATTTTCTTAACATGGGAGAATAGGACAAAAATTCACTTAAACGTGCATTAAATGGAAACCTTTTACTGTAAAAATGTCAGACCAGTTTTAAAATATCAGTTTTGATGCCAGAATGAACATCAGTAACTATAAATATGCTACTTTGAAAATTTCGCAAGTTATTGGAAATTTAAGAATTTCTTAACATGGCAGTATAGGGCAAAATTTCACATAAACGTCAATTTCGAGAGATATTTTCATCGTAAAGATGTCAGACTACTTTTGAAATATTATTTAGAACACTGGCATGAATATTAATGACTATGAATTTTTCAATATAAAAATTTCGTAAGTTATTGGAAATTTATGAATTTCTTAACATGGCAGAATAGAGCAAAATTTCACATAAACGTCAATCTTGAGGGATATTTTCATCGTAAAGATGTCAAACCACTTTCGAAATATTATTTAGGATACTGACATGAATACCATAGAGTATGATTTTTCGAATTTAAAAAATTCGTAAGTTATTTGGAATTTACGATGTACTTAAAATGGCAGAATAAGGCAAAAATCGAGCATAAATTTCGATTTTGAGGATCATAAATACGTTAGACAACTTCAAAATTACATTTATGTTATTTATTTGAACATGATTGAATACAAATATTCTAATAGGAAAATTTCGTAAATTATTCGTAATTTATGATTTTATCAATATAAAAATAATTGAAAATTTTCCATATGAACATGCTTTATACGATTGTTGCATTGAAAATAATAGCATGAAAACTAAACTACGAAATTGACCCTAATGAAATAAATTAATAGATTAGAATAAGATAAATATATCGAAGTGAACGGTGGATAGCGTATTAAGCGGGGAGTTCATTCCATCACTGTGTCAAGCGTTTTTAGGCGCTGTGTGATAGCTTATTAGGCGGGGATTTCTTTCTGTCACTGTGTCAAGCGTTTGGTCAAAATCATTTCTCTTAACATGATAACCATGTTAAGAGAATGTTCTGTACTAGAATTTTCTAAAAACATATATATGATGGGAACTGAGCAGAGTCCACCTATGCCAACTAGTTCCCGATGAAGTGTTCGTCTTTTATTTCGACACGAAACAATTCTTTTGAATTCATGAAGTTTATGGTGTTTGCTTACATACTGCTTTTTTTTTTAATACATGGGTTAGAAAAACGAACTATTTTATATTTACTCGTTAAAAGAAAAAGGAAATAAAATGTAATTTATGGGATATTTCTTCCTCCTTAATTAAGAATAAAATATGTAGGAAGATAGTATCAGATAGATAAAAAAGCTAGAAGAGGAAGAAAAATGAGCTAGAGTAATTATGTAGAAAGGTGCATTATCTTCTATGCGACCCGCATGACTTTTCTTTCTTGTTTAAGATAAATGTTATCTTTTCAGTACATTTTTAACACTTTCCAACAAGGTTGAAAAGTGTTAATGACGTCGGTTTGTCTATCTGTCCGCGCTCTAATTTCCGTAAATATTCGTGCAATTTCTTGAAACTGATATACGCTATTCATGTTCACTATCGGATGTTCCCTATTAAAAGTGGAGTGAATACCTTCAGTGGTTTGTGTACAGGGACACCCGAAAGTATAACAAAGCATTATGTTCTATGAGAGGTACTTCTATAAACCATATTTTAACACCGTTACTTTACACAAACCTTAGTGAAATTGAAATATGTTATTCACTACCGGAGTTCCCCTTTGAAAATGAAGTAAATACCATCACTGGCTTGTATATAGGGACACCCGAAAGTATTCCAAAGCATTGAGTTCTATGGGAAGTATTTCTATAAACCAAATTTTAAGAACTATACTTTGAACAAATCTTAATAAAATTAAAATACAGTAGAGTCTCGAAAATCCGAGGTAATTGGGGCTGACACTACCTCGGATTACTGAAAACTCGGATTTTCCGAAAAAGTAGAAAATTTTTAACAACTACAAATGAAATTAAATAAAATGAACATATTACCTTAAAAGCCTTTATTCTTTAGTATAATGACGTAAAAGATTCTTTACAATTTAAAAAAATTGTCAATTTTTTGTTGCTTCAGTATATTACTTCTCTTTGTTGATGCGATAGTCAGCCAACGCTTCAAAAGCAAAACATCTGCAGGGGTGGCTTCAGTTTGCTGTTCTACATATTTTAAGGCTAGTTCTAAGGCTGCAGAACCTTCACTATGAGATATTTTTTTTTCTGATAACGGAGAGTCGTTTTCTTCTGTTTCATATTCTTCCTCATCTTCCATCATTTCTATAATATTTGAGTCTGTTATTTCCAGCTTGTCGTCACTATTTAGCCATTCATTTAGATCAACTGCATTAGAGTTTTCGCAGCCTGGTAATTCCTTCACCAAATCTTTCAAAACAATTGTTTCACTATCATCATCATTAATTTTCTCAATAGGCGTAACCAATTCAGGTAGAAACTTAGTCCACGATTTAATTACTGTCGTAGGTTGAACTTCTTCCCAAGAATCTGCTATCCAGTAGACAACATCTCTCATACTTACATTCCTCAAAACATCCGCAACACTTTCATCATCAGACTGAACTAAATGTTGTAACAAACGGCGTCGATATTTTTTCTTTAAATTTTCCAATACGCCCTGATCCATTGGCTGAATCAAACTTGTAACATTGGCAGGAAAAAATATAGCACGGATTTCACCACAACGTAGCTCATCATCGTCCGGATGAGATGGAGCGTTATCTAAAAACAAAATTGCTTTGCAAGGCAAATTTTTTTTTCTCAATGCCTTCCGTGTTTCTGGAACAAAATGTTCTAGAAACCATTGTTTGAAAATTTCTCGATTCATCCATGCACTTTTCTGATTTGTGTAATGTACTGGTAAGGCTTCTTCAGTGATGTTTTTTAAGGCTCTAGGTTTGGCAGATTTCCCAATCACAGTCAGTTTCATTTTATGATTTCCAGATGCATTGGCGCATGCTAAAATGGTTAATCGTTCCTTCCGTTTTTTGTGACCTGGAGCTGAATTTTCCTCTTTTGAAGCAAGGGATTTTGAGGGCAACATCTTAAAGTTCAAACCTGTTTCGTCACAGTTATATAACTGGTCAGGTGTGAGCTTTTCCGTCAATATAATGTCTTCAATCCGTTTTTGAAATGCCTGCACAGCTGACGTATCTGCCGAGAGTATTTCACCGCAAATATTTAGTTGACGTACACCATATCGTTTTTTCCAACGGTCTAACCAACCAACGCTTGCTGCGAAATCTTCTTCTCCTTCTTTGAACTGATTTCTGAAAAACACAGCTTTTTCCTGAAGAATAGGGCCACTTATGGGAGTACCTTTGCTACGCTGTTGAGTAAACCAAAGAAATAAAGCTTTGCTAGTTTTTTCATAGTCTGATGTTCTCATAGATTTTCTTTTTTCTCCTGGAGTCTCATTGCACTTCTGTGAACAAAACTGCTCAATTTTTATTCGATTGCGGCGCCAGTCACCAACTGTTACCTCTCCAACACCCAAATCGGTAGCAACACTTTTTATTGTTTCACCTGCATCTAATCTTTTTATAGCGTTCAATTTAGTTATCATAGATACAAATTTTCTCTTATTTTTTCCACTCATTTTCGCAGCAGGCACCTTAATGCAACACTTTCAAAAGCAATAAGTTTCCAAAATGATAAGGATCAAGCACGTGTATTGAATTTAAATGAGCAACAGAGCAACTAACAACGCAGCTAGTCCCTAACTAGCATCTAAGATTCCAATTGAACTTGGAAGAATAAAACTCTTGTAGATCTGGTTTGAAAATTCCTTTCAAACCAACCCCTACCTAGCCACCTTCAAAAACAAAGAGAACAAAAGGTGGTGGGTTACTGAAATTCTTTCCAGGAAGAAACGAAAAATAAGACCTGCATTCTTTCGGTTGCGAGAGGAAATGGGAAGAGCTTTTGGTTGCTAGGGGGAAAATTTGGCACCTCGAATTAAGCGGAACCTCGGACTTCTGAGACTCGAACTTTCGAGACTCTACTGTATATTATTCATATGCACAAAATAATGCCTTCCATAGGATACAGTATGATTAGAGTTAGATTTACAGGGCCACACAAAAAATTCAGTTACATTAAGGGCTATTATTGGAAATTTGCTGGAATTATATTTTCGTTTATATTAATCGTTTTTATCACTTTCAATTTTCAAATAAGGTTGAAAAGTGTTAATGTCTTCGGTTTGTCTGTCTGTCTATCCGCACTCTAACTCCCGTAAGTATTTATGGAATTTCTTGAAACTGATATATGATATTTAAGTTCACTATCAGATGTTTCCTACTAAAAATGGAATGAATACCTCTGCTGGCTTGTGTACACGGACATCCAAAAGTATTCCATTGTCTTCTATGAGAGGTATTTCATATGTCCACATTTCAAATTTTCCAAGAGCCCAGATTACTGCATACTCTTCCTGCTCAGTTGTACTCCACTTTGATTGAGCTGGGGTAACCTTTTGGCTGGCAAAAGTTATGGGTTTGAGCTTGCCTTCTGTATTACTTTGCATCGAACAAGCACCAATACCAGTCAGCAATGCAACGGTGTAGATTTCTAATGATTTGTAGATATCTGGAGTAGCAAGTGCTTTTATTGAATACAAACTCTCTTTCAGCTTCTAGAACGAAGTTTCCGCTTCTTCTGTCCATGGGTTATCATTTGCCACAGACTTCCTCGTTAGGTCCGTCAAAGGTTTTGCAATATAGCATATTGAGGAACACATTCTCGGTAGTAGTTAAATAAGCCAAGAATATACTTTGATCTTTTCTTCGTTTTTCGAGCTGCTATTTTTTCTGGGTCGGGACTATGTTCTCCGGAACCCACAATATGTCCCGAATATTTTGCTTTTGTTATTGCAAAAGAACATTTCTTTAAATTTGCTGAAACATTCAAAGATTTTTTTGTTCACAGAATCATTTTAATATGTTTAAGAGTATTTTCCCAATTCGAAGAGAAAATTATAATGTCATCCAGGAAGCTTTCTGCATAATCGCTATGGGGTCTTAAAGCTTGATTAATGGTTCTCTGAAAAGTACTTGGTGCTCCAGATAAACCAAATGGCATAACTTTCCATTGGTACTGATTCCTTGGTGATACGAACTGGTTAATTCACGGTTATTCTTCTCAAGAGATATCTCCCAATAACCCTTTAAGATATCAAGAGTAGTCAGAGTTGCATTTCCTGCCTTAAATCTCAGATTGTTGGAATTCTGCATATTAAAGGGTGAGATCTTGGTAGTCGCATTTAGTTCTCGATAGTCGACACATAATATGATTGTTCCATCTTTCTTGGCAACACATACCAGAGGGTAGGCTATTTTAGTTGTAGGAAGTTCTATCAGATCCTTTTCTAATAATTTTATGATTTGTTTTTCAAGATTAGGTCGCGAAGTTTCTGGTACTACATATATATATATGTGGTTGTTCCCGTTCTACAAGTGGGTTTGAGATTTATAATATATGATCATACCATCGCTCTCTTTAATTCCCCCTCCAAAACACTCCTTATTCTTTAATTAAACTCAACAGTTCTCTGTATTGTTCCGGTGTTAGCACATTCGATTTGATATTTGTTTTCAGTTCTTGATCAGTAAGGGACTGTTATTCGATTGGAGCATGTTGTATCTCTCTAAGTTCTTCACCAGATTCATAAATAATATAAATAGTTCTAATCGGTTGTACATATCTCCATAACGTATTCTGATATAGAAGTCGAAAACTTCCATCTGTTAACATTGACTTTGAATGAATGTGGTGATTTTTTTTCTATTATTTCACCTACTCCTTTCCATTTCGAACAAGGCTCTAATGTCATAGGCTCAAATGTCACGAAATTCTGTTGTGTGTCCCCGTAAATGAAACATAAACATTGTATACATCAGTAAAAACTATTCAGCTTATTCTACGTTTTTAATGAATAACTGTTCGAAATTTGACATAATTTGGCTGATTACGTTACATTGTCAAAACACTTTTGTATGGTCCTGTAATTAGGAAGCCTAAGAGCACATTTTCCGTAGAAAACATAAATTTAAGCATCTCAGTAATGCATGCTAATTTATTTTGTTGATAGCAAAGTAATTATGTCAAAATGCGTTTAAACTAAATTCACCCCATATACTGTAATGATAAGAATTTCGACATGTCCCTGTACACAATCCATACAAAATATAGAGATAAACAATTATATAGCTAATTCTATACAAAGCCTGACTGTGCGTGGAATTTGCAAGTCAATCGGAGGATTATTGCGGCCGCTATTGCGGTACATATAAATTGTGCCCATAAGCCGTAATGATAAGAAAAAAATTGGTGTGTCCCTGTACAGAAACTACAAATGGAATGCATACCCAAAACTATACAGCTAAAATTCCGTGTGACTCATAAATATGTATACCAAATCGCAAGTCAATAGCTTGATTTTTGCGTTGGCTATCGCGGAACATACAAATTTTTACCATAGGCCGTAATGATAAGAAAACCTTTGGCGTGTCCCTGTACACGAACTACAAATGGAATACACACCTAAAACTATAAAGCTAATTCTGTTGGACTCATGCATATGTGTACTAAATTGCAATTCAATAGAGTGATTTTTTCTGGCCGCTATCGCAACACATAAAAATTCTTCCCATAGGCTGTAATGATAAGAAAAACTTTGGCGTGTCCCTGAACAAGAACTACAAATAGAATACTCACCCAAAATTGTACAGCTGATTCCGTGGGTCTCATGAACATGTGTATCTAATTTCAAGTCAAGAACATAATTTTTCCGGACGCTATCGCGCGAGAAGACGATAAGACAGACACACTGATGAAACCTAAAATCTTTTTGAGTCTCAACAGAGGGCCTCCACTGACGTTGCGGCGAAAATTGCGAGTCAATAGCTTGTTTTTTGGTGTGGCTATCGCGGTACATACAAATTCTACTCATACGCCGTAATGATAAGAAAAACTTTGTCGTATCCCTGTACACGATTTGCAAATGAAATACACACCTAAAACTATACAGCTAATTCCGTTGGATTCATGAATATGTGTACCAATTTGCAAGTCAATAGCGTGATTTTTGCAGCCGCTATCGCGGTACATACAAATTCTTCCCATAGGCTGTAATGATGAGAAAAATTTTGGGGTGCCGCTGTACACGAGCTACAAATGGAATGCACATCCAAAACTATAAAGCTTATTCCGTGTGGCTGATGATCATTATTACCAAATATCACGTCATTAGCGTGATTTTTGCGGCCGCTATTGCGCGTCAGACAGTCAGACAGACAAACACAGACGGAACCCAAAATCTTTTTGTGTCTCAACAGAGGGCCTCCAGTGACGTTTCGGCAAAAAGTGCAAGTCAATAGCTTAATTTTTTCGGTGGCTATCGCGATTCATACAAGTTCTTCCCATAGGTCTTAATAATAAGAAAAACTTTGGAGTGTCCCTGTATACGAACTATAAATGTATTAAACACCTAAACCTATACAACTAATTCCGTTGGACGAATAAATAGGTGTACCAAATTTGAAGTCAATAGCGTGATTTTTACGGCCGCTATCGCGCGACATACAAATTGTTTTCATAGGCCGTAATGATAAGAAAAACTTTGGCGTGTTCCTGTACACGAACTACAAGTGGAATACACACCCAAAACTATACAGCTAATTCCGTGGGGCTCATGAATATGTATAACAAATTGCAAGTCAATAACATGATTACAGCGGCCGATATCGCATGACAAACAGACAAACAAACACACAGACAGATCCCAAAACCGTTTTGAGTCTCAACAGAGGGCCTCCACTGACTTTTCGGCAATTAAGAAACTATATTTTTATAGAAACTAGGGCGCTCTGTCCCCTGCTCGCTCCGCTCACCAACCCCCGAGGAAGGCTTTCCCTCACCCCGACATGCTTCGGTCATTAACCCCTGCTGGATTCTACCCGACTATTCGCAACTTTGCCTTTCATTGAACTGGAATACTAATAATACATAATACAAGACAAAAGTCGAACAATATTATAGAAATCCACCATATTTGGTATGACATTGAAATACACAATATTTAATATGTCGTTTATAATGTGTGAAAAATCTGTTTTAAATTTCGACAATTTAATAACAATTCACCATTATTTTGAGAGAAAACATATGTTATACAGCTAAGACACACAAAATAAACAACGATAACACTAACTGTTTAGAACAGAGAGAAATTCTTAATATCTAAACGATTTAGCGTTACAGCTTTAGTATACGATCCACTTGTTAAATTTTTGTTACCGTTTGACGATGAATTTTTCGGGCATTATTGCTTGATTAAAGAAACTATGAACTTATTTTTTCTAATGCCTATATTTTTTACTATTGAATTTTTTTAGTTAATTTAGGACAATATGTAACACTCTGGATTTATTTCCAATGAGCAGCAAGGTTTAAAATGGTGCTTACAACAGTAAAGATGCAACTTTTTAAAGTGCATTTTTTCTGGAGTATGATTTAGTCAGATCCATTGAAAATAAATACCTTATGTGATTATTGCAATTATTGTAAACATTTCGTAACCATTAGTAGTAGTACGACAGGACAATTTCTTTCAGATAGCGATTTTGCATTGTCGCCATCAGTTTGCCAAGATGCCCGTCAATATCTGATTTTACAATTTCTTAAACTATATTAAATACTAAATTAAATAGGGCGAAGAAAATAAAAAAAAATCACATTTTTCGAAACCAACTGATAAGTGAAAAATTCATCCTTGATTATATTGTAAAAACGAATTGCCGGTTTCAAGTATTCGAGATAGACCATCATCACTCATAAATTGGATGTCTTTTGAATATTTGTTGACAATATTTTCTGAATAAATATTCATGATGGCTCCTGGATAATTGTTGGCGATATCTTCTGAATAATTATTATTGTTGGCGATACCTACTGGTATATATTGCTCATGACATCTTAATAGTTGTTGGCGATATCTCCTGAACTTGTGTTAATGATGGCTTCTGAATATTTGTTGGCTACATCTTCTGGATATGCACTGATTACACCTTGATTTTTTTACATATATGTTATGTAATATTGAATTTAGAAAATAAAAAATGCGTGTGAAGAATGAAATATAATGATATTGGATAATTTAATTTAATTTAATTTATAGAGACATGAATGGTACAGGAAAAACTACTTTAGCCATTTTCTTTCTAATAATACGGATAACATTTTACCTGGAGATATTTTGTACATTTAGACCAAATAAAAAATGTTCTTTTTTTCCCTCTTGAATTAAGTTAAAAAATATTTAAAATAAAATTGAAAAAAAAAAAAAAAAAAAAAAAAAAAATGGGCTAAAGCAATGGTACAGTTTAACCTCTTGGCGAATTTTTAAATTTGGCACCGAAGTAGATTAGACTTTTCTAGCAAAAATCTTGACATGCATAACTGAGATAGATAATTTAAATCAAAATAAATGAAAAATTTAAAATCTGCCAGTGAGGTCCTGTATTAGGTGTAACTAAAATATTTTGAAACAACTATAGCATCTCCCCACAGCTGAATTTGGCGATTTATTTTTGGTGATTATGGTTAAATCATAAATCTAAAAATCATAAATCATAAATGATAAATTAATGAGCTAAATTACAAATCGTAAATCATAAAATCATAAATCCAAAATAAACAGCATGCAGGCTGCCATATTATATTGCAAACAGTCCAGAACGACATCGTTATCGTTCAAATCGGCGCCAAACAAAAATCGCCAAATTCTGCTGTGGGGAGATATTATAGTTGTACCAGGAAAGATATCATGGAAATGTCTAATTCTGTAAAGTTAAAAAATTATCAATGCTAAATAAGAAGATTTTTCGTTTATAATTGAGGTTGAATTTAAATCTAGATATTTTTGTATACCAAAATCTATCCAAAGTATTTTAAAAAAGTTTTAAAATAAAAATAATAAATACACTTTAACGGTAAAGAGAAATGCGGTTAGTTATACATAGACGACATTATTTCGTTATTCACAAAAAAAAAAAAAAAAAAAGAACAAATAAATAAAATAAACATAAATATTGCCAGTAATAGCATTAATTTTCTAAAAGTAGAAAAAAAAGGGTGTTTGCAGAATTTATTTTATTTTTTTACACCAGTGATAACATTTTTATTTCTCTGTGCAGAATGACGTCATTGTGGAAAATGATGTAATAAGAGAAATAATTTCTTTAATGGCAAATAGAGTACCTTTATAAACTCGAGGTTTTTATTTAATAACTTCGTTAATTAAAATGATATAGATTTCTAACTTCCTGAAGTGCCTTCCTTGAAATATTCGGAACACAGTGATACCTCCCATTATGCAGAGCGTTTTGCCCTCCGCGAGAAGATGCTGTCGCAAACAAACAAATTGATACAGAACCTTTTTTTTAATATATAGAGATACTTTTATAGAGACTAGGGGGCTCTGCCCCCTGCTCGCTCCGCTCACCAACCCCAGAAGAAGGCTTTCCCTCACCCCGAAATGCTTCGGTCTTTAACCACTGCTGGATTCTACCCGATTATTCGCAACTTTGCCTTTCATTAAACTGGAATATTAATAATACATAACACAAGAGAAAAGTCGAACAATATTATAGAAATCCCCCATATTTGGTATCACATTGAAATACACAATATTTAATATGTCGTTTATAATGTGTGAAAAATCTGTTTTAACGTTCGACAATTTAATAACAATTTGCCATTATTTTGAGAGAAAACATATGTTATACAGCCAGACACACAAAATAAACAACGATAGCACTAACTGTTTAGAACAGAGAGAATGGTTCCATGGCTCCTGGATAATTGTTGGGAATATCTTCTGAATAATTATTATGGTTGGCGATATCTACTGGTATATATTGATCATGACATCTTAATAGTTGTTGGCGATATCTCCTGAACTTGTGTTAATGATGGCTTCTGAATATTTGTTGGCTACATCTTCTGGATATGCACTGATTACACCTTGATTTTTTTACATATATGTTATGTAATATTGAATTTAGAAAATAAAAAATGCGTGTGAAGAATGAAATATAATGATATTGGATAATTTAATTTAATTTAACTTATAGAGACATCAATGGTACAGGAAAAACTACTTTAGCCATTTTCTTTCTAATAATACGGATAACATTTTACCTGGAGATATTTTGTACATTTAGACCAAATAAAAAATGTTCTTTTTTTCCCTCTTGAATTAAGTTAAAAAATATTTAAAATAAAATTGAAAAAAAAAAAAAAAATGTGCTAAAGAAATGGTACAGTTTAACCTCTTGGCGAAATTTTAAATTTGGCACCGAAGTAGATTAGACTTTTCTAGCAAAAATCTTGACATGCATAACTGAGATAGATAATTTAAATCATCGTCAAAATAAATGAAAAATTTAAAATCTGCCAGTGAGGTCCTGTATTAGGTGTAACTAAAATATTTTGAAACAACTATAGCATTTCCCCACCGCTGAATTTGGCGATTTATTTTTGGCGATTATGGTTAAATCATAAATCTAAAAATCATAAATCATAAATGATAAAATCATAAGCTAAATTACAAATCGTAAATCATAAAATCATAAATCCAAAATAAACAGCATGCAAGCTGCCATATTATATTGCAAACAGTGCAGAACGACATCGTTATCTTTCAAATCGGCGCCAAAGAAAAATCGCCAAATTCAGCTGTGGGGAAATATTAAAATTGTACCAGGAAATATATCATGAAAATATCTAATTCTGTAATGTTAAAAAATTATCAATGCTAAATAAGAAGATTTTTCGTTTATATTTGAGTTTGAATTTAAATCTAGATACTTTTGTATACCAAAATCTATCCAAAAAATTTTAAAAAACTTTTTAAAATAAAAATAATAAATACACTTTAACGGTAAAGAGAAATGCGGCTAGTTATACATAGACGACATTATTTCGTTATTCGCACACACACACAAAAAGAACAAATAAATAAAATAAACATAAATATTGCCAGTAATAACATTAATTTTCTAAAAGTAGGAAAAAAAAGGGTGTTTGCGGAATTTATTTTATTTTTTTACACCAGTGATAACATTTTTATTTCTCTGTGCAGAATGACGTCATTGTGGAAAATGATGTAATAAGAGAAACTATTTCTTTAATGGCAAATAGAGTACCTTTATAAACTCGAGGTTTTTATTTAATAACTTCGTTAATTAAAATGATACAGATTTCTAACTTCCTGAAGTGCCTTCCTTGAAATATTCGGAACACATTGATACCTCCCATGATGCAGAGCGTTTTGCCCTCCGCGAGAAGATGCTGTCGCAGGCAAAAAAATTTGACGCCAGCTACAGAAACTTTTTTTTAATATATAGGGATATTTTTATAGTAACTAGGGGGCTCTGCCCTTGCTCGCTCTGCTCACCAACCCCCGAGGAAAGCTTTCCATCACCCCGACATGCTTCGGTCATTAACCCCTGCTGGATTCTATCCGACTATTCGCAACTTTGCCTTTCATTGAACTGGAATATTAATAATACATAACACAAGAGAAAAGTCGAACAATATTATAGAAATGCACCATATTTGGTATCACATTGAAATACACAATATTTAATATATCGTTTATAATGTGTGAAAAATCTGTTTTAACGTTCGACAATTTAATAACAATTTGCCATTATTTTGAGAGAAAACATATGTTATACAGCTAGACACAAAAAATAAACAACGATAGCTCTAACTGTTTAGAACAGAGAGAAATTCTTAACATCTAAACGATTTAGCGTTACAGCTTTAGAATACGATCCACTTGTTAAATTTTTGTCACCGTTTGACGATGAATTTTTCGGGCATTATTGCTTGATTAGAGAAATTATGAACTTATTTTTTCTAATGCCTATATTTTTTACTATTGAATTTTTTAAGTTAATTTAGGACAATATGTAACACTCTGAATTTATTTCCAATGAGCAGCAAGGTTTAAAATGGTGCTTACAACAGTAAAGATGCATCTTTTTAAAGTGCATTTTTTCTAGAATATGATTTAGTCAGATCTATTGAAAATAAATACCTTATGTGATTATTGCAATTATTGTAAACATTTCATTAGTAGTAGTACGACAGGACAATTTCTTTCAGGTAGCGATTTTGCATTGTCGCCATCAATTTGCCAAGATGCCCGTCAATATCTGATTTTACAATTTTTTAAACTATATTAAATACTAAATTAAATCGAGGGAAAAAAAGAAAAAAAGCTTACATTTTTCGAAACCAACTGATAAGTGAAATATTCATCCTTGATTATATTGTAAAAACGAATTGCCGGTTTGAAGTATTCGAGATAGACCATCACCACTCATATTTGGATGGCTTTTGAATGTTTGTTGACAATATTTTCTGAATAAATATTCATGATGGCTCCTGGATAATTGTTGGCAATATCTTCTGAATAATTATTATTGTTGGCGATATCTACTGGTATACATTGATCATGACATCTTAATAGTTGTTGGCGATATCTCCTGAAATTGTGTAAATGATGGCTTCTGAATATTTGTTGGCTACATCTTCTGGATATGCACTGATTACACCTTGATTTTTTTACTTATATGTTATGTAATATTGAATTTAGAAAATAAAAAATGCGTGTGACGAATGAAATATAATGATATTGGATAATTTAATTTAATTTAATTTATAGAGACATCTATTTTACAGGAAAAACTACTTTAGCCATTGTCTTTCTAATAATACGGATAACATTTTACCTGGAGATATTTTGTACATTTAGACCAAATAAAAAATGTTCTTTTTTTCCTTCTTGAATTAAGTTAAAAAATATTTTTAAAAAAATTGAAAAAAAAAAAAAAAAAAAAAAAGTGCTAAAGCAATGGTACAGTTTAACCTCTTGGCGAAATTCTAAATTTGGCACCGAAGTAGATTAGACTTTTCTAGCAAAAATCATAAATCTTAAATCATAAAATCATAAGATAAATTACAAATCGTAAATCATAAAATCATAAATCCAAAATAAACAGCATGCAGGCTGCAGTCCATATTGCAAACAGTCCAGAACGACATCGTTATAGTTCAAATCGGCGCTAAAGAAAAATCGCCAAATTCAGCTGTGGGGAGATATTATAGTTGTACCTGGAAATATATCATGAAATGTCTAATTCTGTAATATTAAAAAATTATCAATGCTAAATAAGAAGATTTTTCGTTTATAATTGAGTTTGAATTTAAATCTAGATATTTTTGTATACCAAAATCTATCCAAAGTATTTTAAAAAACGTTTTAAAATAAAAATAATAAATACACTTTAACGGTAAAGAGAAATGCGGTTAGTTATACATAGACGACATTATTTCGTTATTCACACACACACACACACACACACAAAAGAACAAATAAATAAAATAAACATAAATATTGCCAGTAATAACATTAATTTTCTAAAAGTAGAAAGAAAAAAAGGTTGTTTGCGGAATTTATTTTATTTTTTTACACCAGTGATAACAGTTTTATTTCTCTGTGCAGAATGTCGTCATTGTGGAAAATGATGTAATAAGAGAAATTATTTCTTTAATGGCAAATAGAGTACCTTTATAAACTCGAGGTTTTTATTTAATAACTTCGTCAATTAAAATGATACAGATTTCTAACTTCCTGAAATGCCTTCCTTGAAATATTCGGAACACAGTGATACCTCCCATGATGCAGAGCATTTTGCCCTCCGCTAGAAGATGCTGTCGCACACACAAAAAAAAAAATTGACGCCAGCTACAGAAACATCTTTTTAATATATAGAGATTATAAAATAAATCGTGTAATTTCGAAGAGTTAAACTGACCGAAAACTGGTAAATACTATTAAAATTGTTTAATGATTACTTCAAGTTACTTTACATTAATTTAACTGAAAAGATTTATTTTAGGCATTGTTGCATATATATATATATATATATATATATATATATATATATATATACATTGTTTCAATTCGTATATAATGTCGTAAAAGTGTAAGAAAAAACTCAAATAATTGGTGTTTTAATATTTCGCTATTAAATAAAAAAGGAACTATAATGCGAATAAACTTTTTTAACCAAGAGAGACGATTTCCATCAATGTACGGGTGGCTAACGAGAATGCGCCACACCTAACTTTAAAACTGATTACTCATCACTTTCTAATCTCTTTCTGCCGCGCGCTGTGTAAAATGTAGATGTATCTTAACTGATAAAAATGTAATCGTAAAGACAGGAGCTCTGTTAAAACGCTCCGAAATATTAGTTATTATAAATGTTCTTCTATTATAAATAATATACCATATTTAGTCAAGAAATAAAAATTTTTGTATCAACTAGAAGCTCATCTATGGATGGATTTTTAATAAGAAAATAATACTTAACATAATTAATAGATTTTGTCCATACACAGTTTAATTTCAGATGCTGAATGCAGACGTCTAATTGGAGTCTTTGGATACTACATTATGGACTGGTGAGAAAGTGAGTACAAATTCTTGCCTTCACTTCTATAATAATTAACTTTTAAGTTATTCAGAAAGTATCAGCTCTCTAATATATAAAATAATATTAAATTAAAATATTATTTATAAACTGAATTGGAATTTTGTAGGCGCTATGCGCTATCTAATCTATTAAATTTTGCCTATAAACAAAAGATATATGAGACTGAGAGTCTCAGTTCCATTCAGTTTAAATAAATAGCCCTATAGGCAATTTGAACAAAAAAAGAGAGCTAAATTATATAAACAAAAATATATGATTATAAAAGAAGAAATGAAAATAAAGAAAGTGTGTGTAGTAAAATAAATATATATATAATTGGTGTATTGAAATATTATAAAGGTATCATAAAATATATATATAGAAATAAAAAATAAAATAAACATACATATCTGTTTAACAGTCATCTATAATGATTAAATATATACACAAATATTTTTGAATATAAATAAATAAATTAAACTTCAGTTGTGAAAAGAAAAATAATACAAATAAAAGTAAAAATGACGTCATCTGTGAAAGACATAACATTAGTTGAAAAACTAAATGAGAACAATTATGATTTATGGTGTTTTAAGATTGAAATGCTCCTCATAAAAGAGGATTTATATAATGTTATAACTGATCAACCCCCAAATCCTCTGACTGCTGAATGGCAGGCAAAAGATAAAAAGGCAAGGGCCTTAATAAATTTATCGATTGATGACAGTCAGATAATAAATGTGCGTCATTTGACCACCGCCAAAGCAACCTGGGAGAATCTCCAGAACATTCATCAGAGATCAAATCTAACAAATAAATTATTCTTGCTTAGGAAATTATACTCAGCTAAATTGGCTGAGAATGGGAACCTCATTGATCATATTACAAATATTTATCAAATAAGAGATAAATTGATAGCAATAGGTGAAGAAATACACGATCATCATTTGGCGGCACTTATGTTGTGTTCTCTCCCCCCCCTCATATGACACATTTATAACTGCTATTGAGAGCAGAAATGAACAGGAATTAACAGCCGAATTTATACGAAACAAATTAACAGATGAATATATTAAAAGATCACAAAATAAAAACACTCAGGGAGAAAACGCATACAAAATGCAGGTTAAAAACAAAACACAGACAGGCAAATATTGCACTTACTGCAAAAAATCCTCACATACCCGTAATGAGTGTTGGCACTTAAAAACCAGAGGAGGTAATCCACACCGCAGTAACAATAATTTCAATAACAGTAGTGGGAACAGTACTAAATATAGAGGTAAACAAAAAACACAGTTAATTAAAGAGACAGAAAACAAACTGAAAAATTTAACTTTTATTATAGACAAAACCGAAAATGATAGTTTCGTTGTCGATAGTGGAAGCAGTGCGCATGTCTGCAACGATTTAAGTAAATTTACATGTTTAAGAAGCGACGAAAAGGTAAATGTGATGTTAGCAAACGGACAGACCGTAGTTTCTCAGGGACATGGGGACATAAATATAGATGTAGTTAACTCCGATAGAGAAACGAACAGTATCACATTAAAGGATGTATTATATATACCTGATATGGCTACTAATTTGATCTCCATAAAGAAAGCAACTGAGAATGGCTGCGTTGCCATATTCAAAGACAAAAAATGTCAGATTAAATACAACAACAAAACATACATTGAGGCTAACTTAACCGATAATTTATATGAGATAAAAACACATAAAAATTTATCGGAAAGTATAAACATTGCAGAAACATGCAATGACAAAAATTGTATTACAATATGGCATCAGCGGTTAGGTCACAAAAATTATCAACAGATCAGGGAGCTCACCGAGAAGAACATGGCGACAGGAATAAATTTAAATAAGTGTAAACATAATGAGGAATGCGAGATATGTATAATCTCGAAACTAGATGATGACTCATATCCAAAAAAGGCTAATTACCGCGCGAACAGACCCCTAGATCTAGTCCATTCGGATATATGCGGACCTTTTCAAACGTCGACCGTAGGTGGTAAAAATTACTTCTTAACGTTTATCGACGGTTTCAGTCGATATACGTTTACTTATCTATTGAAGTATAAAAGTGAAGCATTCGAAAAATTTAAAGAATATCATGCGTTAACTGCGAATAGGTTTGGAAGGAAAATAAAAATACTCCGCACTGACAATGGTGGGGAATATACAAGTAAAGAATTCGAAGAATTTCTCACCAATGAGGGAATAGAACATCAACTTATTGTACCTCACTGTTCACCTCAAAATGCCGTTGCAGAAAGAAAAAACAGAACCTTAGTTGAAATGACTAGGTGTTTACTAAAACAAAGCGGATTACCAAATAAATTCTGGGGCGAAGCAGTCATGACTGCAACTTATCTGAAAAACAGATTACCCACGAGAGCTTGCGACGTAACACCGTATGAAAGACGGACAGGAAACAAACCAGATCTTTCAAATATTAAAACTTTTGGTTGTAAAGCATACACATATACTCATAAAATAAATAGAAGGAAGCTAGACAGCAAGGCTAAATTGGGTACATTTGTGGGATATGACCTCAGAAGCAAGGGATATAGAATTTACATAGATGATAATGTAAAAATATGTAGAACGGTCAAATTCATCGAAACAGATCAAATGCACGAAATAAGCAAAAGCAATGACGATAATCAGTTACTAATGAATGAAAATGAAAATGAAGCCGGTACTGGTGAAATAAATAGTAAATCATCCTTTCCGGTAGTTTTAACTGAACAGAATCAGGAACCAAATTCACAGAATGAGGAAATTTCAGATCAAAATATTCCCAGAAGATCAGAAAGAGCCAACAAAGGCGTTCCACCTGATAGATTCGCTTTATTAACAGATACCTTGAAAGTAGTCGAACCTAAGACCTTTCGTGAAATATTAGAATTACAAAACCCTGTAGAAAAAGAAAATTGGCTAAAAGCAGCCAAAGATGAGATTAATTCACTCACAGAGAATAATACATGGACATTAGTAGACCCTCCACCCAACGCACATATAGTAGGTTCTAAATGGGCGTTCAAAGCCAAATACAATCATATGGGAGAAATTCAAAAATATAAAGCGAGGTTAGTGGCGAAAGGATTTAGCCAAAAATACGGAGTGGATTACGATGAGACATTTGCCCCGGTGGCGTCTCACACAACTATCAGATCATTTTTAGTCATGGCTCTATACAATAATCTAGAATTAAATCATTTAGATGTAAAAACCGCGTTTTTGCATGGGGAATTGGAGGAAACAATTTACATGTCACAACCAGAAGGATTTATAAATCCCGGGGATGAGAAAAAGGTCTGTAGATTAAAAAAGGCAATCTATGGTCTCAAGCAGGCAGCCAGAGCCTGGAACTTGAAAATAAATGAGACATTAATTAGTCTAAATTTTACACAAAGTCAAGCTGATAAATGTCTATATAAAAGAAATATTAACGGTAGAAAAGTCTACGTGCTAGTGTACGTAGATGATATTTTAATCGCTGGAACTAAGAACGACATAAAAGAAATTACTGAAAAACTCAGCCGCGAATATAAAATTACTAACCTAGGGAATGTAGTTAATTATTTAGGCATAAACATTGCTAGACCGGATAACAATACATTGTTATTAGATCAAACCAACAAGATTAAACAATTAATAGACAAGTTTAACTTAACAGATTCAAAACCTACTAATATCCCAATGGATACAAATTATTTAAAAAATAATAATAACGATAATTTTTTGCCAAACAATACAGACTATAGAAAAGCAGTAGGGGCATTATTGTACATTTCCACAACATGTAGACCAGATATAAGTGCGGCTGTCAACTTTCTGTCCCGACACAATGAAAATCCCAGGAAATGCGACTGGGAAGCTGTTAAAAAAGTCATGAAATATCTTAAATGCACGATAAACTTAAAATTAGCGTATAATAAAAACGCAGCTCCAGTTTTAACAGTATATGCAGACTCAGACTATGCAAATGATCCAGGTGACAGAAAATCTGTCACAGGTAATATTTTCTTCATTGGAGAGAACCCAATATACTGGGTGTCCAAAAAACAAGGCAATATTACATTATCTACAGCTGAGGCAGAATACGTTTCTGCCAGCAATGCAGCTCAAGAAACTGTGTGGCTGTTGCAACTGTTAAATGACTTAGACATGAAACAAGAAAAGCCAATTATAATTTTCGAAGACAATCAGGCATGCATTAAACAAATAGAAAGTAACAAATACCAATCAAGAACTAAACACGTGGACTTGAAGTATCATTATATAAAAGAACTGTATGAAAATAAGATAATAAAATTGCAATATGTCGATAGCAGCAACATGACTGCCGACATCATGACGAAACCATTACCAAAGACAAGTCTACTTAAACTTAGAAAGAATCTGAACTTACTGGATTACAGCGAAATATAAAACAAGTAGGGGTGTGTAAGAAAAAACTCAAATAATTGGTGTTTTAATATTTCGCTATTAAATAAAAAAGGAACTATAATGCGAATAAACTTTTTTAACCAAGAGAGACGATTTCCATCAATGTACGGGTGGCTAACGAGAATGCGCCACACCTAACTTTAAAACTGATTACTCATCACTTTCTAATCTCTTTCTGCCGCGCGCTGTGTAAAATGTAGATGTATCTTAACTGATAAAAATGTAATCGTAAAGACAGGAGCTCTGTTAAAACGCTCCGAAATATTAGTTATTATAAATGTTCTTCTATTATAAATAATATACCATATTTAGTCAAGAAATAAAAAAATTTGTATCAACTAGAAGCTCATCTATGGATGGATTTTTAATAAGAAAATAATACTTAACATAATTAATAGATTTTGTCCATACACAGTTTAATTTCAGATGCTGAATGCAGACGTCTAATTGGAGTCTTTGGATACTACATTATGGACTGGTGAGAAAGTGAGTACAAATTCTTGCCTTCACTTCTATAATAATTAACTTTTAAGTTATTCAGAAAGTATCAGCTCTCTAATATATAAAATAATATTAAATTAAAATATTATTTATAAACTGAATTGGAATTTTGTAGGCGCTATGCGCTATCTAATCTATTAAATTTTGCCTATAAACAAAATATAATGTCACACCTACAAAATAAAGTGAAAGAAAGTTTAAGTTTTATTGGTGATCAGTATAGCTACGATATAGAGTTTTTAATTGGAAAATATCGCACATTTTTTAAGAGCTTTGTCTGACGATTCTTAAGTACAAAATATTTAAATATACCTAAAATGCATTATCTAATAAAGTATTTAACTATATAGGTATCTAAAAAATCGAAATTAGGGATAGCCAAGGTGCTGTAAGTACAACATTTCTACTATCATTTATTTTTTATATTTATTTTCTTGAAAAATTTCCGATGTAAAACAATAAAATTTTGTCTATTTCTTGTACGATCTTAATTTTATTTTTCTAAATTTACAGATAACCCCTAACGTTTTTCTGGCTATAACTCTATGAATACTAAAGATAAACTATACAAAATGAATGCTTTTGCACTGCCAAACTCTCAGAAATTGGAATATGAAGTCAAAATTGGGCGTCGCTGTTGAAAAAAAAAAAAAAATTGCGTTCATTTATGTATGTCGTTGAAAACGTAATTCAGAATTTCACATCGTTTTCAAAAATTGCACTTAATTTCTTGCTGAATGATGTCTATTAGATTTTTCTGTGTCCATAAATAACGAAATTACAGAGGATGTTGCAGTCCTATATGGAAAACGCATAATATAAAATGAAATACATTTCCAGTAATTTCCAAATATAGCTCAATATATCCAAATACTTAAAGTCGCCCTGTAAACGAATGATGAATGACTTCCATACCACAATCTACACGAAATATGCTTTTATGCATAAAAAAAAAAAAAAAGAAAAATTCCATTTCATTTCGTTTAGAGCAGGCTATAAATGTTACACTGTACTTACCAGAAATGTCTTCTACAGACTTAATGTAGTTGAATTCTCTTGGAGGGCCCTGTATATTAACAATTTGCTTGATCTCAATGAAAAGTTTAGTGTGGCATCACTATATGACACAGATATAGGATACCGATTTCGGGTTTTCTGCTATTAATTGTTCTTGAGATATGCTGATAATAGACACACAGACAGAGATACAGATAGACACACACAGACCAACAGTTGAAAATATGATTTTCGGCTTTTGGAGACCTCAAAACGTTTAAACATAACAAAAACTTAATTTCGAAAATTTGACCAAATAAACACAGTACTGTTTCTACGAAAAAGTAAATATAATAAATTAATTTTTAATTTATTGCATTATTCTGTAAATGAGAACGCCCCCCTCCTTTTTTTCTTAATAATTCATTTTTTTTAATAAAAAAGAAAATATCTTTATATAACAAAGGAACGGTATACTTATATAAGTAAAAAAAAAAAAAAAAAAACTGATAATACAATTTTCTTGACTCTTTTTTTTTTTTTCTCCTGAAAGAATAATTTTAGCAAAGAAGAAATAAAAATATGTGTCCATAATTTTTAAATACTGCATTCAGTTTTCAATTGTAGACACGCTGCCTCAATTTACGTAATGTTTACAGTATTGTCTAATCAAAGAAAGAACTAAATACAATTTTGACTCTTTTTTTTCTTCTGAAAGAATAATTTTAGCGAAGAAGAAATAAAAATATGTGTCGATAATTTTTAAATACTGCATTCAGTTCTTGATTGTAGACATTTTAAAATAAAACTTTTTAAAGAAATATAGAAAGAACATTAAGTCTACCTGACGCTGCCTCAATTGACGTAATGCTTACAGTATTGCCTAATCAAAGAAAGAACTAAATAAAAAATAATCTGTATGATAGAATAATAATAATAATAATAATAGCCTTATGACATTGTGACTGAAATGTTTGAATAGATGAATTTCAAACTCAACCTAGGAGGTCGATAAAACATGTTGATGGATCGAGAGATCTGTGTACCTGTGCAAACAATATTTTTAGATTTTCTTGAAGGAACATAACGATTATTAGAAGTTTGTTGCAAAAAATTAAAGATTTTTTTCATGAAAAATTATTATTTTCACTTTTATGAAAAACTATTTTACATATTTGTACAAAACAAAATGTTAATTTACATTTTTATAATAATATATAAATATTAATAATTGTGATGTAATTAATTTTATTAAAACAGAATTTTTTTTAAATAAATAAACTGCCGGTAGTTTTCAGTGAATATCTATATATTAATAGGCAAGCATAAAATTTGTAGTCCCTTTTTAGCATATTAATTATGGGAGTAGAGGGTTGAAAATGGTATCATTCGAAAGGTATGGTTAGCCGGAAGGTGCGAATACAAATATTATTTTCTTACAATGTCAAGAAGGTATTTAAAAAAACATTTATTTTTTATGCATTTTTTCCCATTTTTCCTTTTATACACGTAATCCTTTACATTAAAAAATACCTAAAAGTAGAAAGTTGTTAAATCTGGCAATTTCATAAAGCTCAAATAAAACCATAGACACAGTAATTTGTATAATGTAGCATCACTATACGCAAGCGAACTGATGATGTCACTGTCTGTCCATGGAGCCATGAAAAAGATTTTCTATGTTAATCGTCCATTGGATTTTTTGTAAAAAATTATTAAAAAATAACGGAAATTATCTGCCAATTTTAGTTCCGATATTTGGGTATAGTTATATATAAGTTACTGTCTACATGTGTTTGATTGAGTTATTTTTTCTGTAAAATTGATAAAATT
Source organism: Salticus scenicus (assembly GCA_963930645.1). Taxonomy (NCBI): domain Eukaryota; kingdom Metazoa; phylum Arthropoda; class Arachnida; order Araneae; family Salticidae; genus Salticus; species Salticus scenicus. The sequence goes on from OZ005662.1 coordinate 148,585,372, forward strand.
TTAATTTAAAATCACAAAACTCCAGAAAAAAAAAATGGCAAACTTCCAGTTTCGAATGTAAACATAAACATTTCATTTCAAAGGATGATATTTAAACAATAAATATTCAACTAATATACTAAATAAAAGGAAAATAGATTTGTTACTAACTGCTGCATCTATAAGTAGACGATACGGAAAAATTTCCGATTTCCGTTTTTTGCTGAATTTACATGTTTTGAGCTTTCTTTACGTTTCAATTATGAAATTGGCTACTTATTTTTTAAAAAAAGTATCTTTATCGCTAGCTTTTGTGGGTAGAAGAAGCAAGTAGAAGATACATAAAAACTTTTGATTTCCGGTTTTCGATGAATTTACACGTTTTGAGATTTCCTTGCATTTTAATTAAGTGAAATTGACTACTTATTTTTATTTTTTAAAAAGTGGATTTATTATTCTTTCCTCTGCATATATAAATAGAAAAATATAAGATTCAGAAAAGTTTTAGATTTTCGGTTTTCGATAAAGTTACACGTTTTGAAATTTCCCGAACTCAATTCGACTATTTTTGAAAAATATCTTTTTTTTTTTTTTTTAAGTGCTAGAAGCCTTTTTCAGTCGGTACAGCGTTGTCGAATTTTTATACGTTACTCTCAATAGTGCTAAGGGCCTATTTCAGTCGGTTTATTGAATGGGGATTTATTGAATGAAGATTTTGTAGATAATTTGATTACTCATAATGAAGGTTACAAGTTTTTAAAAAATATAAAAAATTCTCCCAAGGTACAACTTTGACATGAGTCCCCCCCCAAGACCCAACTTTGACATGAGTCCCCCCCAGGCCCAACTTTGACATGAGTCCCCCCAAGGTACAACTTTGACATGAGTCCCCCCAAGGCACAACTTTGACATGAGTCCCCCCAAGGCACAACTTTGACATGAGTCCCCCCCCAAGGCACAACTTTGACATGAGTCCCCCCAAGGCCCAACTTTGACATGAGTCCCCCCCCCAAGGCACACCTCCCCCTCATTGAGAAAAAGAGAAAAAACGTTGTTTTGCGGCTATAAGACAGTTTGGACTTCCAACGTTATTTGTTACAGTATCTGCAGCTGAAATACAGTGGTTTGATTTAATGAAAACTTTATCATGGAATTTAGATCGTCACGAATTAACTAAAGAAGAATTTGTCGATATTAACAAGTTTAGCAGTAGGCCTCTGGCATTAAATTAAAATCTGTCAATGTCAGATTTTCATGTTTTAAATAATGAAATAATGTCGTGTCTGTATATATATATATTTTTTTTCTTGTTCAAACACTGTACTTTATGAACCAATTGAATTAATTTAACAGAATTTGATACTTGGTTGGGCCTTGGTTTGACATGGTACCTATTAGCTTCTGGGCAGCACACAAAAAGGAGCGTTTTCACGTTGCGATTTTCTCTCATTTCAGGAAAGGCTACAGAGAGAATTAGTTCTATTAAGTAAAACTCTGCTGATTCAGTTAGAGCGAGTATCGGGAAACAATTGCCACAGCTGTGTTGCAATTGCATTCCGTTTAGGACAAGGCAATAACTTTGCTTTGCCTCGCTTTGCAAAAAAAAAAAAAAAAAAAAAAAAAATGGTCGAGTTTCGACCACTGGGCGATACTAGTTATTATTATTGTTATTATTATGTTTTCCAGTATAGGTTTGAAATCAGTCATTTATAATTTAATCTAAAGCATTTATTTCTAATAATGATTGAGGTAAAGTCAAAATTTGCTTTGCAATATTTTGTAATTGATTTTTTTAAACGTATATATATATATATATATATATATATATATATATATACTAGCAGGCAACGCCCGCTTCGCTGGTCCCTGTTTTTAAATGAATCACTATAATTACTGAATTCTCTAAATTGCATTAAATTTTATCACGTGAAAAAAAAAGAGAAACAAAATCTGATTAGTAAAAATGTCGCACCGGGTTCTCACTGCCTTCGGAAAAAATTCCCAAAATACTCTAACTCTTATTTCTATTATTTTCCCCCTTCGCCCCCCCCCCCCGTCTATCCTAATAATTTTACAAATTCAAAAATATCCGCAATCGATTTGTAAGCATCAAAAAACACTATGTACCAATTTTGAATGATCTAACTCTATTTTATTTTTTTTTGCCCCTCCGCCCCCCTCCCTTCCCGGCCCTCCTAATAACTTTACACTTTCGAAAATATCCCCATTCGACTTGCAGGCCTCTAAAACCTATCTGTACCATTTTTGAACGGCCTAACTATATTTCTATTTGTTTTTGCCCATAGCCCCCCTTACTGCGCCCCCTTCCCACCCCTGCAAATAATTTTACAAATTCGAAAATATCCGCAATCGATTTGTAAGTATCGAAAACCTCTATATACCAATTTACAACGACCTAACTCTATTTTTATTTTTTGCGCCCCCTCTCCCCTCCCCCCTCCTGGCTCTCCTAAAAACTTTACACTTTCGAAAATATCCCTATTCGACTTGCAGGCCTCTAAAACCTAACAGTACCAATTTTGGACGGCCTAACTGTATTTCTATTTGTTTTGCCCCACAGCCCCCCTTACCGCCCCACCCTTTCCCGCCCCTCCTAATAATTTTACAAATTCAAAAATATCCGCAATCGATTTGTAAGTATCGAAAACCACTACGTACCAATTTTGAATGATCTGACTCTATTTTTATTCCCCCCCCCACTCCGCCCCCCTTCTCGCCCCTCTTAATAACTTTAAACGTTCGATAATATCTCCATTCGACTTGCAGGCCTTTAAAACCTATCTGTACCAATTTTGAACGGCCTAACTGTATTTCTATTTGTTTTTGTTCCATAGACCCCCCTCTCTTGCTGCCCCACCTGGGGGCTGAATTTTTAAAATTCCAGAAATTGGTTTTTAGATAGTTGCATTAGCTATATTTTAGAGCAAAAATTTCACGTATATCTATTTTTTTGTTTCAGATATATAGGATTATGCGAAATCACGTTTTACGCATGTGAAATCACGTCCCCCCCCCCTGGGGGCTGAATTTCTAAAATTCCAGAAATTGCTATTTAGATAGTTGCATTAGCTATATTTTAGAGCAAAAATTTCACGTATATCTATTTTTTTGTTTGAGATATGAAGGATTTTGTGAAATCACGTTTTGCCCCCGGGGGGGCGAATTTTGTAAAATCGCTTCTTAGTGGATGCCTACGTCATAGAAAGAATATTGTCACAAAATTTCATGCTTCTAGGTCCAGGGATTTGGTCTTGGCGATGATGAATCTCCCCCTCCCCCACTCACTCAGTCAGGAAGAACGATTATATATATATATCGATATGAATTAACAATATTAATATTTTAAAATGAACATTATATGCCACGTTTTATCAACAAAGTACCAACAACAACAACAAAAAAAAAAAAAAAAAAAAAAAAAGAACAGTGAAATAAAATTGCTCTTTTTTTACAATAATATAACACATAATACAAAAAAAAAATTGTAATCGTGAAATGCTTTTCTGCAAATGAAATCTACATTGTTTGTCTCTCACAGTAAATTTAATTTCATAAATGTTCTTGTCATTTGTTAAATAAAAAAAAAAAAATACATATATATATATATATCTATTATACAAATATTATTATTTTTTAGTTCTGTTTGGTAAATAGGTAATATTTTAATTTTGTATAAAAAAGAATTTATGTTGTCATAGCTACAAACAATGCACAGTTATCGACATATGTTTTTGTCTGAAACAAATCCCACTTGGTTTGCGGAGGAAAAATACATCTAAAGGGCAAAATATTTATTTCATTAATAAAGTAGCTTAAAAGTGCATTATAGAATAAAACAGATGGCACTTATTCAACTATCTACTTCTAAAAAGCCCCAGAAACTTGTTTTTTCGAAAAACAGAAGGATAAATGGTGATGGAAATCTTAATGCATTTTTCAAAATGTTTAAAATATTCGGTATCGATATTTGCAACAGAAAGGGTAATGAAGAAGATAGGTTTATTACATGTACAATGAGGTACATTATTAGCTTGAATTGGTTAAAATGGTTTTTGGTGATGATTTCTACACTGTATCTAGCTAGTGTCTGTTAATGTGAGCAATCTTAAAAGGAGGATAATATCAATGCTCCTAAAAATAGTCTTATTTGTAACTTGGTGTTATATTATTAAATTTAAAACTAAAATCAAAAAACGAATCTATTTTTATTTTTTTGCCCCTCTGCTCCCCCCCCTTCCCGCCCCTCCCAACAATTTTAAAAATTCGAAAATATCTGCAATTGATTTGTAGGTATCGAAAACCACTATGTACCAATTTTGAATGATCTAACTCTATATTATTTTTTTTGCCCCTCCGCCCCCCCCCCTTCCCGGCCCTCCTAATAACTTTACGCTTTCGAAAATATCCCCATTCGACTTGCAGGCCTCTAAAACCTATCTGTACTATTTTTGAACGGCCTAACTGTATTTCTATTTGTTTTGCCCATAGCCCCCCTTACTGCGCCCCCTTCCCACCCCTGCTAATAATTTTACAAATTCGAAAATATCCGCAATCGATTTGTAAGTATCGAAAACCTCTATATACCAATTTACAACGACCTAACTCTATTTTTATTTTTTGCCCCCCCTTTCCCCTCCCCCCTCCCGGCTCTCCTAATAACTTTACACTTTCGAAAATATCCCCATTCGACTTGCAGGCCTCTAAAACCTAACAGTACCAATTTTGGACAGCCTAACTGTATTTGTATTTGTTTTGCCCCACAGCCCCCTTCCCGCCCCTCCTAATAATTTTACAAATTCAAAAATATCCGCAATCGATTTGTAAGTATCGAAAACCTCTATGTACCAATTTTGAATGATCTGACACTGTTTTTATTCCCCCCCACTCCGCCCCCCTTCTCGCCCCTCTTAATAACTTTAAACGTTCGATAATATTCGATAATATACTCCATTCGACTTGCAGGCCTTTAAAACCTATCTGTACCAATTTTGAACGGCCTAACTGTATTTATATTTGTTTTTGTTCCATAGACCCCCCTCCCTTGCTGCCCCACCTGGGGGCTGAATTTCTAAAATTCCAGAAATTGGTTTTTAGATAGTTGCATTAGCTATATTTTAGAGCAAAAATTTCACATATATCTATTTTTTTGTTTCAGATATATAGGATTATGCGAAATCACGTTTTACGCATGTGAAATCACGCCCCCCCCCTGGGGGCTGAATTTCTAAAATTCCAGAAATTGCTATTTAGATAGTTGCATTAGCTATATTTTAGAGCAAAAATTTCACGTATATCTATTTTTTTGTTTGAGATATGAAGGATTTTGTGAAATCACGTTTTGCCCCCCCTCCCCCCGTGGGGGGTGGGGGAATTTTGTAAAATCGCTTCTTAGTGGATGCCTACGTCATAGAAAGAATATTGTCACAAAATTTCATGCTTCTAGGTCCAGGGATTTGGTCTTGGCGATGATGAATCTCCCCCTCCCCCACTCACTCAGTCAGGAAGAACGATTATATATATATAGATATGAATTAACAATATTAATATTTTAAAATGAACATTATATGCTACGTTTTATCAACAAAGTACCAACAACAACAACAACAACAACAACAACAACAACAACAACAAAAAAAAAAAGAACAGTGAAATAAAATTGCTCTTTTTTTACAATAATATAACACATAATACAAAAAAAAATTGTAATCGTGAAATGCTTTTCTGCAAATGAAATCTACATTGTTTGTCTCTCACAGTAAATTTAATTTCATAAATGTTCTAGTCATTTGTTAAATTAAAAAAAAAAAAAAATATATATATATATATCTATTATACAAATATTATTATTTTTTAGTTCTGTTTGGTAAATAGGTAATATTTTAATTTTGTATAAAAAAGAATTTATGTTGTCATAGCTACAAACAATGCACAGTTATCGACATATGTTTTTGTCTGAAACAAATCCCACTTGGTTTGCGGAGGAAAAATACATCTAAAGGGCAAAATATTTATTTCATTAATAAAGTAGCTTAAAAGTGCATTATAGAATAAAACAGATGGAACTTATTCAACTATCTACTTCTAAAAAGCCTCAGAAACTTGTTTTTTCGAAAAACAGAAGGATAAATGGTGATGGAAATCTTAATGCATTTTTCAAAATGTTTAAAATATTCGGTATCGATATTTGCAACAGAAAGGGTAATGAAGAAGATAGGTTTATTACATGTACAATGAGGTACATTATGAGCTTGAATTGGTTAAAATGGTTTTTGGTGATGATTTCTACACTGTATCTAGTGTCTGTTAATGTGAGCAATCTTAAAAGGAGGATAATATCAATGCTCCTAAAAATAGTCTTATTTATAACTTGGTGTTACATTATTAAATTTAAAACTAAAATCAAAAAACGAATCTTAAAGTTACAAAATTTACTAAGTATGCTAGAAATTGTTCCTGCTAAGAAACATGCAGTAATATCTTATTTACTTTTTACTTTAATTTGTATCATATTACTAGCTTCTTATGTTATCGATTTTAATGAAAATGCTTCTATATTTATTACTCAAATCTATACATTCAATTCAGTAGACCCTCTTTCTGTGAATTGGCATTTATCGATGATATTTTGGCATGTATATCATATTACATTTTTCTATGGATATTTCTTTTTATGTTACTTTGCGTTGTTTTATATTAATATTTGTTGTTATATGACGATGATATTATCCAGACATATCCAAATTAATAAAAGCCTTTTGAAATTTCGTTTCATAAAATCAATAGACATCGACGCCTGTATTAATCGTTATGATTCTGTACTCGCTACATTCAAAGAGATTAATTCAATGCTATCTTTTCCCATATTTTTAGGGAGCAGCTATAAAGTTTGTGGTATTTTTTTCGGAGCTTTGTCTGTTTTAAATGAACAGAATAAAATTTCTCCAAAAGATCTTTCTTTTTTGGTCGTCAACTTTTCATTGTTTACTGGAATAGTGCTTGCAGCGTCATCAGTGAATCAAGCTGATAAATTAGCAAGAGAGACTAACATTCAAGTTTTGAAATATTTCAACGAAAAAGACAGAGTTAAGACAAAAAGAAGCGTTAAAGTTTTCTCACAAATATGCCATTCTCCTGCTTTTGTCCTTACTGGATGGGACTTTTTTGAATATACGAAAGGATTTTATATGTCAGCAATTGGCTGTCTGATAACTTATTCATTACTTATAAAACAATTGTGATTACTAAATATAAAGATAAAAAGAAGAAAATTTATGTTGTTATTAGTAGTTTTTATATGGGTTGTTGTATCAAGCTCATAAGTGTATTTAAGTTTTCGATAGGTCATTTATGTATAATTAAATATAATTAATTATAAAGTCTTATTAAATATAATTAATATAATATTATAATAATATCAGCATATATAATTACGCTCATCTCTGAATGACTCTGTCACACTTAAAAAGGCTAAGAGATTTCCTTGGACTTTGTGTGTGAACGCAATTTACCACCGAATTTTCATACTTTAATTAATTTAAAAAAATCTAATTGTCCGATCGATAGGCTGTTTAATCCGACGGATTAAAACAAAATCGCTCCTTTTATGTGGTACCTTATTTGAAACGAATTTTTGATTAGACTTTTTAAAATTAATTAAAATATGAAAGTAGACATAGTTTTAAAATAGACATTTAATTTTTTAATTGTTGCCAATTTTTTTTTCGACATAAAATGAAATATGCTTTTACATGGAAAAATAAAATAAAATTATGAAATTTTAAATCTGCATATGAAAAAATGAAATAAATAATAATGAAATAATAAATAATAATGAAATAATAAAGAATAAATAATAATGAAATAATCTATGAAATAATAATTTTAAATTTTAAAGGTAACGAAAAGTTGGTTGGTTGGGTTTTACGTCTCACTAATGCTGCGCAGATGGGCAATTGGCGACGGTCTGGGACTCACTCCTTGAGATGGTCTGGAGACATGCCATCACAATTTTGATTCTACACGAAGAGGAAAGCTCCCCCGCTTCGGTGACCTCCAGAGGTATGATTTTTGATGGGAACATGGAGAACATTGGGGCCACGACAGATTTTACGTTCATCAGCCAATATTAGTGTACACGACGGTCTTTGGCCGGCTCGAGTACCGAACCTATAATCTTCCAATTACGAGGCTGGCGCTCTATCGACTGGGCAGGTAACGAAGAGATAAATAAACTGCGAAAATTTCTCACGGGCTTGCCTTCAAATGAATTATTTGAAGTGAGAAATATATAAAATGAAATGTTTTTTTTTCAACGGGCGTCTTAGTCGCCCTGCAACTAACTAGTGTATATATATACAGTCGGTAACAAAAGTGTCCGAACACTAGCGAAAATTCCTACTTAAGAAAAGTACACTTCATACGGTTTTGTTAAATAAATCCTTGTCGAATCCTGTTCTTAGTAAATGTAAGAACATGATTCGATAAGGATTTATTTAACAAAACCGTATGATGTGTACCTTTTTTACATAGGAATTTTTGCTAGTGTTCGGACACTTTTGTTACCGACATATTAAACAATAGCTTTAAATAACTACGATTAAATAAGGGGATTTCCGAACTGCTGAACTGCAGTTCGGGAATGGTGGTAAGTTAAGTGTTTAAGAGTATGGATGAAAATCGGAGTTATGAAAATATAGTAGGGTATCGAAAGTAAAATTATAATACTAATTTAGTTGCTGAACATCGAAATTCACATAATAATTTTATTGTTCGTTAAGGAGACTGGGCACTTTTAAACGTCATCACTGATGTAGGTTTTGTATAAAAGCTTTTATTGCAATTTAATATTTATAAATTGAACTATGTTACATTTTTGCAATAAAAATATATATTCAGACAACACTTATTAGGATTTTTGAGAAATTTTTAACGATTTAAAATTTATAGATTGCTTTTTCTTCGTTTGCATTTTTTCATGAATTCTTTATCTAGAAAATGCTAAAACTACTTTAGATATTTAAGAAAAGAGTTAATATTTTGTTTGGTTGTTGAATAGAACCTAGAGAAAATAATTAGGGATTGATTTTGCAATATATTCCAACGAAAAATATATTAGAAATAAAAATATAACAAAAAGAATGCCCCCCCCCCCCATATTTTTACTTAGACATGAACTTTTTAATTTTTTTTCTCAAAAATTAATTAATAAATATGAAAACTCATCCCTAATTCTTTTAGGTAGGTTCCATTAAACTTAAAAAAAAAAAAAATCTTTTTTTAAATATCTGCTAAAATTTTAGCATTTTGAAGATAATGAATTCATGAAAAAATGTAAACTAAAACAACTCAATTTAAAAATTTAAAATCCGTAAAAAAATATATCAAAAAGCATAAGAATTGTTGCCCAAATATATATTTTATTGAACAAACCAAATATTGTACATTTATAAATATTAAATAGAAATATAAGCTTTTATATGAAACCTACTTCAGTGGTGAAGTCAAAGGTGCCAAGTATCCTTAAATTCTCTTTTTCGCTTAAATTTTGATCTTTCAAAAAATATTACAATGAATGGATGGTTGGGTTTTACGTCGCAATAGTGCTGCGCAGATGGGCAATTGGTGACGGTCTGGGACACATCCCTAGAGGTGGTCCGGAGACATGCCATCACAATTTTGATCCTCCACGGAAGGGATGGCTCTCCCGCTTCAGTGGCCCCCAGAGGTATAATTTACTAATATTACAAGGAAATTTCAAAGGAAGTAAATGAAAAATTACTTGAAAAACAAAAGCTTTATAAAGAACAAGCAGGTTATGCCCGCTTCGCTAGTCACTAAACGTTAATAAATTTTCAAAAGAATGGAATCTCTATTTTTTATATCACATTTTGGGCTTTGTAACATAATTAAAAATTCCTTTTAAGGTCAAAAAGTCAAAATAACATATTACAAATAAAATAAAATAAAATATTTCTTCCGTTTTGCGGCCGCCGTAGACCAGTCGGTAGAGCGCCGGCCGCGTAATTGGAAGATTGCGAGTTCGGTACTCGAGCCGACTAAAGACCGTCGTGCACACTAATGGTGGCTGGTGCACGTAAAATCTGTCGTGGCCGCAATGCCCTCCACGTTCTCATCAAAATTATACCTCTTGGAGTCACCGAAGTGGGAGAGCCATCCCTTCCGCGGAGGATCAAAATTGTGATGGCATGTCTCCGGACCACCTCTAGGGGTGTGTCCCAGACCGTCGCCAATTGCCCATCTGTGCAGCACTAGTGCGACGTAAAACCCAACCAACCAACCAATCTTCCGTTTTGCATTCATTTTGCGACAATGCTCTATGGTCGTATATGAATGATTCTCAAAAATGAATGAACAATTGTTTACAAATTTAATGGATTATGTATAGGTTACAAATGCGATGCAATTTAAAAATTGCAGCTCTTAGAACTCCTGCCGCAGATAAATACCCAAATTAAAGTACCCGGAAAAGACCTTTCTGTAGGCAGTGGGAACCTGGACCCGATGCAGTGCGGGCGAAAAAAGAGCTGCCGTAGGCTGCAGGTACCCGAAGTAAGGTTTAGGGCGATTTCAGTGTAGATATTTTTTTTTAAATTTTTATGTATAATGTGATATAAAAAATAAATAGTTATTTATTTCTATTGTAAAATTATTTAAATATACTGACCAGCAAAGCGGGCGTATCCTGCTAGTGCTTAGTAAATATTTATGTTATTTCTGTATATAAATTGTTAAAAATATCCAGGGACATTTTCTTTGATTGAATTTTTACATGTTATTAAACTAAATGTATTCACTATTTTACTGATTAAAAAAAATGATTTGAATTGAATTGAAAGAAATGACAATTTAAAAATATTTCTTGTGGAGATCAAACACAGAAAAAGTTTTTTTTCTCTTTTTCTTCATGTGCATGAGTGTGTTGTAAAGAAGGGGGGGGGGGGGTTACCCAAGTTCTTACCGCCATGCACGATTGTGAAAAGATAATAGCAGAGTTTATATACGCAAATAATGAAGAAACATGATTATTTAATAATTCAAAATTTTCTGTAAGCGATTACATAAGTTATTTTATAAGCACTGAAATTAAAATTGAAATAAATTTAAAATTATTACAGTACTATTTTAAGTTGAGATTATATGTAAAATATCCTTTCTTGAATGAAATTTGCAGTCTTACACATAGCTTCTTTTGTTTATACTGAAAGGACAAAAAATATATGAGACATAAAAAAAATACCAAATCGTTTTTTACAATACATACCGAAAAATCGTCCCTAGATATTTAGATTTTTTTTACTTCCATTACACTACTACCGTAGGTAATGGAAATATTGTACTTAGTCCAAAAATTCTAAAACGAGTTTTCATCTGATTTATGCGTTTTAAGGCCTCCTGAGTTCAAAAAAGTAGATTTTGGCAATTGGTCAGTGTGTGTGTATGTATGCATGTATGTGGGGGAATCTTCTGACTATCATATCTCAGAAACTAATAAAGATAGAAATACGAAACTTCAGAATTGAGACAGTTCTGGTATTAAGATGGATTTTCACAATTTTGGGGAAAATTGAGAAACCAGATATGGGAACGTAAGTCCACTTCCAGTTTCAATATACAAGTCCGCATCTCGAAAACGCCTCTAACAATTTTCTTCAAAATTGCTGTGTAAACACTCTATTAGATGTCCTTTAGAATGATGTAGTTGTTTAGTTCACGAAAAGTGATAGACGTCCTGCATAAATAGCTCAATTTCAGGTCTCACAGTCGCGTTCCTTTAAAAACGGCTCTACGGATTTTTTGGAAAGTCGACATATTAATTTAGTTTTAAATATCCTTTTGTATTTAATTACTGTTTTCCAATCAATAATTGAGTTTTGGTAAAAGTTGGTATCTCAAAAACGGCCCTAACGATTTTCTTGAAAATTGTTATATAAATCCATTTTTTTATCATGTATTACGTGGTTACCAATATGGTCTATGGGCTCAAATTATTTGAAGTGCAATACCGTAAAAGTAAATAATGGAGAAAAATACTCAAACATCCTATTATAAATTTCCCCTTTTGTTTATTTAACGACTTGCCCTACTTTGTTTTATTTATAAAACCTTTGATTACTTAATGTTTGGAAAGTCGAGTGGAGTCACTTAAGATTTTTCCTATTATAAAAAAAAAAAAAAAAAAAAAAAAAAAATACTGCACAAAATCTCCTTGAATTCCAGACCTTCAAAGAACAGTTATAAACTCTCATTTTCTGCTACTTTGGATCCCCATGTATTATGAAAAGCTGCAAACGACTTGTCACTTTAACGCACGATTTCACTTATTATGTATAATATTTGCTTTTTGTCGGAATAGCACGATTATGTATATACATATCTTTCTTAAATAACAGTCAATTTTTTTATTTCTTGAAAATGACATAAAACGCAAGTTTAGAACTAAGAGTATAATATATATATATATATATATATATATATATATATATGTATGTACGTATGTATGTATTTTTAATTATTAAAGTTTTTTGGTAATTTTTTTGATTATAACAAAAAAGGATTTCAACAAAATTTCCTAAAATGTGCAGAAAAATTGATAAAACATCAGAGAAACAATATTTTGAAACATAAAATACACTCATGTAATATTATCTGAGATATGAATATCTGTAATAAATATTTTTTTACAGCACATACGCGAAAGCTAGAAATTTTTTATTACATTGGTTGAAAGCTAGACATATTGGAAAAATTATGTAAAAAGGTCATTTGAATAGAGTAATAAGTAATCAAATAATCGGCTAAAGAAAGAGAGAATTTTAGATCATTTCCTGAGTTGAAATTTCGTGGAGCTTTTCACATGTCATATATTTAAAATAATTTTATAATCCACGTGGTTAAAACAATTAGATCTCCGAATGGAGATACAGTTATTCTAACCACGTTGCAAAGCTCTTTTTTTAGGGAAAAACTCTTATAACTAACACAATTTTATTGGTATGACAGGTCGTAAGGGAAAGGAGGGTAAGAGTACGCAGCCGGTTAAGAGTACGCAGGGATTTTTTTCCCTGTTGGCAACACTGCAAGCAGAAGCGAGCGTGATCATATCAACACGTTTGTTTTCAGCTCACTCAAGAGACCGCCATTATTATTTTCACCCTTGCTGTCATTTATTTATCAGGTAAGATATGGTTTCGTTATGTTAGCATGTAATTTTTCTGTGAAGAAATCTTAATTTTTTTGTAAATAAATGACTGATGCTTGCTTTCTAAGTAAATATCATTATGAGGTTTGTTCCCTTCCAAACAACGTGGGCACGTTAGAATTTAACTGTTGGGAATGCTACTGCCATCTATGGACGATTTAGAGAAGCAATACATCGGCGGGTAAGAGTACGCACAGACCAGATATGCGTACTCTTATTCGCTCTGTGATTTGAAGTAGCCATTCCAATAAAACTTTGCATTTTATTTTAACATTATTAGTATTATAAAAAACTGAGATTGGGAACAATATTTTATGAATTATGGGTTAAATTGTATGATTTTTACTATTTTTAAATATTAAAAAATTATGACTTCTTAATTTCGGAAATAAAAATAATTTGAATTCGGCTATTTTATTTTGCTTATATTTTTATTACTTGAACTTATATTTTTTCTCCCATTTTTATAGAATATACCCCTCTTTTATAGTAAATGGCACCCTATAAGCGGAAATCTGATAGAAAGATATTCACAAGGGAGATGATGGTAGAAGCTAAACGATGATTGGAGGCTGGTGAAAGTAAAAGGAAGGTGGCGAATGATTTGGGAATCAACGAGTGCACTTTAAGGAAAAGAATTAAGGCTGTAAGTACTTTTATTTAACTATTCTGATTCAGCGTACATGTAAGCAAACATATATTTTTTATTTGGAACTGGAAACATAATTTTTAGATGTTTCATATCGCAAATCTAACCTATTATTACTTACCTCTTAACCTTTTTTTTCCCTTTTCAGGGCACGGTTCCGACTGCACTTGGACGATTCAAAAGAGTTTTAACAGATGAGATGGAAAGGGAACTTGCTCAACATTGCTGAGACTTGGATAGTATGTTTTATGGGTTGACCCGGAAGCACATGATGAAAGTTGCTTTCGCGTATGCTGATGTGAATGGAGCTGCTGGTAGATTTAATAATGAGAAGAAATCAGCTGGTAAAGATTGGTTAAAATCATTTTGTAAACGGCATAACCTTTCTGTTCGAAATCCAGAGCAGTGCAGTGTCGCTAGAGCAATGGGTTTCAACAAAGTGCAAGTGACACGGTTCTATAATAATCTGAAGAGCTGTTGTCTGGAGAAAAAGTTTCCTGGCCATAGAAAATTCAATATGGATGAGACTGGTATCTCAGCAGTCCCCAATAGACCACCGAAGGTGATAACACCAAAAGGCAAAAAAACTGTTTGTAAAATTTCTAGAGCAGAAAGAGGTCAAACAGTCATTGCTGTCTGCTGCATGAGTGTTATAGGAGTATTCATCCCGCCTGCATTGATTTTTCCTGGAAAGAGAATGAATCCTTTTTTGTACAAAGATGCAACCATTGGAACTTTGCCCTTGATCAGCGACACTGGTTACATGAATTCCGATTTGTTCAGTGACTGGCTGAAACATTTTGTCAAACATGCTAAACCGTCTGCATAAGACCCTGTTCTGTTAATTGCAGATAATCACGCTTCCCACTGCTCACTAACTGCAGTTTTGTTTTGTCGAGAGAATCATATAACGTTCCTTACTCTTCCACCACATACGAGTCATGTACTACAGCCGTTGGATAGAGGTTTCTTTGCCCCTTTGAAAGCTTTATACTCATCTGAAGCTGAAAAATGGCTCGTACAAAATCCAGGAAAAGTTATTACCCTGTACGAACTTTTTTCATAAAGCTTATAACGCCACAGCCAGGGTTCAACTCGCAGAAAAAGCGTTCCGTGTTACAGGTATTGAGCCATACAACCCTGACATTATAAGTGAAGACTGCTATTCTCCTTCACTAGTAACTTTAGCACCTTTGGATCACGATTGTACAGTTGCAGTAGCACCTGAAGAGAACGAAGTCTCACCTTCCACTTCTCAGATAGATATCAGTATCCAGTCAATCGTGCCACTTCCTACTCATGAACAACAAGGAACTAAAAGGAAAAGGAAATCTCAAAAATCTGAGATCATGACTTCGTCTCCAGTCAAAAATGCGTTAAAGGAAAAGGTAGAGAGAGAGAGAATTAGAAGAAGCAAAGGCTAATCGAGCTGCTATGAAAAATAAAAATGGATCCAAAAGAAACTAAAAAAGGACAAACTCTGAAAGCAAAGAAAAAATTTATTCTGAATTGTATCGGCAACCCAGTTCCCTCAACAAGTTCAGCAAACAATGAGGCAACAATATGCCCAGGCTGCGAACAATCATATGATGAAGATTGGATCCAGTGTGGATTATGTAAGGAGTGGTGGCATGAGGACTGTTCAAGTTACGAAGGCACTGGAGCATTTGTATGTGGCTACTGCTAAATTTTCTGGGTGCGTACTCTTGGACTCACGCCCTGCGTACTCTTACCCGCCATGTCGGGTAAGAGTACGCATTTGCTGTTTTTCCCTTGCATTTTTTAATATATACATATTTTTAAGATAAAACTTTCATTTTGAGTACCCTTCTTTCTAAGCTAATAAACTATGATTCAGTCTATTTTCGAGGTTCTCTCTTTTCCATTCTCATTTTTATAACGAAAAATCTACTAGGTGCGTACTCTTACCCTCGTTTCCCTTACACTGAGAAAAAATTCTGTAACTGACATCTTGAATCTAAATTGTGGCTCTATAAAAAATAATTCCTTGCCATTCTTATAAATTCTAGTCCCCTTTGAAAACGAGTTCTAGAAACCCTATCAGAATTCTAGAGCGTTTGCCTATATTATCGAAGGCAAAGCTTTTAAAAATAGCTGCAAATAAATGTGAATACAATAGGCGGGTTTCAGCAACTATAATCTTGGTTTATTATCCAATTCTAGAAAATTAAGCGAGAATTTCTCTCAATGTAAAAGATTCAGAATATTGTTTCACCATCTAGAAATGTATAGATTAGAAATTCTAGATCATTTCATCTATTCAGTTTATTGGCGTGCCTTATGCGCTTAGCTCGGAAATTTATATTTCTAGTTTAGGGATTTAGAAAATTACCACTTATTTATTCTAGATAAGGGCGGTATATATTTTTTCTCAATGTACTATTTTTTTCGGGTAGTGATTTTTTGTTGTTACCAAATTTAATCTATGAACTTGCAAACATTTTGTTTTTCTTTGAAATGTATGAAGCTGAACGTTTGTCATTGTATCTTTTAATCCGGATTATTAGATTTTATCAAAAATGTATATTTTTTAGCCAAATCGAATAATTGGTTCTAAAACTATTAAAGAAAAACCCCATTTTAAATTTAAAATTATTAAAAAGAAAGAAAAAAAAACTAATGTCAAAAATAAATAAATAAATAAGTAAACACATTTCTTTTTATGTAAAAATAATAATAATAAAAAAAAAAAAAAAAAAAAAAAAAACTTGGAAACATTTTTTTAAATAACTAAAATAAAATTGAGAAAAGTATTTCTAAAGAAATCGAATAACTTTAGTATGGAACCTCTTGGCGAAATTTGAAATTTGGCACAGAAGTAAAAATCAGTATATCAAAATCGGCTCTAACGATTTCTTAAAAATTGTTATATAAAACCATTTTAGATATACTTTCTCATGTATTACGTGTTTATTACAGGAAAATTGACAGTCATCCTGATTAAGTAGGTCAGTTTAAGATCTCGGAAAAGTGGCTCTTCAGATTTTTTTTCGTATTTTTTAACTCGTTATGTAAACATTGTTTTATATTTCTTAACATGTGTACCAACTTTCTCTTAACTGAAAATTTTTAGGTGTCTACTTCGTTAGGTCAATTTTATGTGTTTTGATAACATTATCTCCAAATAGTGCATATAATGCGTGTGATACAGTCGAACCTCGTTAACGTGAATTTCTTTTAACATGAACTGTTTTCACAATGTTTCTTAACATGAAGGTTAGTTTAGAAAAATGAAGATTAGTTACTGATAGCATGAAATATTTTTTTATCCCCCTTGAGATTCACGTTAACGAGATTCAACTGTAGTAGGTAATAGAAGTTGTGTGGTTGTTTCACTTTTTGTTTAATGTAATTGCTAGAAATGTGTACTATATTTTACCTTGTCCAGAAAAACTGCACAAAAATGAAAATTAATTCCTCATACTCATACGGTAAATAAAATATATTTTAAGTTAAATTTACAGAGCTTTTACTTGTATAATTACTTATTTTGAAGATCTGTGAATACTTAAGTCAAGTTTTTAACGGTTGATCTTTGTGTCTGCCATCAGCGTATAATAAAAACATATAATTGTAGGCAATTGATTGAATTGTAGGCAATTGTCAGCAATGTTGTATTTTGAAATTCCCACTATTACCTGAAAACTTTTATCAAAATCACTAAGTTTCAAGGAGTGGTGTGAGTGAAAGTTTTCTGAATATTTCGAAATAATTTTTTTATTTAAATGACAGCACTGAATTCTATATAAACTCATGTTTGTGAAAATTGCAACACCATGAAGGAATCGTCATAATTGAATGAAATTTAATACACAGTTGAGTGGTAGTGGTACAAATAAATGATTACATTTTCAAAGCAAACAAACAATAACAAGAGATCGGAATCAGTATTTTGTGTAGCCACCACGCGCCGCAATAAGTGCTGCTACACGACGTGGCATGGAGTCAAACAAATTTTGAATGTCTGCCTGAGGAAGAGCATTCCATATTGTTTGTATGCGTACCCAAAGTTCGTCTGCTGGAGCAACAGGACGAGGATCACGAGCGAGACGCCTACCAACGAAATCCCACACATGTTCAATCGGCGACTTATCCGGGGAATACGCAGGCCAAGGAAGAAGCTGTACCTGCTAGGTTGCAAAGAAGGATTGAACAGTCCTAGCAATATGAGGGCGGGCATTGTCCTGTTGAAATGCAGCGCCTGGCAAGCTTTGAAGGAAGGGAACAGCTTGGGGCTGTAGAACTTCACTGATGTACCAGTTGCTGTTCAGATTGCCCACAATTCGTACCAATTGAGATCGTCCATGATATGCTATGGTGCCCCAAACCATAACTCCGGGTGTTCGTCCACTGTGGTGTTCGATAATGCACTCCGGAAGGTGGCGTTCACCGGCATAGCGTCTGACGCGAATGCGGCCATCATTGCTCCACAAATTAAAGCGGGATTCGTCAGAAAACACGACATGCTGCCAATCAGCACACCTGTCTCTATGCTGATTGGCCCATTGTAGCCGCAGGCTGCGATGGTTTAGCGTGAGGGGGATCCTGTATAAAGGAGTCCTTGCGCGCAGTCGACGCTGCAGCAAACGTCTACGAATTGATGAAGCACACAATGAAACACCTGTAGCTATTGACCACTGTGCTGCCAATTGTATAGAGGAAGCTGTACGGTCCGTCCGCGCCATGCGGACCAGGTGTCGATCATCGCGAGCTGACGTCACATTTCGGGGTCCACTCCCGGATTTCCGAGTTGTCCGACCCTCGTCCGTCCACTGCTTCCAAACACGCATCACTGTGCTGCTGTTACGCTGCACACGAGCGCCTACTGCACGATACGACAATCCAGCTTCACCAAGGCCGATGATTCTCCCCCGTTCAAACTCTGTAAGTTGTTCAAATCTCGCTCTCTTTCGTCGAAGAGGCATAAGTAAAGATTGAGCTAACGTTTACCACTAGCAGATAACCACCGATAACCATACACGCCTCGCTACAGCCGTCTATTTATTCGGATTCATCCGCCGTCCAGAGGGCGCTGCTCAGCATACGCATGCGCTACGGATTTGAAACTCTAATCATTTGCATATCATGCGCTACTTTGCATTTCCTGAAAATTTCAGCTCACTCGCGTAAGTCCTTCATGGTGTTGCAATTTTCACAAACATGAATTTAAATAAAAATGCTATACTCAAAGGGAGGAAAGGAGGGAAAGGTATGGTATCTCTCTCCTCACAGAAATATTTATCAAATAAAAATTATCCTAAACCTAGTTTGAATTATTTTTAACGTACCCTTATATACAGTACTTGTTATCTTATCCTTTAATCTATAACCTGTCTTTATATCAAAATGCAGGGTAAGAGAGAAAGTCGTGTGAGTATCATACAAGATATTTTATAGAGTAAATATGAAACCAATAACTTTAATAACAATTAGAAAAAAAATATATTGGGCAGTGGGTTTTGATTCAACGGCAGAACTTTTGCAATTACTTAAAAGTTTGATTCATTATATAAAAATTTTAATATTAACAAATTATGCATAATATATATGCGCAAACTATTTGTATAAAATTTGAAAAATATGCGTGAAAAATTGATTTCTAATGCACAAATTTACAAAGATATAAGATAAAACTCCATTGATAAAAGTAAGTTAAAATCAACATATATTATTGTAGAGAGAAAAAAAAAAGACTGTTTAATTTAGAGATTAAATTTAATTTCTTAAGTGTTTCAGTCATTTGAATAATTGAAAATATTCTGCAAATATTATTGCATTTTAATTCCGTTTTGTATACAGAAAGAAAAAAAAACTTTCAGAGGAAAACAATCAATGTTGTTATAGCTACAAAATTATGTATTTTCATTTAGATATAGTTTGTTTCAAACAAAATCTTCATTTATTGAGAAGATATACATCTAGAGTGTCAAGATAAATATTTAAAACATAATATATATAAAAAATAATATAATTTATAATGTTTCTATAAAGAAATTAATACATTTTGAAGTATATTACAGAATAATAATAATAAAAAAGAAAAAAAAAAAAATGTATGCTTTCAAGCGATCTGTTGGTAATAGGTCTAATAAATCCGTTTTTTCGAATTCGAGAAGACAAATTGTTGACAGAAATCTAAATACCTACTTTAGATTGTTTAAAATATTCGGTATTTATATTCAAAACAGAGAGGATAGTCAAGTAGATAGGCTTATTACACGTACAATGCGATACTTAATGAACTTGATTTGGCTAAGCTGGTTTGTAATGATAATTTCCTTAATATATTTAGTGGTCATTGATGTGAACTATCTTAAAAGAATTTTAATCTTAATTATTCTAAAAATAGTCTTATTTGCAATTTGGTGCTATACTATTAAATTTCAAACGAAAATCAATAAAGGAATCTTAAAAATACAAAATTTACTGAGCATGCTTGAAATTTTACCACCAAAAAGACTTACCTTAATTTCTTGTTCTTTTTTTGCAATTATCTGTATCGCGTCAATGATTACGTATGCTAGTAACATTGAAAAAGATGATTTTAAATTTATTATTACAATGTATACATTCAACACATTAAATACGTCTTCCATAGATTGGCATTTATCAACGATCTTGTGGCATGCGTATCATATTAAAATCTTTTACGGATTTTTCTTTTTCTGCTACTTTTCAATATTTTATATTAATATTTGTTGTTATATGACAAAAATATTATCAAGACATGTAAAAATCAACAAAAGAATTTTGAAGTTTCGTTTAATAACATCAATGGATACTGAAGCCTGTTTAAATCGTTATGATACTATACTCTCTGTATTTAAAGAAATCGATTCAGTTCTATCTTTTCCTATATTTTTAGGGAGTAGCTATGAAATGTGTAGTGTTTTTTACTCAGCTATATGTTTGTTGGGTAAACGTTTCATATTTTCCCCGAAAGAGTTTTTGTATTTGGTCGTCAACTTTTCATTGTTTACTGGAATAGTGTTTGCTGCTTCATCAGTTAGTCAAGCTGATAAATTAGCAAAAGAAACCAATATGCAAGTTTTGAAATCTTTCAGAAGGAAGAACAGTAGTAAGGAAAAAGGATTTGAAATTGCCTCACTAGTGTGCCATGCTCCTGCTTTTGCCCTTACTGGATGGGATTTTTTCGAGTTTAAGAAAGGACTTTACCTGTCAGCTATTGGCTGTTTGATAACATATTCGCTACTTATAATAGATTTATGACTGTTAAATATAAAGATAAGTCAAAAAGAAGCATTGAAACTTCTTCAGAAATATGCCATGATCCTGCTTTTTCCATTTGAGTGCATGAAAAAAAAAAGTTTCAGCTATTGGGTGTCTGCATTCTTTATTTGTTACTTATAATAGAATTGTCAGTTTTAAATATGGATTAAAAAGTAGATAAATAAGGATTAAATATATCTTTTGCTAAACAGTAAGAGAATGCTGTAATATCTGGTTTTTACGTGTGCAGAATTTTTCTGTATCTTATAAACTACTGTTTCCGAATAAAAACTTTTTTGATATTTTTCTACTAATAAATGAAAAAAATATTACTATTTGCAAAAAATGTTGAATAAAGAGTCAGAAAAAAAAAATACAGAAATTATGTAAATATAGCAAGGCACCTAAAGAAAAAAAATCTTATAGTTACCTAATTACTATACATATGAAAAATAATATTATTAACTACGATTAATTAAATTTAACTGTTTTCTCTTAAAACTGATCTTAAAAAAATATATATAAAAGTATTAAATTAATTTTTAAAGAAAGGAGATGAAAAATTATTTTAGATTTTTAACGAATTGTATGTAATTGCAAAGATTCTGAAAATACAATGACTAAAGAACGAGATGGACTAGTTTTAATTCAGTTTGAAAAATACTTTAAAACCTAATTGCTTATGCATTGTAACATTGCAAATATATATATATATATATATATATATATATATATATATGAAAGGGATAAATATAAATGGGTTATTTAATAATTTAAAACCAATTTAAAAGTGTGAAAATCGCTAATCGAAATTATAATCGCGAATAATTTGTAGCTGCCCTTTAAAGTGTGCTTTCTAGCAGAAGGCTTTATAACTGAGAAATCAGAAAAGGAACGAAATTATAAGTTGCAATTCGCTGACTCTAGTGCAACTTGCAAGTCTTGCTGCATTGAGCTGCATATTAATTAATCCCAGAAATTCCTTTTAAGAGCCCAGACGATCTAAGGAACCAATCACCAGCTCCGAAAATTAGGTATAAAAGCCCAAACATTAAAAAAAACGGAGCGATTTGCCACGATTTTGACTTGTTAAACATTTCACGCTGGCCTTCCTCTGAAATTAACGTAAATCTTACATTCATTCCACGACGCATTCGGCGGCCCGAGGCCCAGGTGCAGCCTGAACTGCCGGCGCGGATCGGTAGAGCATCGGTTTCAGACTCCATTCGCTTTGCACTGTCTCGACTGTGAAATGATGAAGCAATAAAGATGTTCCTGAAAGAAAGCGTAGTAGTCATTGTGTGCTGCGCCTGTCATCTCTCTTTCATCAAGTAATTAAATACGTTACATCGTAAAGTCGGCTGTATCTCTATGATATGCTGGGAAAATAATCTGGTGTGTCACTCACACGACTTTCTCTTACCCTGAAATTTAATACTATAAATACAGGTTGCAGATTAATAGGTAAGATAACAAGTACTGTTATGTAAACCTGTGTAAAAAAATTCAAATTAGGCTTCGGAAGAGTTTTATATGATAATTAGTTCTGTGTGAGGAGGGCTACCGCCCTCCTCAAACCCCGTTTCATTAATGCACCTACATTTATATAGAATTTAATTCGGCTATTAAAAAATAATTCTGTTTTTAAAAAATAATTTATTAAAATTATTATTTAAAAAAATTATCTTCTATGATAATGCAGACGATTTCCATATAAGTGAAGTAGTATAACACTAAATATCCAAAAAAAGTCTATTTTATTCTCAATATTAAAAAAAAAAAAGAAATACGATTTTTTTTCGTTAAAAGTAAAAAAAAATCGATGACTTTGTTTTACATTATCGCAGATAGATGGTTCAACTATTCGTTTTAAAGGTATTGGCGAGCTCTTTTGAAAGATACCCATCATGAAAATTTACTCGCCTCGAGGGGGGACTTCCCCCCCAGGGGGTGAGGCGAGGCTCCTACATACACAATTTTTTTCCTTGTTGACTATATCTATTACAAAAAATATATATTCGTTTCATTTGGTTTAGTGCAGTCTATAGTCGTTAAACTGTACTTACCTGCAAATTCCCCCATAGACGTAATGTATTAGAATTCTCTTGATTGTCCCTGTACACGAATCATTTGCTTGACCTTAACGAAAAGATTACTGTAGCATCCTTATATGATACACATTTAGAATACCAAGTTTGAACTTTCTGCCATAATTTGGTTTTGAGATATGCTGATAACAGACAGACACACACACAGACATACACACAGACACACAGACACACACACAGACCATTTGCTAAAAACATGATTTTCGTATTCAGGGGACCTCAGAACGTGTAAATATAACAAAAACTCGCGTTCGAAAATTTGACCCAAAAACGATACTTTCTCTACCTTATGGGTAAGAGAAAGTAAAAAAGAAAGACTGGTAATTGTAGGACTGTGTTTAAGGGTAGGGGGAAGGGATTAAAAATATTAACGGCAGCAAAACAGCATTAGGCTTAAAAAAAAACTTTTAAATCTTAAAAGAACAGAAATGACTTAATAAATCAATCATCGTGAAAAATCAGCTTAATAATCAAATTAACGACACTTCGAACATTCTACAACGGAACTATGATGAACGGATGAGCCTTTCAACTGTAGAGACAGTTTAATGTTTTCTTCTTTTTGCGCTTGTTTATCATCGACGTTTAAAAATAAAACTTCCTCTTTTAAAGAGTGCATCCAGACAGAAATAGCTTTTTCTCTTCTCTTCTCCGGAGCCAGCCTATTGATTGATAGACCAAATCCTCATTTTAAAAGACAGTCTGAAATTGTGCATTCATCTAAACTAAGATATTATAATAATCCTCAAAATTTTAAACTATGTCATGAATAAACCCCTTTAGCAGTCAGAAGTCATGGTAGGAGTAAAATTCGTGAAAAATAATTAAACTAAAAGCAATCCTAAGTAAATAAATTAAGAAATAGAAAAAAAAAGTAATAAAAATAAATTAAAATAGGGTAAATCAAAATTGTTAGGTCCCTATCACCTGGAACATCGTGTACCTCCAGGTGAGCTCCCACGGCTTTGCAGGCAAACCCGGGGGATCTCGCTTGGGTGGGGGGGGGAGATATGAAAGGGGAAAAAATAAATGGGTTTTTTAATAATTTAAAACCAATTTAAAAGTGTGAAAACCGCTAATCGAAATTATAATCGTGAATAATTTGTAGTTGCCCCTTTAAAGTTTGTTTTCTAGCAGAAGACTTTATAACTGAGAAATCAGAAGAGGAACGAAATTATAAGTTGCAATTCGCTGACTCTAGTGCAACATGCAAGTCTTGCTGCATTGAGCTGCATATTAATTCATCCCAGAAATTCCTTTTAAGAGCCCAGACGATCTAAGGAACCAATCACCAGCTCCGAAAATTAGGTATAAAAGCCCAAACATTAAACAAACGGAGCGACTTGCCACGATTTTGAATTGATAAACATTTTCACGCTGCCCTTCCTCTGAAATCTTACGTACGTCCTACGAGCTTTCCCCAACGGATTCGGCGGCCCGAGGCCAGGGCGCCGATTGAGCCGCCCGCAGATCGGCAGAGCGTTGGATTCAGACTCCATTTCGCCTTACCGTGTCCCGACTCTGAAATGATGAAGCAATAAAGATGTTTTCCTGAAAGAAAGCTTAGTCGTCATTGTGTGCTGCGCCTGTCATCTCTCTTTCATCAAGTAATTAAATACGTTACATATATATATATATTGATAAAATTACAGTTTTGTCTGTAAATTTGTCAGAATCAAAAAATTTTGCGGTATCTTCACGTTTCACACACCATGAAAGCCAAAAATGACTTCAGAAAATTTTATCTGTTTGTGTGTATGTGTGTGTGTGTGTGTGCCTGTAACGCTATATTTGTCCAGGTATCACGTGAGAAAGGCTGGACGGAATTCAACGGCGCTAGGCAGGAATTTAGGTCTTTACACAACTTAAAATTTTATCTACTTATTCGAAATTCCCCCCCCCCGCCCTTTCCTGGGGTCAAATGTCAAAAACACGTTCGTAAGCATAAATCGGCTCCAAATGAGTTCACAGTAAAGAAATTTCACATGGGGAGACTAGATATAAGGACAAATAAAACTTAATCTTTGATTTAAGAATTTTCGATTTTTAAGGGGAGGGAGAGGGAAAAATGATTTTTGGGGGGAAATTTTGCAAATTCCGGATTTTTGAGTAGAACTCTACCAAAACTGGAGCAAAGATGTTGAAAAAAGCTGTGCGACTTCCTTAGGATGTTTCCAAAAACACATATTTGTTTTTTTATGTGATTTGTGATTTTTCTTTTTTTTTGGGGGGGGGGGGGGGATCGAGGAGGCAAAATCGAGACACCTCTTTTAGCGCTAAATTTGTCCTAAGAAATCTATGGGAGATGCGGTCAGGAATTTTGGTGCTTGGATTGTTTATATTTATCTGACACATAAAGTAACGGGATTTATCGAAGTTACCCCTGTTACCCCCCTTGGGGGGCACAGAAGGCAAAAACAACTTTGTATTCATAACTCGGCTATAAATTATTTCACAGTGAAGAAATTGTCCATGAGGAGACTGACTACAGATGGGATCAAATAAAACATTATCTGCGATTTAGGAAATTTCGATTTTTAAGGGGATGTGGGAAGAAATCGATTTTTGGTGGGAAATTTTGCAAATTCCAGATTTTTGAGTAGAACTCTACGAAAAATGGAAGAAAGTTGTTGAAAACAGCTATGCGTCTTCTTAAGATATTTACAAAACAAAATTTTTTGTGATCTGCTTTTTTTTGGGGGTGAGGGTGGGGGGAAGGGGAAGTGGGCATGTGTTACGAAGGGAAAATTCGAGACACCCTTTCAACGCTAAATTTGTCCTGGGAAATTAATAAGAGCTGCGGTCACAAAGTTTGGGTGCTTGGATTGTTTATAGGTATCTGACACCTAAAGTAACGGAATTTATCGAAATCCCCCCCCCCCCCCTCCACGCCCTTCCCCTCTGGGAGGCAGGAAGAGAAAAAAGTTTGTAAGCATAACTCGGCCCCAAATTACTTCATGGGGAAAAAATTGCACATAAGGAGACTAGGCTTGAATATAAATAAATCATTATGTACGATCTTGGAATTCTTGATTCCTAAAGGAGGAAGGGGAAAAATCGTTTTTCGGAAGGAAATTTCAGAAATTCCGGATTTTTGAGTAGAACTTTACTAAAAAATGTTACTAATGTATTAAAACCAGCTATGTGTCTTCTTTAGGATATTTACAAAATTTTCGTTCTTTTTGTGATTTTTTGGAGGGAGGGGGAGTTACGAAGGAGCAAATTCGAAACCCCCCGTTTAGCAATAAATTTCTTTTGGGAAATCTATGGGATATGCTGCCACAAAATTTGGTGCTTAAATTGTTTATATGCATCCGACATTTATTGTAACAGGATTTTACAAAATTCCGCTCTTACCCCCTTTGGAGTTGAAGGGCAATAAGCATGTGTAAAAGCATGCTTTGTAGTTTTAATCCGCCTTAAATTATCTAATAATGGCGAATTTTTGTGTGTGGCTGTTGATTAAGTTTACGCATTATGTACTTTGGTTGGATTTTGCAAAACTTTGAACTTACCGGCTGATGAAGGTGAAGTAAGAAGCGGGTAAGTTGATGCCGAATGCCGTGGGGTCCCGGACTCCTCACTTTGTGAGCGATAAAATCCTCTGCCGAACACAGCGGGAACTGCGGTTATTAATAATGTCGCCGATGAAGCTGTAGCGCACTAATTCATCTTGACATTAAAACTGGCTGTGTTAATTGGTGATAAGAGTAAAAATAACTCAGATTAAAGCAATAACATGGTTATTAACATTAACAAAAAGCACAACTAAAATTATGTTGCATTTTGCAACTTGTCTTAAAATAAATAAATCATAAGAAAAATAATAGTTCTTCTGAAGTCGCCGTTCAGGCTTCCAGCTTCGTATTTATAGCTCAGCAGCTCTGACGTCAAAAAGCAAGGTTGATGCCAATCCGGGAAATTGAGAATGGGAAGAGCCAGACGCTACAATAATGATATGGGATTTTGGCAACTCATTTAAGTATAGTGTTCAGCGAAAAGGGTAAAGCTTGCTAGTATATATATATATATATATATATAAATATAAATATACATTAATATATATATATATGTGAATTATTCTTTTTACTCCGTGTCACATAATAGCTATAATGAAGAGAGGCCATCACTCAGTAACGAGTCCAAGGATTAGAGACAGTCGTTTATTGGCCCATCTTGAGCATCTTACAGGTTATAGTCTAGGATTTAGGTCTGAGCATGTGGAATGGAGTGCATCGGAGCCGAGAACGACGGTAGCCCGCGATTACATTACGTTACCTCCCGGGGCCGTTATTTTGACGTGACTTTACTAGGCAAGAGCACACACGAAGAGAAGAGCTCATCCACGCGCATTTTCTCTTAAATACCGGCATTTGTAGCGCGAAACTTCACCCCTCCTTCGTCTAATCATTGGCTATTAACTTACTGATTGACAGCTTAGCTGAGGTCCAGATCGCCGGGATTAATTAATATGCATCATCTAATCACAAGAAACTGCAAGTTGCGTTTGTTCAGCACTTTATTATCCTAAAATTCGTTCACTTTTATGACTTTCGTGTTATAATCGCTCATTGTAATAAAACTTTAAAATTTAATAAAAAATACTAATAAAACTAATAAAAGTTCAATTTCAGGTCTCGCAAGCGCATTCCTTTAAAAACGGCTGTATTGATTTTTTTTTTTTAAACTCGTCATATTAACTCACTTTTAAATATGTAATTATTGTTTTCCAATCAATAATTGAGTTTTGCTAAAAGTTGGTGTCTCAAAAACGGCTCTAACGATTTTCTTGAAAATTGTTATATAAATCCCTTCCTTTCTCATGTATTACGTGGTTATTAGAAGAAAATTAACAGTCATCCTGCTTAGGTAGGTCAGTTTTAGATCTCAGAATTTTCTTGTTTTTTACTTCGCTATATGTAAGCTTCGTTTTATATGTCTTTACATGTGTATAAAGTTTCTCTTACCGGAAAAAAATTTAGGTTCCTACTACTTCTTTAGGTCACTTTTATGTCTTCTGATCACATTATCTCCAAAACATGCATATAATACGTGCAATAGTGGGTAATGGAAGTCGTGTGGTTGTTTCACACAATAATTTTTTTTTTTTGTACTTATAATAGAATTGTTACTTTTAAATATGGATTAAAAAGTAGATAAATAAGAATTAAATCTATCTTTTGCTAGACGTCACGAGAATGATGTAATATCTGGTTTTTACGTGTGCACAATTTTCCTGTACTTTATTCAATACTATTTCTGAATGAAACCTTTTTCAATAATTTTCTGCTGATAAATGAAACAAAAGCAGAACTATTTACTATCAGAAATTATGCAAATACTGTGAGGCACCCAAAGAAAAAAAAATGTTATAGTTACTTAATTACTAAATATATAAATGTAATGCTAGATTAGTTAAATTTAACTGATATATATCAATATATATATATATATATATATATTTATATATATATATATATATATCTTAAATATATATATATATATATAAATAAGTATTAAATTGAATTTTAAAGAAAGTAAATGAAAAATTGTTTTAGATATTTTACGAATTGTATGTTATTGCAAATATTCTAAAAATGTAATGACTAAAGAACGAGATAGACTATTCTTAATTCAGTTTGAAAAAAACTTTAAAACCTAATTTCCTGTGCATTGTAACATAGTAGGTAAATATATATATATATATATATATATATATATATATATATATATATACATATATATACACACACACACAACCGCATACAGGTAAAAAAATCGCCCACTCATTGTGCGGTAAATTTAACCCTACAAGGCACCCATTTCCATATGTGGAACACCGACTTTAATCGTTCCTATAGCTATAAAACTATTAGTAGCGGCATCACTTGACACCTCGATAGAAGCTACTGACATTTAGCAATGTAGTAATACGAATCTCAACCTAAAGATGTCGTTCGTGTTTTTGTTATAGAGCACTCAGTGTGAAATTTGAATGAAAGTGATACGTTAGTCGTTTGTCTGAATTCAAAAATAAAAAATGAATAGTTATTGAACAGTTTTGACTAAAAAAAAAAAAAAAAAAAAAACTGTGTGTTATAACAAAGTGTATATTTTGCAGAGGAAAGTTTTTCTTTTGTATATTACAATTGTAAACATATTAGTAAATCACATTTTTATGTATGTTCCACATACGGTACGTTGAGCTAAAAAGTTAATTTTTCCGTAAAATATGGTTTTATATTTATTTTTATAAGTTTTCCCTATCTTCTGATTACTAATTACAGCCTATATATTTTTGTCGCGCACTAAAAAAAAATTGAGCCTTGTAGGGTTAAAACGTTTTTTAAGTGAAGGTCCGACTGAATTTTTGAGGAGCGCTGTTACATACCTAAAAACTTCTGTTGAAATTTATTTGAAAGCTTTGAGGATTATATTAGGTCGTTGCAAAAGATCGTGCGGTTTTTATTGTTTCATCTCATAAAAATACATCAAATCAAATGACAATTTTTAATCAAAATACTCTCCATTACTTTCTACAACCTTTGCCCATTTTTCGGGTAACAAATGTATACCACGGCGATAGAAGCTCTCGTGTTTGGAGGCAATAAAATGATCCGCGTCCGCAAGAACTTTTGCAACGACCTAATAGTTACAATGACATTTGTCCCAATTTATCCCTATTACAGAATTTCACAGAAACGAGATATTTTTGTAGGCATAGGATTTCACAAATGTCCATGCCAGCACCGGGATTCGAACCCGGAACCTGAAGATTCTGAAGGCAGCACCGTACCGATCGAACAACTAGGCAGGCAAAAACTTCCGTTCCTTGACATATTCTTATACATAAATTTTATAGGTATCCATGACTCATTTCAACACCTGGAATCAATATTTAAATATATATTAATTTTTGTAGCAAATCATTCTCGATTCGTGATAAATTATGTTAATATTTACGTCATTGATAATATTTGATAGCATTTTTATCACAAACTCATAACATTTCTATGCGGTGTACTGCTTTCATGAGTGTTGAAAAGTTCATTTTATAACTTCCAACAGTTTCAAAATCTTGCAGTGGCAAATGAGCAATTTTTTTTTTTTTTTTGTACAAAATAGTTTACAACTTCAGTCGGAACCAAAATTATTGAAGCTCTAGCAATAATTCCTATTTAAAAAATGTTCAACTAATACTGTTTTGTTAAGTATTTGTCGAGTCATGATCTTAATCATTATGTTATTCATAAAATAATCTGGAGTGACTCCACTCGACTTTCCGAACATTGAGTAATTAACGGTTTTGTAGTTAAAGTAAAATAAGAGAAAATGTTAAATAAACAAAAGAGAGAAAATCATAATAGAGTGTTTGAGTATTTTTCTCCATATATTACACGATGTTTTATTTAACGCTACTGAACTTTGAGCCCATAGTCATAATGATAAAGAATTCTTCGTTGTATCCCTGTAAAAATCTATAAATGCTAGATTAACCAAAATGTTTGCTTAGAGTTAGCGCAACAGTGACTTATAATACTCATATAAATTTTCAGCTCAATTGAATTTAGACGTTTAGACGCTATCGCATTTTTAAAAATTTGGTCCCATAGGCCATAAAGGTAAAGAATTTTTCTTTGTGTCCCTCTAAAAAAACTGTAAGTGATAAATTCACCAAAATCTATACATTCGTGCAACTGTGACCTATAACATGTGTACAATTTTTTTGCTCAGTTTAATAAGGTGTTTTAAACGCTATCACACTTTTAAAAACTTGGCCCCATAGGCCGTAATGATAAAGAATTTTTCCTGGTGTCCCTGTAAAAAAACTATTAGTGCTAGATTCACTAAAATCAATAGGATTCGTGCTACGATGACTTACAACATACGTACAAACTTTCAGCTCATTCGAGCAAAGCGTTTAGACGCTAGCTTGTTCACCCTCTCTCTCTCTCTCTCTCTCTCTCTCTCTCACACACACACACACACACACACATACATGCACACATACATACATCATCGTAAAAATAGTGAAATCGGACTCAGGGGACCTCAAAACATATAGAAACATCAAAATCTCAAATTCGGATTTTTGACATATTACAATACTTTCCTTACATATGTACGTTCGGAAAGTAA
Source organism: Salticus scenicus (assembly GCA_963930645.1). Taxonomy (NCBI): domain Eukaryota; kingdom Metazoa; phylum Arthropoda; class Arachnida; order Araneae; family Salticidae; genus Salticus; species Salticus scenicus. The sequence continues at coordinate 148,616,738 of OZ005662.1, forward strand.
AAATTAAGTTGATGATAAAAATTGACGATCAAATAAAAAATAAAAAAATAATTAATTAATAAATAAAAAAAAGGATAAAAAAAAAGCATTGGGCTCTTTCTCATCTTCAGGAAAATTCGCACTCGCAGTTAACCCTTTATCTGCCACTTGTAATATATGGAAGAATTGGATTTACTCGGAAGTGAATATAATAATTTTAATGAAAGTTTGGGGATACGAGTTTTCTGGGGTGAAACGATGATTGGATTTATTCTCATTTTCAGGAAAATTCGCGTTTGCTGTTAACTCTTTATCGGTCACTTGCACCACATGGAAGAAATTGTGTTTACTCGGAAATGAATATAGCAATTATAATGGAAGTTTAGGATGAAGGGTTTTTTGGGTAAAAAAACGATTGGGTTTATCCTCATCTGCAGGAAAATTCGCGTTCGCCGCTAACCCTTTATCGTCCTCTCGTAACATACGACAGAAATTGGGTTTACTCTGAAATGAATATAGCAATTTTGATGAAAGTTTGGCGTTAGGGGTTTTTTCGAATAAAAAAAAAATAATAATAAAAACGCTCCTTCACCGGTCACTTGCAAGATACAGTTGGTAACAAAAGTGTCCGAACACTAGCGAAAATTCCTTTGTAAAAAAAGTGCACTTCATACGGTTTTCTTGAAATACTTATCGAATCATGTTCTTACACTGACTAAGTACAGGATTAGACAAGGATTTATTTAACAAAACCGTATGAAGTGTACTTTTTTTGCATAGGAATTTTTTCTAGTATTCGGACACTTTTGTTACCGACTGTACTTCCGAAATTGGATTTACTTGGAAATGGATATAATAATTTTGATGAACGTTTGAGGGTTGAGTTTTTTAGGGTTAAAAAAAAAAAAAAAAAAAAAAAAAAAAAAGATTTGGTTTATTTTTATTTTCAGAAAAGTTTGCGTTCGCTGTTAACACTTTATCGACCACTTGTAATATTTCCAGAAATTAGGTTCGCTCGGAAATGCATAAAGCGATTAAATTATATTAATTAAAGATACGAAGTGAAATTAGTAAATTATAAATATTAAAAAACCTTTACTACCTTCGTTGTTTCCCGTTAAATTGTTCCATCGGGATCCCGCTTCTCGTCAGACGGCTTCTCTGTGAGTGATTTGGACTGTGGCGCCACCTCTTGTCTGGAGCTCCAAATCACTCACAGAGAAGCCGTTTGACGAGAATCGGGATCCCGATGGAAAGATTTAACGGCAAACAACGAAGGTAGTAAAGGTTTTTTAATATTTTTAATTTAGCATAAAGCGATTTTGATGAAAGTTTGGAGTTAAATGTTTTTTGAGATGCAAAACTGATTAGACGTACTCTCATCTTCTGGAGAACTCGCATTATTCTGTTAACCCTTTAACTACCGTTTGCAAATACGGCTGAAATTAGATTTTCTCAAAAATGGATATACCGATTTCGATGAATGGTTGGAGATAAGTGTTATTTGTTTTAAAAAGTCGATCAGACTTATCCTCTTCTTTACGGAAATTGGGGTTCGCTGTTAATCTTTTATCTGTTGACCTTTTGTCTATTAACCTTTTATCGTTGACAATTAATCCTCACTCCGCCCTCCTGCAAAACTACGGCATATATTTTGTTTTTTAGGAAATGGCTCTAAGGATTCTGATAGAAACTTAGCATTAAAGGTTTTTGGAGATGAAAAACTTATCTGATTTATCTTCATCTTCATGAAACTTAGTGTTCACTGTTAACTCTCATTTTGCATGTGACAAAATATGTCAGAGACATGGTTTTCTTGGAAACTATTTGAATGATTTTGGTAAAAATTTAGATTTAGTGAATTTTTGAGATTACAATTGAATAGTACACACAAAATTCATATTCTCTTTAGAATGTTTAGCGTTTAATGGTAACCTTCGCTTACTCCAGGAAAAAAATAACAGAAACTTTTTTTTAAGTACTCGTGTGATTCTGATAAATATTTAGAGTTAGGGGTTTTTTGAAATGACACTTCGATATGAATTACTCCCATCTTCAATGTAGCTGGCATTCACTGGTAACCCACTAAGCACCCAGAAGAAATGGTATAAGCTTTGTTTTCTTGAAAATTGCTGGAATGATTTTGAAAAAAAATATGTTCAGAGGGTTTTTTTAAATGAAAAAACAGTCTTACTTATTAACTTCTTCAGAAAACCTAGCCGTTACTGGATCTCCCTGGAATAATATATATCAAAAATGTGGCCTTCTAGGAAACTGCTTGATATTTTTTGATAAGAAATTATAGTTTGAGATTTGATATGATTGTTTCATTTGAATTTTCTTTATCTCTAAAAAGATTTAGCTTTCAGTGGTATCGCGCGCTCCACCCTAGAAAAACAAATATAATTAACTGAAAACAGATCACTGTATCTAGACTACGAATGATTATTAAAATGGGGCCAAGTGAACTCGGTCATCCAGGTACTAAAATAACTAACTAAGAGATGGATTATCGATAGAAATTACAGACACAAAGTTTTAAATTTAAAGTAAGTATTCAACGAAATTAAATACTTTTGTTTTTTTGAAGAATTGATAAAATTTACCGGAAATTGTTTTTACTAACATGTTATGTTCTAAACTAAAATCAAAATATATCTTAAATTCGCATATACTCATTTATTTATAGTAGTAGTTAAATGACTCTAAATAGTTTGTTATTTTTACTTTAAAAGTAAGAATAGGATAAGGTGGTGCAGGAGTGCACACTTCCGATATTTCATTTTACAGGAATAGATAAAGAGATGTTAGAGAGGATATTATATTATATTTGTTTATTTAGTCCCCTAGTTACAAAAATAATACATGTAAATGAACTTATAAGTAATACTTTAGGAACTATTAATGTAAGTTGCCTGAATGCGCACTTTTGTACCACCAATGAAGACAAAAGTGCGTAGTCAGATGAGCAACAGTGCGCAATATGGACAAGAGTGCGCATCATTTAAAAATGTCATATTTATAATGACCATGACCTGAGTAGACTGTGTATTTTTCGTGCTACTAGTCTCTGCAAAAAATAAACTCTATCCATTATTCTACTATTGATTTCTTATACACTTCTAAGCAACCAGGATATGCCAGCATTGTTCCCTTTGGTGCAGTTTTGGCTCTTTGGATTTATGTTTCCTTTTTGTTGGTAAATGTTTTTGGCTTTTCTTTCCAGTTTTATCTTCAAGCAGCTTTGTATGCGATGACTTCTATCCGGAGGCAATGAATGAAAAACAGTAAAATTTTATTGATAGAAATCAATACATGCAAGTGTGCAGTTAGGTGAGCGATTATCAAGAATTAAAAGTAAGTCTGTTTTTGTGTTGGTCTTTAAGCGTTGAAGCTACTGTAGAAATAATTATCTGGTTATAAAACTGCTGTCAAAAATTATTCTTATGGTAGATAGGGGGCACTATCCTTAAGTTCTGCCCTCATTCTCTTTCTTTTGAAAATAAATGTTGGTCGAATGAACTGTCTACTGGCACTCATTGCGTAAACTAGTGTAATGTTTTGTTACCTTTCAGAACCTGAAATCTCTCATTAACACATAGTTTGTCTTTAGTGGAGATGACTTTATGTGGTTTAGTGGGTACTTTAGAGAAACCAGATTCGTCCATATCACTCTACTGTGCATCTGAAGCGATATTTATCATATAGATCCGATAAAGTTTTATAGAAGCAATTCACCTGTAGCTTATTAGACCCTATGACTCTCTTGATGCTTGTTGACGTTAACGTTTATTACATTAGAGATAAACAAGGGTGTCTCTTAATAAAATCTCCCTGCCTGTCTTTACCCGCAATTTTTAATTCTTTGTTAATCTGATGATCTACTTTTTTTTTTTTTTTTCTCAGCAAAATCACAAACTAATCGTCTCAAATCTTTAGCAGTTATTCCAAAGAACATTGTATCAAGACTGAACTTTTTCAAGAATTTTAAGCTTCATTTGCGTAGTAAAGGTGCATTTATGTCGACCTAATAATTAAGATACAATCTCTTCTTTCAATCTTTTTCTTAAACTAGACTCAGGCATACCAAGAAGTTTCGCTGCTTTTCGTTTGTTTTTTCTAACTGTAATCAGTTTAAGACCATCTTCTATTACACTTGGATCCACACTTGCTTCTCTCTGTTTGTCGTATTCTTCGTGACATTTTGCAAAAAAATATTTTTATAAGCGTAAATAATAAATACATATAAGCAAAGTAAACAAGTTGAGTTAAATAATTTGAGTAAAAGGCTTTTACAAAATGATATGCTGGACAAGGGTTCGCGGGCACTTTTGCACTGATTAAACAACTTTGAACCGTCGCTATTTCCATTTATTGAGAGAAATGTCCAAACCCCTCAGATAACAAGTAGCTCGATAGTAACTTAATGAAAATAAAGAGAAAAAAGTAGATTAACTTTCCAATGTTAATAATAATCCTGTTTATAAATATTCTCATTGCTATATCACAGGGGTTTAAATTACATTTCCTTATTTAAAACTTTGGAAATTAATATAAATCACGCAAACTTTTTTGCCAGTATACTTAATATGATAACAGATCTGGACAACTGGGGTTAGCCGCAAAACTGTGCTCTGTGATTGGATAATGACACTGCGTACTCTTTAGTCCAGTCAATAGGTATGTAAAAATGGGCTTACCTAGCAAAAGGTGGTGTAGAAGATTTTTCTTTTTTAATTTGTTCATATTAGTGTCAATATGAAAAAACGAGTTATCCAACATAATCGACCCTGGGAGAATTTTTGTCGGCTGTAAAACCTCGAAAATTTACTACATTTTTGGCTTTTTTTGAAATATCTCAGAAATGGCTAAATTTAGCAAAATTTTTCTATTATAAAGTTTAAAGAAGATCAAATTTCCTACAATTTTCTTCATTACAACTTTTTTGTAGTACTAATAGCAAGCGTGTTACAGCCTCTTGAAAGTCGGCATTTTTACTCAAGATAATAAAATACAACCCAAAGAAATGGGTCGGTGCATGAATGTTTATTAGAAAACGGAAATAAAGGAAGGGACATATTCAGCTGTCTGACCTAAGGAAATGACATCTGCTTCGTAGTAAAGAAGGTATTAAAAAAAATACTGCCCCCTCCATACAAAAAGCTCTCCCTTTCCTCCCGCCTCTTCTCATCCTGTAGTACGCTGCCTCGGCTGAACATCTATCTGTGTTATTCAGTTCAGTTCGAACGAACGTGCGAACGTACTGTTTCAACCCCTGAGCGTTTTCTGTTACAATAACCGGAGTGTTTGTTTTGTTTTCGAAATAAGTTTGAATAAAGGTGAAGTAAAGATGCTGAAGGAGAAAGGTAGTGCAATGCAAAACGTCAAAATGAAGAACATTAGTGTTTTTTGTAGAACCTAAAATAAGTAAGAATTCACAGTGCCTGTCACAAACGATACATGAATGAGCGAATGATTGCATCATATGTACAGCGTCATATACCTGGTGATGGAGCTGGTCCAAACTGTGCGGCTCCATATCTTTCATCAAGAACTGGAGGTTTCAGTTTTAAAGATTAGTGTTTATTGTGTGGAGAGGGGATACTTGAAGATTTCTTTAAAAAACAGGAACGGCTTCCTGAGCATGAAAGAACTTGTATCCACCATGCTATGAAACTGGGTGTGAAAGAAACAATTGTAAATGGTGCCGAAAATCGTGGGGATGAGAGAAGAAAAAAAGTACTTGAATGCATCGGAAATGTAAAAGGTTTAGTTGCTATAATGGCTGGGTATTACAGGTTTTGCCATCAAAAACTGCATTGGAGGCCTAAAAGTGAGATGAAACGAGGATACTACCCTGAAAGTAACACTGATGAGGCAATGGAATAAATTTACTTCTACCCTGAAAACGACTCGGAGGAGTTCCAGTCTCATAAAGTATTTGACGAATAAAATAGCGGGTGATTTTCGTCCTGGCATCAGAACGGTTACATCACGCCTTTGCAAAAAATATCGTGAAGATGTTTTAATAGCCGAAACTGCCAACAAGAAAGCAGTTTGCTTCCAAAATGTTGTCTATAAAATACTCAGTGAAACTGGTATAGTAACAAGGACTCTGATCCTCAACAGGAAAATGTCGTACTAATTTCACCATTGGACGAGGCTGAAGAAGATGATAAGCTATTCTAAGAGCTTTTATAATTACTGCAAAACGGAGAGGAACAATTTGAGGACGACACATCTTCCTTCTACCTCTGATGACTATTGAAATTTAAGAAACCGGGCATTCAAAATAACCACGAAGAAAATAAACGTGTATATTATACATTAATGTACATTTCTTTATTTGTTTCAAGGCTAAATGAATCTCCCTATAATTTATATATAAAGTTAAATTTCTACAATTTACTTTTGTAATTATTTGCTGTTGTTCTTCAAATAAGTTTGCCTATTTATGAAGTTCATTTAAAATTAAGATTGTATATTGTTATTATCATCAATATTAATATAGCAGTAATTAATGTTTATTACAACATTATGTCTTATATCTAAATATTATTAATGTTTTATAATTTAATAAATAGTAGAATTGAAATATGTATGTATCAATCATTGAGTGTTTGCTTATTAGCACCCTAATATTTTTTTTATTTACATTTATATACAAATATTTTTCATTTTATATATTTTTCTTTGTATGTGTTTGTGTGTGTATTTTGTGTTGCAGTGATAGAATACTATACATTGGTAGTTATTGGAGTCTGATGATGACTACTGTTGTTAGGCCAGAATTGTCAGTGTGTGGCCGAGGGGGAGGAGTTAGTAAAAAGGGAAAGGGGAAAATTGAAAGGGAGCAGATTTGTTAGCTGCTATCCTTAGTAAAAAAATAAAAATAAATAAATGATCGCCAATTTATCTCGTGAACATATTTAATTCCTTTCAAAAATCACAATTATTTTAACAAGGTAAATGTTAAAAGAACAGTCAAGAATATAAAACAGTTTTTTTAAATATATATATTGTAAAAAAATACATCAGGCGTGTACATTTCCGTATTCCGTTTTTGGTCACCAAATCCAAAAATCCCAAGGACGACAGATATGAAAGCTATACCGTTAACAGTTGTCAAGCTTTCTTTAAATAAAGCTTCTAATTCTAATAATTACTGTACATTATTTATAAAGAATAATGCGTTTTTTTTACGAAGTTGAGAAAACTGTTTATTTTCAAGAAGCTGTTACGCGCTTGCTATTAGTACTACAAAAAAGGTGTAATGATTGAAATTGTAGGAAATTTAATCCTCTTTAAACATTACAATAGAAAAATATCGCTAAATTCAGCCATTTCTGAGATATTTCGAAAAAAGCCAAAAAACTAGTAAATTTTCAAGGTTTTTCAGCCGACAAAAATTCTCCCGGGGCCGACCATGTTGGATAACTCGTTTTTTGCATATTAGTACTAATATGTACAAATTAAAAAAACAAAATATTCTACCCCACCTTTTGCGAGGTACAATGTATTTATTGACTGGACTAATTGTACACCGCGCATTTTTGCACTCCTATTCTATTTTAACAAGCAATACATTTTTTATTTGGACTTCTTCATTATTTTTAATTTTTTATAAATTTAAAGTATTGTACTGTCACGTTTCGACAGATTTACACGTTTTGAGAAGTCATAAACACGATTTGTTCATACTTAGAAAATGTTTATCTGTCTGCCTCGAGTCCGTCTGCGTGTGCGCTTTTTCGAGTGTTCATTTTGTGAAAATTTATATCTGGTCACATATTTAAATAAATGTTTGGATATCGCTCAGTAGATGACGTTGTTATGCTACTATTTCTCACGAATTGCCAGAAGGATATAGCTCAGTTTCCATTTTTTATAAATTACACAAAACTTGGTAAGTGAGAGAACCATGATAAACACTACGATAATTGAGTTTTGGTATACAGTCGTCAGCAAAAGTATCCGAGCATTAGCAAAAATTCCTATATAAAAAAAAGTACACTTGATACAATTTTGTTAAATAAATCCTTGTCGAATCCTGTTCTTAAACAGTCTAGAACACGATTCGACAAGGATTTATTTAATAAAACAGTATTAAGTGTACTTTTTTATATAGGAATTTTTGCTAGTGCTCGGATAATTTTTCTGCCGACTGTATATTGGTCTGTAGGTCACGCTGATTTGATGCAAATTTCCCTGTGTAGGGGAATAATATCTCTCTGATCCTATTGCATATAACTTAATCAAACTTGATACGCGAGGTGGCCATTATAAAAAATAATGCTGAATTAATTAAATTTTATATTGTTCAACAGGTGGCGCTGATATTAATAAAATTTTTCGATTTTCCATATGGCTACATCTTCGCATCTATTTTTTAAAATTACACCAAACTACAGTTGTTTTACCTTTACTGCGAGCAGCTATCATTATTCTTTTTGTACATGCTCACCAGTAGGAATCGCTGTTATACTGAATAATAATGGAGAAAGTTTTGTGATCGCTACAACCATACTAGTTTTATGGAGCAAATATGAAATCAATATTTTCAAAATTAATTAAAGTTTAATGCTTAGGAAAAATGTTATGTTTCTTTGCTCAGAACTTTTGATATTTAATCCTTAAAATTTTATTGTTACTTAACATTTTAATACAAGGTGACTATAATTAAACTGTCAGTGCTCATAGTGTTCTGTAGCACAATTTGATTGCAAGAAAGGATCCAAATTATGAAGAAAATTAAATAAAACGAGGGACGGAGGATTCCGGGAAAAAAAAAACAGTTCTGAAAGTCCCCTCTGGGAGAATATGTGGCGCTGTTTTTGTAAATGAAGTTTTTGTCGCATTTTATAATTTAAAATTGATGATTGGGCATTTTTTAAGTTTTACTTTTGTCTCTACTTCTTATTTTCAAATTGGAAACACCGCGCTAATTTATGCCCAGTTTTCCAATTTATAAAACTATTTTTTCCATATCACAGCGGCATATATTCCCCTAGTGGTGATTTTTGAAATTAATTTTATTCGTGGAAACCTTCGTCCCCCGTCTTTTTTAATCTTCCTACGAAATTCGGTGCCATTCTTGTAATTAGATCGCGTAACAAAACATGATGAGCACTGTCGGTTTAATTATGATCACCTTGTATATAAATATCTATTTCATTAACAACAAAGTATGCTTAAATTAATTTGTAAATTATGAAAAGCACTTGAAAAAAATTAGTTTTATTCTGCAAATACATAAAGATAAAAGACATCGAAAAAAAAAATAAAAAGCTTTTATAAATCAACATGTATTAATCGGATAATAAAAAGGAAATATTTCTGTTTATCTCACAACATTTAATCTTTTAAGTGTTCAAGTAATTTAAAAAATTAAAAGTATCATACAAATATTATTGAATTTTAATTCTGTTTTTGTAAACAGAAGTTGTTACATTTGTATAAAAAACAAACACTGTTGTTATAGCTACAAATAATGGCATTTATATATCTTTTTGTTTGAATCAGTTCCGTTCATTTGATAAAAAAATAGTTGTCTAAAGTGTTATTTATCTAATAAAGCAGGTTACATATTTCGAAGTATATTACAGAAGGAAACGAAAATGGATGTTTTAAAGCCATCTATAAATAATACATTTTACAAATCTACTTTTTCAAAACATAGAAGACCAAATACGAACGGAAGTCTAAATGCATATTTCAGATTATTTAATATATTTGGTATAAATATGCACAACAGAGAGCATAATCAAGTAGATAGATTTATTACATGTACAATGAGATATTTAAGGCACTGGATTTTGTTAAACTGGTTTGGAATTTTAATTTGTTTAATATATTCAGTGGTTACTGATGTGAATTCTCGTAAAAAAGTTTTAATCGCAATTCTGCTAAAAATTGGTTTATTTGTAAATTGTTGCTCTATAATTAAATTTCAAACGAAAATCAATAAAGGAATTATAAAATTGCAAAATTTACTAAATATGCTAGAAATTATACCCCCCAAGAGACTTACATTAATTTCTTGTTTACTTTTTGCATTAATCTGTATCATATCAATCGTTTCATATACTTGTAATATTGACGAAAACGCCTTTCAGTTGATTATTAGAATATATACTTTCAATTTAATAGACCCTCTTTCTATAGACTGGCATTTATCGATGTTATTATGGCATTCATATCATATTCTGATTTATTATGGCTATTTCCTTTTGTGTTACATGGCGTTGTTTAATATTAATATTTGTTATTATATGACCCTAATAATATCAAAGCACATCAAAATCAATAAAAGAGTCTTGAAATTTCGTTTCATAACAGCTGTAGATAGTGACGTTTGTTTTAATCGTTATGATTTGATACTCTCTACATTCAAAGAGATTAATTCAATGTTGTCTTTCCCCATATTTATAGGAAGCAGTTACAAGGTATGCAGCATTTTTTACGCAGTTGTATCTATGTTAGATAACCAACAAAAATTTTCTTCGAAAGAATTTATATATTTTATTATCAACTTTTCATTGTTTGCTGGAATAGTGTTTGCCGCTTCATCAGTTAATCAAGCTGATAAATTAGCAAAAGAGACTAACATTCAAATTTTGAAATCTTTAAGTAGAAGTGACAGGTGTAAGACAAAAGAAGTGTGGAAATTTTCTCACAAATATGCCATGCTCCTGCTTTTGTCCTTACTGGATGGGATTTCTTTGAATATACGAAAGGATTTTTCATGTCAGCTACTGGCTGTCTTATAACTTATTCACTACTTATATTAGATTTGTGACTGTGTGTAAATATAGAGACTAAAAAGAAGAACACTTCCGTAAAAATATGTTGTCCAGGAATCACTGGGTGAAAATTAAAAGGATTTTATATATATGTTTGCATAGAAAGTTTTTATTTATTTATTTTTTTAAAGATAAATGAAACATCCAAAATAAGGTTGATAAAATGCTTTTTTTTAGATCGAAATGAAAGGAAAAATTAACCAAATTAAAAGAAAGCAAATTATCGACTTTTTCTTGTGTTCACAATTTTATCAAATCGCTTCAAAACTCACTTTATCGACGGAACACTCGAACAGTATACTAGAACATGCAGTGTTGACTACTCATAATCATCAGGGCAAATACCGAAAGCTTCTTATTTAAGTGAACTTGAGTTATCGATATTTATCGATACTTGAGTTATTTTTGCTTATTCAACCACTTGTAAGTGGCAACATCGCTCTCGCTGCAACGCATTTCTTCAGTCGCAGGCAAGTGCAACAGGCAGCGCCATTGTAAAGTAATCCAGCTTATTAAAATGAATTGTATTAAAAGCATTAATAAAATAAATAAATTACTCAAATACAATAAATAACTCAAGTTTGAGTGATTTATGTTAATTCATTCAATTTACTGAATTTTATTCAAGATGAGAATGAGATGGGCGCGTTTATTCTAGGCAAATGAGTGCAAAATTCACTCAAGTTTAGTTATTTTCATTCTTTCATTTTAAGAGAGTATCACTGTTAATCAGAGAAGCTTAAAAAAAAAAAAAAACTTGGAGTATCAAAATCGTCTGTTCATCAATTGAAAAAGAAGATTGGTATTTCAACTAGGACTATATCTTTTGCGCTTCTTTAAAAAAATGATGAGGCTGAAAGGGTGAAAAGGGCCTTCAAAAAACTCCATGAACAACTAATGAAGTCTGGGGAAAATTTGTGATAATGACTGATGAAATTTATATACTCTGTGATTATAAACAGATTCTATGCAAGTAATTTTGTAACGGTATTCCTGGTGTTGAAATTCCATATGATTCTAAAGTTAAAAGAAAGGAAAAGTTTCTGGAAAAATTCCTCGTCTGGCAAGCGATATCAACCAAATACAGTTTGACTGGAGAAGGATACCTGAAGAATATCCTTCGAGGTTCTTTTTTTTTAAATTTTTTTAAAACTCTCAGAAAGACAAAGGAAAGGTGTTGTTCTGGCCAGATTTATCAACAAGTAATTACTGCAAAATTGTGCAGTCATATCTAAGAGAGAAAAACATTGAATAAGTACCCAAGAAAACAATCCGCCGAATGTTCCACAATAAAAATGCTCGCTCTATAGATAAATTCTGGGCCATATGCAAGTGATTATATACGTTATAATACAAAGGGAAAATCTCTTAAATTGATCTACTTTCGGAAAGGAATGGCTGACGATCTCGAAATTAATATCAGAGAAGCATAGGATAAATCTATGCGACTTGTTGGTGATCGCGGCACAGATGCTATCAAACTAATACGTTAATTCGTGATAAAATAAATGTATTTTCATATGCAAATACTTACTTTAAGTTTTCTTACCTTACTTTTGATATATTTAAGTTTTAATTTTTAGACAGTAATTCCTGGACACCCTTTCGTTATCGTTGGACCGTTGCGGAATGTTTTTATTATAGCTCTTAAGCATAGTTATTTTTTCGGCACGTATTACAATTCCTGAATAAAGAATTTTTCCAATAGTTTTCTACATTTAAATTAGCAGGTATTACTCTACGTAAATGTTGATAAATAAGGAGCTCTATGAAATATATTAATAAATAAGGAGAAACATAAGGGCAAGAATCGTTAAATATAGTAAGGTATTTAACTTAAAATTATGATTTGTTAGTAATTGAACATGAAAAGTTACATTATGTATTGATGATTCTTTAAATGTAGTTGTTTTTCCTTTAAAATCTGATATACGATCAGTTGTAATATGGTTTCTATGCTTACTTATTTTCACAATCCCTTACTATACGTTTGCTCTATAGTTAAGATATCCAGAAGATTGTGTTTCAGTTCAGTTTATAAATTACCACTTGATAACATATCTTTTAAATTTAGAGATATAAAGATCAGAATTGTCATCCCATCCTTTTGTGAAGATTCCGTTACGACAATAATTAGGAAGCCAACAACAAATTGAGTAAAAGAAAATCTGGAGTGACTCCACTCGGTTTTCCGAACATTAAATAATTAATGACTGTTTAAACAAATTAAAGTACGAGAAATCATTAAATAATAATAATAATAATAATAAAAAGTTATAATATGGAATTTGAGTATTTTTCTCTGTATAACATGTTGTTTAAATTGACGCTATTGCCCTTAAAATAATTTGAGCAAATAGATCATAAAAAAAAGAAATTTTCGTTGTGTCCCTTTTAATATCTATAAGTGTTAGACTCACCAAAATACAAAAATTTTGTACGACGGTGATCTATAAATTGTATATAAATTTTCAGCTAATTTGGTTGAGGCGTTTAGACGCTATTGCACTTTAAATAACCTAAGCCTATAAGCCAGAATGATACAGAATTCTTCTTTGTGTCTCTGTAAAAAAAACTATAAGGGATAGGTCTCCGAAATTCCTACAGTTGGTACGACGGTTATCTATAACATGTATATAAATTTTTAGCTCAATAGGATGAGGCGTTTAGATGCTATTGCACTTTAAAGAATTTGAGCCCACAGGGCATAATGATAAAGAATTTTTCGTTGTGTTCCTACTAAAAACTATACGTGCTAGATTCACCAAACTGTATGCGGTTCGTGAAAATGTGAACTATGGCATGTGTATAAATTTTCAGATCAACTGAATAAGGCATTTAGGCACTATCGTTCTTAAAGAATTTGGGTCTATAGGCCATAATGATAAAGAAATGTTATTTGTGTCCCTGTAAAAAATAAAAAAAATAATAAAAAAAACTACAAACACAAGATTCACTAAAATATATACGTTTGTGCAACTGTGACCTATAATGTGTGTGTCATTTTTTTACCCAGTTGAATAAGGCATTTAGATGCTGTCGCACATTAGTTTTCTTCCGTAGGCCATAATGATAAAAAATTTTTCTTTATGTCCCTGTAGAAAAATTGTAATTACTAGATTCACCAAAATCAATAGGGTTTTTTTCTATTGTGACCTATAACATACGTACCAACTTTCAGCTCATTCGAACAAAGCGTTTAGACGCTATTGTGTTCACTCACGCACATACTCTCTCTCTCTCTCTCACACACACACGTATACATCATCGTAAAAGTAGCAAAAACGAACTCAGGGGACCTCAAAACGTATAGAAACATCAAAATCTCAAAGTGGAATTTTTGACATGATTATAATACTTTCCTTACGTATGTATGTTCGGAAAGTAAAAAAATAATAACCGCGTAATATTAAAACGATGAAATGATCTGTAACTGTAATAAATATTAATATGTATCTTGTAAAATGTTTGGGTGTATATTAACGGGTCAATGGACCTTAATATTTATTATTTTTGTTTTACCTTCTATCTCTGCTTAAATCACCATTTTTTATGCATAAAGCATTTTTAAAGGATTAAAATTAATTCAAGGGAAGGGAAGGCCTCTCATATGGGGAAAATAATAATAATAATAATAATAATAATAATAATAAAAATTATACAGACACGACATTATTTCATTATTTAAAACATGAAAATCTGACATTGACAGATTTTAATTTAGTGCCAGAGGCCTACTGCTAAATTTGTTAAAAAAGACAAATTCTTCTTTAGTTAATTCGTGACGATCTAAATTCCATGATAAAGTTTCCATTAAATCAAACCAATGTGTTTCAGCTGCAGATATTGTAACAAATAACGTTGGAAGTCCAAACTGTCTTATAGCCGCAAAACAACGTTTTTTCTCTTTTTCCCAATGAGGGGGAGGTGTGCCTTGGGGGGGGACTCATGTCAAAGGCGTGCCTTGGGGGGGACTCATGTCAAAATTGTACCTCGGGGGGTACTCATGTCAAAGTTGGGCCTTGGGGGGACTCATGTCAAAGTTGGGCCTGGGGGGGGGATTCATGTCAAAGTTGTGCCTTGGGGGGACTCATGTCAAAGTTGTACCTTGGGGGGGACTCATGTCAAAGTTGGGCCTGGGGGGGACTCATGTCAAAGTTGTGCCTTGGGGGGACTTCATTCAATAAATCCCCATTCAATAAACCGACTGAACTAGGCCCTTAGCACTATTAAGAGTGTATTATAAAAATTTGACAACGCTGTACCGACTGAAATAGGGGTACCTTGGGGGGGACTCATGTCAAAGTTGTGCCTTGGGGGGACTTCATTCAATAAATCCCCATTCAATAAACCGACTGAAATAGGCCCTTAGCACTATTAAGAGTGTATTATAAAAATTCGACAACGCTGTACCGACTGAAATAGGGGTACCTTGGGGGGGGACTCATGTCAAAGTTGGGCCTGGGGGGGACTCATGTCAAAGTTGTGCCTTGGGGGGACTTCATTCAATAAATCCCCATTCAATAAACCGACTGAAATAGGCCCTTAGCACTATTAAGAGTGTATTATAAAAATTCGACAACGCTGTACCGACTGAAATAGGGGTACCTTGCGAGGGACTCATGTCAAAGTTGTGCCTTGGGGGGGGGACTTCATTCAATAAATCCCCATTCAATAAACCGACTGAAATAGGCCCTTAGCACTATTAAGAGTGTATTATAAAAATTCGACAATGCTGTACCGACTGAAATAGGGGTACCTTGGGGGGGACTCATATCAAAGTTGTGCCTGGGGGGGACTCATGTCAAAGTTGTGCCTTGGGGGGACTTCATTCAATAAATCCCCATTCAATAAACCGACTGAAATAGGCCTCTAGCACTAATTAAGAGTGACGTATAAAAATTCGACAACTGTACCGACTGAAATAGGCCTCTAGCACTAATAATAATAATAATAAAACGATTTTGAAAATTCTGCATTGGAATATTAAATTATTTTAAGCCTCTATTTTTTGACTATGAGTTTCTTGTATGTAACGGAACACACCTGCGTATTTATTTCTTTATATCTGTTGTTGTTGTTGTTGTTACTTATGCCACTCGGAAATTCCGAGCCCCGGTAGTGGATCTAACCGGGTTTAAGGCAGGAGGGGTGCGTCATTCCGTTTAACAGAGGAGCGCCCACTATAGGGAGGAAGTACGTCTTAGCTCCAGAAGCTGGCGATAGATGGAATCTATCCATCTTTATATCTCAATTAGAGAATCGGTTTCAAATGATAAATATTCTATCACAATTTGAAATCAAATTTGTTTTCAAGCGTCTAAATAAAGTATCTGATATAAGATACTAATATGTTTCAGCGGAATAGATTTGATATCGGTCATCCTTGGCGGAAAAAGAAATCGCCAAATTTTCTGGCGAACATATTTAATTCCTTTCAAAAATCATGGTTATTTTAACAACTTATATTAAGAGAGTAATGAATAATATGAAACAATATATTTCGTACAATACATATTACGAAAATATACATCTGGCATGCATATTTTCGTATTACGTTTTTGATCGCCAAATATAAAACACGCCAAGGACGACAGAGTTTTGAAATTTAAAATTAAAATTTTGTCATTTTGACAGCAAAATAACTCAAACTAACACATGCATACGATAATTAATTCTTATCTATACCCAAATATGGGGATTAAAATCGGGAAATAATTTTCCTCGATTTTTAATAACTTTTTACAAAAAATCCAATGGACGATTAACATAGGGAATCTTTTTCTTGCATCCACTGACGGTCTGTGACGTCACACTTCGCTTGTGTATAAAGGTAATAATTTCTTGATTTCCAAATGTATACCCAGTTTTGTGAGGAATACACTCGTTAAGATTCATATCAAATTTTATAAAAGCATTGGATGGAAACAAATTTGCATGGATAAGTAACTGATTATTCCCGAAATTCGGAACACAAGAAAAATAAATTTAAAGTTCAAAATTTTGTAAAAGCTTTTATATAATGTTTGAGGAATTGTAGAATGATATTATTTTAAAAGTATTGTTTAACTTGATACATTTTACAATAACTGTATGGATATTTTTAATTGAATCAATTCTCAAAAGTTTCATCTCTCGTCTCCATAAGATTTGGCGCGATCCTATGTTTTGGAAATTCGAGGACAGTCTATGTTTTGAATTTTTTTTTTTTTAGTTTTAAAAAATTGGGGTAAGGAAATTATTTGCCATTATTAAAACCTTTTTCTCCTCTCATATACTTAAAATAAAAAAATCCCTCTATAATTGGGTAACTGTATTTTAACTTATTTTATTATAAAGGCACTTGAATATGGTCATTATAACTTAAGAATATATTATCATTTTTAGTTGTAAACATTTAGCATATTTTTCATACAATATATGCAGAGATTCATCGTACGCTAAAAACTGTAGAAATAATATACCTCAATTAAAATACAAATATATTAAATAATCTCACCAATATGAATTATCTACAAAAAAGACACTTAAAATGTACAAACAAGCCAAGCTCAAAGAAAGAGAATTGATTAAAGTTGTGTCTAAAAAGGGTGTGATATCAAATTCCCAAGCTTACATTCAAATACTTATTTAATATTCCCTTTTAACTAAATTTTCACATGTGAATCAAGTGCCTTATAATATGTCGATGGAAATCCTTCTTTCCTGTACTAAATACATCATAGCGTGTTTCTGAAAAATATTATTATTTTTATTTATGTATGATGGGCTTGGCGGCCATCTTTCAAAGTTTTACGTTAGTTTGAATTCTATAAATTTCATCAATTATAGGATGAGTTGGTTGATTGGTTGGTTAATTGAGTTTTATATCGCACTAGTGCTGCGCAATGGGAAATAATTATAGGATGGGAGGATGGGAGTGCGCCAAACTTAACACTGTTAAAACTTAAATTGATTCAACTTGTATGCTTAACGGGGCTTTTGCGATGCTTTTAATGCATTTTTTTTTCTTTTTTAATCTGAATATTTCAACCCCTGTTGAATGGAATAACCATTTTATTTTTACGAGATATTTATTCCAAGAAGCTAAATTCAAATTGGGTAAATATAACGGGAGGTGGAAGCTTCTATGCTCCCCCCCCCCCTCTCCTTCATGTTTTTACGTTAATTTAAATTTTTATGTTCTTTTATTCCCGGCATTTATAGGATGGAAGTGCACTTAATACTAAATACTTATGAGAAATCATGTTATCGAAATATTTCCGTCTCTGCTGAATGGAATAGCAAAATTAATTTTATATGAGATATATTTTAAGAAACTTCTTTCAAATTGTGTGAATGTTTATTCATTACTTGAAAGATGGCCGCCAAGCCCATCCTACATAAATAAAAATAATAATATTTTTCAGAAACACGCTATGATGTATTTAGTACAGGAAAGAAGGATTTCTATCGACATATTATAAGGCACTTGATTCACATGTGAAAATTTAGTTAAAAGGGAATATTAAATAAGTATTTGAATGTAAGCTTGGGAATTTGATATCACACCCTTTTTAGACACAACTTTAATCAATTCTCTTTCTTTGAGCTTGGCTTTTTTGTACATTTTAAGTGTCTTTTTTTGTAGATATCATTTTTTTTTTTTTTTAAGTTTTTATATTTACTGGAATTAACCTGATACTTTACATCAGATATGTCCTGGATTTCAACTCAGCTTTCGTGCGATGTTGTTCTTTGCGTTAAACTGTATTACAAAGTTTTCTTTGCGTTAAACTTTCCATAATTCTGGTTGCTAGATATTATCCATGGGTTTTCTATGCAGACTAGTATGTCGTGTCCATCACAAAACTTTCTTCTACATTTTCCTATACATATTAACGCAGCACAAATTATTTATTATTTTTTTCATTATGAATGCTGAATATTATCAACTCAGAGAGGTATTGTTGCACAAAATGTCCAACGGAAGTAAATTTTCACCATGCAGATGGCATCCTTTCAGTTCTAAAAAAAAATTGTAGTATATGAGCTCCACTTATCGGCCGATAGGCATCGAGATTGAATCAGCATAATGTCTCATAATGGCCTTTTCACATATCAAGTTTTGTTTCATTATATGCAACAGAACCTTTCCTTAAATTGCGAAAATCGCTGTATAGCAGCGCCACATGTTGAGATATTGGCACAAAAGTTGATAAGCACTATAATTTGTAACAATGTAAATTTATTTGTAAATTTATGCAATTCCATGTATTAGTTACTCAGATATAGCCTTCTCTGAAATTGCGGCAATCACTGTATAGCAGCACCATGTTGAGCAATTGACACCACATATTGATAAACGCTATTATACATCAAGGTTCAATTGCATATAAATTCTGAGCAGTAATTCTGAGCAGTAGCTCCTGATATCTAGTTGGAACAAAACTTTCGCCACACACATAGAACACACACACGCAAATAGAAATTTTCTAAATATAGTCAAATTGTTTTCAGGAGCTCTTACAACGTGTAAATCCATTAAAAACCGAAAGTCGAAATTCATTTCAATAAAATGACAAGCGAAGCGGGCAAAGCCTGCTAGTATACTATATAGAAGGAAGTAGAAATCTTATGCATCATAATTATCATTGCCAGATTGAATTGAAGGATATTAAAATTGGATACTATATCGTGTACTGACTTTCTTATTCTAAGGTATGAAAAATATTAAAAAATCATCAATTCAAGCTACAGATTTGAAACAAATGTTATTCAAAAATGTATTCATTTCTGTTTTCAGGGATATAAAATTTAAAATTGTACAAAATAATAAAAGCAAAGATTCTTTGGTTAAAAAAATAAATTATAAAAAGAAAAAGCAGCTCAATTTGAAATTAATAATTTTCGGGTAAACTGAGATGAAGCAATTTCATATATCGCGATTTATGTCTCTTTGGCGATATTTAACAGTTTTTCAGCAATTAAGATAGGAAATTTTGATTTTTAAAAGCTAAATTTTATAAAAGTTCCTAGATTAAGTAATTGTCTATCTGAAAAACCAGTTTTCAAAGAATTCTGCACATTTATGAATTCTCTAGCTTGTTTTAAAAAAAATTCTTGAAGAAGAAATTTTTTCAAAAAGTTGTCAAAACATCTAATTTTACGCTAAATTGAAAATGCTCCCATTTTTTTACTTATTAACTTAGAAAGTTCATTTTTATCTCAAATTAAAGATCTCGTTGATACGAATATTTTACTTTTTGTTTCATTTTACTGCGATATTTGGTTCGTCCAATATTTAAAACTTTACGGAAAAAAAATTTGCTGATTTAACATGGGAAAGTTGGTTTCTGTATAATAAACATTTAACGATCTTGGGTTATTTCTGTCGATTTTATTATTGGCGCGTTCTGCTTTGTGTTAGTGGTAGTTTGTTTGTTTTGCTTTTCTCTGAGCTTGGCTTGGCAAAACGACCGTTTCTGCTTGATATATATATTTGATATTTTTTTTGCGTGAATTGTTAGTCTCAAATAGGTAAACTAGTTCACAACAAAAGCTTTTTTAAATTTCATAAAAATTCGGTTATACTCAAAAGAGCTTTTAAGCTCCTAAAATTGGTATTTTAATAAGAGGATATTCACAAATTGTTCTTTTTATTATAAGTGAATATACACTCATTGCCATAAAAATTGCGCACCAAGAAAGAGGTGTCAGAATGAAATGAAATTTTACACACATAAATGTAACATTGATATAAGTAAATGATTAAAAAATGAAAGCGAAATGATAATTTATTATAGGAAAAATTACGGAAGAATGGAGGTTTTAGTACCCTATTGGGCTACCTATAGCGTGAATTCACGATATGATACGGGCGAGCATTGAGGCATACAAGTCCCGTAGGATGTCCTGTGGCACCTCGTTTCACATTTGTTGTAAACACGCTTCTAATTCTTCCAAATTCGTAGGCTGCCCAACTTGCCACTACAAGTGGTCCCAGTTATGCTTCATTGGGGACAAATCTAGGGATCTTGCAGGCCAGGAGAGGATGGTATTGTGGCTAAGGTAGTCCCGTGACACCATTCATGTGTGGTTGAGCACTGTTCTGTTGAAAATGGCTCCTGGGAGCCCTGCAATGAGTGCAACACCTATGGCTAAAGGATGTCACGAACGTCATGGTGCCGTGGATCAATATTAGGGATGGCGTGTTATTTGCAATATCATCCCATACCATCACACCACCTGTGGGTGCGGTGTGTAGCTGTAAAGAAAAGGCAGATTTGAGGCATCCCCCCCTTGCCTCTACACATGTACATGTCAGTAATCGCTGCTCAAATTGAATCTGGATTCATCACTGAAGACGATTCATCCATTCGGTTACATTCCAACCCCGTCGAGCGCGACACCTCTCCAAACGCAGGAGATGGGGGTAGGGTATTATTGACAGCACACGAAATGGGTGCCACGATAGCAAATGTCCTTCAGCCAGGCGCCTTGCGATGGTACGTACAGACACAGGGAAAGGTCATGTACGTGCCGCATATGTCTGGATGGCGGACGAGACATTTTGCGCTATGCGTATGTTTCGTATGAAGCGACAGGTTTTTCGATTATTGGTATGTCGAGCATGTCCTGAAACTGATCGCCGTGAAAGCGACTTCTCCCTTGTCCACTGGTCCCAAAACCTTCTCACAGTAGAATCAGAACGGCCTAGGTGTTTTTCTACTCGCCATGTTGATTACCCGGATTCCATCATATCGATGATTCTTCCCCCTCTCGGACTCAGACAGTGGCTCGTGTTGTCTTCGATGGCGGCGTAACGGCATCTCTATTATAAAAGTGTCCCTCTGAAACAGTTTATGTACACCAAACAAACTCTGCTTGCCTATTTTATACTCCAAGAAGAACGAAGTTCAACGCTCTCTGGTTGCCTCATGCAATGTGCAATCACGTTGCAATTCTAATCATTTGCATATCTGCCTGGCGCGTACCTTCATGCCAAGTTCATTTACGGTCCAACAATTGGTGCGCAAATTTTTAAGCCAATGAGTGTGTATTTAAATGGATAATTATTCTGAATTACTTATTATTTTGTATAATTTATTAATTTCATATTTGTTTTTGTGATATAATCTGTAAAATAAAATTTATTATAATATGGATGACGTATCTTTCTTCATTTAAATATACGTATATGTACTTAAAACATTAACAGATTCTTATGTAATTAAATGTAATTTTTAAATTTTTAGAATTATTTTACAGATTATTATTATTATTATTTGGTACGTGAGTTTGTTAATAATGAATAATTAATTTAAACACTAACTATAATATTTTAACTATGTAGTGTAAATATGTGGTTTTCTAACATTTGGTTTATTTTGTGGTTTATTTTTAATGTTTTAAACTCAACACCATTGCAAGAATAAAAAATACTTGTTATAAATTCTCCACTACAACATGTTGGTATGTTTCCAACTAGGGAAATTAATTTCTTATTTGAGACTAGACTGTTGTAGGGCGACTAAGGCGCCCGTTGAAAAATAATCGTTTTATTTTATTTATTTCTCACTCTCACTTTTAATAATTCATTTGCTAGCAAGCCCGTGCGAATTTTTCTCACTTTGTTTATCTCTTCGTTAACTTTAAAATTATTATTTTATAGACGTCATTTTTTTCATATGCATGAGCAAATTTATTTTTATTTTATTTTATTTTATTTTTTACGGGAAAGCATATTTCATTTTAAGCTGAAAAAAAAAAAAAAAAAAAAAAAAAATGGCGACAATTAAAATTTTAAAATGTATTTTAAAGCTTTTATTTTCATATTTTAATTAATTTTAAAAAATCTAATTATATATTCGTTACAAATAAAGTACCAAATGAAAGGCGTAATTTTTCTGAATCCGATGGTTTAAACAGCTTATCGATCGGACAATTAGATTTTCTAAAATTGACTAAAGTATGAAAATTAGGATGGATTGATGGTTGGGTTTTACCTCGCACTAGTGCTGCGCAGATGGGCAATTGGCGAAGGTCTGGGGCACACCCCTAGAGGTGGTCCGGAGACATGCCATCACAATTTTGATCCTCCACGGAAGGGATGGCTCTCCCGCTTCGGTGACCCCCAGAGGTATAATTTTTGATGGGAACATGGAGGACATTGTGGCCACGACAGATTTTACGTGCACCAGCCACCATTAGTGTACACAACGGTCTTTGGCCAGCTCGCTAATTAACATGCACATAAAATTCATCACCATAGCATCTCACAATACAGTTTTACATGCGTAGTTTTCTAAATTTTCAGTCAATAGATGCTAAAATATAACCATGTGGGGATATCAGAAAAAGGAAGTAACAGAAACGTCGTTTCCTGGGTTTTCCGAAAGTTTATAATCGCAATGGTTTTTTAAAATAATAATCTTATCATTGAGCATGTTCTTACCTTTTCTATAAGTTGAGATATAGGCACAGCATTGCCATCAGGGGCGAGGAATGGTTCAGAAAACTATGAAAGTTCCAAAAGCAGAGGAAGAATCAATTCAGTCTTTCGACGAGGCGACGTTACTTGATTGCTGTATAAAAGTCTAAAATAGGGGAAGCGCTGCTTCCATCGCTTCCATGGACGCTTCGCCACTGATTGCAGACCTTACGATAATACCCGCCAATATTTTTAATTTTAAAATGAGATTTTGCACTAGTATTTTTTGATAGAAATACTTCATATTAATTTTCTACGAGTAAATTTATTGTAGAAAATTTCTGGTGTGAAGTCTCCCGCCTAAATGGCGACTTGGCAATTATAAGTACGATAATTATACGGTTGGCAACACTATATAGGCATCTCGCATATGGAGAAAATTGCAACAGAGCAATGCAACCTGTTGAGAGATAAATACAAAATCTAATGAGTAACAATTGATGTGAATGCCTGACTAACCATAACATTTCGTGAAATTCTGTACACTTCTTATGGGATACAAAAACCAACAAAATTTTGGTTTTACATAAACATTTATAGAGAAATAGTTTTAAAAACTGTTCACCTCTCTTGTACAAGGCACCTCAAAACATGCAAATTATTCATAAACTAGAAATAAAAATCTTTCACTAATTCAATACCATTTTCTTATGTATATGTATAAAAAATGCAATAACCACAAGGATCTTGAAGGGCATTTGTCCTACCCGAGACTCGAGCTCAGAAGAAAAATAAACCGTCCCAGATTCCTGTGGGGTCATGCAGCTCATCCAGAAAAGAAACTGTCGAAAGGTACATTCAGATAGCTAGTCACTACTATAATGTTTCACCGTATAAATGTTTATCGTGTAATTGTGAGTCCCACCAAGTAGCAGAGGTATCAAGTTATTACGGATTGCCGTAAACCTCACACCGTAAAATGTTAATAATTAGTATTATTTTGTAATAGTAATCTGAAATTTAATAATAAGATCACTCTTCCTAAATAATGGTAAAAAAGCTATTTTAATTCCCCATCATTCTATAGATAAATGGGGAACTTCGGTAATCGCGAAACTTTCCGACCTCGGTTTTTTGACTTTTTGACATATGAGGAATCCGAAAATATGAAAATGAGTATGGTGTCCATCTGTAGGGTGTCTGTTAGTTTTTTAAGCCGTTAGTGGGTTAGTTTGTTAGTCTGTGTACACAAATCTCATGAACAAATGATCGCAGAGAGGTCGGACCACTTTCAAAATATTAATTATAACACTGGTAAGAACCCTATTTGTTTGTAACATTCAAATTAAAATACTTCAGAAATTATTCAAAATTTACGGTTTTCTTAACATGGGGGAACAGGGATGTTTTTATCGTACAGATGTAAGAGCAGCTTTTAAATATCAGTTTTAATGTCAGGACATCATTAACTATATGCTACTTTGGATGTAAATTATATGATTAAAGACACGTTTTATCATTTACCTTCTTCTTTAATTAACGGTCAAAGAGGATAGAAGAAAAATTCCGGGACTATTCGGCCCGAAAAATCTTTAATCCCGGTCTGCCAAACATATATATATAAATATATATTCACGCACACACGAATAAATAGAAAACATTTGATCTCGAGCCCAACGCGGCCCGAGATCAAACTGAGAAATTCGGCTCGAACTTGGCCGGGCCTGAAGCCCGAGTCCGTGGAGAACTTAATCTTGAGTTCCACAGCGGAGACAAACAGTTTTCTTAATTTATACAGTATTATTTTCTTATTTTTATCGATGGCACGTGCGTAGTTAAGACATTTTTCATATAAATTGACAATATTTTATAAGATAACTAGCAGACCCGGCCACGCGTTGCTGTGACTAAGTTATACGTTGAATTATACGGCTGTAAACTATTTAGTGCAGTCAAATTATTATTTACGAACAAAGACGAAAACGTTGTAGCCGATGTAAAAACCCACAGGGTTGAGATTTGAAACTTAGGTCAAAATTTGGAAGCGATTGATAAAAATTTTCGTAGTGTTGATATTAAGCACAAATTAATTTTATTGTAGGGTCCTATAAATTTTAATGGAGAAGTGATATATATTATTTCTAATGCTACTTTGGATAAAATTGCTAAAATGACTAATATATAAATTAAATTCTATTAAAATTCTATTAAAATAAAAGTATAAAAGAAACAGACGATTTTAAAATCAATTTTTATGGAGGAGTGAAATATAATATATGCTATAATGGATAATTTTACTATAAAATGACCTCATCATTTTAAATATTTTAAAGAGGGCAACAGCTGTAGTTATAAAAAGGAAAACAATAAGGCTAAACCAGAAAAATAAGTAAATTTGATAAATATTTTAAAACTTTAAAATTGGAAATCTTATGAAATATTGGACATTTAAAGTAAATACATGTATCATTTTAAATAGAAAAAGATTTTTGAAAAGTTTAGTGTATTTTAACGAAGTGATGAGAAGTTTTTGAGTATGTTAAAATTTTAATAGTAAATTCAAGTTAATAAAGATGGGAAACATTGAGGATTAAGATAAGAATAATTATAAGATAAAAAAAAAAAAAAACTTTTTATATACCATGCTTTTAAATTTTAATATACTAATAATATACTAATTAAAAGGAAAATGATAAATATTCTATCATAGTTTGAAGTCAAATTTGTTTTCAAATGTCTAAATAAAATATCTGATGTAAGATACTAATATTTTGCAGCGGAATAGATTTCATTTCTGTCATCCTTGGCGAAAAAAAAAGAATATCGCCAAATTATCTGGCGAAAATATTTAATTCCTTTCAAAAATCATGGTTATTTTAACAACTTATGTTAAAAGAGTAATGAATAATATGAAACAATATTTCGTACAATACATATTACATGTCATACATACGTACAATGAATAATACATATTACATTTCGTACAATGCATACATCTGGCATGTATATTTTCGTGTTACGCTTTTGATCGCCAAATAATAATAATAATAATAATAAAAGCCAAGGGCGACAGAGTTTTGAAATTTAAAATTAAAATTTTGTCAATTTGACAGCAAAATAATTCAATCTAACACCCGCGATAACTAATACATATCTATACCCAAATATAAGGATTAAAATCGGGAAATAAATTTCCTCGATTTTTAATAATTTCTTACAAAAGATCCAGTGGGCAATTAACATAGGAAATCTTTTTCTTGGCTGCCCAGACGGTCAGTGAGTCAGACTTCGCTTGCGTATAGAACTCATAGATATAGTATAGCATATATAGAATAGAGTAATCATTGGGGAGAAAAAAGTTACTCCTTTTCATTTGGGAAAAGACGACGTTTTTACCAAAATATGACCGTCTTTCCCCGAGTGAATACACACGGAAATACATACTAATATTTTAGCAAATAAAATTTATGAATAATTTATTTGCTAAAGGGGCAATGGAAGACTCCAGATACAGTTTCAAATTCATATTTCTTTCTTTCTTTTCTTTTCTTTTCTTTTTTTTTTTCAATACCACTTAATGGCTGTTTCTAAAGCTTTTATTTATTTTTTTTTTCGGCATCAAAAATCTTTGTACGATAACATGGGGATGAGAGATCTATATATATATATCTATGATAGAACTGCATTAGCACTTTATCAATGTGTATAAAATCTTTAAATTGATTATGACGTCAATTTTCGTGAGATGCATAATTTAACTTTTTATAATTTTTTAACGTTCACGTCTGATTAAATGTATTTATTTTTATGTCGAAAGAAAATGAACTCGCAATTTTTCTTTTTGGCAACAATTAAATTAATGGAACTCACAGATATTTTGGAGCAACTTTAATAAAGGTCTATAATTAACAAATAATCGCAATAAAACAATATTGTGACAATAAATTGAGATAAAAACTATCCTATCTCTCAAGTTGGACCAAACTGCACACAGTGTGCAAAATTTCATTAAAATCGGTTCCTTAGTTTAGGAGTTTACCCCGGACAAACATCGTGACACGTAATTTATATATATATACAGATTAGTAAATTTGTATTATTATTGCAGTACATTACTTTTACAGTGCTTTTTAAATGCTTCAAAAGATGGCATTAAAATTTCTCTAAAAACTCTAAACGTTTACATAAAATAAAACATGATGAATGTTTTTAAAGTTCTCATCAAAATTAAATGCTAATCACTTTTTCATTTGACATGCTATATTTACGGAAAATGCATCAAAACACTTTACAGGATCTATATTAACATTTAATATAAATACAAATTATTTCTGTCTTTTAATGATACAGAACGATCGCAAACACTATTTTTTTACTCAACTTTTTCTCGAACCCATAACTACACTAAGGAACAAAAAAAAAAAAAAAAAAAAAAAAAAAACGCACTTGGATACTTTTCTTTTTTCTTTCAAAAATCACCAATTTTATTATTTAAGTTTAGGAATAAAGCAAACAGTGATTTTGCTGGATATCGAATATCTGGAGCTCTGTACCTGCTGAATACGGATATCCGATATCGGGCAAAATTACTATCAATTTCATTCCTATTTTGCAATGAAACAATTGGCCGTTTTTTAAAAGAAACATAAAATTATACAAAATAATCGGATGTGCCACTCACACGATTTTCTCTTACCCTGAAATTTAATACTATAGACACAGATTGGAGGTTAATCGGTAAGATAACTAGTACTGATATGTAAACCTATGTTAAAACATATAAAATTAGGCTTTAGAACAACTTTATTTGACAAATAATTCTATGCGAGGGGCTACTACCCCTTCAACCCCCCATTTAATTATTGCACCTATATTTACATAGAATTCAAATCTGTTATTAAATTCAAAAGTTCATTTAAAATTATTCAGACAACCTTCACACGCAACATTCCTTGTAACTTATCAATCTTCATCAAACTTCTCTTGTAACAAGCGTATTAACTTCAAAATGCAACATTTGAATCGCCTAAAATTGTTTGTTTTTAATTTACTCTAAGTGACACAGACAAAGATCAAGCGTTATAAAGTTTATTTCGATATTCTGGAAGCCTCAAAATGTGTAAATATACAAGAAACCCAAGCAATGAATATTTAGCTTTAAAAATATATTATTTAGCATATGCCATGTGGAATTTATTTCAATTCCATCCTGAGCAGCTTTTCTGGACAGGGTAAAATATTATAGTAAAGCACTTCCACTAACGAAAAAAGAATGTTAGGGCTTAAATATTGGCAGCCATGTATATCTTCTGAAGGCTATGTACACACCACATGGAGCAAATAAATGTAATCTTATATTAATAATAAATTTGATTTCTTTTGGGTGTCCTTCTACACGAATCATTTGCTTGATCTCAACGAAAAATGTAGTGTGAAAAAACATACTTAGAATACCAAGTTTGGACTTTCTGCTATAATTGTTTATGAAGTATGTTGATAACAGGCAGACACGCAGGCACACAGACACACACACAAACACACACACAGACAAACCGCTAAAAACATGATTTTTGGATTGAATGGACTTAAATCGTGTTAATATAAAAAAAACTCGATTTCGAAAATTTGACCCAAAAACAATACTTTCTCTACCTTATGGGTAAGAGAAAGTAAGAAAAGCTGCCCTTGAATACTTTCGTTTTTCTTTTAATAAATCATCAACTTCATTATTTAAATTTAGGAATAAATTAGGCAGTGATTTTGCCGGATATCGAATACCTAGAGCTCTAATATATGCTGAATACGGATATTCAATATCCGGTAAAATTACCATTAATTTCATCCCAATTTTTAAATGATTAAATTGGCCGTTTTTGAAAGGAAACATAAAATTATCCAAAAGCAACCCCCCTTTTTTTTCCTTTAGTGTATATGAGAAGCAAACAATCAAACCATGTTTTCTCCAAAAATGAAACAATCTGGTGTGTCACTCAAACGACTTTATCTTATTCTGAAATTTAATATTACAAATACAGAATAGAGATTAAAGGGTAAGATAACGAGTACTGTTATGTAAATTTATATTAAAACAAGTTAAATTAGGCTTTGGAACTGCTTTATTTGACAAATAATTCTGTGTGAAGGTGGCCTTAACCCCCGTTTCATTATTGTACCTACATTTATATAGAATTTAAATCTGTTATTAAATTCAAAGGTTCATTTAAAATTATTCAGACAACTTTCACACGCAACATTATTTGAAACTCATCAATCTCGATTAAACGTTTCTAGTAACAAGTGTATTAACTTCAAAATACAACATTTGAATCGCCTAAAATTATTTGTTTTTAATTTACTCTAGGTGACACAGACAAAGATCAAGCATTAAAAACTTGATTTCTATATTCTGGAAGCCTCAAAATGTGTAAAAATACAAAAAACCAAGCAATGAATATTTAACTTAAAAAATATATTATTTACCATATGCCACGAGAAATTAGTTTCAATTCTGAAGCAGCTTTCCTGGACATGGTAAAATATTAAAGTAAAGCACTTCCACTAACGATAAAAAAGATTGCTATAGTTTAAATATTGGCAGCCTTGTATATCTTTTGAAGGTTTTGTACACACCAGATGGGGCACATAAATATAATCCTATGTAAAAAACACACGGCACGACCTGAAGTATACTTTCATCATTTTTTAATTATTTTCGCGTTATAATTTAGTTCTTTTGTGTAGCCCTGTGAACGATCAATGAATGATTCCCATACTATATTCTATATGAGGCATGTTTTTACGCATATTAAAAATATATATTCATAAATATATATATATATATATATATATATATATGGTTTAGTGCAGTCTACAGATGTTAAACTCTACTTACCTGCAATTTCCCCTATAGACGTAATGTATTTGAATTCGCTTGGGTGTCTCTGTACACAAACTATATTCTTGATCTCCACGAAAAGTTTAGAGTAGCATTTTTATATAATACACATTTAGAATTTCAAGTTTGGACTTTCTGCTATTATTTGTTCTTGAGATACGTTGAGAACAGATACACACACACATACACATACACACAGACCAATCACTAAAAACATGATTTTTGGATTCAGGTTTCAGGGAATCTCAAAACGTGTAAATATAACAGAAACTTAATTTCAAAAATTTGACTCAAAAACAATAATTTCTCGACCATTTACAGTGGTAAGAAAAAGTAAAAAATTGAGTTAGTGATTTTTATTTACTCTCAACATAAAATAGTGCGTCTATATATCTTCCTAGATATGTGTACATATCTTCCTAGAACTAAAAATACATCTTAACAAACGATGATTAGGGTTTAAGTTTAGTTATTTTTTAATTACTTTTTTGTGTTTTCTGAAAAATTTTATCCGATGGAGGAAACATGGTTTGAATGTGTGCTTCTCATATATATATATATAAATATATATTTATATCATCTTATTTCAAAAGATAGAGCGACTCTGTTCTTCAAATTTTTATAATATTAAGAGCATTTTTTAGTGTGAGTATATTATTAAAAAAAAAAAAAAAAAATCTGGAGTGACTCCACTCGACTTTCCGAACATTGAGGAACTAACAGTTTTGTAGATAAAATAAAGAAAGAGGAGTTGCTAAACAAACAAAAAAGAGAAAACCATAACAGAGTGTTTGAGTATTTTTCTCCATATATCACACGAGGTTTTATTTAACGCTACTGAACTTTGAGCCCTTAGATCATAAGAATAAAGAATTTTTCGTTGTGTCCCTGTAAAAATCTATAAATGCTAGATTCACCAAAATGCTTATGGTTAGTGCAACAGTGATTTATAATGTTCATACAAATTTTCAGATCAATTGAATAAGGCGTTTAGATGCTATCGCTGGTCTCATAGGCCATAAAGATAAAGAATTTTTCTTTGTGTCCCTGTAAAAAAACTGTAAGTGCTAGATTCACCAAAATCTATACAGTTAGTTCAAATGTGACCTATAACATGTGTACAAATTCTTTGCTGAGATTACTAAGGCGTTTAGACGCTATCACACTTTTAAAAATTTGGCAAAGAATTTTTCTTTGTGTCCCTGTAAAAAAACTGTAAGTGCTAGATTCTCCAAAATCTATACAGATTGAGTATCTGTGACCTATAATACGTGTATAAAGTTTTTGCTCAATTGAATAAGGCGTTTAGATGCTATCGCACTTTTAAGATTTTGGTCCCTTGGCCATAATGATAAAGAATTTTTCTTTGTGTCCCTGTAAAAAAACTATAAGTGCTAGATTCACCAAAATCTATAGGGTTCGTACTATGGTGACTTACAATAAACGTACCAACTTTCAGCTTATTCGAACAAAGCGTTTAGACGCTAGCGTGTTCACTCACAGACATACACACATACATACACACACACATACACACATACATACACACACACATACATACATCATCGTAAAAATAGTGAAAACGGACTCGTTGGATCTCGAAACGTATAGAAACATGAAAATCTCGAATTCGGATTTTTGACATGATTACAATACTTTCCTCACTATAGTGTTCGGAAAGTAAAAAATGAACGAATAAAATAACTAAATAAACCCTATTCGTTTGTAAATTTTGCTAAACGATTGATCTAGGAGTATTTTTTGTCCCTTTGACCAGATACGAATGTTGTTTCTTAATTTAGCCGTAGATGGCAGCACTACAGAAATTGGGACTTAATGGTAAAATTACAACTGTTTGCTCCTCATACATTTATAACCTAATCTTCATTTCAAAAGATGAGAGCGAACTTGTTCTACAAATTTTTATAATATTCAGAGCATTTTATAGAGTGGGTATATTATTCATAAAAAAAAAAAAAAAAAAAAAAAATGAATGAATAAAATGGATAAATAAACCCTATTCGTTTGTAAATCTTGCTAAACTGTTGAACTAGGAGTATTTATTGCCCCTTGACCAGATACCAATGCTATTTCTTAATTTAGCTGTAGATAGCAGCACTACAGAAATTGGGACTTAATGGTAGAATGATAACTGTTTAGAGAAAACTTTGTATAGAAACTGTAATTTAGAAATACTCAGTTTTCTGACAATTTT
Organism: Salticus scenicus; assembly: GCA_963930645.1. NCBI lineage: Eukaryota > Metazoa > Arthropoda > Arachnida > Araneae > Salticidae > Salticus > Salticus scenicus. Next base: position 148,649,041 of record OZ005662.1, read on the forward strand.
AAATAAGTATTTTTAAGGGGTCTTTTACATTCTAAAGTATGAATTATATATGTACATGGGAAAAAATGGGTGCATTTCAATGGATCACATGATTTTTAATTCTTAATCAAATTGCAGAAAAAAGTACGATGTTTAAAGTTTATGGAAAACTATAAAATTAGTACCATTTAATACTGACAATTAAGAAATAAAGAAGTTTCAAATTATTAATCTAGCAAAAATTTTTAATGTAGTCACGATTCGTAAATTAATGTAATTTAGAATTTACATATAAACAGGTAACTTTCAATAAATTATTTCCAAAACTGCATTCTGGAGAATGAATTAATATCTTTAATATAATGAAATATTTTAGTGAATAATAAACTGAAAACTTCATATATATTTTTTATTTTTTTCAAAGTTGCATTATATCTTTTAAATATTTTAATTCAAGTGATTTGTATAAAATTAATTTATTCTATAGAATATACCCAGCTAAAAAAAGTCTTTAAAAAAAAAAAAAAAAAAAAAAAAAAAACTATAAATGATGAAGTAAAAATGCAGATAATGTGACGGTATTTGGAATAATCCCACGTTTAAAAAGTCTTAAAAAAAAGAAAAGAAAAAAAAAACCCTGTAAAAATGAAGAGAAACTGTAGGAAATTGCAGATAAATTGAAGGTATTTGGAACAGCAAAAAAATTTGTAGGTAACTTTCCCTCCCCCTCCATAAACATTCTTCCCTTAAACGTATTATTGTTCCGAATATCTGCAGTTTTCCTCCAGTTTTCTTCATTTTAATAGTTTTTTTGAAGACTTTTAAAGCTGGGATTTTTCCAAATACCTTCACATTATCTGCATTTTTTCTTCAATTTTTCTTCATATTTTTTCTAATATAGACTTTTTTTAGCGGGGTAGGTTTGGGAACCTTTTAACTAGGAACATCACGGATTGCACAGAGACAAAAAAGACGGGTATTATCGAGCCAAAAAGACGGGTATTATGGTAAACAGTGCAATGGTATATGACTAGTTTCGTCCCCTTTTAAGCCCAGAATCCGCCCATAGTTTGTTCCATAACGAATAGGAGATGTGGTGTCGACCCCTTTTCCCTGTCAATGAGTGGCCGGAGAGGTAAAGAGAAGACTGGAGGTCCTGGGGGATTTTTCAGAGACTTTTATTTTGGACCTAGTTCAAAGGGTCTTTGGGCATGATGACTATAATTTATTTCATTTCATTAAATCTAAGTCTGTACTTAAAAAAAATTTCTAAGCAATAAAGACACTAAGTAAATATTGTGTTCCTAAAAATAAGCCCAATGTTTTCAATTTATTTTTAAGCCTCTTTTTATTTTATGTAATTATCTCTTTTCTTCCAGGCTCTCATACGACAATCTTTATAAGCCAAACACCGTGAGGTACCTGTATACTCGTCGGATAGAAATATTTATAGAACTTTCATGCATCTTCAGAAAAAAGTTGGTCGTCGTTCATGAGTCTTTTCTAGTCTAAACTGAAAAATAAACTGCGAAGTATAGTTAAAAGTATGCAATCCTCAATGATATCGGACACCATCATGATGCTTTTTTGTTAATTACTGTTTGTCAGATGGTTTTTTGTTAGTTTATTAATTGCTTTTATCACGGTATTTTCGACCTACATACTCTAAATCACATTCGACCGCTGCATTATATGATATGTTTGAATTGAAATCATTTACTTTGATTTTCGTTGTCTGTATTTGCAAACTTTATTCACAACAATTCATAATTTTGCTTGTTCTCTATCATATGGCGTTATTCACATCAACGATTTGCATTATTCAATAATGTTAAAGACATTTGTATTCTATAACAACTCCAATTGGTCAAATAAAAATTGTGAAACTATAATTTTACTTTATAGCCCTTAATAAAATTAAAAAAAAAAGTGATTTTCTTTAAAAATAATTAACAAAAAATACGTAGCATTTTTAGTTAATTACTTAAGATTAATAACTTATTGTTATGAAGTCTACTTAAAAATAATAATGATCTACACGTCATAGCAAATGAATAATTATAAAAAAAAAATATATAAAATTCATTCAAATTTCTATAAATACGGTGGACTGACTACAATGCAACCGAAAATGTGGAATATTTTTATTAGACTACAAATATCTATTTCAAAGAAAAGAGTTACTTTTTACTTAGAATACAATTCAAATAAAATCATTAAAGTAATTTTAGAAAATTTCTATTAAACCCTTACTTTCGCCAGTAAAAGATCATTTAAATTTTAAATTAAAAATCCTTTTTCATCTATTTATTCGTGTAAAAGTACTTTTCATAATTTTCATAATCTAATGCTTTAATTTTCATATCATGTAGCCAATTAAATAATTTGAGAAATCGAAATGTAAAGAAAAATTATATTTACTTGGTGCAATCTATATATATAAAATCGTTCTTCCTGAGTGAGGAGGTGCTTCATCATCGCCCAGACAAACCCCCTAGACCTAGAAGCATGAAATTTTGTGACAATGTTTTTTATATGACGTAGGCATCCACTAAGAAGCGATTTTACAAAATTCGCCCCCCAAGGGGGGAGGAGGGGGCAACACGTGATTTCACAAAATCCTTCATATCTAAAACAAAAAAACAGATATCCGTAAAATTTTTGCTTTAAAATATAGCTAGTAGAAATGTCTAAAAATTGATTTCTGGAATTTTAGAAATTCGGTCCCCAAGGGGGAGGGGAAGGGGCGAAACGTGATTTCCAATGCGTTAAACGTGATTTCACATAATCCTATATATCTCAAACAAACAAACAAACAAACAAAAAAAGAAAAAAACAGATACACGTGAAATTTTTGCTCTAAAATACAGCTAATGCAAATACCTAAAAACCAATTTCTGGAATTTTAGAAATTCAGCCCCCAGGTGGGGCAGCAAGGGGGAGGGGCTATGGGGCAAAAACAAATAGAAATTCAGTTAGGCCGTTCAAAATTGGTGCAGATAGGTTTTAAAGGCCTGCAAGTCGAATGGGGATATTTTCGAAAGTGTAAAGTTATTAGGAGTGGGAAGGGGGAGGGGAGAGGGGGCAAAAATTAAAAATAGAGTTAGATCGTTCAAAATTGGTATATAAAGGTTTTCGATACTTACAAATCGATTGTGAATATTTTCGAATTTGTAAAATTATTAGGAGGGGCGGTAAGGGGGGCTATGGGCAAAAAACAAATAGAAATACAGTTAGGCCGTTCAAAATTGGTACAGATAGGTTTTAGAGGCCTGCAAGTCGAATGGGGATATTTTCGAAAGTGTAAAGTTATTAGAAGGGCCGGGAAGGGGGGGGGCGAAGGGGCAAAGAAAAATAGAGTTAGATCATTCAAAATTGGTAAATAGAGGTTTTCGATACCTACAAGTCGAGTGCAGATATTTTCGAATTTTTAAAATTATTGGGAGGGGCGGGAAGGGGGGGCAGCGGAGGGGCAAAAAAAATAAAAATAGAGATAGTTCGTTCAAAACTGGTGCATAGAGATTTTTGATACTTACACATCGATTGCGGATATTTTCGAATTAGTAAAATTATTAGGCTAGACAAGAGGGGGGGGGGCGAAAGGGGAAAATAATAGAAATAAGAGTTAGAGCGTTTTGTGAATTTTTTCCGAAGGCAGTGAGAACCCGGTGCGACATTTTTCCTAATCATTTTGTTTCTCTCTCTCTCTCTCTCTCTCTCTCTCTCTCTCTCTCTCTCTTTTTTTTTTTTTTTTTTTTTTTTTTTTTTCCCGTGATAAAAATTAATGCAATTTTGAGAATTCAATAATTATAGTGATTCATTTAAAAATAGGGGCCAGCGAATCGGGCGTTGCCAGATAGAGATAATTAGATAGCAGAAAGAAAAAATCTATTTTATTTATTTTTTATCAGATTATACTTTAATTAGCCAGTTAATTGGAAGAAAAAGGATTTGTATGTGTACTTATGTGTATAATACAAGGAAAAATAAAAAATACAGTAAATAATTGAAAAAAGATGAATTAATTTTAATTTATTCCTATGTGACAAATACATAGGTTTATTTCATTAATTCATAAAATAATTCTTAACTATGAAAAGAGATATTTCTCAAATAGTAATTTATTTTTTAGCACTAACAATATTTTACCTTAATGCACTTAGTACATGTTAAAACGTTCATATTAATGTGCTTTTTCTATAATTTTATGAAACATATAGAGAGAAACAAGAATGAATAGCACGATAGTTCCTACTATTTTATAATTAACCTCACATGTGATATATTCTGTGAACCTATGCATATGAAGTCACACTGGCGCTTTTTTAATCTATTCGTGAGCAATATATAAACTAATATATAAACCATATTTGTATTTTAAGGGGGGGGGGAAAGTACCTTGTAAAACACAATTTGTTCCTTATAACATATCTTTTACGATTCTTTATAATTTAATACGTATGGTATATTTTAAAGTGAATTTTTTACAATATCTAGTATAAAGTACTAACTTTAAAGGAAATGAATCATTTAAAACATTTGAATGTTTATATTGTTTTAAATAATAAAAAACATAAACACAAAAATAAAAATTCTTCGCTTCACTTATCTTCAGTTTTCGCATGATATTTTCTTAAATGTGCTCTACCTACCCTAATAATTTGTACGTTAGGTTTTGAACAACCCTGTATATATTACTTTCCTTTTCAAGTTCTGTATTTTAACTTTCAATAAGGTTCAATATCCTGTTTTTATTGTTTTGTTTTTAGTTTTATTACAAAGCTTTGCATACATATTCCATTCATGGATCTTTATTCTGCAAAGCTCAGTTATGATAAATAAATCATTGCATTTTTACAGGTAGCAAAACAAAAGTCTGAAATTAAAAAAAAAAAAAAAAATAAGTTACTGAATTGTTATATATCCATAAACTGTGAGGTTTACACAATAAAAGCATTATTTTGCTTCAATTTCATGTAAAAGTTGGGTTTGTAGAATGTATATTAAACGAGGCAGCATAGGAACTTATGTCCGGAAACGTTATTTTAATCATCTAAGAACTGGATAATGTCAGTTATTTTTAACCGACTTCAAAAAAGAAGGAAGGTTCTCAATTCAAACCGTATGTTTTTTTTATGTTTGTTAGCTCATAACTTCTGAACGGATGCTCCGATTTTGGAACTTTTTGTTTTGTTGAAAAGGTCTTGGTCTAAAATAGGTCCCATTGTAATATCTTTACGATCTAAAGAAAATACAGGGTGCCCAAAAAAATCAGTCCAACTCTTTTAACTGCTAAACGGCTGCAGCTATAGTGATAAAAATGGTATGTAAGTATAGCAAAGTGGCCATGCAGTAGAAGGGTAAACCGCTTTCAGCGCCACCTGGTGGAAAATAGCGGAGTTAGTGTTCCTATCTCGAAAACGGTTCAAAAGAAAAAGTGAATTACAATGCTGAAGAGTATCACCGATTTAGTACCAAAAGATAGTTTAGACATACATGCTAATGTTCCTATCTCGGAAACGGTTCAAGACAGGGGGAAAAAGTGGTTGCAGTGAAGGCGCATTTTACAGTTCCATTTTCTGCCAATTTTCTTTCATTTTTAGTTCTTTGAATAGTAGTTCCTTTTTGGAGTCGGTTCTATTTTTTTACAAAAAGATTTTATTAATCTATAAAAATGAAATCAGCTACCTCAATTATACAGTTTTCACCCTGTATCTTGTACTTAACTTTCTTTTTTTTTTTTCTTCGTTCCTTCCTCTTTTTTTTTATAGGTAAAACTCGCATTGTGCGTGACTTTTGTAAATTGCAGTTTCAGCTAAACGTTACATATTACGCATTATTCATATATCTTCATTTTTATACAAAAATTAACATCTAAAAGTATTTAGTTAGAAATGCAGTGTACAAATTCCACGCCCATTTGTATGTTTTATTTTTAAAAACTGACAAAAAACATCCGATTCTTCAAGAGTTAAAATGACATTTTCAGTCATGAGTTCCTGTGCAATTTTTAATTCTTACGATGTGCCCTACTTCCCTAAAAATTTTTTACTTGGGTTTTAAATCACCCTGTATATATATATTTGGTACAAGTGTAAACACTCTGGTTACACTTATCTGATATACACAATTTTTGGGTGCAAGTATAAGTGGATCATCAGATCAGGAGCCTCAACGTCCTATTTGCATCACACATTATTCAACAGGCCATTTTTATTTATTCCTTATTATATAATTGTATATATATCGATTCAATTGACTCACTACATAAACAGATAGGTTCTTGAGAGGAGCTGCCGCCCCCCCCCCTCAACCCCCCGCAGTATCTCTCTTTTTATATCTATCTGTATATCATATATATGTAATCTTAATAATTGACAGTCTTGTATTATTTCTCTGAAATTCCGAAATATTTGTACCAAATTTAATGCAAAAAGATTACATAGCATATCGGAATTATTTTGTGTAACCCTGTAAACTAATTATCAATTCTATGCCAATATTTTTACATGAAATACATGCTTTTAAAATTATAATAAAATTCCATGATATTTAATGGGATGTAACCATGTTAAAATACACTATTAAGAAATATCGACTATAGACCGTAATAGTACGAAATTCTTTTATGTATCCCGGAAAAGCAGCTACTGTTATTATATACGCCAATAATAAGAACACACCTAATTAAATATAACTCATTAATTTTTCAAACTAATTTGACAAGATTTGAGGATTACAGTACGTTTTGGGAATTCTTATGTGTGGTCCCATAAATAAATTATTTAGGCTATACATATCCTTTTTTAAGAATAAACATGCTTTTAAGCATCTATACCATGAATGTTAATTTTTTTCTGTTCAACAGAGCATAAATACACTACACGCTTAAATAAAAAATTGCACATAGGCTCTAATATCACGAAATTCTTTTTTGTGTCCCTGTAAACGAACCAAAAACATTGTATACACAAGTAAAAAATATTGAGCTTATTCTACGTTTCTTTATTAATAATTGTTGCAAATTTGACATAGTTTGGATGGTTACGTGACATTCCATTCTCTGAACACTTTTGTAAGGTCCTGTACATTAATTAGGAAGCCTAAGAGAACATATTTTCTGCAGAAAACATAAGTTTAAGCATCTTACTAATGTATGCTAACGTAATTTTGTTGATTGCAAAGTAATGATGTTAAAATGCGTTTAAACGAAATTAACCCCATATGCCGTAATGTTAAGAATTTTGGCGTGTGCCTTACACAGTTCACAATATAGACATAAAAAATTATATAGGTATTTCTATGTAAATCTTGAACGTGTGTGCCAATTTGCAAATTAATTGATCGAGTTTTGCGGCCGCTATTGTGGTACATACACATTCTGCCCATTGACCGTAATGCTAAGAAACATTTTGGGATGTCCTTGTACACGAACTACAAATGGAATACACACCCAAACATATACAGCTGATTCGGCAGGGATCATGAACATGTGAAAAAATTTTAAGTCAATAGCGTGATTTTTGCGGCCGCTATCGCGGTACATACAAATTCTTCCCATAGGCCGTAATGATAAGACAAAATTTGGCGTGTCTCTGTACACGAACTAGAGATGGAATAGACACTCAAAACTATACAGCTGATTCCGTGGGGATCATGAACATGTGTACCAAATTTCAAGTCAATAGCGTGATTTGATTTTTGCGACCGCTATCGCACGACAGACAGACAGACAAACACACAGGCGTAACCCAAAATCTTTTTGATTCTCAACAGGGAGGCCTCCACTGACGTTTCGGCAACTACGAGTGACACCTCGAAAAATTTATTAAATAGAATAAATCTGGAATTATATTCTTAAGCGACATTCTAAGCTTAGTTTCCTTAACAAAAACTGGGTTGTTTAATGAAATTTACAGAAATGGAATTTTTTTTAAATTTGAGAGAAGCTGTCTATTGAAGAAGAACATGCAAGCAAATTTACAAACTTCTAAAAGCATTACTACGTCATATTCGATTTTGTTTCTAACGCTGACTATAACAAAATTTCAGTCAAACAGATCTAATGACTATAAGATCCAAATTTTGCTTATCAAATCAGTTAAAAAGACGATATTTGAGTTACCCCATGGTTATACTAGGCACGAAGCAGGACACTTTGGTTCCGCCGTTTTGGTCCCGCCAATTTGGTCCCGCCACTTTGGTCCCGCTAATTTTTTGCTATTTTTTAAATATATATCAATTTTTTAATATGATAGCCTATTTGTTGATACGGGAAAATTGAAGTGCTCTTACAATATCTTTAATTAAGGAATATCTTATAGGTAAATACATAAATTTTCGACATTATGATTGCTTCCTAGCCATTGATATTCCGAGAATTTTGTTTTGATTTTTTACAAATATTTAATATATTTAAGCTTTTTTTTTCTTTTTTTTTTTTTTTTTTTTTTTTCTGCAATTGCACCTTTTTTTATTTTTTTATTTTCTCTTTTAATCTCTCTCTCTCTTTTTTTTTAATTTGATTTCGATTTAACTTTCTTTAATTGTAATTTGGTTTTTAATTTACTATTGGTGACAAAATTTTTTGATTTTAAAAGTATTGCTAACAATAACAACGGTACCTTCTTATTAAAAAAAATCCCCACTTGAATATATTTATTGTTAAAGTCTGAAGTTATTTAAAAATAATAAAATACAGAAAATTTTTGTAAAAAAAAAAAAAAAAAAAAAAAAAAAAAAAAAAAAAGGGGGAAAAGAAAGAAAGTAAACCTTAGGATATTAAATATAATTTGCTTTTAGTGACAAAATTCTGTTTCTTTAAAAGAACTAATTATTGACCTGCTCCCATCATGGACTCTTCTTCATAAGCATAAGATTGCGATCATTTATGAAGTTTTTGAATTTACGTATGAATTTATTCATATATATATGTATGTGTGTGTGTGAGAGAGAGTGCTATTTCATTCGATTTGATTATTTTTATCATTAATCTAAGAGGAATTTATTTAAAAATCTGCGTTATATTAATAATAATAAAAAAATGCATGTTTGTTTGTCCGTGATATTTAATTATGTTAAATATGTATATATGTATGTAAATTACTTTTCTTTCAATTACAATGATTTTATTTTAAAAGTGAGAAAAGTAGTCCAATATTTAATCAACTGTGCGCATTGCAAGCATCAAAGTTTGGAAAATGTAGATGCACAATATTTTATCTTTTTATTTCAATCTTATGTTAAAAAAAAAAAATAATAATAATAAATAAATATATCTGTCTGATATGACCCTGTGACTAAAAACAATGTCCACATTGAAATCTCTGAAGCACTTTGGGATTCGTTTCACACCTGTATCTCCAACAGACAATTAAAAGGAATTTCACTGTTTTGTTTCAGCGCATTTGGAAAAAAAAAAAAAAAAAAAAAGAAGTGGGGAGGAGGGGGGGGGGGGCGCGCTTCTAATCTAAATTTTCTTAAATAATATTGTAAGGGATTATAAGGAAGGAGAAATGCTTTTACAATTCTGTATGAAGTATAACTATTTTCTTTGTTTGACAAATGTATCCCAATTGACAGAGACGAAAACGACTCAAGTTTAGCAGACCTGTACAAATTAAATCCCGAGATCATTATTTAGGTTTCTCGTATCTTCTTTTATTATTAAACTCTAACATTTAGAGAATGCTTGGATAAAGCATCGATTTCGAACCCTCTAAATTTGAATGTGTTATTTAAGAGTCGCATTACAGTGTTTTATTTTAAAGACCTTGTATTTTATTTAAACTAAAAATTTCAGGACTTTGATAAATTAACAATGCTTAGATCTTCGCTGATATCTAATATCCTTTATCATTCAAAGTTCACTCCGAAATAATAAATTTTCTGTTCAACGTGCCCTATACTTACACCATTTTCAACAGAGATTCTAGATATTTTACTCTCCAATCCAATTGTAAAAATTCGTCTAAGTTCTCTTTTGCCCGAAGTTCACTCACGCATTTGCTGTCCTTTTTCCTTTATCGTACAAAGAAAAATCGAAATCTCAAATTTTTAGACTTTTTTTAGTTTTATTTGTTACTACAACTTTATGTTGCAAAATAATAATAATAATAATAATAATAATGATAATAATTTTGACTTTTCCTACCCCCTTGTTTTCAAGTCAAATGACAAGAATTCGAAATATGAAAAAATAATTTCGCTTTTTATTTGTAATACTTTGTTTGATTATTTCTGATAACGGGACCAAAACGGCGGGACCAAAACGGCGGGACCAAAACGGCAGGACCAAAACAGCGGGACCAAAATTTCCTCGGGACCAAAGTGGCGGGACCAATTCGGCGGGACCAAAGTGGCGGGACCAAAACGGCGGGACCAAAGTGTCATATACCCTACTAGGCACGTTTCATCGTACTTTTTTTTATGTATATGTATATATATATATATATATATCGATAGATCGATATTAACATTTATCTTTATACATGTATTTAAATCTGTTATTAAATTAATTTAAAATTTTTAAATACATTCTCGAACTTTAAATCTAAAAAATGAGAATATTGGAATGTACTCTTAAAAAATAGTTACACTTTTGTATAAAATTACATAAATTTCTTTTTTTTTTTTCATGTACATAATTTCAATATATTGTAATAATGAAAAGTGATACATACTGCATATTTTTTTATTTTAAATTATTTTAATTTAATATGTATAATAACACTGATATGCCTATTTCCATATAAAGATACTTTTAATTTTCTTTTATAAGGAAAACAAGTTTTATAAATTGAATGCTAACACTCCAGATATGTAGTAGCAATGAAATTATATTTATTATTTTATAGAAAAAAAAAAAAAAAAAAAAAAAAAACCCTGTGCAAACAAGTTAAGTAATTTGTTTTATGTGGATCTTTCTCGAAATTGATCTTTTGTTACGTTACTTTATTTTACTTCCAAATGATATAGAATATCGTTAATGTAAAGTATTTGTACTGTCAAAGTAATTGCACTGATGAGATTTCTTACTTTATGATATTACCATAAAGAAACAACAATTACTTAAACAGCTTTTATCATACAAAAAACATGTTGAACATAGCAACAAGATATCAATTATCACTTGGTTACCATTTTTGTATCAATAAAAACACTGCCATTAATTCCTTTTTGCTATTACATGCATGTTTTTTTTTTAATAATAGTGTAAAGAGAAGGTTTCACAGTTTGCATAAAATCCAACTAAACTCTGCAAAACAGTTCTTATAACTTAATTAATTTGTTATAAATGAGCATTGTAATGCCATTCTTGTCGTTCTTCTTCATTGTAGTCTATACCGACAAAGTTATTGCTCGAGAAAAAAGCCATCTAACACAAGAACGAGGTAATTACATAAAAACATTTGTGTATATAATCCCAATGTAATCGAAGTTTATGTTAATTTCAAATCAGGATATATTAGATACTTACAGTGATCTAAAACTAGAACGTAAAGAAAATATATATTTTCTTTTATATTGTATTATGGTATTCATTTAATGCCATTCCATTTTATAAAGATCAAGATATAGCTGTAAAAAAAGCATGACATAATTTGGTCGACATTTATGCATTATACTCAAAACGAAACAACTACTCATCATTAGCTTTATATGAAACGTATTTGATACATCTCCATTTTTTTAATGTCAGGTATACTTTCATATTAAATCAGGAAATTCACCGTGAAAAAAATGTAAAATCGCGTTGACTGTGCACCAAGATAAACACCAACTTATCTCAAGCTTTAATAACTATGCGATTTTAACGCAATAGATCGAATTAGATCTTCGGTTGCATCAGCTTTAAAACATGTATAAAATATAAAACAGACAGGCATGTGTAATATGATGATAATCTTAAATTGGATTTTTAAAATGTTTGGTTTAAATATTTTGTGTCATAACAAAAAACAGTTGAGGAGTAATAAAATGAATTTTCTGAAAGTGGTAACTTTCTTACAAATGGCCATTCATTTCTTACCTGTAGTTAGAAGGTTTACAAACGAACAGCAGATTTTAAATTACTCTTTAATGCTTCGTATTTCCAGTTTAACGTTTAAAAGCATATGTTTTTTCCTTTGGTTTTTTATGGTTTTATATGAGACACGAATGTCAAAAGCCATTCAAAATATACATAAATTAGGCAGATTACATAGTACAAGATGGTCTCAACTATTGGAGGAATTTTTTGTTATGTCTACACCTGTGACATTTGTCTTGCTTATAATTTATAATTTATACCCATTCAATAAAGAACACTGTGAGGTCGTATTGAAAAATTACGGCTTAACGTTGATCTAAATACATATATTGTAATAATCACAGCTGTTTTCATTAGAATATCAAGCAATTCTGTTGAGCATTTAATTTATATGTGTTTTGTTACTCTATATATTATAATGTGTAACAATATGATACGCATACTAAATTCGTATATTCAAAAAAGCAAATTCATGATATGTAGAGATGCTGATATTATTGCAAGATATTTCACCTCTTATAACTTAGTTATGCAATCTTTTCAGTCATTTGAGTCAACGTTTTCTTTCGGTATATTACTAGCATTTTCAAGCAGTATGTTAAGTTTGCTTTTATGTGTGACGGTATTAGCAAACTATGGAGCTAATTTTTACTTTATCTTATTCGCTATGATAAATATAATAGGAATAACTGCAGTGACACTTACAGCAGCACGTGTGAATGATCTTGACAAAGTAGCCAAAGAAATTAATTTGCAAAACTTAGAGTTACTTTTGAAATCGAGAAAGCAATATGAATTGCACAACATTGTCAATATTTGGAGATCGAATATCTCTCCGCCATTTGCTCTTACTGCATGGGGTTTTTTTAATTTCACAAAAAGTTGTTATTTAAGTGTCATAAATTGTCTTATTACATACTTTTTACTGCTGGTAAAATTATAAAGAAAGAAAAAAAAAAAAAAAAAAAAAAAAAAAGCTTTTACAAATAAATAAGCAAACTAAAATAAATAAATCAATAAATAAATTACATTAATTAACATATTACTTATTACAAGAAATGAAATTATATTTCAGTATCTGAATAGTATTTATTGATTTGGCATGTGTAGACTAAACATGTAAAGTACAAGATGTTGGAAGAATACTTTATAAATGAATGCATGAGTTCGGAGTTTCCTCAAATTAGTTATTTAAATATATTTATAACAAATTATTCTTACTAATAATTCTTTGCTAAAACAACAGTCATATAATTAAATAAAGTTTAGCTTACCTGGGTTTTCACAGGTAATTGTATATTCCATTGGTGAAGAAAAAATCCTCTCTATTTATCATCAGATTGTACACTTGAATTCGATGAATAAATACATGGATATATATTTATATGACTTCTTTTCCTATAATGAATCTTAATTAGACTGTGAAATTCTTATATAATATGTAGATCAATTATTATTTAGGATAATTCACTCGTTGCTGCGTAATGAAAGAATGCCTAGATGTTTTGCCTTTTAAATTTATTCATCTTAGACAAAAAGAAAAAATATTATGATTAAATAGAATAAGAAAATGGAACGTCAGTTCCGAATAGCAAAATTACATGATTGAAAAAAGTATTACAATGTACTTGTAGAGAGACGCGACACATCGTCACGTGATACGGCAGGTGCACCGAACAATCAATTGGCGGGAAACAAAAAGCAAAAAGAGAAAGTCCGGAACAAGAAAAACGAAAGTTAATAAAAGAATGTTCTGAGATTAAATATCACAACACCCCCTCTTAAGCTCAGAAATTTTTTAATTGTTCATTAATGCATTTCTATGTCTATTAAAATCAGTTTTTGGCAGAGCTTTTGTGAGGGTATCGGCGGTCATTTCTTTGGTAGGTTTGTATTGAAGCTTGATTAGGCCTTCTTGTATTAGGTTTCGCAGAAGATGATATCTCAGCTGTAAGTGTTTTGTTTTGGACTGGAACTTATCATTTTCAGCAATCTTGATGGTAGATTGGTTGTCCTGGTACAACACTATAGGACATTGTTGCGGCAAATTTAAATCATCCAGCAGTTTGTTGAGCCACTGTATTTCAAGTGCAGCACTCGCAGCTGCGACATACTCAGCCTCTGCTGAAGTCATGGACACACAGGACTGTTTCTTCGAAGTCCAAAATATTGGATTTTTTCCTATCTTAAATAAATTTCCAGAGATAGACTTTCTATCACTTGGATCATTGGCCCAATCCGAATCCGAATATGCTCTAAGAACAGGTTCACCAGAGTTACAAAGTTTTAATTTAATATCTTGGGTATTTTTCAAATATCTAATAACCCTTTTAACTGCCTCCCAGTCTTTCGCTCTAGGATTTTCGTTTCTACGGCTTAAGATGCCAACGGCAACACTTATATCAGGTCGCGATACTGTAGAAATGTAAAGTAACGCGCCTATAGCCTGTCTGTACATTGTGTTGTTTGGTAAGAGATTGTCATTATCAGTTAATTTTATATACCCTGGTTCCATCGGTGTGTCAGAGGGCCGTGCGTTATCTAGCCCAAATTTGGTTACAATGTCTCGTATTTTATTATTTTGATCAAGCGTAATTACCCCTTTACAAGGTCTTTCTATATTTATTCCGAGGTAATATTTGGCTTCCCCAAGGTCGGTTAATGGATATTCTTCCCTAAGTTGATTAATTAGTATGTCAATATTGTGATTTTTACCAGCTATAAGTAGATCATCAACATACACAAGAATGTAAGTTTCTGTGTTATCTTTGTTACGGATATATAAACACTTGTCATGTTGACTTTGTTTAAATCCTAATTTACACAATGTTTCATTAATTTTCAAATTCCACGCTCTAGCGGCTTGTTTCAAGCCATATATCGCTTTCTTTAACTTACATATTTTATTTTCTTCGCCCTGGACAACATAATCCTCGGGTTGATGCATGTATACATCTTCTTGCAAATTTCCATGTAGGAAAGCAGTTTTTATATCTACATGCCTTAGATTCAAATTTTTATATAGTGACATGGTCAAGAAACGTCTTAGAGTGGTATGCGATGCAACTGGTGCAAAAGTTTCGTCATAGTCCACCCCGTATTTTTGAGAAAAACCCTTGGCAACAAGCCTGGCTTTATATTTCTCGACTTGTCCTTGGCTATTGTATTTGGCCTTGAACGCCCACTTACACCCTACTACTTTGGTCCCTGGTTGAGCGTCAACAAGTTCCCAAGTATTGTTTTGTCTGAGTGAATTCATTTCGTCGAGTGTGGCATTCAGCCAATTTTCTTTTTCAGCTGGGTTTTGAATTTTTAGTATATCATCAAAACACTTAGGCTCATCAATTCTTTTGTCATTTACTGCAAATGCAAATCTGTCGGGCGGAACACCTTTATTTAATCGTTGTGATCGTCGCGGCAGAGTTTGCGTGTCATCCGGACTATCGTTATCGCCCGCTATATCTATATTTATATCAGTATCTAATATTGGTAATTTGGACACCGGAATTTCATCATTTGAATTTTCATTCTTGATTTGTGATGTTTCATTATTGTGGGATTCTCTATTCTCATCTTCCAAAAATTTTACTGTTCTGCTAATTATTACATTTTTATTATTTGTGCAAATTCTGTAGCCTTTGCTACGATTATCATATCCCACAAAGATTCCTTCTTGAGCGGTGCTATCCAGTTTTCCCCTATGTATTTTATGTACATATGCGTATGCGCGACATCCGAATGTTTTTATATTTGATAAATCGGGTTTACGGCCGGTCCATTTTTCGTAAGGAGTTGAGTCGCACGCGGAGGTCGGGAGCCTATTTTGTATGTAATTTGCAGTATTTACGGCTTCCCCCCAAAAGGAATTCGGTAAATTACTGTCTTTAAGCAGACAGCGAGCCATTTCGGTCAGCGTACGATTTTTACGTTCTGCCACGCCGTTCTGAGCACTAGAGTAAGTAACGGTAAACTGATGCTCAATTCCTTCTTTATTCAAAAATTCATTTACTTCCATACTAGTGTATTCACCCCCGTTATCGGAGCGAATTGCTTGCAGTTTTCGGCCAAATTTGTTTGCGGTCATAGCCACATATTCCTTTAACTTAGAAAATACCTCAAACTTATTTCTTAGCAAATATATAATAGTATAACGACTGTAGTCGTCTATAAATGTAAGAAAGTAATATTTTCCACCTACAGTGGGGGTTTTCATAGGGCCACATAAGTCTGTGTGGACCAGTTCGAGTGGTACGGAGGCTCTAAATTGTGCAGCTTTGGGGTAAGGTGAATCAGTTAATTTGGACATTATGCATGTTTTACATTCAGTATTATGTTTCCAATCTTTTAATTTTATACCCACAGCCATGTCCTTGTTAATTAAATCTTTAATGTGGTTAGTATTTCTGTGGCCAAGTTTCACATGCCACTTGTTTATGCAATTTTCGTTATCACAAGTTTGTATTACAATGTTCGCTGTGTGTTTGTTTTCAGAATAATTTAATTGACATTCATATAAGTTATTTTTCACATATCCCTCAATGCATGTATTTCCCTGATTTACAATTTTACAGGTTTTATCATCAAATACAGCGATACAGCCATTCTCTGTTGCTCTTTTTATAGAAATTAAATTAGTTTCTATTTCAGGGACATAAAGAACATTTTTAAGTGTTATTTTGTTCTGTGTGTTTTCCGAATTTACGGTATACAAATCCACAGTACCGGAACCCAAAGATTTTAGCTGCGTGCCGTTCGCGATAGTGACGTTAGAAACGTTATTTTTAAGTTCGCGAAATTTTAGTTTATCATTGCAGATATGTGAAGACGACCCTGAATCAACCACCCAATTTACAGTTTTATCTCCAACATAAAAAGAATACAATTTATCAGCTTTTGGTTTATTGGTCCCCTCTGCAATTTGAGCACTATCTGGCTTCTCATTGTTCTGAGAGCATATGTTGGATCTGAAGTTGGGTTTTTTGTTGAAATTTTTACTGTGACTTTTAACAGCAGAATTATTTTTATTTTTTAACTTATAGCAATCTTCTATATTATGATTGCTTTTCCTGCAGTATTTGCAGAATTTCTCCGATTTGTTATGGTATTGGACTTTTAACGCTGAATTTTGAATAGTTTTGTTTTCAAGCCTTTTGGCATATTCATCAGCTAATTTGTTTCGTATATACTCAGGTGTCAATTGCGCTTCGTCTTTCGATTCGAGACTTGTTATGAGAACGTCATACGAAGGAGGGAGTGAGCATAGCATTAATGCAGCTAGGTGCGATTCGTCTATGACTTCACCTATAGCAGTGAGTCTGTCGCGTGTTTTATATATATCAGCTATATGTTGGTTTACATCACCACCTTCCATTAATTTTATGGAATAAAGTTTCCTAAGTAAGAAAAGCTTACTGGTAAGGGATGATCTTTCGTGGACTTGGCGCAGAGCATTCCAGCACTCTCGTGCTGTATCTAGATTCATAACGTACACTATCTGTTCATTATCAATAAGTAGATTTATAATGGCTCTGGCCTTTCTATTTTTTGAACGCCACTGATCGGTTATTGGGTTGGGAGGATCGTCAGTAATGACTGTAAAAAGATCCTCTTTTTGCAAGTACATCTCGATACGAAACTTCCACACATTATAATTTGTGGAGTTCAGCGGTTCAATTTGTATATCTTTTGTTGCTGACATACTTAAACAAAATTTTTGTAATAGTTTTGTTAATATTTGTTCATTACGTAAATATTCATTTAATATTTTAAATCAACACAGTTAGGATAAGTAGTACTTGAAGAAGAAAATAAAATTAAATAGTTTTCATAAAAATAAGCACTTTTCAATACTTTCGATTTAGTGTCACTTCAGTTTTGAAGAAACAAAAACAAGTATTTTCGCTTACATCTTCATTTTTTATTTTATTATTTTAAATGTAGCAATTTCTTCCAATGTGCAATGAAAAAAAAATTTGTCAAGAATAAATCTAAATTTTCAATTCAAAATCTCAGTCTCATAATCTGTTGGAAGAATACTTTATAAATGAATACATGAGTTCGGAGTTTCCTCAAATTAGTTATTTAAATATATTTATAACAAATTATTCTTACTAATAATTCTTTGCTAAAACAACAGTCATATAATTAAATAAAGTTTAGCTTACCTGGGTTTTCACAGGTAATTGTATATTCCATTGGTGAAGAAAAAATCCTCTCTATTTATCATCAGATTGTACACTTGAATTAGATGAAAAAATACATGGATATATATTTATATGACTTCTTTTCCTATAATGAATCTTAATTAGACTGTGAAATTCTTATATAATATGTAGATCAATTATTATTTAGGATAATTCACTCGTTGCTGCGTAATGAAAGAATGCCTAGATGTTTTGCCTTTTAAATTTATTCATCTTAGACAAAAAGAAAAAATATTATGATTAAATAGAATAAGAAAATGGAACGTCAGTTCCGAATAGCAAAATTACATGATTGAAAAAAGTATTACAATGTACTTGTAGAGAGACGCGACACATCGTCACGTGATACGGCAGGTGCACCGAACAATCAATTGGCGGGAAACAAAAAGCAAAAAGAGAAAGTCCGGAACAAGAAAAACGAAAGTTAATAAAAGAATGTTCTGAGATTAAATATCACAACACAAGATAAAACTCAATAATTTGAGGAACTTTTGTTCAATAAATATTTTGCCAAGAATCATTTTATGAGCAGGAACAAACGTTATGATAAATAAATAAATAAATAAATAAATAAATAAATAAATAAAAGAAATTATTCGATACATGGTATTTAATTTAATATATTTTTTGTTTTATCTTTGCATTGTTCAATTTCTCATATCATTCACTCAAAATAAATAATTTTTTGTGCATATTTATTTATTTTTCAGTTTATCTTACCATGCTGTGCCAGATCTTCATCATTTAGTTAACTACTTACACTAAATACTTTTAATATAAGATATACTACTATTATTAAAAAAAAAAAAAAAAAAAATATTCGCTATAGCTAAAAAAATAAATAAGAAAAATTATAAAATTCTATATAAAAATTTCTGTAGCGTGGGCCAGTAATGATTAAATTTTATCGAAACGATACAATAGTAAAATAAATTATAAGAAAAATACGAAATGATAAATTTATGGGTAATATTTAAGCACAAGAACTCAGTTCATTTGTTATTTGATCATTTTATAGACAAATGTATTATTAAAAGCTTTATCTTTACAATTTTTGCAAGCATCATTTTAGACATACCAATATTTTAAAAATATAAAATGAATACGAATTATTGTCATAAACTGAGTAAAAAACGCAATAGCAAAACACATAATCAAAATAGATAAGACACTAAGTTATATATTAATTTTTTAACAAACAATATTATGTCAAAATAAATAAATTAATTAATAAAAATGCATTATCAACATGGTGACAAAACAAAAAGTTAAATGTCGCCATGGGGATCTTATATTTCAGCTCTACTGCCTGGAGATGTATTAAAATTGGGTGACAAACATGAATTTTATTTTGAATTTTTTCTTTGGATGATTTTAGTTTAACTTCATTAGTGTTTCATCGCGCAATATTAATTTGGTTTTTACAATAACTTGGCTTCCGATGAATTAAAATTAAAATTGGGTGGAGAAATTGGTTTAAGATTTATGAGTTTCAAATTTTAAAGGTAAATAAAATGTGAAAATTTCGCACGGGTTTGCTAGTAATAATAATAAATTCTGGGGAGTTTTTCACCCATTTATATATCTGTTAATACTTCTTAGATTTAAAAAAATGTGTTTGATATAAATTTTAATTTCTGTCATAAAATCACGTGTTCTGATTCAACACTGTAGCAGCACATACCGTTGGACTTGGTTAGAGTGGCTTCAGTTGCACCACCTATTCGCTTATAATGTCAAAAATATTTGCATCGCTGAGTCATTCATAGGTATCCAAATTAACATATCTTGCTTATAATGTCACATCTTCTTGGTTTTAACTTAAATCAGTTACGTATATTTAATTACTTTTATTTCCTTAAAGAAAAAAATAAATAATAATAATAAAAATAATAATATTAATAATAAAAAGAGAGAGATAAAAATCCTGTCAAAAACAGAATTTAGTTTAGTACTATTAATTTCAATCTGTAAAATTTTTATTTTTAATTTTTATTTTTTAATTTACTTTTTATCTAATTTTTCGACAGTCAAAATGGGACACGTACTCTTTTAAAATGACTGAAATGAATTAAATTAAAATGAACTGTTTCCACTTAAATTTCATACTCTAGTTAATTTTAGAAAATCTAATTGTCGTGTCGAAAAACTATTTGCAGCCCCTGGATACAGAAAAGTCGCACCTTTCATTTGGCATAAAATGTGCAATGATAGGAGTGATATTTCTAATTTATTTTGGTGTTACACAAAACTGGTCTACAAAAATTCTAGATGGAAACTAATAGTCTTCCATTCTAAAAAAAAAAAAAAAAAAAAAAAAAAAAAAGAAAAGTAAATTTACAAATTTAAGTAGATCAAAGTTGCAACGCGTTTCATTTATTCTAAGTCTATTACAGACTTAGCAGAGTTAAATAATTCAAAGAAAAATACTTGATTACAATACAGACTAATATAAAGAAATCTGAGGAAGTTAACAGAAAGTCTGTAAATGAATCGAAATGAAAAGTTGAAGAACCAGCGTCAATTAGGTTTTGGTATATGGTAGACTGAACTATTTTCTTCTTGTTGAATGTAAAAATAATTTTCAGTTTATGGAATATCTTAAGAGAAATGTGTTAAGTTTGTTAGATAAAGTTAATATCATTAAAGAATTATACAAATACAGGAGGTTGGTTAATCTAGAGTGGGTTTTGCATCGCGCTAGAGCTACGCTTAGGGTGATTGGCAGAAAATCCGAAGGCAGAAAAAAAAAAAAAAAATATATGTGAGGTTAACCTTGAAGCAGAATTATTAAATTTAAGAGTAGTTTCAATATGGATGAAAACATTTCGAATGCATTTAAAAAAAGTAGCAAATGTGAAAATGAACAAGAAAACAAGGTGAAGTAGGTAAAGATTCAGGCATTATTGGAAAGATCTAAGTAACTAGGAGCATATGCAGAATACTTATATAAAATGTTAAAGAAATATTTACTTACAGCTAGCTAGACAGATGCAAAACGCGTTACATTTCACAATCATATTTCAAGATAAAGGAGTTCTTGTGAAAATACTACGAAATCGTAGCGAAACAATGTTCACTCTTTTATTAGAAATATTATAGGGTCAATAATATTTTTAATGCTCAAGAAATAGTGATTTTTTCTTAAATAACTTACATAGGATATAATTTTTTTATTTATATATATTGCGGAAAACACGAGGTGAAAAAATTACTTTACTCGGAAGGCGAGGTTTACGTGTAACAAATAAAAATATTCTGGTGTGTCAATCACACGACTTTCTCTTACCCTTCATTTCAAAACTATAAAGATAGATTGCAGATTAAACCGTAAAATAAATAAGTAAGGTAATAAAGTTAAATCTATTTTTAAAATAGTCTAAAACAGGTTTAATAACAGATTTCTTTTGACTTATAATTCTGTGGGAGGGAGGCTGCCGCCCCCCCTCAGCCCCCCCATTGAATTATAGTATCTACACTTAGTTAAAAATAAAATAAAAGCTAAGGCTATTATTCATTCGTCTTCAAAGTTGCCAACCTTGATCAGATTTTTTAAGTGGTAACAAAAATCGATCTTTGAAATACCAAATTTGAGTTTCCAGTAGTTATTTGTTTTATTTTACGCTGCTATCAAATATACATGCAGATTAACCGCTAAAAATTGAACGGGACTTTAAAATGCAAACTTTTAGCAATATGTTGGCGCAAGCCTGAAGATGAAAGCCTTACACATCGGAAAGGTTTTTCAACCTTTGAACTATGATTTAGGAAGGCCAAACTATGCCATAGCTATGCCAAAAGATACCATACTTAACTCTGGCAACTAGCCCCACGAGGATATCGAATACAATTTAGATATTGTACAATTCCAAATTAAAAAAAAAAAATCTAAATTATGATACATGCATGTAAGCATAGTTAATATTTTTTCGAAAACCGTGATTAGCAGCGTTTCAACTCGATCTATAGAGTCACCAGAGCAAAACAAATCTTGATGAAATAATTCACAAAATTTTAGAGAATGTCATTCAAATGTCAGAAAAATATTATAACATAGGTTATTCTCTTGTGAAGTTTATTATGGAAGCTACAACTTTATGTACACTCACCCCTAGTAAGATGACGAAGCTCTAAATCTACACTGGCATGATATAGAAGCTGTGAGCCTAATAGCGCCTTATGCCAACTAACTGCGGTTTCCTATACAATAGACCCATAAAAAATTTACAATAAAAGAGATGAATCACATACGAAAATAAAATTGTAAACGAAATACAGTGCTTTTGTTTTTCATAAGACTTAACAATTTATACTAAATTCCATTACTTAAGATTTTTTTTTAAAAATAAACTAGGGGTCTCTGCCCACTGCTCGCTCCGCTCACCAACACCAGAGGGAGACTTCGTCTACCCCCCGACTCACTTTACTTATTAACACATGCAGAGCTCTGCTCGCCTATTCGCTGCTTTCTTTCACTGAAAAGGAATATTAATAGTGCATATTATAAGACAAAAGCAGAATATTATTATGGAAATCCTCATAATAGAAAAAAATTCATAATATCTAGACCATTTTGCATTACAGCTTTAGTATATGACCCTTTTTATTTCTTTTTTACAGCCTTAGATCCGGACCGTGGTACCCCAGTCGGTAGAGCGCCGAGCTCGTAATTGGAATATTACGGGTTCGGTTCTCGAGCCGGTCAAAGACCTTCGTGTACAGTCGGTAACAAAAGTGTCCAAACACTAGCAAAAATTTCTATGTAAAAAAAGTACATTTCATACTGTTTTGTTAAATAAATCCTTGTCGAATCCTGTTCTTAGTCAGTGTAAGAACAGGATTCGACAACGATTTATTCAACAAAATCGTATGAAGTGTACTTTTTTTACATAGGAATTTTTGCTAGTGTTCGGACACTTTTGTTACCGACTGTACAGTAATGGTGGCAGGTGCACGTAAAATATGTCATGGCCGCAATATCCTCCATGTTCCCATTAAAATTATCTCTGGGGGCTACCGAAGCTGGGGAGCTATCCCCTTCGTGTAGGACCAAAACTGTGGTGGCACGTCTCCAGAACATCCGTATGGATGCGTCCCAGACCGTCGCCAATTATTCATAGCGCAGTAATGCTGCGACGTCAAACACAATCTACCTAATTATCTACCTACCTTCAAGCATGGATCATATTTTAATTTTCTAAAAGTAGCGAAAAAAAGTTGATATTTATTTTCTTTCTTTTTTACATCCATTGTTTCGGACCGCGGTACCCTAGTCGGTAAAGCGCCATGCACGTTATTGGAAGATTGCTGATTCGATATTTGAGCCGGCCAAAGATTGTTGTGTAAACTAATGGTGGCTGGTGCACATACAATCTGTCGTGGCCGCAAATTCCTCCATGTTTACATCCACACTATATCTTTGGTGATCATCAAAGCGGGAGGAAGGGACGGGGATCCCCTCAGTGAAGGATCAAAATTGTGATGGAAAGTCTCCGGAACATCTGTAGGGTTGTGTCCCAGACCATCGCCAATTACTCATAGCGCAGAACTGGTGTAACGTTAAACCCTACCTACGTGCAATCATGGATCATATTTTAATTTTCCCGTGTAAAACGACTTTATGACAGAAGAACAACGTCACTGGGAGAAACTTTTTCAAAATGGCAAACAGAGTACCTTCATAAACTTGTCGTTTATAGATAATAACTACTTTAATTAATATGATAGAAATTTCTAAGCAGCTGAAATGTCTACCTTGGAGTATTCGGAACACATTGATACCTCTCATGACGCAAAGACCCTGCTCTCCGCTAGAAGATGCTGTCGCAGGCAAAAAAAAATTGACGCCAGTGACAGTAACGTTTTTTTTTTAATCTATAGAGATAAATCAATTTAACTTTTTTTAACGCTATTTGTTCAATGATGGTGTGTTAGAAATTTCGATTTCAGAAGTACTGATTAAAAAAAAAAAAAAAAATTGACTTATTATTTACTAGCAGCCTGCTTCGCTGGACATTATACTTAAATGAGATGTCAAAATTCCATATCTTTATTAATAACCTAAGTTATTGTTCCTGCGGTATTCAGTAGAGGTTTTCCCGCTCGCAACGTGAGGTCACCAGGTTCCCACTTCCTTCGGCAGCAACTTACCCGCTTCTTACTTCCCTTTCCTCAGCGGCTAAGTTTGAAGTTTTGCGAAAACCCACGAAAGTACATATTGCGTACACTTAATCAACATCCACACACCAAAAACTCGTGATTTTAAAATAAGTTAAGGCGGATTCAAACAGGAAAACGTGTTTTTATACGAGTTTATTGCCTCCCGACCCCAAGGGGGATAAGGAGGAAATTTCGTAAAATTCCGGTACAATAAGACACATATAAACGATTTACGCACCAAATTTCATGACCGTAGATCCGATAGACTTCCCAAGACAAATTTAGCGCTAAAAAGGGGTCTCGATTTTGCTATTTCGTTCTTTGTAACATTTTTAGGTAGAGTTCTACTCTAAAATCCGGAAATTGCGAAATTTCCCGCCAAAAATCGATTTTCCCTCTCCCTCCTCTAAAAATCGAAAATTCCTAAATCGCAGATAATGTTTTATTTGTACTCGTGCCTAGTCTACCCACGTGCAATTTCTTTACTAGGAAGTAATTTGGAGCCGAGCTCTGCTTAGAAATGTGTTTTTGACTTTTGCCCCCCCCCCCTCCTCCCAGGGTGGGAACGGGGGAATTAAAAAAAAAAAAAATTATAGATATATTTTAAGTTCGGTAAAGATCTAAATTCTTGCCAAGAGCCGTTATATTCCGCCTAGCAGTTCTCACGTGATTCCCGGAAAAAAATGCGTTACAGACATACAGTGGGTAACAAAAGTGTCCGAACACTTGCAAAAATTCCTATGTATAAAAAGTACTCTTCATACGGTTTTGTTAAATAAATGCTTATCGAATCACGTTCTTATACTGACTAAGAACAGGATTCGACAAGGATTTATTTAACAAAACCGTATGAAGCGTACATTTTTTACATAGGCATTTTTGCTAGTGTTCGGACACTTTTGTTACCGACTGTACAGACACGAAGACTGACACACACACACACACACACACACACATATATATATATATATTATTTCAGTTCGTACATTATATCACACCTACAAAATATTAAGAAAATTTAAGTTCTATTGGTGATCAGTATAGCCATGATACAGAGTTTTTAAATGTAAAATATCGTTCATTTTTCTAACAGCATTGTCTGTCCAAACTTAAATGCAAAATATTTAAGTATACCTAAAATATATTCTCTAATAAAGTATTTAAGTATATACGTATCTAAAAAATCGAAATCAGGGATATCCAAGGTGCTGTAAGAAGGATAACATTTCTATTATCATTTATTAGAAATAATATTTTTCTTTTGAAAAATTTCCGATGTAAAACAATAAAATTTTGTCTATTCCTTGTACGATCTTAATTTTATTTTTCTAGATTTACAGATAACCTCTAACACATTTTTGGTTATAACTCTATGATTATTAAAGATGAACTATATAATCTTTACTGCACTGCCAAGTTCTCAAAAATTCGAATATGAAGTTAAAATTGAGTGTTGCTGTTAAAAAAAAATAAAATTTTCGCTCATTTAAATATGTAGAGAACCCTTAATTCAGAATTTCATATCGTTTTCAGAAATTGCACTTAATTTCTTGCTGAATGATGTCTATTAGATTTTCCTGTGTTCAATATTAACGAAATTACAGCGGGTGTTGCGTTATTTTCCCCCCTACTGTACATTATATTGTGTACTTAAAATTAGTCCTATATGAAAGCATATAATATAAAATAAAATAAGCTTCTAGCAGTTTTCAAGTATAGTTTAATATATCCAAATACTTAAGTTAACCCTGTAAACGAATGATAAAAGACTTCCATACCACAGTCCACACGAAATCTGCTTTTATCTCTATATATAAAAAAAAAAAAAAAAAAAAAAATACTGTCGTTGGCGTCAATTTTTTTTATGTGCAACTGCATCTCCTGGCGAAGGGCAGGGCTCTTCGTCATGAGAGGTATCGATGTGTTTTGAATACTCTGAGGAAGGCATTTCAGCTGCTCAGAAATTTCTATCATTTTAATTAAAGAAGTTATTAACTAAAAACGACGGATTTATAAAGGTACTCTATTTGCCACTTTGCAAATGTTTCTCCTATGACGTTGTTCTTCTGTTACGAAGTCATTTTGTACGGGAAAATTAAAATGTGATCCATGGTTGTAGGTAGGTAGGTAAGTAGGAACTTTGGGTTTAACGTCGAACCAGTACAAAATAAATGTCAATGTTGCTATTAGTAAATTTTTTGTCTCTACATTTAGAAAATTCACTTTCTTACTAGCAATCTTTTATGTTGTTTATAAAATTTTCTATAAGTTCTTTTTTTTTTTTTGGTCAATAATGAAATAATGTCATGTCTGTATGATTGTCAGCATTTCTTTTTGTCTTCAAAGTATATTTATCATTTTCCCCTCTATATATGAAAAAAAGTTACTGTCGCTGGCTTCAATTTTTTTTTTTTTTTTTTGTCTGCGACCGCATCTTCTCGCGGAGGGCAGGATCCTTCGCGTCATGAGAGATATCAATGCTTTTCGAATGCTCCAAGACGACATTAGCTTCTTAGAAATGTCTATTATTTTAATTAACGATGTTATTAACTAAAAACGAAGTGTTTATAAAGGTACTGTAATTGCCACTTTGAAAACAGTTACTTCCATGACGTTGTTCTTCTGTCAAGAAATCATTTTACGCCGAAAAATTAAAATATTATCCATCGTTGTAGACTGGTTATGTTTAACATCGCACCAGTACTGCGTTATGTGTAATTGGAGACGGTCTGGGACGCACTCCTAGGGATTTACCTGAGACATGTAATCACAATCTTTACCCTCCACGGAGGGGATGGCTCCCCTGCTTCGATGATCCCCAGAGGTAAAATTATGAAGGGAACATGGAGGACTTTGCGGCCACGACGGATTATATTTGCACCAGCCACCATCAATGTACAGGACGGTCTTTGGCCGGCTAAAGTATCGAACCTTCAATCTTCCAATTATGAGCACGGCGCACAGTGGATCGAACAATGTTAAAATACGAACATAGGCCCAAAAATCAATCTCTAAATAACTGATATTTTGCAGTGAAATAATTTAAAAGAGTGTCTAAAAAATACAAATATATGGTTATTTCTTCAATTACACGAAGTTTTATTACATATAAATAAGTTCAAAACGAAAACTTTCAGAAATAAGATTTTTCGATGAATTTCAGTGACTTTATTTGAATAGCCATCAAGTAATACTTAAGATAACTATAAAAAAATACGAAATAAAAATACTTTTAATAATGTTCTAATAAAAGTTTAAGGTACTTCTGCGAACATTTTCTTGGTTTTTTTATGTTGGGATTCACGCATGAAATGTGAATATAAAATTATCAAAAAAATTAAATTATAAGTTGTGCAACTTTTTTTGACCAAAATTGTCCAAAACTTCAAACACATTTTACTACTCCCAAAAACATACATTTTAATCTGTGAAAAGGATTTTCGCCACAAATCGCCACTTTTAGAGAAAAATAAATTTTTATTCTGTTTACCCCCAAATTACCAATCGAGAAATTTATCTGAATAACTGTATTCGTTAATGACAGAAAAATTCTTAAACGGTTTATAGTGAAAATATTATAGAAATTAGATGATTAAAATAGATTTAATAAATCAAATATTATTTCTTATTTTTTTAAATATTTAATAAAATAATTAATTTTACTTTAAAGGTACTGAAAAGTACCGTTGGGCCCAAAAAAGGGGGGAAATGTAAATGGTTGTTGTGATATGTCATAAAATCTTAAAATTAAATAAATGCTTAATGTTAAATTACTAAATGTTAAAATTAAATATTATAATCCATATTACGATTTAAAGTAAAAGTTTCTGTGCAATAAAAATAAGACAAATGGGAATTCTTCACAGAGTTAGTCAGTAAATGCTTGCATGAGTTTTCTATTGAAATACTGTATAAAAAAAGAAAGAAAAAAGAAGCAGTAATGTGATGATATATTTAACATTGTGTGCTAAATTAATTGTGTTATAAATATAGATTTTCTTCACGAAATTTTTATTTATTTCCTTTTATTCTCTTCTTTTTTTGCAACATTTGTTTCTTTATTAGGTATGTTTCTAAATACCTGTTTGCTGCAGAAAAATATGATACCGTTTAACCCCTTTATAATGCCAATTTTTCCTCAAATGGCACATTAAACTAATTTCACGAATAAAAATTGATGTTAAGAAAAAAATGCATTTAGCTTATTAGAAATAATTAATTTTAATTTTGACACATTATTCTCTTAGTTAATCGCAAACTTCTCACGACCCATTATATTAGCATAAGCAGAATTGCCACAAATGAATTTTTTTTTTTTTCCGCACCAATATTATAAAAATAATATTTATACTGATATTTTTCTAGAGAAATGATACACAGGAATCATTATTTTTTAAAACAATGGTGCCAGTTGAATAAAATGATAATGAATTTGGTGGGGAAAATATTCCTGTGACCTTATAAAGGGTTAAAAAAACATAGAATCGCTTTTAGTATTATACATATATACATATTTAAATCGAAATATGACAAAAAACATCATACATAGATAATAATAATACAATAACCTTCTTATGTTCGCTACTGCCTATACTTCGATCCACTGTGCGGCGCTTTACCAACTTAGGTAACACGGCCCGGATTCATTATTGTTTAAAAGAAATAAAATAAACGTTGTTTATAAGTTTTTTTATAAGTGCATTTTTCTTTTTCTCACCCCCCGGCCCCCCCCTGTCTTTTTTTTTTTTTTTTTTTTTTTTGTAAATAATGGAATAATGTTGTGTCTATATAATTGACATCATTTCTTTTTGTATTTAAAGATTATTTTTCTTTTTCTTTTTCCTCTATATATTAAAAGTGTTACTGTCGCTGGCGTTAATTTTTTTTTGGCGAGGAGGGCAGGGTTTTTCGCGTCATACGAGGTATCAGTGTGTACCGAATACTCCAAGAAAGACATTTTAGCTACTTAGAAATTTCTACTATTTTATTTAACGAGGTTATTAATTAAAACCGACGGGTTTATGAAGATACTCTATTTGCTAATTTGAAAATAGTTTCTCTTATGACATTGTTCTTCTGTCATTAAGTCATTTTACTTGGGAAAATTAAAATATGATTCATCGTTGTAGGTAGGTAGGTTGGTTGGGTTTAATGTCGCACCAGTGCCTCACTATGGGAGATTGGCGACGGTCTGCGACGCACTCCTAGGGATGGTATGAAGACATGCCATCACAATTTTTATCCATCACGGAGGGGATAGCCTCCGCTTCGGTGATCCCCAGAGGTACAATTTTGATGAGAACATGGAGGACATTGCGGCCACGGCGGATTTACGTGTACCAGCTACCATTAATGTACAGACCGGTTGTTGACAGGCTCCAGTATCGAACCTGCAATCTTCCAGTTGCGAGTTCGGCACTCTACCGACTGAGGTACCGTGACTCGGATCATTGTTGTAAAAAAGAAATAAAAAAGGTCATATATTTAAGCTGTAACGCAAAATGGTCTAGATATTACAAATGCGTATTCCAAAAAGAAAAAAAAGTGATTTTTAGCGTAATTTTCATAAAAATAAATAAAAGTAAATGTTGTGGTATTAAATATTATGTATTTCAATTTCACATTGATGACGGAGATTTTTATAATATTTTCGTACTCTTGTCTTGTGTTATGCACTATTAATATTCCTATTCAGTGAAAGGCAAAGCAGCGAATAGGCGGATAGAGTTCTAAATGTGATAATAAAGTGAATCAGGGAAAGGCAAAGCCTCCCTTGGGGGTTGGTGGTGAACGGAATGTGCAGGGGGCAGAGCCCCCTAGTGCGTTTAAAGGAAAAAAAAATGTCCGTTTCATTTCGTTTAGAGCATAGATGCTAGCTTTAGAGCATAGGCTATAGATGTTACACTGTACTTGCAAGAAATGTCTTCCACGGACTTAATGTATTTGAATTCTTTTGGATGGCTTTGTATAATAACTCTCAATGAAAAGTTTAGTGTAGCATCATTATATGATACAGATGTAGGATACCAATTTTGGGCTTCTACTACTACATGTTCTTGAGATATGCTGATAATTGACACGCAGACAGACAGATAGACACACATATATCAATCACTAAAAACATGATTTTCAGATTCTGGAGACCTTGAAACGTGTTAATATAACAAAAACTCAATTTCGAAAATTTAACCTCAAAAACAATATTTTCTCTACCATATATATGGATATGAAAAAGAAAAAATAATAAATTTATTTTAAATTTATCGCATTATTCTGCAAATGAAAACGCTTATATATGTATATATATATATATATATATATACAAAAGAAAATATCTTAATATATCAAAGGAACGGTATACTTATATAAGTAAAAAAAAAAAAAAAGTTAATACAAATTTTTTTATTCTTTTTTTTTTTCCCGCCTAAAAGAATTATTTTAGAGAAGAAATAAAAATATGTGTCGATAATGTTTAAATACTGCATTCAATTCTTGACTGTAGACATTTTAAAATAAAACTATTTTATAAAATATATAGAAAAAAACATCAGGTCTACCCGACGCTGCCTGAATTTCTGGAATGCTTACAGCATTGCCTAACCAAAGGAAGAACTGAATAAAAAAGAATTTGTATGATAGAACAATAATACTAATAATAGCCTTCTGACATTGCGACTGGTCGGTTGGTTGGTTGTGTTTTACATCGCACTAGTGCTGCGCAACAGACAATTGGCGACGATCTGGGACTCACCCCTAGAGGTGGTCCGGAGACATGCCATCACAATTCTGATCCTCCGTGGAAGGGATGACTCTCCCGTTTCTGTGACCCCAGTCGTATAGTTTTGATAAGAACATGGAGGACATTGCAGCTACGACAGATTTTACGTGCACCAGCTGTCACTGGTGTACACGACGGTCTTTGGCCGGCTCCAGTACCGAACCCGCAATCTTCCAATTACGAGCCCGGCGCTCTACCGACTGTACTACTGCGGCTGAACTTTGCAAATGAAAGTTTTGAATACATGAATCTCAAACTCAATCAAGGAGGTCCATGAAACATGTTGATGGATCAAGAGGCCTCCTGTGTAATTTTGTAAACAATATTTTTAGTTTTTCAGAAAGGAACATAACGATTAATAGAAGTTTGTTACAAAAAGTTAAAGATACTTTTCATGAAATGTTATTATTTTTATCTTTTACAGAAAACTATTTTACATATTTGAATAAAAGAAAATGTTAATTTACATGTTTATAATAATATATAAATATTAATAATTGTGATGTAATTTATTTTATTAAAACAGAAAAAGAAAAACTAATAAATAAACTATCGGTAGTTTTCAGTCATTATTATCATCATTATTATAAAGATTTTTTTTTTATTATTAATATATATATATATATATATCTATATATTAATAGGCAAGCATAAAATTTGTTGTCCCTTTTTAACATATTAATTATGGGAGTAGAGGGTTGAAAATGGTATCATTCGAAAGGTATGGTTAGCCGGAAGGTGCGAATAATAATATTATTTTCTTACGATGTCAAGAAGGTATTTATTTTTTATGCATTTTCCCCCATTTTTCCCTTTTATACACGTATTCCTTCACATTAAAAAATACCTAAAAGTAGAAAGTTGTTAAATCTGGCAATTTCATAAAGCTCAAATAAAACCATAGACACAGTAATTTGTATAATGTAGCATCACTATACGCAAGCGATGTGATGACGTCACTGTCTGTCCATGGAGCCATGTAAAAGATTTTCTATGTTAATTGTCCATTGAATTTTTTGTAAAAAATTATTAAAAAATAACGGAAATTATCTGCAGATTTTAATTCCGATATTTGGGTATAGTTATATATAAGTTACTGTCTACATGTGTTTGATTGAGTTATTTTTTCTGTAAAATTGATAAAATTTTAATTTAAAATCACAAAACTCCAGAAAAAAAAATGGCAAACTTCCAGTTTCGAATGTAAACATAAACATTTCATTTCAAAGGGTGATATTTAAACAATAAATATTCAACTAATATACTAAATAAAAGGAAAATGGATTTGTTACTAACTGCTGCATGTATAAGTAGACGATACGGAAAAAATTCCGATTTTCATTTTCTGCTGAATTTACATGTTTTGAGCTTTCTTTACGTTTCAATTAACTGAAATTGGCTACTTATTTTTTCAAAAAGTGTCTTTATTGCTAGCTTTTGTGGGTAGAAGAAGCAAGTAGAAGATACATAAAAACTTTTGATTTCCAGTTTTCGATGAATTTACACGTTTTGAGATTTCCTTGCATTTTAATTAAGTGAAATTAGTGAAATTGACTACTTATTTTTATTTTTTAAAAAGTGGATTTATTATTCTTTTCTCTGCATATATAAGTAGAAAATATAAGATTCAGAAATGTTTTAGATTTTCGTTTTTCCATAAAGTTACACGTTTTGAAATTTCCCGAACTCAATTCGACCATTTTTGAAAAATATCTTTTTTTTTTTTTTTTTTTTTTTTTTTGTTCAAACACTGTACTTTATGAACCAATCGAATTAATTTAACAGAATTTGATACTTGGTTGGACCTTGGTCTGACATGGTACCTATTATTTTCTGGGCTGTAACACACAACAAGGGCCGTTTTCACGATGCGATTTTCTCTCATTTCAGGAAAGTCTAACATCTACAGAGAGAAATAGTTATATTAAGTAAAACTCTGCTGATTCAGTTAGAGTGAATATTGGCAAACAATTGCCGCAGCTGTGTTGCAATTGCATTCCGTTTAGGACAAGGCAATAACTTTGCTTTGCCTCGCTTTGCAAAAAAAAATGGTCGAGTTTCGACCACTGGGCGATACTAGTATATATGAATTAACAACATTAATATTTTAAAATGAACATGGTATGCCATGTTTAATCAACAAAGAAAAAAAAAAAGTGAAATAAAATTGCTTCTTTTTTATAATAATATAAGACATAAAAAAAAACAAAAAAAAAACAGTTTATAATCGTGAAATGCTATTTTGAAAATTAAATCTGCATCGTTTGTGTCTCATAGCAGATTTAATTTCATAAATGTTCTAGTCATTTGCTAAATTAAAAAATATAAATATATGTATGTTATACAAATATTATTATTTTTTAGTTCTGTTTGGTAAATAGATAACATTTTAATTTTGTATCAAAAATAATTTATGTTGTTATAGCTACAAATAGCGAACAGTTGTCTTATGTTTTTGTCTGAAACAAATCTCTTGGTTTGCGGAGGAAAAATATATCTGAAAAGAAAAATATTTGTTTCATTAATAAAGTAGCTTAAAAGTGTATTATAGAAGAAAACAAATGGAACTTATTCAACTATCTAATTCTGAAAAGACTCAGAAATTTGTTTTTTCAAGAAACAGAAGAATAAAGGCTGATGGAAATCTCAATGCATTTTTCAAAATGTTTAAAATATTTGGTATCGATATTTGCAATAGAAATGGTAATGAAGCAGATAGGTTTATTACGTGTACAATGAGGTACATTATGAACTTGAATTGGTTAAACTGGTTTATGGTGGCAATTTCTTCGCTGTATCTAGCGTCTGTTAATAGGAGTTATCTTAAAAGGAGGATAATATTAATTATCCTAAGGATAGTCTTATTTACAAGTTGGTGTTACATTATAAAATTTCAAACTAAAATCAAAAAACGAATCATAAAGTTACAAAATTTACTAAGTATTTTAGAAATTGTTCCTGCTAAGAAACACAAAATAATATCTTATTTATTTTTTGCATTAATTTGTATCATGTTTGTTGTTTCTTACGCTTACAGTTTTGATGAAAATGCTTTTATACTTATTACTCAAATCTATACATTCAACTCTGTAGACCCTCCTTCTGTGAATTGGCATTTATCGATGATATTTTGGCATCTATATCATATTACATTTTACTACGGATATTTCTTTTTATGTTACTTTGCGTTGTTTTATATTAATATTTGTTATTACATGAAGATGATATTATCCCGACATATCCAAATTAATAAAAGCCTTTTGAAATGTCGTTTAATAAAATCTATAGACATTGACGCCTGTATTAGTCGTTATGATTCTATACTAGCTACATTTAAAGAGATTAATTCAATGCTATCTTTTTCCATATTTTTAGGGAGCAGCTATAAAGTTTGTGGTATTTTTCTCGCGGTTTTATCTATGTTAAATGAACAGAATAAAATTTCTCTAAAAGATCTTTCTTATTTTGTCTCCAACTTTTCATTGTTTACTGGAATAGTGCTTGCAGCGTCATCAGTGAATGAAGCTGATAAATTAGCAAAAGAGACTAACATTCAAGTTTTGATATATTTCAGCGAAAATGACAGAATTAAGACAAAAAGAAGTGTTAATATTTTCTTTCAAATATGCCATTCTCCTGCTTTTGTCCTTACTGGATGGGACTTTTTTGAGTATACGAAAGGACTTTATCTGTCAGCTATTGGCTGTCTGATAACTTATTCATTACTTATAGTACATTTGTAATTACTTAATGCAACGATAAAAAGAAAAAAATATATATATGTTGTTATTATTGGCTTATGTATGGATTGTTATATCACGCTCGTAAGTGTATTTAAGTTTTCGATAGGTTATTTATTACAAATATATATATATATATAAATATTAAACAGCAGCTTTAAATAACCACGATTAAATAAGGGGATTTCTGAACTGCAGAACTGCAGTTCGGGAATGATGATAAGTTAAGTGTATAAGAGTACCGATGAAAAATCGGAGTTATGAAAATATAGTAAGGCATCGAAAGTAAAATTATCATACTAATATAGCTACTGAATATCGAAATTCACATCATAATTTTATGGTTCGTTAAATCATCTTTTTTCGCTTAAACACGTTTAACATGATTTGCTTTTAATATGAACGGTTTCCTCATTTCCCGTCAAAATGAATACAAACTGCAATGTTTTTCATATTTTAACACGAAATTGCCATATTTGAAATTTCGCTTTAGACGTACCTTTTCTGATGTGCCCTAGTGATAATTTACGATTAACATGAACAATTTTTTTTTTTTTTTTTTTTTTTTTTTTCCGAAAATGTGAACAATTTCCTTTTTTATATAAAGAATAAATTATTCTTATACAGTATAGAAATCACAACAAGTCCTGTCCAAACTGTATTACAAAATTTTGTTGACAATTTAAAAACTATCAACAACTTAGTAATGTTTCAAAGATTGGGTTGTAATAATTATTAATAATCTTAATAGAAGTCTTAATAGTTTTAGTAGAAGTCTTAATAGTCTTAATGTCATAATAGAAGAATGTTCTTGATTCGAATGTGGGAGAAGTTAAAGATAAAACTTCTAAGAAATCAAATTAAAACTTCTCTTATTTTTTTAACGATCTTGACTATCGTTTTAACTACCCTACAAAAAAGATTGCACTGCACAGATTTTAAAAGGAATAAAAATAAAAATATTACAATGTGAGATTTGAAAAACAAGTAAGCATCGGAAGATAAACAGCTATTATACATGACCTTCAGATTAAAAAAATAAGGTAAGATTTCATAATTATGCAATTGTAAACCATGAATGAATTACAAGAAATCATCGTTCTTTACAAATATATCATCCTGTTCCAGTAAAGCAATAACAAGCCTACTGTATTACATAGAAAGGGAGAAAAGAGAAAATCTTTCTGCTATGTCGTCTTAAAAAATGCATTTTCAGAAAAAAAAAAAAAAAAAAAAAAAAATGAAACTTGACTTACTATGAACGCGTACTTCTCAATAATTGTGGCTTGGCCTTATAAACATTTTTGCAAAATTTTATTTTAATAAAAAAATAAAAGTATTTTAAATTACCTTCTTGACATTGTAAGAAATTAATTTTTGCATTCTGCAAATCTGGCTAATAATACCTCTCGGATGATACCACATTCAACCCTCTACACTCATAATTAATGTGTTAAAAGTGTACCAAAAATTTCATACTTGCCTATTAATATATAGATACAACAGCAAAAAAAAAAAAAATAAAAAAAAATAAAAAAATCACTATATTTAAAGGGGACTAATGTGCAAGTTGTACCTGACGGGACTAAAGTGAAAGTTGTACCTCACGGGACTAATGTGCAAGTTGCACCGAACGAACAAACTATTTCTTTCAACGAAAATGCCTACTAACCCTGGACGATAGGTCTAATATATCGTATCATATTATATATCGTATTTATCGTAATATAACTCAATACTTATTTTGCTTCCTTCTTCCACTCGTTTTAATACGCATTTTTTATATGCATAAGCAGCCCCCGAAAAACAAAAACATTAAATCATTAAATTCATTTTTTTACTTATTTTTATTTCATATTATTTCACGCGCACTTTTTATTTCCTAATTCAAAATTATTAAAAAAATGTTTTTCGATATCGCTTGTAACGATACTGATTATTATTAATTTTCTTTTCTTTTTCTTTCAATAATAATAATAATAATAATAATAAAAACATTTTGAAAAAATTCTGGCGAAACAGAATTTAGTTTAAAACGGAGGACTATTAGTTTTTTTTTTTTTTTAATTTTTTTTTTCTTTTTTCAAATTATAAAATCGCATTCAAATTATTCAATTAATTTTCGATAAATTTTAGATTTCGACAAATGTCCAACTATCGAAATCGACAACGCAAAAATCCCAGATTGAGACTAATAGGCCCTCAGTCCTAATAAATAAATCACTATTAAATATGCGATGGACAAGAAAGTGCACCAGTAACTTAAAAAAAATAGAGACAATTTGAAAGCAAAATAAATTTTAGAAAGTGGAATATTCTACTAACAATGAAGTAGAAAAAAACATCAATTAAGTAAACGATTCCGCAATGTCAGACTTTTCTCATTTCCGGAGAAATATAAAAGGAGAAAATGTTGGATTTCCCCTGATATTTTGAGCATGAAAAAGTCTTTATGCTCATTAATACGGCTCCAGAAATTTTAAGCATGCAAAAATGTAAATTTCTTGCATGAAACAAGTGAAAAACTGTAGTAAATGATGAGAAAACAAAAATTTTTTACAACAAACAAATTATAAATTAATTTAAAGTGATGTGCTCCATCAGATATCTTCAATGCCGATAAAACTTCAATTTTTTGGAAGTCAGATATTTTTTTATTTAGAGCATTAAAAACTAAAGGTACTAAAATTTCTGCCAAAATCCTTTTGGCTGCTGTTAATATGATCTCAACAGACAAAACTTAGTCATGGACGTTATCAGTGATATATGATTCTATTAAAAAACTGTGAATTACCTCAGATTTGTTCAACAAGTGGCTCAAACAAACGAACAACAAATTTAAAAGAGAAGGACAAGGACAAAATATTAGTTTAACATTGTATACCTTTAGTGTACATTTTGACAATTCAGAACTTAAAGCAATTCAGTAAAATTTTTACTAAAAACGACGACTGCAAAATTACAGACAAGCGATCAATATATAAGAAAATTATTATAGGATAGAAATAACCTTTTTCAAATATATATATATACATTTGATTTGTTAAAGACGTGCCATTTTCATTAACTTGTTGGACACATACTCAGAGTTCTGCAAAGAAAGACGTATTCTCCTATAATATTGAAAATAATTTTTAAAAAGCTAATTTTTTTCTTTTTCTCTTTTCTTTTTACTTTCTTTTACCCATAAGGTAAAGTACTGTTTCGGGTAAAATTTTCGAAATTGAAGTTTTGTTAAATTTACATGTTTTGAGGTCCCCTAAACCCAAAAATCCTGTTTTTAGCGGTTGGTCTATGGTGTGTTTGTCTGTTATCAGCATATCTCAAAAACGAATTATAGAAGAAAGTCCAAACTTTGTATTTTAAATTTGTATGATATAGGGATGTTACACTAAACTTTTCTTTGAGATCAAGCAAATGGTTCGTGTAGAGGGACAAGCAAGATAATTTAAATGCATACGTCTATGAGGAAAATTGCAAGCAAGTAGAGTTTAACATCTATAGACTGGACTAAACCAGATGAAACGAATATATATATATTATGTAAAAAAAAAAAAAAAATATATATATTATGTAAAAACATGTTTCATGTAGAATATGGTATAGAAGTCATTCACTGTTCGTTTACAGGGCTACACAAGACAACTAGATTATAGTGTGACAGTACTTGAATATTGATAAAAGTGTACTTCAGGTTGCGCCGTGTGTTATTAATGTAGGACTATATTTATGTTCACCATGTGATGTGTAACTTTTAGCAGATATACATGACTGCAAATATTTAAGTTAAAACATTCTTTTTTATTGTTAGTTGAAGTCCTTTACTGTAATTTTTTAACATGTTCAGGAAAGTTGTTCAGGAATAGAAATAAATACCTCATAGTTATATGGTAAATAATGTACTTTTTAAGCTAAATATTCATCGCTTGGTTTTTTATATATTCAGACGTTGTAAGGCTTCCTGAATACCAAAGCCAAGTTTTAAACGTTTGATCTTTGTGTGTGTCTGTTAGAATAAATTAAAAACAAATAATTTCAGGCGATCCAAATGTTATATTTTGAAGTTAATGTGTCTGTTACTAGAAAAGTTTGATCAAGATTGCTAAGTTTCAAGGAATGTGAGTGTGAAAATTGTCTGAATAATTTTAAATGAACTTTTGAATTTAATAACAGATTTGAATTTTGTATGAATGTAAGTAAAGTAATGAAATGGCGGGTCGAAGGGGGTGGTAGCTCCCTCCTCACACATAATATCTTGTCAAATAAAACTGTTTTGAAGCCTAATTTGAATTGTTTTAACATAGGTTTGCATAACTGTACTCGTTACCTTACCCCTTAATCTGAAATCTGTGTTGATAGTATTAAAGTTCAGGCTGAGACGTGTGAGTGACACACCAGATTATCTTTCAAGTGAAATTTTGATCATAAGTTTACACTGAAACAAAACAATCAATAACTTTCGATATTTCAAAAGTGCAGGTACGTGCATTTCTAAAATATTTTACTTTTGAGGAATATGTTTCAAGAGGCGACGAAAGAAAATAAACTTTCATTACGGATGACAATATGCTTGCTCTCTTAAAATGAAAGAATGGAAATAACTGAACTTGAGGGAATTTTCACGCATTTGCCTAGAAGAAACGCGCCCTCTCATCTTGAGTTATTTCATAAAATTGAATGAGTCAACATAATACACTCAAACTTGAATTATTTATTATATTTGAGTAATTTTATTATTTTATAAATGTTTTAATACAAAAGATTTTAGTAAATTGAATCACTTTACAATGGCGTTTTCCGTTGCACGTTGTACTTGTACTCTCCACGCTACTGGAGAGATGCGTTGCAGCGAGAGCAGTGTTGCCACTTATAAGGGAAATGAATGAGAAGAAATAACTCAAATATCGATAAATGTAGATAACTCAAGTATGCTTAGAAAAAAAAAACTACAACTTGAAATGGTGAATTTATAAATTTTTTTTTTTTTTTTTTTAAAAAAGAGAATAGTGAAATAAAAGAACACACATGTTCGGTAGATGAATTTTACTTTTCATCGGAAATTGAGCAATCTTGCAAGAGTTTCATCTCTTGCAATACTATATTTCATCAATAATTTTTTCCATACCTGAGCAATAATATTTTAAGATTGAATATAATAGAAATTATTGATTAAAAAAAATAGCGGTTTAAGATTTCTGTCTTAAGACGGAAACTCTGGCACGCTTAAAACAGAGGAAGAAGGGTAGGACAGTTTTTTAAAATGAATAAAATAAACATTATATGAAATATTTAATGTTCAAGGTCTTTTGAGATGTAAACAGAAAGTTCTAGCGAATCATATAATGCCTCGAACAAATTAGAAGGTATAATATGTGGAAAAAAATGTGAAATAATCTTGTGTGTCACTCACATGAGTTTCTTTTACCCTGAAATTTAATACTATACAATAATAATTTAATAATATTAAACTATATTTTAACATTAAGTACTGATTGGAAATTAAGGATTAAAATAACTGCAGCCGTTTAGCAGTTAAAAGAGTTGGGACTGATTTTTTGGGCACCCTGTATTTTCTTTAGATCGTAATGATATTACAATGGGACCTATTTCAGACCAAGACCTTTTCAACAAAACAAAAAGTATCAAAATCGGAGTATCCGTTCAGAAGTTATGAGCTTTTTATGAAACATAAAAAACAAACAAACATACGGTTTGGATTGAGAACCTTCCTTCCTTTTTGAAGTCGGTTAATAAAAACTTGTTCTAAATTCATTACTATGACATGTTGGTATGTTTCCCATTAGGGAAGTTAATTTCTTATTTAAGATTACAACCAGAACTGAAAAACAATAGATCCTAGTTTAATTTCATTATGTGATACTTTTTTTTATCATAACAATATTATATTCGATACTTTATTACTTAATAACCTAGCGAATTTTTAAAAGAACAAGTGAATATTTACCAATTTTATGATTTGTATTTTATTAATTTTATTACTTATTTCCATAAATTTAATTAATTTATTACGTAAACTACTATTATGTTATGGCCATTAGAACTTTCTTTGATACCATTCTACGTAATGGTAACACCTGACAGCATGGCATGACAAATTTTTGTGCCCAGGGCGCTCCTTTTCCTCCTCCTGCATACACTGTAAAAAATATGTCCTATTTGCTGCCAGAAATTCTCTGTAATTTGAGAAAATACGCGTAATTTAAGAAAAAATTACGTTGTCAGAACGCATTTTCTCAAATTACAGAGAATTTCTGCCAGCAAATAGGAAATATTTTTTACTGTGTAGATTAGTTTAAACTGTAAAAACTATGAAGGACATAGTGAATGAGGGCAAAAGGGCAAACTGCCCCCTAAATTCACAGTTAAAGAAAAGTTCTGTAGTAAAAAAAGAAAAAAAGAAACTAATTTAACTACTGAGCATGTTCTTATATTTTCTATAAGTTGAGATATAGGCACACCATTGCCAACAGGGGCGAGGAATGGTTCAGAAAACTATGGAAGCACAGAAGCGAAGCGCTTCCAAAAGCAGAGGAAGAATTAATTCAGTCTTTCGACGAGGCGACGTTATTGGATTACTTTATAAAAGGCTAAAATAGGGGGAAGCGCTGCTTCTATCGCTTCCATAGACGCTTCGCCACTGATTGCCAACTGTACGATAATACCCGCCAATATTTCTAATTTTAAAATCAGATTTTGCGCTAGTATGTTTTGATAGAAATGCTTTATATTAATTTTCTACGAGTAAATTTATTGTAGAAAATTTCTGGTGTGAAGTCTTCCGCCTAAATTGAGACTTGGCAATTATCAGTATGATAATTATCGTACGGTTGGCAATGCTGTATAGGCATCTCGTAAATGGAGAAAACTGCAACAGAGCAATGAAACCTGCTGAGAGATAAATACAAAATCTAATGAGCAACAATTAATGTGAATGTCCGATTAAACATAAATTTCTCGGAATTCTGTACACTTCTCGTGGGATACAAAACCAATAAAATTTTGGTTTTACATCTACAATTATAGAGAAATATTTTTAAAAACTGTTCACCTCTCTTGTACAGGGTACCTCAAATCATACAAATTACTCATTAATTAGAAGTAAAAACCTTTCATTAATTCAATACCATTTTCTTATATATATATACATAAAATGCAATTACCACAAGGATCTTGAAGGACATTTGTCCTACTCGACATTCGAGCTCAGAAGAAACATAAACGGAACGTCTCCAACCGTCCCAGATTCATGTGGGACCATGCAACTCATCCAGAAAGGAAACTGTCGAAAGGTACATTGAGATAGATAGTCACTACTATAATATCTCGGCGTATAAAAGTTTATCGTGTAATTGCGAGTCCCACCAAGTAACAGAGGTGTCAAGTTATTAAGGATTGCCGTAAACCTCACACCGTAAAATTTTAATAATTAATATTATTTTGTAATTGTTATATGAGATTTAATAATAAGACCACTATCCCTAAAAAACTGGTAAAAAAAATTATTTTAGTTCCTCATCATACTATAGATATATGGGGAACTTCGGTAATCGTGAAACTTTTCGACCTCGGTTTTTTTACGTTTTTACACGTTTTGAGATGCGAGGAATCCCAAAATATCAAAGTGAGTGTGGTGTCCATCTGTAGGGTGTCTGTTAT
Source organism: Salticus scenicus (assembly GCA_963930645.1). Taxonomy (NCBI): domain Eukaryota; kingdom Metazoa; phylum Arthropoda; class Arachnida; order Araneae; family Salticidae; genus Salticus; species Salticus scenicus. The sequence continues at coordinate 148,691,608 of OZ005662.1, forward strand.
AGTTTTTTAAGCCGTTATTGTGTTAGTTTGTTAGATAGCGTACACAATATCTCACGAAAAAATGATCGCAGAGATGTCGGACCGGTTTCAAAATATTATGTATGACACTTGCAAGAACCCTATTTATTTGTAACATTCTAATTAAAATACTTCAGAAGTTATTCCAAATTTATGATTTTCTTAACATGGTAAAACAGGGCAACACTCAAACGTGCATGAAAGGAAATTTTTTTATCGTACAGATGTAAGAGCAGCTTTTACATGTCAGTTTTAATGTCAGGACATGATTAACTATAAACATGCTACTTTGAATGTAAATGAAATAACTAAAGAAACGTTTTATCATTTACCTTCTTCGTCAATTAACGAGTAAAAAGGACAGAAGAAAAATTCTGGGACTATTTTCGTCCCGGAAAAGTTTTTTCCTCTGTCGACCACACAAATATATATATAAGTATATATTCACGCACAGACGAATAAACAGAAAAAAATTTAAGCTCGAGTCCAGCCCGGCCCGAGATCAAACTAAGAAATTCGGCCCGAACTTGGCCGAGCCTGAATCCCGAGCCCATGGAGCATTTTAGCCTTAATTCCACAGCGGAGACAGGCGCATACACGCACAAACTATTCTTAATTTATACAGATTTATTTTCTTATTTTTATCGTTGGCATGTGCGTAGTTAAGATATTTTTCATATAAATTGACAATATTTTATAAGATATTCAGTATATTTCTATTATGATTGCAGTACATTACTTTTACAGTGCTTTTTAAAATTTCTCTAAAAATTCTGCACTTCTATATAAAATAAAACATGCTGAATGTTTTTGAAGTTCTCAAAATTAAATGGTAATAACTTTTTTATTTTATATGCTATATTTACAGATATGTATCGAAAAATTATACAGGATTTATATTAACAGTTATAAAAAATATTAATTATTTCTATATTTTAGTGATACAGAATCATCGCAAACACTATTTTTTTATTAATTTTTTTGTCTAACCCATAATTACACTAAGGGACCGAAAAAAAAAAAATAAATGCACTCGGATACTTTTATTTTTTTTTTTCAAAAATCAATAATTGTATTATTTAAATTTAGGAATAAAGCAGACAGTGATTTTGCTGGATAACGAATTCGTACCCGCTCTGTACCTGTTGAATACGAATATCCGATATCGGGCAAAATTACCATCAGTTTCATTCCTATTTCTCAATGAATAAATTGGCCGTTTTTGAAAGGAAACATAAAATTATCTAAAGTAATCTGGTGTGTAACTCACACGACTTTCTCTTACCCTGAAATTTAATATTATAAATAAAGAGCGGAGGTTAAAGGGTAAGATAACGAGTACTGTTATGTAAATTTATGTTAAAAAAATAAAAATTAGGCTTTGGAACTACTTTATTTGACCAATAATTCTGTTTGAAGGTGTCCGCAACTCCTGTTTTATTATTGTACGTACATTTATATAGAAATGAAATCTGTTATGAAATTCAAAGGTTCATTTAAAATTATTCAGACAACTATCACACACAACATTCCTTTAAACTCATCAATCTTGATCAAACTTTTCTAGTAACAAGTGTATTAACTTCAAAATACAGCATTTGAATCGCCTAAAATTATTTGTTTTTAATTTACTCTAAGTGACACAGACAAAGATCAAGTTAAAAACTTGATTTCGGTATACTGGAAGCTTCAAAATGTGTAAATATACAAAAAAAAAAAAAAAAAAAAAAAAAAGCAAGCAATGAATATTTAGCATAAACATATATTATTTACCATATGCCATGAGGAATTAATTTCACTTCCTAAGCAGCTTTCCTCAACATGGTAAAATATTATACTACATGGTAAAATATATTACTTCCACTAACAATAAAAAAGATTGCTATAGTTTAAATATTGGCAGCCCTGTATGTATATCTTTTGAAGGTTATGTACACACCATATGGGGCATACAAATAGAATCATACGTTAATCACACACGGCACAACCTGAAATATACTTTCATCAATTTTCAATTATTGTCGCACTAGTATTATCTAGTTCTTTTGTGTAACCCTGTAAACGAACAGTGAACGATTCCCATACCATATTCTACATGAAAGATGTTTTTACGCATAATATATATATACATATATATTTGTTTTATTTGGTTTAGTGCAGTCTATAGATGTTAAACTATACTTACCTGCAATTTCCCCCATAGACGTAATGTATTTGAATTCTCTTGGGTGTCTCTGTACACAAACCATTTTCTTGATCTCAACGAAAAGTTTAAAGTAGCATGCTTATATAATACACATTTAGAATTCTAAGTTTGGATTTTCTGCTATTATTTGTTCTTGAGATATGCTGAGAACAGACACACACACACGCACACATACTAATCGGTAAAAACATGATTTTTGGATTCAGGTTTCAGGGAACCTGAAAACGTGTAAATATAACAAAAACTCGATTTCAAAAATTTGACCCAAAAACAATATTTTCTCTATCATTTACAGGGGTAAGAGAAAGTAAAAAAATTGAGTTAGTGATTTTTATTTACTCTCAACATAAAATAGTGCGTCTATATATCTTCCTAGATATGTGTACATATCTTCCTAGTAACTAGTAATACATCTAAACAAACGATGATTAGGGTTTAAGTTTAGTTATTTTTTAATTTATCAGTTTTTTGTGTTTTCTGAAAAACTATATCCGATGGAGAAAACATGGTCTGAATGTTTGCTCTACACATATTTATAACCTAATCTTCATTTCAAAAGATGAGAGCGACCCTGTTCTTCAATTTTTTTATAATGTTAAGAGCATTTTATAGTGTGAGTATATTATTCATAAATAAAAAAAATGAATGAATAAAATGAATAAATAAACCTTATTCGTTTGTTAATCTTGCTAAACGGTTGAGCTAGGAGTATTTTTTGTCATTTTTACCAGATACTAATGTTGTTTCTTAATTTAGCCGTAGATGGCAGCACTACAGAAATTGGGACTTAATGGTAAAATGACAACTGTTTAGAAAATAACTTTGTACAGAAACTGTAATTTAAAATTACTATGTTTTCTGACAATTTTAAATAAGTATTTTTACTTTTTAAAATATATTAATACATGTGAAAAATGGGTGCATTTTAAGGGATCACATGATTTTTAATTCTTAATAAAAGTACAGAAAAAAAGTACGATGTTTAAAGCTAATGGAAAACTTTAAAATTAGTACTATTTAATACTGACAATTAAAGAATAAAAAAGTTTTAAATTATTAATCTAGCAAAAATTACTAATGTTATTCACGATTCGTAAGTTAATGTAATTTAGAATTTACGTATAAACATGTAACTTTCAATAAATTATTTCCGAAACTCCATTCTAGAGAATGAATTAATATCTTTAAAATATTTAAATATTGTAGTGAATAATAAATTGAAAACTTCCTATAATTTTTTTTATTTTTTCAAAATTGCATGATACCTTTTAAACATTTTAATTCAAGCGATTTATATAAAATTTATTCATTCTATAGAATATAGGTTTGGGAACCTTTTAACTAGGAACATCACGGATTGCACCGTGACAAAAAAAAAAAAAAAAAAAAAAAAAACGGGCATTATCGAGCTAAAAAGACGGGTAGCACACGGTGCAATGGCATAGACCTTGTATACTAGACCACGCCACCAATAGGGCTGACCATTATAGCGAATGTCTTCAACATGAGGGTGTAATCTGATACCTCCATCCTTTGTTCTGAGTCTCGGAAGTCACGTGAACTGGACTTAGGGGTGATTCCTCTGAAATCTGTAAGAAAGCTCTCTCTATTTTCCCCCCTTTCATTTGCATGCATGAACGATTTAAGATGGTTATGTCAATTCAAACGCAATTTTTTCGCTTGCAAAATGATTTATCATAATTTTTTTTTCTATGTAATTAATCTATGAAAGTTTAGCTTTCCATTCATGCGTAAATCTAAATGCTAAAAAAAAAAAGTGCGTGTACAATAAAAATATTAAACAACACAAAATTCGTTCCTACAGAAAAATAACACGGTGATCATTCTTCACTCTTCCTCCAGGCCAACATCTCGTGACAATTTTGCTGGGGAAGCTCCTTCATGATGCAGACAGATACCGAGGGGGGATGCGTGGTCTATATATATAAGGTCTATGTGCAATGGCATATGACTAGTTTTGTCCCCTTTTAAGCCGATAATCCGCCCATCGTTTCTTCCAGAACGAATAGGAGATGCTGTGTCGACCCCCTTTTCCCTGTCAAGCAATGACCGGAGAGGTAAAGAGAAGACTGGAGATCTTGGGGAATTTTTCAGAGACTCTTTTATTTTGGACCTAGTCGAGAGAGGCTATGGGCTGACTTCAGAAAGAATAGACATAATGCCTATAATTTATTTCATTTCACTAGATCTAAGTCTGTACATAAAATTTTTTGTAAATATTAAAGACACTAAGTAAATATTGTGTTCCTAAAAATAAGCCCAATGTTTTCATTTCATTTTAAGCCTCTATTTATTTTACGTAATTATCTCTTTTCTTCCACGCTATCATACGACAATCTTTGTAAGCCAAACACCGTCAGGTACCGTCGTCTAGAAATATTTATAGAACTTTCATGCCTATTCAGAAAAAAGTTGGTCGTCGTTCATTAGTCTTTTCTAGTCTAAAGTGAAATAATTATAAGATAAAAATTTTTTTATAAACCATGTTTTTAAATTTTCTGTTGATTCATATAAACGCTACTGAAGGCAGCCGGAACCCCAGCAATTGGATAAAAGTATTAAAAAAATTCCTTGCTATCGTCTTTTGAGCTATTATAAAAGTTTCAAATGGCTATCTAGCCGGGAAGTTAGTTAAAAGTTGATTGCAAGCTTTGTACTGGAAACGCTGCCGAAGGCAGCAGGGTCCCGAAGCAATTCGATAAAAATATTTTTAAAAAGCATTTTTACCGTATTCTGGACTATTCCGAAAGTTTCAAATGTCTAGCTACTCGGGAAGTTAGCTAAATAAATTTTCTGTTGAATCATATGAACGCTGCCGAATACAGTAGGGACCTGAAACAGCTGACTAAAAGTATTTAAAAAATTGTATTGCCCCCGTGTTCTGAGCTATCCTGAAAGTTTCAAATATCTAGCTAGTCGAGAAGTTAGTGAAAAATCGACTGCAAGCTTTGTACTGGTGACGCTGCCGAAGGCAGCAGGAACCCGAAACAGTTGGCTAAAAGTATTAAAAAAATGCATTTTCACCGTGTTCTGAACTATTGCGAAAGTTTCAAATGTCTAGCTAGTCAGGAAGTTAGTTAAATAAAATTTCTGTTGAATCATATAAACGCTGCCGAAGGCAGTAGGGACCTGAAGCAGTTGACTAAAAGTTTTTAAAAAAGTATTGTCACCGTGTTATGAGCTAGCCTGAAAGTTTCAAATGTCTAGCTAGTCGGAAAGTTAGGGAAAAATCGATTGCAAGCTTTGTACTGATAACGCTGCCGAAGGCAGCAGGAACCCGAAACAGTTGGCTAAAGGTATTAAAAAATGTATTTTCACCGTGTTCTGAACTATCCTGAAAGTTTCAAATGTCTAGCTAGTCGGGAAGTTAGTGAAAAATCGATTGCAAGCTTTGTACTGGTAACGCTGTCGAAGGCAGCAGCAATCCGAAGCAGTTGGTTAAAAATATTATAAAATTGCATTTTCACCGAGTTCTGAACCATCCTGAAAGTTTCAAATGTCGGGAAAGTTAGTGAAATCCTAGTCGGGAAGTTAGTGAAAAATCGATTGCAAGCTTTGTACTGGTAACGCTGTCGAAGGCAGCAGGAATCCGAAGCAGTTGTTTAAAAATATTTAAAAATTGCATTTTCGCCGTGTTCTGAACTATTCTGAAAGTTTCAAATGTCTAGCTAGTCGGGAAGTTAGTTAAATAAATGTTCTGTCGAATTATATAAGCGCTGCCGAAAGCAGCGGGACCGGAAATAGTTGACTAAAATTATTAGAAAAATGTATTGTCACCGTGTTGTGAGCTGTCCTGAAAATTTCAAATGTCTAGCTAGTCGGGAAGTTAGTTAAAAATCCATTGCAAGATTTGTCCCTGACAAACACACAAACCCACAAACAAACAAGAATCGAAGTTAATAAAAACATGGTAAAATAAACTGCGAAGTATAGTTAAAAGTATGCAGTCCTCAATGATATCGGACACCATCATGATGTTTTTTTGTTAATTACTGTTTGTTAGATGCTTTTTTTGTTAATATATTAATTGCTTTTATCACGGTATTTTCTACCTACGTTTTCTAAATCACATTCGACTACTGCATTTTATGATATGTTTGAATTGAAATCTTTTACTTTTATTTCCATTGTCTGTAAACTTTTATAAAATTTTATTCACAACTATTCATAATTTTGCGTGTTCTCTGTGATATGGCGTAATTCACATCATATATTTCCATTATTGAAAGACGTTTAAAGACATTTTAATTCTATAACAGCTCCAATTGGTCAAACAAAAATGGCTAAACTATATATTTACTGCGTATAGCCCTTGATAAAATAAAGAAAAAAAAAGTTCTTTTTCTTTAAAAATAATTAACAAAAAATATCTAGCATTTTTTAGTTAATTACTTAAGATTAATAACTTATTGTTATGAAGTCTACTTAAAAATAATAATGATCTACACTTCATAGCAAATGAATAATTATTAAAATCAGAAATATATATATATATATAAAATTCATTCAAAGTTCTATAAATGCGATGGACTGACTACAATGCTACCGAAAATGTGGAATATTAAATTTGTTTTAGGCTATTTTTATTAGACTACAAATATCTGTTTCAAAGAAAAGAGATACTTTTTACTTAGAATACAATTCAAATAAAATCATTAAATTAATTTTAGAAAATTTCTATTAAACCCTTACTTTCGCCAGTAAAAGATCATTTAAATTTTAAATTAAAAATCCTTTTTGATCTAGTTATTCGTGTGAAAATAGTTTTCATAATTTACATAATCTTTAATTTGCATAGCATTTAGCCAATTAAATAATTTAAAAAATCCCAGTGTAAAGCAAAATGATATTTACTTGGTGCAATAATGAGATAATTAGGTAGCAGATAATTGTTTTTAAAATACTTTAATTAACCAGTTGATTGGGAGAAAAAGGATTTTCATGTGAATCGGTCATTTGAGAAACACCTCATATCCAAAAAAGAAAACTTTCGGGAAATCAAAAAAAACCCATCTGGTCCATAATTTAACATCATATATTTTTTGAATTTTCTTATATGTTTCTACAGGGGTTTGGTAAGCCAATTCTACCAAAATAAAATTTTATTATTTTTATTTTGATATTTAAAAAAATTATAAACGTTGTTGGAGATGTGTTGTTTCTCAAATGACTGACTAAACGATATGTTATCAGGTATGAAATAAAAGGTAAAACAATTCAAATTATTAATAAAAATCAGTATTTTATTTTTCAAATAATATATACACATTTTCCAAACATTGTTTCTTAAAACATTTCAATGTCATCCATATCGATAGTTGGCCAGTCATAGATTTTTGAATAAAATTCACCAACAATGTCTGCAGGTATATAGGCTTTGACTTTCTTGAGGTCATTGATTTTGTTGATATTGATAGGTACACATTTTTGCGGGTAGGCACTGATTTTTGGAAGCTCTGGTAAACCAGTTCCCGGTTTTTTCAAGTCAAAAGTTTGTTTATTGAGTCCACCAATAAAGTTTTTTACTTTAACTTGGCCTACATGTTTATTAGAGTAATGAAACTCCATAAAAGTTGAAATGTTGAATTTTATTTTGTTTTCCTTTGGCATATTCCTTGCTTGAGTCTCCGTAGATATTACATTTTTTTTTTTTATAAAATTGACCACACCATGATATAAAATCCTTTACTTTTTCACTTTCTACTATTTCCACCAGGAACTTGTCCTGAATAGCAGCAGAGTGCAGCATAAGTTCAGCATACTGTTTTACTGTGTAAATCATGTCAGTTGTTTTAATTTTTCGTTTGATTACACTAAAGTCGCGGTCACACGGAAGGTACGAATACCTCGAATAGGAAAATAGTGATGAATACTGTCGAATCGGTCAGTTTCTATTAGGGCAAGAAAAAACCGCACAACCACGGTGTTTTTGTTTTGTCCAGGTGCACCATCGGAAAAAAAAATGAAGATGCCTAACACCAGCATCAAAAACTTCAATGATATAATCAACTAAAAATGAACAAATTTCATTTGGTCCCTTCTTAGCTAAGCCCTCATGATATACATTGTAAAAGAGATTAAGTAAAAGAGAGTTTAATAAATAGTGGTATAATGATAGATATTTTTCCAACTTTCCAGTAAGCCATAAATTTCTCTAAGTTAAAAAAGAATCGAAAATCAGTAAATCTCCATACTGAAACAAAACCAAGTCTCTTTTTCTTCTGACATAATAAGAGTATATCGTTCATACAGCTTAGAAGAGTGGGGGGGGAATGAAAACTACGTGTGAAAAAAGATTAGACATATAAAAAGACAAGGTATCTGAAAAAAAAAAAAGAAGTAAACTCGCAAAAAATAAATAAATAAATAAATAAACATCTCGGCTACGAACCACAGGCCACGGCCTAGGCATCTAGGCACGTCTCAATGTGCCTTTGTTAAGAAGGACAGGTAAATCCCCAAATCTGATTTAAGAGGTCTCAAAGGGATTATACGGGAGCCACATTAAAGTAGAATAACAAGAAACAGTGCTACCACCAGCCACATTCTTTTGTAAGTCATTTGAGAAACAACACATTTCCAGGAGATGAAGTGTTTCTCAAAGGAATGGATATTTTCAAATGCGGCATCACCATGGTTATTAAGTGGAGATGAATTGTTTTATGCGTATTGGATTTGTCTAGCCTTCACCAACAATTTAATATGTCTAACTCAATTTTGGCCAAAAATGGACATGAGGTGTTTCTCAAATGACTGATTCATGTGCATTTAGGTATAATACATGGAAAAATAAAAATACAGTAAATAATTGAAAAAGATGAATTAATTTTAATTTATTCCTATGTGTCAAATACATAGGTGTATTTCATAAATTGATAAAATAATTAACTACGAAAAAAGATATTTCTCAAATAGTAATTTACTTTTTAACACTAATATTATTTTATCTTAATGTATTTAGTAATATACTAAAATGTTCATAATAATGAGCTTTTTCTGTAATTTTAAGAAACATATAGAGAAAAACAAGAATGAATCGCACGATAGTTCCTACTATTTTATGGTTAACCTCATATGCGATATATTCTGTGAATCTATGCACATGAAGTCACTCTGGCGCACTTTTTAAGCTTTTCCTGTGCAATATATAAGCTAATATATATACTATATTCGCATTTTAAGGGCGGGATAGTACCTTGTGAGACACAATTTGTTCCTTGTAACATATCTTTTACGATTATTTATAAGTCAATACGTATGGTATATTTTAAAGTGAATTTTTTTTTTAAATAATATCTAGTATAAAGTACTAACTTTAAAGAAAATGAATCTATTAAAACATTTGAATGTTTATATTGTTTTAAATAATAAGAAATATAAACACAAAAATAAAAATTATTCACTTCAATTATCTTTAGTTTTCGCATGATATTTTCTTAAATATACAATCTACAAACCCAACTTTTACATGAAATTGAAGCAAAATAAAACTTTTATTGTGTAAACCCCACAGGTTAAGGATATATAACAATTCAGTATTTAAAAAAAAAAGAAAGAAAAGTAAAAACTAGAGTTGTACCGAGTACTCGTTATATACTCGGTACTCGGCCTACTCGGCCAGTTTGCCGAGTACTCGGTACTCGGCCAAATATAGACTAAGTATTCGGCCAATACCGAGTAGTTGTAAGAATTTCATTATTTTTATGTATTATTGAAAGAAATGTATTCATAAGAGTTGTTTATTAATAACTAAACTAAAAAATATGAAAATATAAACATAGTCATTAAACTTTCGCTGCAAACAGCTTTCTGCAGTTAAAACGAGCAAGCAGATTGCCACCAAAATCTGTATAGAGACGATTCATGGTATGAGCTTATCCATTTTAGTTACAAGAATTTGAGTATAACCAACTTGCATGCGTGTAATATACATTTTTTTTTTTTTTTTTTTTTAAATAAAAACTTATTGTATCTATAAAACAGAAAAAATAAAATATTTTAGAAAAAAGAACCCTTATATAATACTAATATAGTAAATAAAACTTCAGTTACATATTTGTTATAAAAGTAAGACACTTTCAAAACTGTAAGAAGATTGGTTTTTAATTTAAAAAAATAATAATTATGAAAAAATTAAATACACTAAAATGTTATTAATAATATATTTTAATAATCAAAAATGTTGTTTTTCAAATTATGGTAACATGTAAGCGAATTTACAAAATTCTAAAAACATGACTGCGTCATATTCGATTTTGTTTCTAACGCTGACTATAACAAAATTTCAGTCAAACAGATCTAATGACTATAAGATCCAAATTTTGCTTATGAAATCAGTTAAAAGTCGATATTTGAGTTACCCCATGGTTATACACTAGGCACGTTTACCGTACTTTTTTTTTTTTTTTTTTTTTTTTTTTTTTTTTTGTTATGTATATATATATATATATATAATATATAATATATATCGATAGATCGATATTAACATTTATCTTTATACATGTATTTAAATCTGTTATTAAATTAATTTAAACTTTTTAAATGCGTTCTCGAACTTTAAATGTAAAAAATAAAAATATTATATGGTACTTTTAAAAATAGTTACACTTTTGTATAAAACTGCATAATTTTCTTTTTGTCATGTATATAATTTTAATATATTGTAATAAAGAAAAATGATATATACTGCATATTTTTTTAAATTTTTAATTATTTTAATTTAATATGCATAAAAATCACTGATATGCATATTTCAGTATAAAGTTGCTTTTAATTTTCTTTTATAAGGAAAACAACTTTTATAAATTGAATGCTAACACTCCAGATATGTACTAGCAGTGAAATTAAATTTATTATTTTATTATAAAAAAATTGAGGAAAAAAAATGAGCAAACAAATTCAGTAATTTGTTTTATGCGGATCTTTCTGAAAATTGATCTTTTGTTACGTTATCTATTTCACTTCCAAATGATATAGAATCTCGTTAATGTAAAGTATTTGTACTGTCAAAGTAATTGCACTGATGAAATTTATTACTTTATGATATTGCAATAAAGAAACAACAATTACTTAAACAGCTTTTATCATACAAAGAACATGTTGAACATAGCAACAAGATATCAATTATCACTTGGTTACCATTTTTGCATCAATAAAAACATTGCCATTAATTCCTTTTTGCTATTGCATGCATATTTTATTAATAATAGCGTAAAGAGAAGGTTTCACCTTTTGCATAAAATCCAACTAAACTCTGCAAAACAGTCCTTGTAACTTAATTAATTTGTTTTAATTGAGCATTGTAATGCCATTTTTGTCGTTCTACTTCATTGTAGTCTATACCGACAATGTTACTGCTCGAGAAAAAAGCCATCTAACACAAGAACGCTGTACTTACCTAAACACATTCGTGTATATTATCCCAATGTAATCGAAGCTTATGGTAATTTCAAATCAGGATATATTAGATACCTTCAGTGATCTAAAACTAGAACGTAAAGAAAATATTGTATATATTCTTTTATATTGTATTATGATATTCATTTATTGCCATTCCATTTTATAGATATCAAGATACAGCTGTATAAAATACATGACATAATTTGACCGATATTTATGCATTATACTTAAAATGAAACAACTAGTCATCATTAGCATTATATGAAACGTGTTTGATACATCTCCATTTTTTTAATGTCAGATATACTTTCATATTAAATCAGGAAATTCACCGTGCAAAAACTGTAAAATCGGATTGACTCTGCACAAAGATAAACACCAACTTATCTCAAGCTTTAATAACTATGCGATTTTAACGCAATAGATCGAATTAGATCTTCGGTTGCATCAGCTTTAAAACATGTATAAAATATAAAACAGACAGGCATGTGTAATATGATGATAATCTTAAATTGGATTTTTAAAATGTTTGGTTTAAATATTTTGTGTCATAACAAAAAACAGTTGAGGAGTAATAAAATGAATTTTCTGAAAGTGGTAACTTTCTTACAAATGGCCATTCATTTCTTACCTGTAGTTAGAAGGTTTACAAACGAACAGCAGATTTTAAATTACTCTTTAATGCTTCGTATTTCCAGTTTAACGTTTAAAAGCATATGTTTTTTCCTTTGGTTTTTTATGGTTTTATATGAGACACAAATGTCAAAAGCCATTCAAAATATACATAAATTAGGCAGATTACATATTACAAGATGGTCTCAACTATTGGAGGCAGTTTTTGTTATGTCTACACCTGTGACATTTGGCTTGCTTATAATTTATAATTTATACCCATTCAATAAAGAACACTGTGAGGTCGTATTGAAAAATTACGGCATAAACGTTGATCTAAATACATATATTGTAATAATCACAGCTGTTTTAATTAGAATATCAAGCAATTCTGTTGAGTACTTAATTTATATGTGTTTTGTTACTCTATATATTATAATGTGTAACAATATGATACGCATACTAAATTCGTATATTCAAAAAAGAAAATTCATGATATGTAGAGATGCTGATACTATTGCAAGATATTTCACCTCTTACAACTTAGTTATGCAATCTTTTCAGTCATTTGAGTCAACTTTTTCTTTCGGTATATTACTAGCATTTTCAAGCAGTATGTTAAGTTTGCTTTTATGTGTGACGGTATTAGCAAACTATGGAGCTAATTTTTACTTTATCTTATTCGCTATGATAAATATAATAGGAATAACTGCAGTGACACTTACAGCATCACGTGTGAATGATCTTGACAAAGTAGCCAAAGAAATTAATTTGCAAAACTTAGAGTTACTTTTAAAATCGAGAAAGCAATATGAATTGCACAACATTGTCAATATTTGGAGATCGAATATCTCTCCGCCATTTGCCCTTACTGCATGGGGTTTTTTTAGTTTCACAAAAAGTTGTTATTTAAGTGTCATAAATTGTCTTATTACATACTATTTACTGCTGTTAAAATTATAAAGAAAAAAATAAAGCTTTTACAAATAAACTAGCAGGCTACGCCCGCTTCGCTGGTCACTATTTTTAAATGAATCACTATTGTTAATGAATTCTCAAAATTACATCAATTTTTATCGTGCGAAAAAAAAAGAGAAAAAAAAGTGTGATTGGAAAAAAAAATGTCGCAACGGGTCCCCACTGCCCTTGGCAGCGCAGGCAATTGTGCGCTGCGAGCGCGCATTTATGTTGAACACTCTTAACGAATCACTATATTATCGTAAGGGAAAAACATAAAAAAAAAAAAAATTCTCCCATCAGTGGAATAATCGGTTTGGGCCAACACTGCCTGCGGCAGCGCATACAGGCGCGCAAGTCTCGCATGCTCCTGCACCTACCGTTCCCGCCCCTCCTAATTATTTTAGACTTTAAAAAATACTCGCAGTCGTTCTCTCGGGCTTTTAAACCTAATAATACTAATTTACAACATTTTATCTGAATTTCTTTATTTTTACCCCTGCGCCTCATCCCTTCCCGCCCTTCGTAATCATCCTGTACTTTCGAAAATATCCGCAATCGATTTATCGGGCCTCAAAACCTAACAACACTAATTTTCAGCTCTCTAACTCTTATTTATATATTTTTGCCTTTTCACCTCCCCTTCCCGTCTACCCTAATAATTTTACAGATTCGAAAATATATGCAATCGATTTGTAGGTATCAAAAACCTCCATGTACCAATTTAATAACTTTACAAATTCGAAAATATCCGCAATCGATTTGTAAGTATCAAAAACCTCTATGTACCAATTTTGTACGACCTAACTCTATTTTTATTTTTGCCCCTCCGTCCCCTCCCACCGCCCCTCCTAATAACTTTACAAATTCGGAAATATCCGCAATCGATTTGTAGGTATCAAAAACCTTTATGATCCAATTTTGAACGGTCTAACTCTATTTTTATTTTTTTGCCCCCCCGCCCCCACACACACCTTACTGACTCTCCTAATAACTTTACACTTTCAAAAATATCCTCATTTGACTTGCAGATCTCTAAAACCTATCTGTACCAATTTTGAACGGTCTACCTATATTTATATTTTTTTACCCCATAGCCCCCCTTTCCCGCCCCACCTGAGACGAATTTCTAAAATTAAAGAAATTAGTTTTTATGTATTTATGGGAGCTATATTTCAGAGCAACAATATCTTACACATATATTTTTTTCTGTTTGCAATATAAAGGATTATTTCAAATCACGTTTTGCCCCCTCTCCTCCCCTCTTGGGGGCTGAATTTCGAAAATTCCAGATATTAGTTTTTAGGTGTTTGTATTAGATATATATTAGAGCAAAAATTTCACAGATATCTGTTTTTCTGTTTGAGATATATAGGAGTATGTGAAACCACGTTTTGCGCATGTGAAATCACGTTTTGCCCCCTTTCCCCCCTTGGGGACCGAACTTCTAAAATTCCAGAAATTGGTTTTTAGATAATTAAATTAGGTATATTTTAAAGCAAAAATTTTACGGATATATGTTTTTTTCTTTGAGATATGAAGGTTTTTGTGAAATCACATTTTGCCCCCTACACCCCCTTGGGGGGCGAATTTCGCAAAATTGCTTCTCAGGGGGTGCTTACACTATATGTTCTATAATCTGACTCAGTTTCGAGTCAGTGGCTCCAGTAGATTTTGCTGTGCGTTGATGAGTCAGTGAGTGAGTGGAAGTACTCTTTTTTATATGTATAGATAAACAAACTAGCATAAATAATTAAATAAAATACATTAATTAACATATTATTTACTAGCAGGCTACACCCGCTTCGCTGGTCACTATATTTAAATGAATTTTCGATAGAATTGAATTAATATTTATTTTTTTTTAGACCACATTAGAGACAAAAACTTAAGAAAAAAACTTAAGAATAAAAAAGAAACTGAAATTACTCTAAACCTTGCTTCGGGTACCCGCTGTCTACGGCAGCTCTTTTCCCGCCCGTGCTGCATCGAGGGCTCCAGGTTCCCACTGTCTGCAGAAAGATCTTTCCCGGGCACTTCAATCTGGATATTTTTCTGGATATTTTTCGACGACAGGGGGGATCTGCTACTATTTAAGAACTGCGATTTTAAAGATGACTGTATCTCAGCATCTATTAAATATTTTAGTTTTGAACCATGTATTTTATCGCCCATGCTATTTGCACTATATTACGAATTGATTCTGACCAATGTAATAAAATAAAATAAAATAAAAAGTAGATTAATATGTATATATATATATATAAACAAATAAATTTTAATTATTTTAATCCTTTTTACTATGAAAAATAAGAAGTTGTTCTACTATAAAAAATTAAACATATCTGTTATAAATACGTTTTTAAATTTAAAACTAATTATACTTAATTTTTTCTACTGCATTGCGATTTTATTTTCAATAAATATAAAAAATTAAAAAAAAAAATCGCCTTCAAATGAATGTATTAAAAAAATAAGTTGCGTAATAGCCGTTGCTAACAGTGTTGCCAGACTTGGGGACTTTCTTATTCAACCACCACCAATAATTTTGAGAAGTAAAATTTGACATACATAATAGACGATTAATCTTCGATGTGATTAGGCAACTGTTGCAATAAAAATTTAATGGTAAATGTTGAATAAAAAAGTCCCCAAATCTGGCAACACTGGTTGCTAAGATACGCAGACGATTGAAGCAAAACAATAAATCTATGAAAATTAAACAAAGAAGCCAATATTTAAAATCGGAAAAACATTAATTTAAAAAATTCAAATTCGAAATTTGAAAAAATCTCGATGAGGTGCACTCCTGCAGGGTCCCAGGTACTTATATCCCAAAATCTAAAAATTTAATATATTTAATTTTTCTACTGTATGTGTATAACTATTTGATTTCAATAAATATAATAAAAAAGATTTCTTCCTCAAATGAATTTAAATAAATAAATAGTTTAATAACCGTTGCTAAGATACGCAGACTTTTGAAACGAAAGAAATTTCTGAAAAAGGAAACATTGAAGCCAATTTTTAAAATCGAAAAAAAATTAATTTAAAAAATTCAAATTCGAAATTCGAAAAAATCTCGATGAGGTGCACACTTGCAGGCTCCCAGGTACCTATATGCAAAATTTGGAAGCTCTGCGATCAATAGTGTGAGCACCAGAGCGCAGACAGATACACACACACACACAGATACACACACAGACACTTCTCTTTATTTATATAGATTATAAGAAATGAAATTATATTTCAGTATGTGAATAGTATTTATTGATTTGGCATGTGTAGACTAAACATGTAAAGTACAAGATAAATCTCAATAATTTGAGGAAATTTTGTTGAATAAATATTTTGCCAAGAATCATTTTATGCGCAGGAACAAATGTTGTGATTAAAAAAAAGGAAATTATTCGATACATGGTATTTAATTTAAGATATTTTTTTATTTTATCTTTGCATTATTTTATTTCTTGTATCATTTACTCAAAATAAATAATTTTTTTGTGCATATTTATTTATTTTTCAATTTATCTTACCATGCTGTGCCAGATCTTCATCATTTAGTTAACTACTCACATTAAATACTTTTAATATAAGGTATACTACTATAATTGAAAAAAGAAAAAATCGCTGTAGCTAAAAAAATAAATTATAAAATTCTATATAAAAATTTCTGTATCGTGGGCCAGTGATGGTTAAATTTTATCGAAACGATACAATAGTAAAATAAATTATAAGTAAAATACGAAATGATAAATTTATGGGTAATATTTAAGCACAAGAACTCAGTTCATTTGTTATTGGATCATTTTATAGACAAATGTATTATTAAAAGTTGTACCTTTACAATTTTTGCAAGCATCATTTTAGACATAGCAATATTTTAAAAATATAAAATGAAAATAAATTATTGTCATAAACTGAGTAAAAAACGCAATAGCAAAAAACTTAATCAAAATAGATAAGACACTAAGTTATTTATTAATTTTTTTAACAATCAATATTATTTGAAAATAAATAAATTAATTAATTAAAATGTATTGTCAACATGGCGACTAAACGAAAAGTTAAATGTCGCAATTGGGGATCCTATATTTCAGCTTTACTGCCTGGCGATGTATTAAAATTGGGTGACAAGCATGAATTTTATTTTGAAATCTTTCTTTGGATGATTTTAGTTTAACTTCATTAGTGTTTCATCGCGCACTATTAATTTTATTTTTACAATAACTTGGCTTCCGATGAATTAAAATTAAAATTGGGTGGAGAAATTGGTTTAAGATTTATGAGTTTCAAATTTTAAAGGTAAATAAAATGTGAAAATTTCGCACGGGTTTGCTAGTAATAATAATAAATTCTGGGGAGTTTTTCACCCATTTATAAATCTGTTAATACTTCTTACATTTAAAAAATGTGTTTAATATTAACTTTAATTTCTGTTATAAAAACACGTGTTCTAATTCAACACTGTAGCAGCACATACCGTTGGACTTATTGCCGAAACGTCAGTGGAGGCCCTCTGTTGAGACTCAAAACGGTTTTGGGCTGTGTCTGTGTGTCTGTCTGTCTATCTGTCTGTCTGTCTGTCTGTCTGTCTGTCTGTCGCGCGATAGCTGCCGCAAAAATAGCGCTATTGACTTGAAATTTGGTACGCATGTTCATGAGCCCCACGAAATACGCTGTACAGTTTTTGGTATGCATTCCATTTGCAGTTCGTATACAGTGACACGCCAAAGTTTTTCTTATCATTACGGCCTATGGGAGGAATTTGTATGTATCGCGATAGCGGCCGCAAAAATAGCGCTATTGACTTGAAATTTGGTACACATGTTCATGAGCCCCACGAAATCAGCTGTATAGTTTTTGGTATGTATTCCATTTGTATTTCGTATACAGGGACACGCCAAAGTTTTTCTTATCATTACGGCATAAGGGAGGAATTTGTATGTATTGCGATAGCGGCCACAAAAATCACGCTATTGACTTGCAATTTGGTACACATGTTCATGAGCCCAACGGAATTATCTGTATAGTTTTAGGTGTGTATTCCATTTGTAGTTCGTGTACAGGGATACACCAAAGTTTTTCTTATCATATTACGGCCTATGGGAGGAATTTGTATGTACCGCGACAGCGGCCACAAAAATTACGCTATTGACTTGCAATTTGGTACACATGTTCATGATTCCCACGAAATTAGCTGTATAGTTTTGGGTGTGCTTTTGATTTGTAGTTCGTGTACAGGGACACGCCAAAGTTGTTTTTATCATTACGGCCTAGGGGAAGAATTTGTATGTATCGCAATAGCAGCCGCAAAAATTCTCCTATTGACTTGCAGATTGACACATATATTCAGGCTTGGTATAGAAATAGCTATTTATTTTTTTTAGGTCTATACTTTTTATGGATTGTATACAGGGACACGCCAAAATACTTCACATTACGGCGTATGAGGTGAATTGCGTTTAAACGCATTTTAACATATTTACTTTGCAATCAAGAAAATTAAACTAGCGTACGTGAGTAAGATGTTTAAACTTATGTTGTGTGAAGAAAATATGTGCTCTTAAGCTTTCTAATTAATTTACAGGACCTTACAAAAGTGTTCTGGCAATGTCACGTAGTCATCCAAACGATGTGAAATTTGGAACAATTATTAATTTTAAACGCAAAGTAAGCTGAATAGTTTTTACTGGTGTACACAATGTTTATGGTTTGTTTACAGAGACACGCAAAAGAATTTCGTAGCATTAGAGCCTATGGACAAACTTTTATTTAAGCGCGCACTTTAGTGCGTTCATGCTGAATTGAACTTAATAAAATTAACATACATTATAAAGATGCTTAAAATTATGTTTACTCTTAAAAAAGGTTATGTATAGACTAAATAATTTATGGGACCACACAAAATAATTCCGAGTATGTACTGTGATCATCCAAATGATGTCAAATTTGTTTGAAAATTTAATCAGTTATAATTAATTAGGTTAATTCTTATTATTGGCGTTTATAATGACTTTGGCTACTTTTTCGGGATACATAAAATAATTTCGTACTATTACGGTCTATAGTCGATATTTCTTAAAAGTTTATTTTAACATGGTTACACCCCATGAAATATAATGAAATTTTATTAGAATTTTAAAAGCATGTTTTCCTGTTGATAATTGTGGGCATAGAATTGGAAATTAGTTTAAAGGTTATGCAAAATATTTCCGACATGCTATGTAATTTTTTTTGTATGAAATTTGGTAGTTATGAAATTTGGTATTTATGAATTTCAGGGAAATAATACAAGACCGTCGTTTATTAAGAATACATATTGTTGCGTACTTGGGGGCCCGTAAGTTGTCCGAGAATGAAAGGCGAAACTTGCAAAAATTCCGTGATGTATTCTCAGAAAGTTCCAGAAAAATACAGGTCTATAAACCAAGAATCAGCTTCAGTTCAACCAGTAAACACAGCTTAAACAACAGCTGTTAACAGCAAAACAACAGTACAAACTGTTTAGCAATAACACATAAAGAAAGTCTCATCTAAAGAGGCTCAAAGCAAAGCAAGCATTTGACAATACTAACACAGATCTGAGACTTGGCGAAAAAATCCTCCTTTTATACTTTTCTGTCGAACACAGACTGTTCTGCAAAATTCTCGTATCTCATAATGAGATTAGAGCTTCCATATTTGGTATATCCCTAATAAGGATTTTCTAGCCAAGGTCGCCAAAAAAATCACCAAGGAGGGAAACAGTCGCCAAATTTGGCACCAAATTCATTTCTTCCCTTATTGGAGCTTTTTAAGTGTTTTTAAGGGAAAATTAGGCTATTTTAACGCTAAAACGACTAGAAATGCACAAAGTTAGCATTTTATTAACTTTACTAAACCTCTTTGAAAGAATTGATACAAAAATAAGTGCAATTATTTAAAATTCCGTAACACTTTATAAGATATGCAAATAGAGACACAGCGGGGGGTTGAGGGGGACTGCAGCCCCCCTCAGTAATTTATCTGATTATGGTAACAAGTCGATCGAATCTACGATTATATAATAAGTAATAAATAAAAGTGACTTATTGAATAATGTCTCACGTAAATAGGACGTTGAGGCTCCTGATCTGCTGATCCACTAGTTTAGAGTGGTTTCGGTTGAACCACGTATTCGCTTATAATGTCACATCTACTTGGTTTTAACTTAAATCAGTTATGTATATTTAATTGTTTTTATTTCCTAAAAAAAAAAAAAAAAAAAAAAAAAAAAAAAAAGATAAAAATCCTGTCAAAGAAAGAATTTAGTTTAGTACTATTAATTTTATATATAAAATTTTTATTTTTATTTTTTACTAGCAGGCTTTGCCCGCTTCGCTGGTCACTATTTTTAAATGAATCACTATAATTACTGAATTCTCAAAATTGCATTAATTTTTATCACGTGAAAAAAAAAAAAAAAAGCGAAACAAAATCTGATTAGGAAAAATGTCGCACCGGGTTCTCACTGCCTTCCGAAAAAATTCCCAAAATGCTCTAACTCTTATTTCCCCCTTCGACCCCCCCTCCCGTCTATCCTAATAATTTTACAAATTCAAAAATATCCGCAATCGATTTGTAAATATCAAAAACCTCTATGCACCAGTTTTGAACGATCTATCTGTATTTTTATTTTTTTGCTCCATCACTCTCCCCCTTCCCAATAATTTTAAAAATTCGAAAATATCCGCAATCGATTTGTAAGTATCGAAAACCTCTATGTACCAATTTTGAATGATCTAACTCTATTTTATTTTGTTTGCCCCTCCGCCCCCCTTCCGTCCGTCCTAATAACGTTACACTTTCGAAAATATCCCCATTCGACTTGCAGGCATCTAAAACCAATCTGTACCAATTTTGAACGGCCTAACTGCATTTCTATTTGTTTTTGCCCATAGCCCCCCCTTACCGCCCCTCCTAATAATTTTACAAATTCAAAAATATCCGCATTCGATTTTAAGTATCGAAAACCATTTCTCTACCAATTTTGAACGATCTAACTCTATTTTTATTTTTTTGCCCCCCCCCATCCCATCCCCCCCTTCTCACCCCTCCTAATAACTTTACACTTTCGAAAATATCCCCATTCGACTTGCAGGCCTTTAAAACCTATCTGTACCAATTTTGAATGCCCTAACTGTATTTGTATTTGTTTTTGCCCATAGCCCCCCCCTTCCCGCCCCTCCTAATAATTTTACAAATTCGAAAATATCCGCAATCGATTTGTAAGTATCGAAAACCTCTATATACCAATTTTGAACGATCTAACTCTATTTTTATTTTTTTGCCCCCCCCCTCTCCCCTCCCCCCTTCTCACCCCTCCTAATAACTTTACACTTTCGAAAATATCCCCATTCGACTAGCAGGCCTTTAAAACCTATCTGTACCAATTTTGAATGCCCTAACTCTCCCCTCCTAATAACTTTACACTTTCGAAAATATCCCCATTCGACTTGCAGGCTATTGAAACCTATCTGTACAAATTTTGAAAGGCCTAACTGTATTTCTAATTGTTTTTGCCCCCCCCCCCCCCCTTGGGGATCAAATTTCGAAAATTGCAGGAATTGGTTTTTAGACATTTATATTAGCTATATTTTAAAGCAAAAATTTTACGGATATCTGTTTCTTTGTTTGAGCTATGAAGGATATTTTGAATTCACGTTTTGCCCCCTCCCCCCCCCCTTGGGGCCGAATTTTTTCAATTTTTTTCTTTCCTAAACCATTCCTGACCTATAAGGAAAAAAACAAAAAAAGAATGATCGAAATCGGTCAAGCCGTTTACAATTTTATAATGGACATACAGACAAACATTCATTTATATTTATATATATATATAGATTATAAGAAAAAAAACTTTTTATAAACTGTGTTTTTAAATTTTCTGTTGAATCATAGAACTAACTACATTAGCACTTTATCAATGCGTATGAAATCTTTAAACCGATAGTGACGTCAATTTTTGTGAGATACATAATTTAATTTTTTACAATTTTTTAAAGCTCACGTTTAATTAAATTATTTATTTAATCACGTTTATTTATTTTTATGTCGAAAGAAAATGAACTCGTAAATTTTTTTTGGCAACAATTAAATTATAGCTAATATTTTAATGGCTATTTCTAAGGTATTAGGAGGTTATTATTTTCATATTTTAATTAATAATAAGAAAACTATTCGAATTTTTTCGAATTTTTTTTTTCCTAAACCATCCCTGACCTATAAGGAAAAAAACAAAAAAAGAATGATCGAAATCCGTTCAGCCGTTCTCGAGTTTTAGTGAGACTAACGAACAGCAATTCATTTTTATATATATAGATTTTTTTAATTTACTTTTTATCTCATTTTTTGACCGTCAAACTGGGCCACGTACTCATTAAAATGACTGAAAGGAATTAAATTAAAATGAACTGTTTCCAGTTAAATTTCATACTCTAGTTAATTTTAGAAAATCTAATTGTCGTGTCGAAAAACTATTTGCACCCCTGGATTAAAAAAGTCGCACCTTTCATTTGGCATAGAATTTGTAACGATAGGAGTGATATTTCTTTATTTATTTTGGTGTTACACAAAACTGGTCTGCAAAAATTCTAGATTGCAACTAATAGTCCTCCATCCTAAAAAAAAAAAAAAAAACTACAAATTTAAGTAGATCAAAGTTGCAACGCGTTTCATTTATTTTAAGTCTATTACAGACTTAGCAGAGTTAAATAATTCAAAGAAAAATACTTGATTACAATACAGAGTAATATAAAGAAACCTGAGGAAATTAACAGAAAGTCTGTAAATGAATCGAAATGAAAAGTTGAAGAACCAGCATCAATTAAGTTTTGGTATATGCTAGACTGAACTATTTTCTTCTTGTTGAATGTAAAAATAATTTTCAGTTTATGGAATCTCTTAGAAAGGTGTTAAGTTTGTTAGATAAAGTTAATATAATTAAATAATTATACAAATACAGGAGGCTGGTTAATCTAGAGTGGGTAATCGCGCTAGAGCTACGTTTAGGGTGTTTGGCAGAAAAGCCGAAGGCAGAAAAAAAAAATGTTAACCTTGAAGGAGAATTGTTAAATATAACAGTAGTTTCAATATGGATGGAAACATTTTGAATGCATTTAAAAAAAGTAGCAAATGTGAAAATGAACAACAAAAAAAAAAAAAAAAAAAAAAAAAAAAAAAAAAAAGAAAAAAGTGAAGTAGGTAAAGATTCAGGCATTATTGAAAAGATCTAACAAGGAAACATTCAAAAGGTGTCATCTTCAAAAAGTATTGAAAAAAAAAATGTGATTCTACTCTTCATAAAACACCAGAAAATGAAAAAAATATCGGCTGAAATTAATTACAGCGACCACAAAAAATTTTCAAAATTAAGCATATTTGGCGATTTCACACTGCTAGGCGATTAATTTTGAGTACTTGGCGGAAAAGCAAAATACGGTTCTGTTCCTACACGGCAATCTCGGTGCTAGCAAACGTATCGCCTAACAGCGCTAAATCCCCAAATATGCTTAATTTTGATAAATTTTTGTGGTCGCTGTAATTAATTTCAGTCGATATTTTTTTCATTTTCTGGTGTTTTATGAAGAGTAGAATCACATATATTTTGTCCAAATAAATCTTTGAAAAATAAGTAAAATGATGTACCACTCATAAAATATGAAGCACATATCAACACATAGTTGATATGGGAGAAATTTCAATTTTATTATGTTTATTATTAACATATATATGTAGAAAATTTTAATATTTCTAGTAGAAATCAACAAAGCACTCTAATTTACGTTTTAAGGAATTAAATTTTAATGAATTCTCAATTATATAATTGAAACAAATATTGGGCACATTTCTAAATTAAATATAAACAGATGATAAACATTAAATAACATCTAAATTTTGAATAATTAAATTAACTTTCTAAACTATGAATCCTAATGAATTTTTATTCAGTGTCATGCAAACAAAAGAATAAACAAATAAACAAACAAAATAAATTACGATTTTATAAAAACTCTACCAGAGCTAAATTTTATTCTGTCAAGTGGAATATATTATTGTTAATGTATTATTTACATTTATCGAGATTTTATATTCAAATTATTTTCAATAAGATATGGTTTACAGAAATTTTAAATAAAACAATTTAATTAAATACTCTGCTCATTTTTCAATAAATATTAAAAACTTAAATAAATAACTTGTAGCTTTACAGGGTGACATCCTACATGAGAGATTAATTCTTTTATTTTTATCAATTATTATTTTTAAATGAGAGAAAAGAAATGTAAAACCTTTACAGCATTTAATTATCGGGTGAATAAAAAATAAATATAGCCTGAATAGGAATCTATGTACATAATATTTAATCGTTACCAGTTTAAAGATTATATTAGCATATTTACACTACATCAAATTAAAGTCTTTTTTTTTTTTTTTTACGTGTAATTTTTAAAACTAGGAATGTGTGGCAATAAATTTAACAGATTTGCTATGGCAAAAATTGCCCACACTACTTTGGTTTATGTCACTATTACATTATATGCGTACTTGATTATTGGGAATTAATCAAAACCCGAATTGATAAATTCTTTTCAAAAGAAAATACAGTAAATATATATTTATAAAGTGTAACGCTGTCAATTAGGTTTTCTAATTTTCTACTTATTTTAACATAACTAAGCACATAAAATTATATTAAAATAATTCTCTCTCTCTCTCTCTCTATATATATATATATATAAAGATAGTTTCAAAAATTCTAAAAATTGTACATATTTAAATTTGAAATTGTATAAAATTTGGAAAGAAAAGAAAAAATGTACATACCCTCTAATGTTTGGCTACTTCAAATACGGATGTTTTTATGAAATTTATTTATTTTCTTTGAACATCAAGATCTTCAGTCAAGCTAAACATGTATATATTCAAGAATTACGGATCACGCCTATAATTCTTCCATAGACTAATAACCAAAAATACATCAATACATTAATCATAAAACCATCAATACATTACTAATAATAGTAACAATAAATTATAAAATTGCTCTAAAATAGAGCAAAATCACTCCGAATACAAGTGAAATGAAAAGCTTTACGTGTAGTGGAAAGGGGTCTAAAATACAGGAAACTCCGCAATGGAGCAAAATAGAAAAAATAATATGTAGTGAAAAGTGCTATAAAATAAAGCAAAATCACTCAAAAGTCGGGTAAAATGGAAAGCTCAAAATTTAGTAAAAAATGCTCTAAAATGGAGCAAAATAGAATTGCTCCGATTATGGATAAAAATCAACTCCTAAGGAGTTGCTCATTTTTATCTCCGAAAAGGAGTTAAATTTTGCTCCTTCAGAATAATTTTCCCTCGAGAGAGTATATATGTCATATATCACTTCTTAAAATTATTGGTGACAGTTGAATAAAAAAGTGCACAATCTGTATCAGGTGGCGCTGTCTACCGCTTGAACTGTTGCCAAGTTTCCCGAGCCATGCGGAAGCCATCTAGTTTAGAAGGCTATGGTAACAGTCGTTATGCACACTATTTTACAAAATCAATAAAAATAATGAGATGGATTTTTAAAATATTTGGTTTAAATCTATTCTGTGATTACAGTAAATAATTATAGTACAATGAATTTTTTAAAAGTGTTTGCTGTTATATAAATGTTTATTCATATTCTGGTTGTAGTTATATTACTTTCAAGTTATGAGCAGCTCACAAAGCAAAAAAATGAAGATTCGAATTTCGACTTTATTTCTTAAAATTATTTCTTGCGTTCCGTGGTTTTTCATTTACTCATCTGAGAAAAATGTTTCATATGTTATTAAGACGATGCAAAAGTTAAACAAATCATATCATACACAAGATAGCAAATTGTTTAGGAAGGGCATCTATCATGATTACTATTGTAGCGTTTGTCTTTATTGTTACTTCGGAACAATATCCTTTCGATGAAAAGAGATGCAACCACCTTTTGAGGAAATACCACATTCATTTTTACCAAAATATATACATTTTAAGAATTACAATAATAGTTATCGTAACATCAAAGAACATTTATCGATTTTTACTCCCGATGACTTTTGTTAATCCGTACGTTATAGTAGTGTGTCATAATATGTAATGCGTATTAACTTCCTATATTCGAGAAAACAAATTAGAAATTTTTAGAGAAAATAAAAATAATGTAAGGTATTTTACCCAATATCACACAATGTTACGATAATTCAATGTGTTTGAATCGGCTTTTTCTTGGTTTATACTGCTAGCATTTTTAAGCAGCATTTCAAGTTTGTTTTTAAACGTGACAATCATTGCAAAAAATGAAGCCACCCTGTACTTTGTCTGCAACGCAAATACAATTGTGTTATCAATTACCTCCGTAACATTGATAGCAGCAAGTATCACCTATCATGATAAATGTACCTAGGAAATTAATTTGCAATATTTAGAGATTCTTCTCAAATAAGGAAGATGTTTTCGATTAGACTATGTTGTGAATGTTTGGAAATTAAATAACTCTCCGCCGTTCACTCTTTCTGCATGGGAATTTTTTTACTTTACAAAAAGTTGCTATTTATGTGTCATGAGCGATCTTGTTACATAAACTTTACTTCTGATAAATTTGTAACAAATAAATAAAGACAAGCGGCAAAAATACTTTGTTATAATTAGTAGTCTTATTTGCTATGAAATTAATCTTCTACATCAAAATTAAATGTAGGACATTAATAACGATAATCACATCAAGAGCAGCTTATTCAAATGCTTATAATCTCAGAAAACTGAAAAATAAAAAATAAATAAAAAATAGTTTAGCTTTATGCTGTACTGTTAATTCCTTGCACTAGTTGAAGTGTTATGATTAGTGTACACTTGCATTATTTTTTTCTTGTTTAGAGGATAATTCATTCTCCACCACTTAGTTTTAATTTTATATTTTTATATTTAAAATTTCAATAAAAAGTTTATATTTAAACTCTGTAATATATTCGTGTTATGTGAGTTTTAATTTTTTAACTTCGTACTATTCTTTTAGATACCTTAGATCTTTTGAAATAATAGGGATTTTATACAGGGATTTTATATCGTTTGCAATTCTAAACCGAATCATATAACGAACTATATTTACACTAATCTGCTCATAATTTACACAAAATTTTAATCAAATGTTTAGACATAAATAATAAAAATTATATATAAAAATGTAGCAAAAAAAAAAAAAAAAATCTGGTGAGAAACAACCACACGACTTCCATTATCCATTATTACGCGTATTATATGCATATTTTGGCGGTAAAGTGATCAGAAGTCATAAAAATTACTTAACGAAGTAGAAATCTAAAATTTTTCCTGTACGAGAAAATACACGTGTAAAGACCTATAAAACAGAGTTTACATAGCGAGTTAGAAAATAAGAAAAATAAATTGGTAGAGTTATTTTTTGAAACACCAATTTCCAAGAAACTAAAACTACCTAAAAAGAATGACTGTTAATTTTCTGTAATAACCATGTAATATATGCGAAAGGATATCTAAAATTAAATAAATTTTAAAGAAATAATTCAACAATTCAAATAATTTCAATAATTTTAAAGAAATCGTAAGAGCCGTTTTTGAGATATCAACTTTCACCACAACTTGGAATACTCAATTATTAATCAGAAAACGATAATTATATACAAAAAGATATTTAAAAGGGAGTTAGTATGGCAATTTTCAAAAAAATCCGTACACCTGTTTTTAAAGGAACGCACTTGTGAGACCTGAAATTGAGCTGTTTACACAGGACTCCTATCAATTTTCCTGAAGTAATCTCCTATACCATTCGAAAGGACATTTAATAGAGTGCTTATATAGCAACTTTAAAGAAAATCGTTAGAGCCATTTTTGGGATATGGATTTATGGTCCCACTTTCGGTTTTCCAATTTTCACCAAAATTTGGAAAATGCATCTGTACACCAGGCCTGTCTCAATTCTGAAGTTTCGTAGTTCCATCGTGATCGGTTTCGGAGATATGATAGCCAGAATATTCCTCACATACATGCATACACATCACACACTGACCAATTTCCAAAAACTTTTTTCTTTTGCGCCCAGGATACTTTAAAACGTGCAAATCAGGTGAAAACTCGATATCGAATTTCCAGACCAAATACAATACTTCCATGACTTACGGAAGTAGGGTAATGGAAGTAAAAAAAAATAGTTTAATACATTTGTTTACATTTTCTAGCAATTTGTTATATATTGTTCGCAAAATATTTAGAAATATTCTATGAATGTTTCATTTTTTTAGAAAAATTTTCGAACAATGTATATTACAAAAAAAAAAAAAAAAAAAAAAAAAAAAAAAACTTTAAAATTTTTTAATGTATAATACATTGTTTGGATGTATTTTTAATTGTTTTCTACTACTTTACCACCACCACGCCATATTAAATATCTAACATTCAATTAATTACTATAAAATGGAAAGGCATTTTATTGATAAAAAAAAGAAATCTTCAGAACTTTTCTTTTATTTACCACCCAGTATATTGCTAAATTTCCAAATAAGAAGATTTCATCGATGTAGGACATCAAATCGATATCTAATTACTTAGATATCGATTTAATTATGATAAAAACTTCTTCATTTGATGTGATACACTATAGTGATAAGAATTATGTATCACTGTAAAGTCTCATTTGATAGGGAGTGTATTGGTTATAAATGCTTTTCCACAGACCAAAGTTTTGAAATATATTTAAAAACTTAATATAAAATAGCAAAGCAAGATGTGTTATTTATGCTGTATTCGTGTAATTTAGCATTAGGACTTATGCTTTTAGTAACAGGATAAATAACATCCAGAATATATAAGCTGTGTATATAACAAAGCTTTATTGTAAATCATTCTAATTCGTTGATATAAATACTACTAATTGTGAAAAAGTACTGTGAGCTCCAATTTAATTCAAACTTAAAACTGCTGTGAAGTTTTACAAAATATATGTTAATTTTTTTGTAATTTTATATATTCATAAAATTGTTCTCAATAATTAGTACACAAATAGACACCCAAACAACAACAACAACAACAACAACGACAAGTTGAATTCCATTTATTTCAACAAGTGTAAATATAAAAATCTAGAAGTTTAAATATGCTATGAATCACTATAAATATTAAAAATTAAATGAAAATCTGAAAGGAAATATTTCTTTATCGTGAAAAAATATGAATAAATACATTATTTAACATTTTCTTTTTAAGTAATAAGCTTCTCTTATGTAACTGGATTTTCCCGATTAGTAAATGAGCTGATCTAATGTGACTTTTAAACATGCTCAATCATAACCTCTATGCTAGGATTGTAATTTGAGTATTGCTTCGAACAATATAAAAATCAATATATTTTAAGTACTACAGAGATTTTCCATTCAGA
The DNA here is from genome assembly GCA_963930645.1 of Salticus scenicus. NCBI lineage: Eukaryota > Metazoa > Arthropoda > Arachnida > Araneae > Salticidae > Salticus > Salticus scenicus. Next base: position 148,721,268 of record OZ005662.1, read on the forward strand.
TTCTAAAATAAAAGACTGAATCTGCTATTTTTTTTGAAAATAATTTCTTTATAGGAAAATAATATCAACATAAGCGACATTGGAAATGAAAACACATTTAGCCGTTACAAATTTTTATTTTTATTATTATTATTATTATTTTTTATAGAGCATTGTTCATAAATGTGAAACAATAATATGTTAACTTTATTCACGTTATGTTACATAATTTTCAAAAAATATTTGCACATATAAATATTTGTATAGTGTTTTCAATGGAAATTGAGTTATTACGTAAAAGAGGAATAACTTTAAGATGAAAAAAAATGTAATAAGAATACTGCAGCAGAATGTAAATAAAACTCAGAAGGTTGAATTATCCTTACATCAATTTAGAGAAATTCAAGAAATTATAGAAAAAAATTTACTATTTTTTCATGTTACTATCCTATATTTCTATAAGGTAATGTACTGCAACATAATACTCTACATAGTAATACTCTAAAACAAAAACAATACAATGCACAAAATACTGTAAAAGAAAAGAGCTAACAAGAAAATTTTTATACATTACAAAGTTCAATAAGTATTTATAGATCAATGAGTGACTTTAATTTAATTTCTTCTTCTGTATTCGTGTAATGTTTTATATGAATTTTTAAAAATATAGAAGCCAGAATCATAAGTCCTAAATGTGACCATACATTTCCCGCTAATGAAAAATGCACATTTTTCGTAAGCTAATAATTAAATAATAAAAATGATTTTAAAAATATTTCATGTTATAAATATTTCTGTATGTGATGCATAAAATTTAGAGAACTTAAAACTTCATTCTTAAAAAGAAAATAATACTAATAAGTAAAATTTTACTATATTTGCTTCATTTACTTATTATTATTTTTTTTAATTAAAAAAATAATAATTCAAAATATAAATATTTAAAATTTTAACATATAAAAGTCAAATCAAATTTTTGTTTAAAGTCTTTTTTGAAGCGTCAATAATAAAAATTTATAAAAATAAAAATTATTATAAAAGTTACTTTAAAAGGTATGCAATGATGTTGGATTTTACTATAATTTTATTATAATCGGTGTAAATATATGTTCTAATTATTAATTAAATACTCTTTTTCAGTATGAAGTTTAAAAAAGTTTTTAAAACTAAAAGTTATTGTGAAGGTTATATTACGAAATGGTTAAAAGCCTCACTTTTGATTTTTAAGATATTTGGTTTAAATTTATTTCGCCAAAACAAGAAAAAGCTACGGTGTAATATAACGAATATTTTAAAAGTAGTTTTTGTTTTTCAAATGATTATTCACACATTTGCGGTAGCTATGTCACTTTCAAAGTATCAGCAATTTTAAAGGAACAAAATAAAAATTCAAATTTTTGGTTTTATTTTTAAAATAATTTCCTGTATTCTGTGGTGTTATCTTTATTTATCACAAATAAAAATTTCAAGAGTTATTCAGAATATGGAAGAGTTAGACAAATCGTACCAAACACAAAAGTGTAAAATGTTTGAGTCAGTTTCTTTTTTGATTACAATCATAGAATTTGTTTTAATTACGATTTGTAATATATATCCTTTCGATGATGAACATTGCAACAGCTTTTTAGAGAGATATCACATAAATTTTCATCAAAACATGCCCTTTTTAAGATTTACAACATTATTAATAGAAACATCAAAGAATGTTTTCCAGTTTTTGGTCCCAATGGCTTTTGCTCTTCTCTACGTTATGATGTGTCAAAATATGGTCTATATTTTGAGTTCCTATATCAGAGAAAACAAGTCTTTGAACTCTACGAAAAACAAAGTTTCTGTGAGATATTTTGAATATTACAACATAATTATACAACGTTTCAAGTCATTTGAATCGGCGTTTTCTCAGGGTATACTGTTGGTGTTTTTAAGCAACATTTCATGTTTGCTTTTAAACATGACAGCTATTGCAAAAAATGAAGGGAGGCTCTCCTCTGCCTGCGTAGCAACTATAAATATGATATCAATTACTGTAGTGACATTGATTGCAGCAAGTGTCACTGATTACGACAAAGTTGCCAAGGAAATTAATCTGCAAAATTTAGAGATACTTTTAAAATCAAGAAAATGTTTCCAATTAGACTATGTGGTCAATATTTGGAGATTGAATAACTCTCCGCCGTTTACTCTAACTGCTTGGGGATTTTTTAGCTTCACAAAAAGTTTCTATTTAAGCATCATGAGTGGACTTGTTACATACACCTTACTTTTGATAAATTTGTAAAGAAAGGTGTGACTAAGAATAATTTATCATAATTACCATATTTTAAAGAGGGAATTTAATCAACTTTCTTCATAGAAGAATGTTACAAATACTATGTATATACAAAAAGTAGATTGTTCAAAACCTTATGGTAAAGTTTACAATGAACTGAACTCTTAACAGAAAAAAATAAAAATAAAAAAAATCAGAAAATAGTTTAAGCAAGTATCTTAATGTAAATACTTGGAGTTACACTCAGTTACTGCCGTTTAACTAATAAGGTTTTATCTCTGGTTTCACGAATATATAGCATTTAAATCTCATAAATGAATGTGTTAAACACACAAGAATGAAACAAGAATTATGTGAAAAACATAATTTCATGAATTATAATAAGTGAACGTATTAACCCGTTCACACCCGAGTTAATTTTGCAAAAAAATATTTTAATGAATATTCCAATTCTAAATTAATATAGGCAAGTGACAGTAAAATTAAATTGAACAATTCCCCTAATAGTTTTAAAGTTAAAGCCTATCTTCTTTTGAGGACGTTTAGTGTTCTAGCCAAAAAAGTCTAGATAGAAAAACTTCTAGATAACAGATTATTTCCCTATTATACACTGACAAAGACCGCTAAGCTAAAGTATCATAATATGCATTATTATTCAACTCGACTTAGGTTGGTATATCTGTTTAAAAAGCAAATTTGCACTCTATAACAAAAAAAAAAAAAAAAAAAAAAAAAAAAAAAAAAAAAAAGACGCACCAAGGAGTAATGCAAACTGAACACAAATTGACATGCATACAGGTTTCGATGGAAAATGCAAAATTTTAAATTTTGGCTGCCATCGAATGAGCATGTGACGCTGTAGCGCATCTTAACTGCGGAATTGGCAGAATATTAAAAAAGAGAAATTATGATTCCAAGTCATAAATTCTTCGAGAATTTCATTCCGTGTACTCAGATGGATAATAACTATGCCTAGCATACAGATGCGTAAACAATATACGCAGAAGACAGCATTTGAGAGAGGTATGTAGTTTGGTTCAAAGAAGCCAGTTGGTTTGATATGCAAATTGTTTGACAATTGGATAGGGGCGATTCCACTATTAGATGATATTGACGGGAATGGGTGAACCATGGCCGAACACAGCGTCAGGGACGAAGCGGTCGGCCTTCAGAGAGGACAGAATGTGAGAACCGATCAATTGTCTGAGCGGTACTCAAAGACCCAATATCATTATCATCGATCCTACGTGCAACTGGTGCTTCAGAGACTTTAAAGACCATTAATAGGCTGTTCAGAGAAATGGGGTTGAACTCACAGAGCCCCTTATGCGGACTACTATTAAACTTTGTATACAAGCAAGTTTGAAGTGATATAAGGATCGTTCGAACTGGAATGTCACCGACTGAAGTAGAATTGTCTCAGTGATGAGTTCCACTCCGATTTGAGCTCCGATGACCAGTGAAGATGCGTCTGGAGACGTCCCGAAAAAAGGGGAGATTCCAATCCGACTCTCGCCAGCTATACGGCCCGAAAACCAGGAGTGATTGCATTGTCATTTCATTTCATAGCAGGTCCCCTTTGGTCGTCATCCGTGGCATCTTTACAGCATGGCGGTACGTCGACGGTATTTTACATCCCGTTGTGTTTCCCTTCATATCACGCAATCCTGGCCTTATATTTCAGCATGATAATGCCCGCCCACGCACGGAGATAGTTTCTACTTTTCAGCTTGCCTAACATTATTTTGGTCAGTAAAGTCGCCGTTTCTCTCTCCTACTGTGGACGTTTGGAGCATCGTAAAAAGGGTCCTACAACTAGCTCGGGATTTTACCAATCTAACGCACAAATTGGACAGAATTTGGCATGATATCTCGCAGGAGCATATCTGCCAACTCTGTCAATTAATGCCAAGCCGAATAACTGCTTACATAAGGGTCAAAAGTGGACAAATGCGTTATTGATTATTGACTTTTGTGAGGCCGTTTCTCTTGATTAAACCATCCAAATTTTCTGAAACTGTAAACATTTGTTTTCTCCGCATACTAATTTATACTACGCATCATTTTCTTTAATTTCTAATATGTATACCTCCAACGATACACATTGCAACTACTTATTGGAAATATGCCACATACATTATGATTAAAATACGCCCCTTTTAAGATTTACAGCATTATTAACCGTAACATCAAAGAATGTTTTTCCATTTTTGTTCTCGAAGGCTTTTGTTCTTCTTTACATTATGATGTGTAAAAATATATTTTAGATTTTGCATTCCTATATTCGAAAAAACAAGTTCATGATCAACACTAAAAACAAGTTACTGTAAGATATTTTACTTATTATGCCAAAATTATACAACATTTCAAATGATTTGAATATTTGTTTTGTCAGTATATACTATTGGAATTTTTAAGCAACATTTCATGCTTGCTTTTAAGCATGAGAGCTACTGCAAAAATGAAGAGAACCTCCCCTCTATCTGCATAGCAATTACAAATATGATATCAATAACTGCCATGACACATATAGCAGCAAATATCAATTATCACGACAAAGTTGCCAAGAAAATTAATTTGTTAAATTTAGAGATACTTTTAAAATTAGGAAGATGTTTTCGATTAGACTATATTGTGAATGTTTGGCGGTTAAATACCTCTTAACCGTTTATCTTTACTGCTTGGGGATCTTTTGCTTTTTAAAAAGTGATGCTATTTAAGTATCATAAGCGGAATTTTTACATAAATATTACTTTTGGTAAATTTATAAAGAGAAATTTATCAAAAAGTAGTTTGTCATGATTACTTCATTTTAAACAAGAATTTTTTTTTTACCTTTTTCATGGAAATCACATTACATTATAGATAACTTTCAATACAATAAGAGCAGAGTGTGCAAAAATTTACGTCACAGTTTAATAAGATATGAACTCTTAACAGAAAACTTATTAAAAAATAAAACAGAAAACAGTTGAAGCAAATTTCTTGTTACAAATATGTGAAGTTAAAACCAGTTGCTGCTGTTCAATTATAAGGTTTACTTTTTAGTTTCACAAATAAATGTAATTTAAATCTAGGGGTACACGTGTTAAATTATGGTTGCCAACATTTTAATTTATTCTGGAGCATTTTTAGCCCCGCCTTTATTTCGCTGTACTGTATTTTTAGAATATTTCTGTTTAATATATAAATACGATAAAAAAAAAAAAAAAAAAAAAAAAAAACTATTTAAAAAAAAAAAAATGATGTAGAATAAAGGCGGGGCCAAACATGCTCCGGAATAAAGTAAAATGTTGGCAACTGTGGTTACATTATTAAATTCATTCTTCATTTAGTTGAAACTGTACCCCAGAGAACCATAGATCCACTTTTAAAACGTCTGATTGCTACCTGTACTTCAAAGACCTGCTCTGTCTTTCGTTATTCTCAGATCGTAACAATAACATTAAAACCATATGGTTAATCAATAATAATAAATAAATAAATAAATAGATCAAAAATAAAAAAAGGCAACATTTTGCTATTCCATATTGTTTCACATGTATGTTTTTTATTCCGCTTTAATACAAACACCCCCCCCCCCATCTTATTTTATGCTTATTGTTTATTGCTGTTTTTTTTTATTCATTTTAACGTATTAAATATTTTGAGCATGCATAAATATTGACTACAAAACTTTCCGGAAGAATTATGACTTTATTTAGCAGCAGACATTTTTGTTAAGCAGTAAGATGGATTATGAGTCTTCGATCTCTGCAGGACGAGTCCAATTTTGCATCCGACCTCTCTTCTACAGCACCAACAGTCTAAAATCTGATCACATTTTCTTCAGCAGTTTTAGTTCTTCAAATTTTATTAAATATACGGCAAACTAAAATTCTGCTTCCACTTAAAAAACACGTTCTTCATATTTCACTTCATAAATGTTATTTTTATTTTTCCGAAAAATTAACAGTAATGTCATTAATTAAAGTGGGAAAATCCTGATTGTCCGTATACTTAAAAATATACTTAAAAAAAAAAAAAAAAAAAAAAAAAAAAAAAAAAAGTGGAGAAAAAGTATTTTGCACTGCTTCTTCTTATTACTTTCTCTCACCCATAAGGTAGAGAAAGTATTGTTTTTGGGACCAATTTTCGAACGAGAGTTTTTGTTATATTTACATGTTCTGAGGTCCCCTGAATACGAAAATCCTGTTTTTAGCAAATGGTCTGTGTGTATGTCTGTGTGTGTGTCTGCCTGTTATCAGCATATCTCAAAAACAAATTAAAAAGAAAGTTAAAACTTGGTATTCTAAATGTGTATCATATAAGGATGCTACAGTAAGCTTTTCGTTAAGTTCAAGCAAATGTTTCTTGTACAGGGACAATCAAGAGCATTCTAATACATTACGTCTATGGGGGAAATTGCAGGTAAGTAGAGTTTAACGTCTATAGACTGAACAGGGGAGCAGCCCCCGCTCACCGCTCGAAGAGCGGTGTTGAGCGCTTCTAGAACCGAAGTTCACGTGGGCTGTCAAGAGAAGAACCCCTACAGACCTGCCTGACGTTTATTTAAAAAGCAAGAAGGTTTTACATAGGCATCGCCAGGCATGAAGCCTTACCGCGACAAGGGGCGATGGAAAACAACATAGAAATAGTACATGGTCATCGCCTGGCTGAAAGCCACCTCGCGACATTGGGTGATGTTAATTTTAGATGGATTGTGCCTCTCGCGACAGACGGCACTAGATGAGTTGTCACAGCTCTTGATGCGTACTAGAGAGTTCAAGTTTGACTAGAATAGTCCAGGTGGTACAATTGAATGACAACATGGATGGCAGTATTGCAGAAGAACTGTGCACTAGAATAGTCCAGGTGGTACAATTGGATGACAACATGGATGACGGTATTGCAGAACAACTGTGCGGAAAACTGATTTTGCAGGGTAATTTGGGTAACAGAGGAGAGAATGAGAGAGTTAGGATTGTTGCTGATTTAAACTATAGAGTTTACTTAGTTTTTAAGAGAGGTTTTGAGTAAGAGGCTTCCTTGCAAACAGATTTTTGTTTTGGTGACGGGTATTTTGAAAAAGGGTGGAAGGATAAGTAGCTTCATTTGGGAAGAAGATTAGCTGCCAGTGGGGATAGTCATTAATCAGTCAAATTGGTTATGTCCATTAAGAGGGAGTAAATATTGTTTAGTTTTTTAATTAACAGTTTTATGGTTAAGATATTTTTAAGCCAATTATTTGGTCTTGGAGAGGGATTTCTGAAATGGAACTGTTGAGTTAGGGGGCAAGAGAAATAATAATGTTCGGGAGTTCCCTCCTCACCGCAGGGACACAGGGGAGAGCGTCGGCGATGAAACTTGAAGAGGTAGGATTGAAAGGGGCCATGGCCTGTTAAAAAAGCCGGTATGGGAGGAGTTAGAGTCCATGAATTTGTTGAAACCTGTGGGATTAGGGAGAAGGTATATCTACCCTTCTCGGAATTTCGCCACAGGTCTTGCCATTTTAAAGTGAAGATTTGTTTCAGTTTTAGTTTTACGTAGGAGGGAGGGGCAGGAGGATATGGTTCTTTTACTGGGAATTCTGTGGCTTCTTTGGCCAGGGAATCAGCAAGTTCATTACCGACTACTCCCCTGTGGGCAGAAACGTGTGCCACGGTACAGTTAAGGTTAGGGTTCATTAGAGTTTCTTTTATTTCCAGGACTTGTGGGTGTCTGTTCCGGTGGCGAGCAATGGCGAGCAGGCTCGAAAGACTATCACTATAAACACTTAGTTGTTGTTGTTGATTATGATTTACTACCGCCCAGTCTAGGGCTTTTTTAATTGCGTAGAGTTCTGCTTGGAATACTGAGTTGTAGTCTTCGAGCCTACCCGCCCACCGATAGACTTCGCTGTCGCCTTCAAGAACACAGAAAGCTGAGGCAACTCCAGCCTCGGTCTTAGAGCCATCCGTGCACACCGCCACCGGGACAGAAGGTGAGAAGCTATTTTTTGAACAGTTTGTTATTAGAGGAGCCATATCCAAACGTCTATAGACTGCACTACACGAAATAAAACGAATATATATTTTTTGTAATAGAGATAGTAAACAGGGAAAAAAAATTGTGTATGCAGGAGCCTCGCCTCCCCCCCTGGGCAGGGGGAAGTCCCCTCTCGAGGGGAAGTAAATTTTCATGATGGGTATCTTTCAAAAGAGCTCGCCAATACCTTTAAAACGAATGGTTGAACCACTGATCTGCGATAATTAAAAACAAAGCTATCGATTTTTTTTTTCTTGTAACGAAAAAAAAAAAAAAAAAAAAAAATCGTTTTTTTTTTTTTTTTAATATTGAGAATAAAATGAACTTTTTTTTGAATATTTAGTGTTATACTACTTCTCTAATATGGAAATCGTCTGCATTATCATAAAAGATAATTTTTTAAAATAATATTTTTAATAAATTATTTTTAAAAAACAGAATTATTTTTTAATAGCCGAATTAAATTCAATATAAATGTAGGTGCATTAATGAAACGGGGGGTTGAGGGGGGCTAACGCCCCTCTCACACAAAACTAATTATCATATAAAACGATAGGTGGCGATAGGTAAAGTCGCACATGCCTTAAAATGTTAAACTAAATCTCGATTTTTCTTTATGCATTAACTTTTATTTATTTTTATACTGGAGTTACAAAAAAAAAAAAAAAATAATAATAATAATAATTAATAATTTGCAAACTATGAGCAACACCAGAATAATAAAAATGTGGATAAATAGTTTTATAATAAACATCTTATTCAATTTTCATGTCTGTATATATATTTTTAAAAAGCTATTCACATGCAAAAAAAAGAAGAAAAAAAAGAAACAGAAATGGCAATAAAGGTAGAAAGATTTGGTTGTAATCTAACATAGGATGTGTGTGCATCTTTACCTGTCTGTAAGGCATCCTTATGACGATTTTTACTTTCTCTTACCCATAAGGCAGAGAAAGTATTGTTTTTGGGTCAAATTTTCGAACGCGAGATTTTGTTATATTTACACGTTTTGAGGTCCCCTGAATACGAAAATCATGTTTTTAGCAAATGGTCTGTGTGTATGTCTGTGGGTCTGTGTGTGTGTCTGTGTGTATGTCAGTGTGCCTGTGTGTATGTCTGTGTGTCTTTGTGTATGTCTGTGTGTATGTCTGTGTGTGTGTCTGTGTGTCTGTGTGTGTGTGTCTGTCTGTTATCAGCATATCTCAAGAACAAATAGTAGCAGACATTCCATACTTGGTATTCTAAATGTCTATCTTATATAGATGCTGCAGTAAGCTTTTCTTTAAGATCAAGCAAATGGTTCGTGTACAGGGACAATCAAGAGAATTCTAATACATTACGTCTATGGGGGAAATTGCAGGTAAGTAGAGTTTAACGTCTATAGACTGAACAGGGGAGCAGCCCCCGCTCACCGCTCGAAGAGCGGTGTTGAGCGCTTCTAGAACCGAAGTTCACGTGGGCTGTCAAGAGAAGAACCCCCTACAGACTATAGACTGCACTAAACCAAATGAAACGAATATTTATTTTTTGTAATAGAGATAGTCAACTGAGAAATTTTTTTGTGTATGTAGGAGCCCCGCCTCCCCCCTGGTGGGGGGAGTCCCCCCTCGAGGGGAGTAAATTTTCATGATGGGTATCTTTCAAAAGAGCTCGCCAATACCTTTGAAACGAATTGTTGAACCATCGATCTGCGATAATTTAAAATAAAGTTATCGATTTTTTTTTTACTTTTAACGAAAAAAAAAAAAACTTAGAAAAAAAATCGTATTTTTTTTTATATCTATAATAATAAATGGAAAGGTTTGTCTGTCTGTCTGTCTGTCTATCTGTCTGTCTGTCTGTCTGTTCTTTTATACGTTCAGCCCCTATTGAACGCAGAAGTACAATAATTGACATACGGATGCTCTGGAGCCTTTCCGATGTTTTCCTCGAAACAGAATTTAAAAATCTTAATTAGTTTCGTAGATATTAATTAAAATGTTGACCCATATCGATCGCAAAAATGACCAAAAATCCTTATTGCTTAAAAAGAGGCATTCTATCAGCATTCAGCAGACGATTTTAACGGCTGTCTCTAACGGAAACAAAACATGTGCAAGTCATTAATGTCACATGATCTTTAACTGGGGTTAAAAATTTCAAATTTCAAAGTGCTTCAAATTTTCTTTTTCGTACACAACACTTAATATACAACCTATTCAGCACAAAACCAACCTGCAGTTAAAATATCATCAATTTTCATTAATAAACAAAGCAGTTACATTTTAATTGCAAATTAAATTTTATTCTAACACGTAATCTATCTTTCAATAGACGATAGGAGTTTCCATAGCAACAAAATACATTTGAATGAACTAAAAAATACTTTTTCTTTTTCTTTTTACTTCCATTACCCGACTACCGTGGTATATATAGGTTTTGGGGAAATAAAAAATATTTATTTTTCTTCTTAAAACTACCGTAGATAATGGAATTAGAGATTTCAAGTGACTTACATGTTTTAGAATGTCCTGATTAGGTTTTCTTTTGTATCTCAACTACGAATTAAAATAATTTCATAAGTAACGCATTATTTGAAAGCTTTGTTGATTTGGAATTGAACAGTAGATCGAAAGTTTTCACCAGATATACACGTTTTGAGGTCTCCTGAATTAGTTTTCTTTTGTATCTCAGCTACTAATTAAAATAATTTCATAAGTAATACATCATTAGAAAGCTTTTTTGATTTGGAATCGAACAGTGGAATACAGAAATTTGTTCCGCCAGATGGCGCTGTAATATTTTAAAATTTCAATATTTCAAAATTTCAATTTCTAATTATGATTAAATTATTTTTAATACATCATTCGAAAGATATTTTAAAGTTCTTTTAAATTATCGAAAGTTCTTTTAAATTCACCAGATTTACACGTTTTGAGGTGTCCTGAATCAGTTTTCTTTTATATCTCAGTTATTAATTAAAAAAAAGTCATAAGTAATACATCATTTGAAAGCTTTGTTGACTTGATACACATTTTAAAGTACTTTTACATAATCGAAAATGGAATTCGAGATTTTACCCGATTTACACGCTTTGAGATGTCCTGATTAGGTTTTCTTTTGTATCTCAGCTACTAATTAAAATAATTTTATAAGTAATACATCATTAGAAAGCTTTTTTGATTTGGAATCGAACAGTGGATTACAGAAATTTCTACCGCCAGATAGCGCTGTAATATTTTCAAATTTCGATATTTCAATTTCTAATTATGATTAAATTATTTTTAATGCATCATTCGAAAGATATTTTAAAGTTCTTTTACATTATCGACAGTTTTCACCAGATATACACGTTTTGAGGTCTCCTGAATTAGTTTTCTTTTGTATCTCAGCTACTAATTAAAATAATTTCATAAGTAACATCATTAGAAAGCTTTTTTGATTTGGAATCGAACAGTGGAATACAGAAATTTGTACCGCGAGATGGCGCTGTAATATTTTAAAATTTCAATATTTCAATTTCTAATTATGATTAAATTATTTGTAATACATCATTCAAAAGATATTTTAAAGTTCTTTTAAATTATCGAAAGTTTTCACCAGATTTACACGTTTTGAGGTGTCCTGAATCAGTTTTTTTTGTATCTCAGTTATTAATTAAAAAAAGTTCATAAGTAATACATCATTTGAAAGCTTATTTTAGTTGATACACATTTTGAAGTACTTTTACATTATCGAAAATGGAATTCGAGATTTCCCCCAATTTACACGTTTTGAGGTGTCCTGATTAGGTTTTCTTTTGTATCTCATCGACTAATTAAAATAATTTCATGAGTAATACATCATTTGAAAGCTTTGTTGAACTGGAATGGAACAATAGATTACAGAAATTTCTACCGCCAGATGGCGCTGTAATATTTTTAAATTTCAATATTTCATATTCTAATTATGATTAAATTATTTCTAATACATCATTCGAAAGATATTTTAAAGTTCTTTTACATTATCGAAAGTGGAATTAGAGATTTCACCTGATTTACAATTTAAAGTGTCCTGATCAGGTTTTCTTTTGCATCTCAGCTAATTGAGTAAGACCGTTCAAAATTGGTATATGCAAGTTAATTAGGATGGGCTGGAACGGTGGGGAAGGAATAGGCGCGCAGCGCGCATGGGTTTGGGGCCCGGTGGCGAGTTTTTACCCGATGATAAAATATATATATTTTTAATTTTATGTTCTTAATAATAAAAGTTTGAGTTGAGAAGGAATATGCGTGTACAGCGCACGTATATCCTCAAACGTGCGCGCGCAGCGCGCATGGGTCTGCGATGCCGAAGGCAGTGGCGTCCTGGTGTGAGTTTTTACCCGATGCTAAATCATATATTTTTAAATTCCTTTTCTTGAGAATGAAAGTTTATGAGTAATAACATGGAATTTTGAGAACTCATAAGGATGGTGAAGGAATACGTGCGCGCAGCGCACGGGTCTACGCTGCCGAAGGCAGTGGGGACCCGGTGCGAAATTTTTCCCGATCAGAATTTTTTTCTCTTTTTTTATCACATGATAAAAATTAATGCAATTTTGTGAATTCATTAATTATTGTGATTCATTTAAAAATAGTGACCAGCGAAGCGGGCGTAGCCTGCTAGTTGAGAATAAAATGTACATTTTTGGATATTTATTGTTATACTACTTCTCTAATATGGAAATCGTCTGCATTATCATAAAAGATATTTTTTTAAAAAATAATTTTAATTAATTATTTAAAAAAAACAGAATAATATTTTAATAACCGAATTACTTTTTATATAAATCTAGGCGCATTAATGAAACGGGGGGTTAAGGGGGGGGGGCGTTAGCCCTCCTCACACAGAACTAATTATCATATAAAACTCTCCCGTAGCCTAATTTGAATTGTTTAACACAGGTTTACATAACATCGTTATCTTATCTCTTATTCTCCAACCTGTATTTATATCAAAACCTTTCTTAATTTATGCATAAATTATTATATACTCGTTTATAAATATATATGTGAAAACAGGGCAATTTGGAATCACCTAGGAGAGGCCTTCATCCTGCAGTGGATTGATAAAGGCTGAAGTTGATAATGATGATACATATATATATATATACATATATATATATATATTGTCATATTTCACTTACTTTATAATTCGTATTATTACTTTGGGTATGATTCGTATTCGTATGATTACTTACTACTTGATTACGCACGCACAAGCTTATTTTTTTATTCGATCTGGTTTTATAGATTTTTTTTTATGAATATATTGCTGTTAGTACACTATTGTTAAGCCTATTTGGAAGCTGACAACCGTATTATAAATGCTATCTGTATAATTCATGTATGTTCAAACAAATACGAAACGTCCAATACAGTACAGTCTATGGAAGGAATTTCTTTAAAGTGCCTTTTAACATATTTCAAGGGGTGCAGAATATGTCCGTACGCGCGAACGATGTTCGGGGGAAATTTTGAATATTTATTTTCTTAAAATAAAAATGAAAACGGAAAAAAAAAAAATTTGGTGTGAAACAACCACACGACTTCCATTATCCACTATTACACGTGTTATATGCACTTTTTGGAGTTAATGTGATCAGAAGACATAGAATTGACCTAATGACATAGACAAGTAAAAATTTTCCAGTAAGAGAAAGTTAATACAAGCATAAAGACATATAAAACAGAGTTTACATAGCGAGTTAAAAAAAAAGAAGAAGAAAAAAGTTGGGGGGTAGTTTTTTTTTAAATTATTATTTCACTTTTTGAAACACCAGTTTCCAAGATCTAAAACAGATCTAACTGATCAGGATGACTATTAATTGTCCTGTAATAACCACGTAAAGCATGAGAAAGGATACCTAAAATGGGTTTATGTAACAATTTTCAAGAAAATCGTTAGAGCCATTTTTGAGATACCGACTTTTACCAAAACTTGGCATGTTCAATTGTTGACCGGAAAACAACAATTACATACAAAAGTATATTTAAAAGAGGGTTAATATTGCAACTTTGAAAAAAATACATACAGTCGTTTTGGAAGGAACGCACTTGCGAGACCTGAAATTGAGCTATTCATACGGGACGCCTATCAATTGTTTGAACTAACCAACTATATCATTCGAAAGGACATCTAATAGAGTGTTTATACAGTAACTTTGAAGAAAATCGTTGGAGCCGTTTTTGAGATACGGGTTTACGAACTCACTTCCGGTTTCGGATATCCCACTTCCTATTTCTCTAATTTTCACCAAAACTTAAAAAATTCATATGTTCACCAGACCTGTCTCAATTCTGAAGTTTCGTGATTCTATTTTTATTAGTTTAGGAGATATCATAGTCAGAGGACATCGCCAAAAAACACATTTTTGGACTCAGGGGACCTTAAAGCATGTAAATCAGGTGAAATCTTGATATCGATTTTTTGGACCGAATACAATACTTCCATTACCTACGGCAGTCGGTTAATGGAGTAAAAATATACTGAAAAAGCAAAATTTCTAATATTAAACAACAAATTGGCAGCTGTTTTCTTCTGTTACAAGTGTATTTTTTTTAAATACCTATTACTTACATCCCCTGCCTCCCCCCCCTCCACCCTAAAGTTAAGTATTTGAAGTTCGGTGATATATATTTAGTGATTCATTCAAGCTAGAGAAAATACCAATCTCCAACTTTTTTTTTTTTTTAATTGACTAAAATGCTACAAGAATAATAATCCAGTACACATAAATAAACAAACACTTTAATGACCGCGGTTGGGAAAAATTACGTATTTGTTTACTTTAGCCGATAAGAAAGGGGGGGGGGGAGAAGGAAAGATAGAAATAGGAAAAACATTTTTTTTTTTTTTTCATAGTTTTGAGCCTGATTCAGTTTCGATTGTGCAATCATCAATTGCCCCGCCCCCCCCCCTTCCTCGCAACCAAATTCCGCGCGTACACACACAAAATAATAATAATATTAATAATAATAAATAAAACAGAAAAAAGAAAGAAAAAGCACTTGAGCAGTTAGCTGTGAGTGATAAAACATGAATTTTTGAATGAGTTGGTTCTTTTTGTGTCTTAAATTTTAGTTTTCACATAAGAATTTTAACATTTAGTTAAAACTTCTGTTGTTCTTTTATGGATGCTTATAGAAGCCCAATCATTCCATATTAATTGTGCTTATGCTTAATCTTTTTTATATTATTTTTTCAATTTAAAATTATTTTGCATTACAGTAACACACATACTATTCTTTAGTTTTTTTTTTTTTTTTTTTGTATTCAATAGAAGAAAGCATTGGATTCGTAAACATTTTCGATTTTCGGTTTTTGATGGATTTACGCGTTTTGAGAGGTCCAGAACATGTTTTGACAATAGAAAATGTTTGTATGTGACAAAAAGTTTTGTGGCGACTGTATCTCAGGAACTACTGCACAGAATCGCATATAAATTAATATACGGATGCACCTTGACATAAATTAGTGTCTATCAACTTTTGGTGCCAATCGCTCAACAGATGACGCTGCTCTACAGCAATTTCAGAAAAGGAAACTAAGAATTGAAACTAATCTTAGAAACTAATGCACGAAATTGCATATTAATTTATACGCAGATGCGCCTTGTCATAAGTTAGTGTCTACCAACTTCTGATGCCAATTGCACGACAGGTGGACTGTTATACATCGATTTCTGCAATTTCAGGGAAGGCTCTATCTCAGGAACTACTCCACAGAATTGCATATAAAATTATATGTACATGCACCTTAACATAAATTATTAGTTTATGTCAACTTTTAGTGCTAATCGCTCAACAGGTGAAGCTGCTATACAGCTATTTTTACAATTTAAGGGTTATATCTCAGGTTCTAATGCGTATAATCGAACAATATTTAATGTATAAAAAGGCCATTAAGAGACATAATGTTTATTAAATTGGGTGTATATAGGCGATATGTGGCGCTGTTATACTGCAATTTTCCCCGTGATCATCTGTACGGTAAAAATTTACTTCCGTTGAACCTTTAGACTACCTCTCTGATATGAAAATAGTCTGCATTAATAATAGATAAAAATAAAAATAAAAAAATATTTTCCATTGCATGATTTTATATAGGAAAAGGTAGAAGAAAGTTAGTTTTATGGTGGCATCAACATGACATTTTTTTTTTCTTTTTTTTTCTCCCCGGGAGAAAAAAGGCAGGCTTGAAACTCTTATACTTTTTTTTTTTGTAATGATACATATCAAGAAATGTCTGATAGCTGCTGATTCTGTCATTCAGCTTTTGAGCACTATTTTCTCACACTATATGACTCGTTTTGTCCAAGGTTAAAATTTGCCCATGTTCTGTGCATTTTGTATCTTTATAGTAATTTGTCTCATTTTTATAGCATATAACTTTTATTTTTTCGGTTTGTTCAGTGAAACAAATAACATGAAATTAAGTACATATTTTTAACAAGATACCTTTTGTTTATAACGAATACTTAATAGTATCTAATAATTTAAACTCATATTATTTTTGATTAAATTTATTCTAAAGGAAAATATATATATATATGATATCAAAATTTTAATAACTAAAAATATCAACCTTTAAAAAACAATCATCAATTATTTGAATGAAACAAGTGACATGAAGTTAAATCTATTTATATTTTAACTAAGACATCCATTATTTAATGCTAATAATTAATATTGTACACAAGAACAATTTAAAAATTGAGAAAAGAATATAGTATATGATATTAAATTCATATCATTTTTGCTGAAATTTGTTCTGAAAAAATTGTTATCAAACATTTAATAATAAATGAAGACATTTTTTATTACATGCAATTATCAACCATTTCCCAAAAATATTTAAATTATAAAGATATATTTATTTATTTAGAACTGGAAATAATAATAATAAAAAAAAAAAAAAAAAAAATTCATCTCATTAAAAATTTTAAATATAAAAAAGTATGAATATTATTCTTGTTCTGAGATAAGATAGATAAAATGCAGCAAAAGATAATTTAAAAACATAACTTACAATTCGGAGTTATTCAAAATCCTTATAAATAGCATTTTTCCATATCTTTTTTGAATTTTTATCTCTTGGAATCCAATACCTTCTGAACTACCTTTAGGGAAAAATAAAGTGTTACTATTCTGTGTATAAAAAATATAAATATGAGCTTAATGTTAAAAAATATATGTAAAAAACTATAGTTCAGACAAATTAAAATACTTATTTTTATAATACAACGATACGCAAAATTAAGATTTATAATAACGTATTTTAAAATTTATAACAACTTTATAAATTTTAAACAACTTTATAAATTGAAACAAATTCTAAATACGATTGATATTTTTAGAAGATTGCTAAAGCTTAGAATTTTACAATTTTACAATTTACTATTCTAACAAAGCTTTACAATAAATATATATATATACACACAATAAAATAAAGTATTTAGCACTTACTTTTGACCGTAAACTCGATTCGCAGATAATTAAAATCTCTCGGTCTATTTCTAAAATGAAAATTATCACAAATATGGAAATGGAACCGAAACAACATCAACGGATCCACGATTTCAGACTTCTAAGTATTTGAATTTCGAATTCTGCGATTGCATTATCCCGCCAGATTTGATAGGTTAAATTATTCGATTTCGGTTGACTAACTCAAGTTGTCAGAAGGAGACAAAATAATAATAATAATAATAATAATAATAAAATAAACAAAATAAACAAAAAAAAAAAATAAAAAAATAATAATGCTGAGCTTTTGGACTAGCCAAACAAATTTTTCTTAGTCAATTGACAAAACAGGAACAATTTATTTTTATTCTCTCATCTGACTAACCGGTCAAATTTGAGGAAAATGAAAACTGTACCTGGGAAATTAGTCATCTGACAAGTTTTAGAGGCAAAACGGATCATCAGACGAAACACATTAAAGATACATGGTAAAATAAAACGACTTTTGTGTCTCATGACTCAATGGGATTGTCAGGTAGTGTTTTGATTGTTTAAAATTTTGCGTAATTTTGTGCAAATTTGTCAATATACTAGGAAAACGTGTACTATGACAAAGATAACACGTTTCTTGACAAGTTTCGATTTTCCATTTTTCTGTGTGTATAGTATTAAATTTCTTGGTAAGAGAAAGTAGTGTGAGTGACTCTCCAGATTATTTCATTAAGTGTTCATATTTCATTTTTCCAAAGTTTACTTTTGAGAGAAAAATGAATATTTATTAGCTTAAAAATTATTCTTATGCTAAAGTTACATAAAATTCGGTTAAAAATGTAACGAACAGGCCAGCCAAATTTTATGTTTATATGTGTATATGTTTAAAAATTTCGTGCAAAAGAAGAAAACGAGAACACAGGTTGTTGCTTTAATTTTGTCCACCAGTATACTTTTGTTATTTCAGAACATCAAGGGTCCTTATAAAATCATCTCAATCGGACTTTTATTACTTTAATTTCGTCTATTTATAACCGTCTTTCTTAATATGATTACTTAACTGTCTTCTTTACTGATTAATCACAAACAACGGACATAGTTATTGTATTCCATCTCTTTATGTAATATTTTTAGAACAATAATAAACAATGAGCTTATATAGTTACCCTTATCCGTGGCTGATTCTGTCACACTTTAGGCTTTGGACTTGTCTCTTAATTTTTGTACTTTAAGTCAGTTTTAAAAAATGTAATTGTCCGATCGATAAGCTGTTTAAACAGACGTATTCAGAAAAACTGCGTCTTTCATTTGGCACATTATTTGTAACGAATATATAATTACATTTTTTAAAATTAATTAAAAGAGGAAAATAAAAGCTTTAAAATACATTTAAAAATTTTAATTGTTGCCATTTTTTTTTCTGAGCATAAAATGAAATATGTTTTCCCGTACAAAATAAAAATAAAAATAAATTTGCTCATGCATATGAAAAAAATGACGTTTATAAAATAATAATTTTAAAGGTAACAACAAAGAGATAAACAAAGTGAGGAAATTTCGCACGGGCTTGCTAGCAAATGAATTATTTAATATGAGAGTGAGAAATAAATAAAATAAAACGATTATTTTTCAACGGGCGCTTTAGTCGCCCTACAACAAACTAGTACTTGAATATTTGTACAGAGCTTTAATGGATTCTACTATAAAACATTAATGAATATATCATCAGCAATTAGGCAAAAATACTGAAACTAACAATTCACTTTATTAAATCCTTCAAAGCAAATGCACAAAGATATATTAATAAACTAGGAAAATTATGCCCTTCCTTAGAATTGGATTAGACTTTAGGTTGTCATCCGATGAAAGGTTTATTTACCGCGCCATTATTTTCAGATTGGGTAGGATATATCTGGAGACATTAATGTGTAAATATAATAATATTTGTCACGGGAGTACACTTCTGAAAGATAAACAACAAGACATACATAACGATATTGCCATTTTCTGAAGTTTAATGTTAATCTGAGATTTCACTTCAGTAAAAGTCTTTCTTTCGAGAGTGTCATATCATGTTATATCTGAATGTTTTTCTTTGGCTATACGTCGCAGATGCCATTCGTAATCAATTTTTTAGAAAAGTGATGGCATATAACTCTTAAATAATAAATTGTTAAACTTTTGTCACCTAATAAAAAATATCCAATATCTTAAGCGTTTCTTACGACTGTGTCAGATCATGTTACTTCTAAATGTTTTTCTTTGGCTATAAGACACAGATGGCATACGAAATAATTTTTTTTACAAAAAAGATGGTATATAACTCTTAAATGATAAATGGTTAAACTTTTATCACCTAATGATAATAATAATAAAAAGCACTATCTTAAAGGTTTTTTACGATAGTGTCAGACCATATTAAATCTAAATGGTTTTCTTTGGCTACAAGTCACAGATGTCATAAGAAATCAATTTTTTGTTCCCCATTATACTATAGGTATCGGGAACTTGGATAATCGTGAAAATTTTCGAAATCGTTTTTTTTTTTCCCTTTTTTACTCATTTTCAGGTTTGAGGAATCCGAAAATATCAAAATGGGTATGGTGCCCGTCTGTAGGGTGTCTGTTAGTTTGTTAGTCCGTTAGTATGTTAGACTGTGTACACGACATCTCACGAACAAATGATTGCAGAGAGATCTGACCAGTTTTAAAATATTATTTATGACACAGGCAAGAACCCAATTCATTTTCAATATTCTAATTAAAAAAATTCAGAAGTTATTAGAAACTTACGATTTTCTTAACATGGGAGAATAGAACGAAATTTCATTTAAACATCCATGAAAAGAAATATTTTTATCGTAAAGATGTAAGAAAGCTATAAACATGCTACTTTGAAAATTTCGCAAATTATTCGAAATTTACGAATTTCTTAACATGACAGAATACGGCGAAATTTCACATAAATTTCCCTTTTGAGGGATATTTTTATCGTAAAGTTATCACACTACTTTTAAAATGCTATATAATATACTTGTATAAACATCCTTGACTATGAATATTCCAATTTAAAAATTTCGTAAGTCATTTGAAATTTACGATTTACTTAATATGGCCGAATAGGCATGTCCAGTTTGAGGGATATTTTCATCGTAAAGGTGTTAGAACTCTTTTAAAATATCATGTAAGATACTGGCATGAATATACCTGACTATAAAAGTTTTAATTTTAAAATTTTGTAAGTTATTTGGAATTTACGACTTACTTAAAATGGCAGAATAGGGCAATATTGAGCATAAACGTCCATTTTGAGAATCATAAATTTATCAGACAACTTCAAAATAAAATTTATGGTATACTTGTTTGAACATGATTGACTACAAATACTATAACAGGAAAATTTCGTAAGTTATTCTTACGTTAAGATTTTATCAACATAGCAAAGTTGGACGATATTCCATAGAAATAGGCATTTTGAGGATTGTTCCAATGGAAATAGTAGCATGAAAACTAAACTACGAAAGTGACCCAAATAAAATAAATCAAGAGATTAGAATAAGATAAATATTTCGATGTAAATGGTGGATAGCCTATTAGACGGGGATTTCATTCTGTCAATGTGTCAAGCGTTTAGTCAAGTTAATTTTTTTTAAACATAATTATAATATGTCTTGTACTAGAAATTTATACGATTATATACAGGGTGTCCCAGAAAGGTTGAGACGCTCTTCATTTGTTTACCCGTTACAGATAAATGGGCAATGAAAATTGAAAAAAAAAGAAAAAAAAAGTTCAAGTGAAGGTAGGAAAGACGACTGCATTAAAAAATAAAAACCCTCCCATTAATTTTTAAAAAGTTGCATTTTTTTTTAAATTTTTATACAGTCCCTCTACACAAATTTTGTCAATTACAAAGTTTTTATTATTCATTCAACAAGACCATTAGAAAAAACCGCATAACTATATATTTAAAACCAACCGAATTATGATGCATAAAAAAAGTGACTTATGTTATTTTTTCGTATCATTTAAAAGGCTGGCTTTTTAGGTGAAAATAGGGATCATTTAAAAATTGATAACGAAAATGCTTAGATCAAAAACATTATGTGTCGAAAAATTTCCAAATGCATTTAAATTAATCCTTAGAATTTTAAAATGTATTTCTAATTTAGCACCTTGTGTAATAACGACTTTGAAACATTTTAGTACGGCAATTTTATTTTAAGTTGATTTAAAATAATAATGATTATAATAATAATAAATAAACCCAGATTTCACAAAGTGGATAAAAATTCTTAAAATCTTCAAATCTCGTTATGCAAGTGAATTAAAAAATTATCGTCTGCATTTCATTATGCATTTTTGAAAAGTAATTTCACATAAATATTTATAACGTCCATATTATAATTAAATGAAAGAAAAAAAAAATCTTCTGTGCATGAGTAGGCATTTATTAGAACACAGTTTTGAAAAAAAAAAAAAAAAAAAAAAAAAAAAGTGCAAATTTGAAGACAAAAAAAAAATAAATAAATAAATAAATAAAAATAAAATAAAATAAAAAAAATAAAAATAAATGTAGGTCTGATATTCAAATGAGACGAAAAGCCCCATCACACAGAATTATTTATCAAATAA
This sequence comes from Salticus scenicus, assembly GCA_963930645.1. Lineage (NCBI taxonomy): Eukaryota > Metazoa > Arthropoda > Arachnida > Araneae > Salticidae > Salticus > Salticus scenicus. Next base: position 148,743,614 of record OZ005662.1, read on the forward strand.
ATCTGTTCTTAAAACTTATTTGAATTATTTTTAAAGGGGGTCTATATATAGTACTTACTCTTCTCTCAACAGCTTTCATGGAATTGAAGTGCGAGTTAAGAGAAAGTCACGTGGGTACCCTACCAGATTGTGTTTATTAAATTTCAAATTTTCCGTAAAGAAGATAAATTAAATGGGAGTGGGAGATTATACATATATAACTTTTTAGATAAATAGTAGATTTCGATAATAGTTTAGATAAATTTAAATTCAATGTACGACCTAAGATTATTAGTACAATAAAATAAAAGGCAAATGTACTACAGGCATCTTAAAAAATTGTATTTTTCCTTTATATTATTTATTTATAAGACACATAATTATATATATATATATATATAATGATTATGAATGATTGTTACCTTTGGTGATTTTGTTCGTTAAAAATATTACGATTGCTTCAAAATTTAATAAAGGCTTTCCTTTTAGAGATTTTCGTATTAGTGATTAAAAAAAATCTCTTGCATATTATCTTTTCATACTATAATAAAGGAAAATAAAAAGATAATAAAGGAAAATACATAATGATAATTAGAATCCCTCATTCATGAAAATATTACAGATGTCTAGATTAATGTAACCCATGACATTCGATAATTTATTGATTTGAATTTTAAAAGTTTTATCTAATTATATTTGATCACACAAGATTCTCCACGCAAAGTAACAAAAAAACTAATAAATTAATTAGAAACACTTAAAAAACACGTTAAAAATACATTTATTAAAATATAAAAAACTTCCAAAGCTTTTCGCCTACATACAAGAAGGCATCATCAGGGAATTTAGTTTGACACATACTTCAGAGCGGTTATATGTACTTTTGAATCACATGGTTAACAGTTAAGTCCTTACATAAAATTTATTCAACTGGAAGTCAGATAGAGGCTGGAGCTATTTCAGGAAGAGCAGGTGCTACATTTGGACGCTGGAGCTATTTCAGGAAGAGGGGGTGTTACACTTGGACGCTGGAGCTATTTCAACAAAGAGAAGGTGCTACACTTGGAGGTTGGAACTATTGCAGGAAGAGAAGGTGCTACACTGGAGGTGGGAACTATTGCAAAAAGAGAAGGTGCTACACTTGGAGGTTGGAACTATTGCAGGGTGACGAAGTGCTACACGTGGAGGTTGGAACTATTGCAGGGTGACGAAGTGCTACACTTGGAGTTTGGAACTATTGCAGGGTGACGAAGTACTACACTTAGAAGATGGTTTGTCCAATGTAGCAGAAAAGTTCTTTGTTATTTTCAATGCTTATTTTCAATTTAAAATAACCATTTCATATTTCAATGGTTATTAAAATAACCATTGAAAATAATAAAGAACTTTTCTGTTACATTGGACAAACTAAGCGAACTTTAACACAACGAATTCAAGAACATAAGCGCAATATAAAGGAAGGAAGAAGTTCTACCCTAGTTGATTTTATTTATGATAACCCTAACGCTACTCCTATGTGGGATAACGCCAAAATTATTTCAGCCCCTCCTACGATCCAAGAACTGTATCTTTGTGAAGCTATAAATATAATTAAACATAAAAATTCAATAAATTCAAAAGATGCTGCAATTTTGCCAATAATTTGGCACCATATTATAAAATAACTAATGGCTTGTTTTCTCCAATTCAGGATAGTTTTACTGTTCAATAGCCTCAGGCGACTCTTCAAAACATATGTAATAAATTTTCATTTCCTACATTTGCACTCTGATGTTTCTAGCCTCCCCATCCTCCAAGTGTAGTACTTCGTCACCCTGCAATAGTTCCAAACTCCAAGTATAGCACTTCGTCACCCTGCAATAGTTCCAACCTCCAAGTGTAGCACCTTCTCTTCTTGCAATAGTTCCAACCTCCAGTGTAGCACCTTCTCTTCCTGCAATAGTTCCAACCTCCAACCTTCTCTTCTTTGAAATAGCTCCAGCGTCCAAATGTAGCACCTGCTCTTCCTGAAATAGATCCAGCCTCTATCTGACTTCCAGTTGAATATATTTTATGTAAGGACTTAACTGTTAACCATGTGATTCAAAAGTACATATGCTCTGAAGTATGTGTCAAACTAAATTCCCTGATGATGCCTTCTTGTATGTAGGCGAAAAGCTTTGGAAGTTTTTTATATTTTAATAAATGTATTTTTAACGTGTTTTTAAAGTGTTTCTAATTAATTTATTACAATATGACACGTGTTTTTAATTCAACTCTTAACTGGAGTTTGTTTATAAAAAAAAACTGTTGTCATGTAATGTTAAAAACTAATGTAAATTTTTAAATTAGAAATTTTAAAATGTTATTTTGATTTGCAAAAGCAGAAATACAACAAAAAGTGTCGTGTATAAAAACAAAATCATATTCATGAGTTGTTTGGGTAGTATGTTCTTCGAAAAAGACGAAAATATGTAAAATAATTAATTCAAATAGCAACATGTTTTCAAAATGGTTATCTGTTTAAAAATAAATTTCCTACATTGAAATAATAATTGACAATGCTTTTTAAATTGTAAAAAATCAAATTAGTAAAGAATTTTATACAAAGTATTTTTATATCAATAAATTATGCAAAGGAAAATATTGGTTGTATCAGCAGTTTTATTGATATGTCGACACACGCTTCTGAAAGATTCATTTAAAAACGAGTGCTTTTTCAGTGCGTTAAATAGTTTCTGAATGTTTTATTAAAAAAAAAAAAAAAAAAAATATATATATATATATATATATATATATATATATCCAGTGTAAATTTGAAAGTTTTTAATTTTTGAGAAAAACAATATGGGATTATATACAAAAAATTGCTCTAAACTGTCTTTTAAACAGAGGATTGAACCATTAAAAAACCTTAATAACGATTTACGGTTTGAGAGATATAACTGGTTACTTTATATCAGGGCCCGAAATTTCAACTTAGATTACACTCGCTGAAAAAAACTAGTTGGCATAGGTGGACTCTGTTCAGTTCCCCATCATATTTATGTTCTCATAAATTTCTAGTGCGAGACATATTATAATCATGTTAAAGGAAATGAATTTGACCAAAGCTTGATACAGTGACAGAATGGAATCCCTGCCTAATAGGCTATCCAGTATCCACCGTTCACTTCGATATATTTATCTTATTCTAATCTATAAATTTATATTATCAGGGTCAATTCCATTGTTTAGATTTCATGCTACTATTTCCAATGCAATAATCCTCAAAATTCATATTTATATGAAAAATTTACAATTTCGCTATGCTGATAAAATCGTAAATTACGAATAATTTACGAAATTTTCCTATTAGAATATTTGTATTCAATCATGTTCAAACAAATATCATAAACGTAATTTTGAAGTTGTCTAATGTATTTAGGATCCTCAAAATGGAAGTTTATGCTCAATTTTGCCTTATTCTGACATGTTAGGTAAATCGTAAATTCCAAATAACTTACGAATTTTTTTAAATTGGAAAAACCATAGTCTATGATATTCATGCCAGTATCCTAAATAATATTTAGAAAGTGGTTTAACATCTTTACGATGAAAATATATCTCAAGATTGACGTTTATGTGAAATTGTGTTCTTATCTGCCATGTTAAGAAATTCGTAAATTTCCAATAACTTTCGAAATTTTTATATTGGAAAATTCATAGTCATTAATATTCATGCCAGTGTCCTAAATAATATTTCAAAAGCAGACTGACATCTTTACGATGAAAATATCTCTCAAAACTGACGTTTATGTGAAATTTTGCCTTATACTGCCATGTTAAGAAATTCGTAAATTTCCAATAACTTGCGAAATTTTCAAAGTAGCATATTTATAGTTACTGATGTTCATTCCGGCATCAAAACAGATATTTAAAAACTGGTCTGACATTTTTACAGCAAAAAGTTCCCATTTTTGCACGTTTAAGTGAATTTTTGTCCTATTCTCCCATGTTAAGAAAATCGTAAATTTCTAATAACTTACGAAGTTTTTAAATTCGAATGTTGCAAATGAATAGGGTTCTTGCCAGTGTCGAAAGTAATATTTTAAGAATGATTGGACCTCTCTGCGACAATTTGTTCTTGAGATATCGTGTACACAGACTAACAAACTAACGAACTAACGGACTAACACACTAACGCACTAACAGACTAACACACTAACGGACTAACACACTAACGCACTAACAGACTAACACACTAACAGACACCCTACAGACAGAAACCCTACAAATTTTGTCATTTTCGGATTCCTCACACCTGAAAACATGTAAAAAAGTCAAAAAACCGAGGTCGAAAATTTTCACGATTACCTAAGTTCCCCATGCCTATAGTATGATGGGGAACTAAAAAGTTACTCGCCATAAAATATGATTAACTTACTTTATTTTTTACATATAAGGTGACCAGAATTTTTTATTGAAAAAAGAGGAGAAATTATGCAATGTGTTTTATTTTATATGAAAATAGAAGATATTCAATTTTAAAAAAGTGGTCATGTGGAGGACACAAAATTGAATAAAAATTAATATAAAAACCGATTTATAAGCTACACACAAGTGGTGGAAACATTTCTATCTCAAATGATGAATTTTGATCAGTACGATTTAATTTAAATTAATAATATATGGATGCGAGAGGAAAAATCCCTAATTTTTATAGGTGTCACTGGACAATATAGATTTTTTTTTTCATTATTATTAATTTTTGCTATAGACAAAAAACTTTTTTTTTGTGTGTGTGTGTTACTTTCATGCAGTTACGTAACAAAAGTCGGTAGACATTTTTGTTTTTTACTAAAATCATAATCATAAAAAATAAATAAATAAATAAATAAAATTGGCAAATGAAAAAAAAAAAAAAAAAATTAAATTAATATTCGGCAGATGAATCGATTTTTGTTTTAACGAACAGTCATTCTTTATTAACATTTTATAAAAGTTCTCACTAGTATAAGTAGTTAATTAGTACAAGTCTTATTAGTTAATAATTTTTTAAAGCTATATAATGGGGATTTTTTCCACATATTTATATTTTGTTCACTGAAGAAAACAATCACTTTGTGGGAGCGTTTTTGACAGGAGTACATAAAATCAATTCAACTAACGTTTGCATATTTTTGTGAGGTGGTGGTAGTGTTATCATTAAAGCTAATTGTCTGCACTTAGGCTGTAGGCCTGAGAAGGAGAGTTCTCCGTTGGGTCTTTCTAAGAGATCCTAGCCCATATTTACGATAGTTTCAGAGAAAACCATGGAAAACTCCTAACGGCTAAACCAACGAGCGTGACACGGTATCGAACCCAGCGCCTCACGTAGACCAGCTTCGAGGACAGAACCTGCCGGTCACTGGTAGGCCTATTTTTATAAGGAATATTATTCATGCAAAAGTGAGAACACACTTCAACCCACCGCATATCGACCAGAGCACCACCTTCTTAATGATTTCATGACAATTTCAATAGGGATTCCGTGTTCTGGATCAAATATAGGATCAATACTTTTACTTCTATGTGATTCGAAGAATCTGAATAGATATAAACCATTATATGCTTCGGCAAGTTTATTAGAAAGTTGTTCAATTGTGAATCTAACGCAGAAAAAAGTTAGTGTTCACCATTCGATACAGCCAACAGCCGATTGAGCTTCTCAGTTATGCAAATTTTTGAAATGAAGGACTAAATGATTTTCATTTCAAAAAGAGGACAGACGACGAAAAACATAAAAAAGAGGACTTTTTAGTCCTGTAATGTTTTTTTCGTTCAAGAGGGCAAAGCGTTGAATAAGTAGACTCCCCTCTTAAAAAGAGGATGTTTGGTCACCTTACCTAAGATTAGCATGATTTTACATATTTAAATCAATATATATATAGATATATATATATTTGGTAGCACCGTATACTGTAAAATTCTATCTACATTTAGACTGAAATTTCACTCGCCACAGTAAAATTTCCACTCGCCAATGGCGAGCTGGCGAGTGGAAATTTCGTGCCCTGCTTTATATATTTGTTATCGATATTTGTAGAACAAATATTACTTTACGTTCTAAAGTTACTAAATTTATTTTACGTACTTCAAACAAGTTCATCTGGGCAGTTACATTATACAATCAAGTAGCAAGAACATACTGTGGAATTTACAATGCATCAAGCAGCAAGATATTTTTATCATCATTAGTCACATTTGTGAGTTCGTTTTTAATGTGGTACTTCAGTTTTCACTTCCAGAAAAAAATTCGCAAAGCAATATCCAGATTAAATTATTATGAAAATGCAACTAAAGTTACAACACCTGGAAAATTTGTATGCACCAGTCTTAATTTTGGGATGTCTATGTCTTCTTCGAATTTTTGTAATGTTTTATGTCACAGCAGACATAAGGACAGTATCCTCATACTTATTTTTAGGTAAATTAGATTTTTATGATATTGACTGGCGTTTTGAAACAATAATTCTGTTGCATTTATTAGAACATATACTATTTTTATTTTCCCAGTTTGTTTTACTGTTTTTTTAATTGTTATTTCCCGCTATATGACATTGCTTTTGAACAAGTACATTTCTATTAACAAAAATTTTATAAGAAGAGGTGATATAAATTCAAAAACCTGTACTAGCATCTTTCAACATTATAATGTCATCTTATCATTATATAACAATATAAATGAAATTTTAACTATTCCACTATTTTTCATGTGTACTTTACATGCAACCGCTGTATTTCTTGGAACAACGATGTTTTTAGAATAAAAATTCCCACATTTTTTTTTTCTCAGTAATTAGTTTTTCTCAATTGACAATAATAACTTTCTTCGCTTCTGCTGTTAATGAGGCTGATAAAATAGCTAAACAAACCAATATTGAAGTGCTGTATTTATTAGGTCCTGATGAAAGGGAAAAATTCCCTATTAGCATAGAAGTTTTATCACAAAAATTTCTTGAGCCTGTATTTACTTTCTCTGGTTGGGGTTTCTTTCACTTTACAAGAGAATTTTATTTCACTGCTGTCGGATGCTTGATGACTTATTCTTCGCTGATAATAAACATATCATAATAATACATATTTTAATATATATTTTAATGCTATTAGAAACAGCATTGACGATTGTATTTGACTGCTGCCGGATGCATGATGACTTTTTCTTTGTTGATAATAAATACACGACATTAATACATATGTTAAGGTGCAATTTAATATTACTAGAGAGAGGATTGGCGATTTTATTTGACTGCTGTTGAATGCTTGATGACTTATTCTTTTCTGATATGAAACACATTATATTAATACATATTATAATATATTTTTAAATGCTGCTAGATACAACATGGATGCTTTTATTTGACTGTTGTCGGATGCTTGATGACTTATTCTTTGTGGATAATAAACACACAATACTGATACATATTTTAATGTATTTTCCCCAAATTCTTATGCACTCGCTCTCATCTGAAACGGTAGGTAATTTTGTGAATGCCACGTTGGAAAAAAGGGGAAAATAAATTAGGAATATCAGTTGTATCGTTACAAATAATGTACCAAATGAAAGAGGCAATTTTTCTGAATCCGACGGATTAAACAGCTTATCGATCGGACAATTAGGTTTTTTAAAATTAACTAAAGTATGAATTTTAGGTGGCAACAAATCATTTGAACCTAAACTGAAAGCCAGCGATAGACTGAAATGTCTGTCCGGAAAAGGAAACTCATTAAGAAATGTGTTTTTAAAGTGGGATTGAAATTTGCAGTTCTTAATTTCCTTCAAAATTTTTCTCACAAATACCAAAATTAACATACAGCCTGTACCGCACAAGACCAACTTGCAGTTCAAATTTCATCAATTTTGGTTAATGAACAAAAAAGTTACATTTTTTTTCAAATTAAGTTTTATTCTAAAAAGATAAATTACTTTCATTTAAGAGCGATAACTCTCGAAAGCCACTATAAAGGCGAGATAAAACAGAAGTAACGGTCCGATTTTTTCAGAATCGGTACCATTAGATAAGGCCATTTTTTCTGAATCCAGGAGTACAATTCACTAATCGATGCGATAATTCGAATTTTTTTAACTAACTAAACTAATATTTCTAATGACAACAATTGATTTCTCAATGTATCATCCAGTATCATCCCAGACAAATGTCTAGGAAAATAAATTATACAAAATACTTTGGTTTTAAAATTATCACGTGACGTAAATAAATAAATCTAAGTCACAAATTAACTTTTAATCCATTAATCTATTGTTGTCGCCAACAAAGTTTGCTTGGCGAGATTTTGTAATGTTAAAAAACTACTGACGCGGAATTAGAAGATGAGTTTATATATGAGTTGTAATAAGTTATATGAGTCATTATAATGCGTTATATCAGTCATATGAGTTTGAATTTGACTGGTTTTGAAATTTGTTTCATGCCAAAATATATTCGAAATATTTTATTTCTTTCTTTCTTTCTTAATAATAATAATAATAATAATAAGTATGCATTTCACCTTAATACCTTAAACCGTAATACTTTAATACCTTAATACCTTCATCTTAATTCAATAAATTTTCAAAATCAAAACTTTGAAAAAGATTTATGTGATACGATACATAAGGAATTTGGGTTTTAACCCTTTAACGTTCACTACTTAATTTGTTTAAAAAATTACTAAACTAATTTTAAAAGTGGCTTTTACACACATACTGATTATAAATATTTAAAGAATAAAAAATTAGCATTCTCTCTTTTCGAGAAATTATTGGTTTGAAACATCTATAAGTTAACCTTATTAAATTCAAATAATATTTAATTTAATAAATAAAACACTTTTTAAGCAAACTTTATCGACTAAAAAAACTCGTAAGAGTTATTTCATGTGAAAATAATAATCCAGCTCTTCATTAAATGAAAAAAACTAGACATTAGTGTATCACCAAACCAGCAATTCACACTCGTGCCCACTAAGAAACTTCAAGTGACTTATGCATTTAGCTTCCTTTGAAGCATTATTTGTAAAAATTTTGGAATAGTGCAGTTATCTACCGTACTGAAAAGAAACAAAAGTTTAAAAACTGATTAAAACAAGAACGAAATGTTAAAAAAAAAAATTGCTACATAAAAATTGTTAAATGATGTCAAATGTTTGGTTTCGCTGCGAAACCAATGAACATTAAAGGGTTAAAAATGTTTTTTTTTAAATAGCTTATTTTTTAATGGTACTATATTGACGATTGACGATCTTCTTTGTCTACTTTTGATGACTTGTTCTTTCATGATTACATTCTCACATGTGACATTAATACATATTTCAGTGTATTTTTAAATTCTAATTGATGCAACATTGACGTTTGTGTTTAACTGTTGTCGGACGCTTGATGGCTTATTCTTTGCAGATAATAAACAATTGCTATTAATATATATATTAAGGCTACTAGAGACAGCATTTATGATATGATATATATATATATATATACATATAATGCGCGAAGTTTTTTATTTCTATATTTCTTTTAATATAGCAAATAAATAAATATGTAAAATAAATAAATATGTAAAATTATATATTAAATAAAAGCATGTATTTTAAAAAAAAAAAAGTGATCAGAAAAGTAAAAAATAAATAAAAAATAAATAAAATAAATAAATAAGTAAAAATAAACACATAAATATCCCGTTAATAAAAAGCTGCTTAAAAAATATCTATAATTTTCTTATTTAGAACTTTCGGTTTGTAAAATTACAGAAATTTGTTAGGAATGAAAATGTATGGTGTTCTGGAGGTGATGGTTTTCGGAATAAGTTAATTGTCTACACTAAAAACCTGGATCTAAAGGGAGGATGACCATTATGAGGGTCTTTCTGAGGGGTCCTAGCTTATATTCACTCGAATTTCAGAGATAACCACAGAAAACTTCGAACATAATGGTGGATGCGCCTGACCTTGAATCGCACCCAGCACTTCCGGTCTTCTAACTTCGAAAAAAACCTCGGCTACGATTGGGGCCGGAAAAAATAGGATTCAAAAAGGCATTAAAATGTTGGAAGGAAGAAGGGAATTTAAATAAACTCAAATGCAGTTTTAAAAAGAAGAAATAGTTTTTATCTGGTATAAAATAAGTGAAGAATAATTTTTTCGGCATTAAAAAATTTTTAAGTGAAATTCTAACCGAAATAAATCTTAAAAGGATGATAAAATTTTTTTAGTTACCACTGGAAAAACAAATCCCGCAGATATATGTTTTCACACTAAAATCAGGTTATACTTATGGATAAAATTATAACATTTTTATATAATTTTATCCGAAATTATATAAAAAGAAAATTAAAAATTATGTTCTAAATGGAATTTTATTTTGGATGATAGGTTTTGTAAGTTGCGGTTGTTGTAAGTTGCGGGACTTTAAACTTTATTTTAAATGGTCTATCGTAAAATAGTAAAGTTTCGTTTCTGCTGTTTTGCTAGTTCGCACAAAAATATGCCAGCCCTTTTCAGAATTTAATTTAGTACCAAATGCCTTTTATAATCATAAAAACGTTTTAAAGTTTTTACAAAAGCCTGACAAATGTCTTAAAACCTTATGGTGTTAATTATCTAAATTTATTCTATAGGGCTACAGAAAGGTTATCCCCAATGTAGCATTGTGTGAACACCATGACATGAAACCTTCCGGTAGTCAATACTAAGCGTAATTGGTATTCATCCACTCGTTATGTTACTAATATTGTATCAAGTGACTTAATTTTACTGTATTTTATGTAAACATCCTAAGATACAAAAAAAAAAAAAAAAAAAAAAAAAGAAAAAAAAAATCCTGTTACATTACAAAAAAATTCTGGCAGCAAAATTCCCCAAAAATATCCCAATGCTATGGAAGTAATGTGTTAGAGCACTCACACGACTTTTTCTTAACCTGCATTTCAATACTATAAAAACAGATTTCAGATCATGGAGTGAAATAACAAGCACTGTATAGGGGAAACTAGGCAAACTTGACCCATGGGGAGACTTAACCCATGAGGGTTTTTTCTATGAAAGGGAGACTTTAAGGAAATGTTAATAATTGTACTGATTGACTAATCATACAACATAATTTTGCAGGGAACAGCCATTGCAGAATTATCAGTGGTTTTCTACCAATTTAGTGTTGATTGATACTGCATCTTTCAAATAAATTTTGAAGATCGTGGACATTGCTAAACTTGAACCTCCAATTTTGTGGCAAGTCAATTTGAAAAGTATAGCTGTTTTAGTTACTGAGCTAAGCTACATATTGGTATTCAACTTCATATAACTGTAATGCAAGCTGCTAAAATTTAGGATTAACAAAGCAACACAACTTAACACTTTCGATACCGCATGCTTTTGTCTTTTGTATGTTTTGTCTTTTGTCTGTGGGCGTTATTCTCCCGAGTTAAAATATTTCAGGACAAAATGTTCTGTATTCACATTTATATTACAAACGGATATACATTATAATTATATTCTTTCTAACAAAAGTAGTTGTATCCATAGTATACTGATTGTACAAATATGAATATTGGGTATGTTTGTAAGAAATAAATAACATACAAGTTGCGAAAGAGACGCCCACTGTAACTTGCGTTACAGATTTAATGAAAAGTTTAATTTAATGCTCTTTGTCTGATTTAATGAATTTTTACCTATGAATAACTAAAATATTATGACTTAGGTCTAATGATATATATATATATATATATATATATATATATATGTTTAAAGAAATTTTAGAGAAATATATTGGGAGTACAAATTAATTCGGTCCGTTTTTTTTCGTTAAAAAAACATTTTATTTATTATCAAAATGAAAAATCATGTTATTCAAAGTATTGTCCATCGGTAGCCACAACTTTTGTCCACCTTTCTGGCAATTTTCGGATTCCATCTCTGAAAAATGAGTCCTCTCTGGACGCAAACCATGAATCGAGCCATTCTTGAATTTCTTCGAAAGAAGTGAAGCGGTGTCCAGCCAAATCGTGATGCATCCGTCGGAACAACCAATAATCAGAAGGAGCAAGGTCTGGCGAATACGGCGGGTGGGGTAGGACCTCCCATTTCAACGTTTCCAAGTAATTTTTAACGACAATTGCCACATGGGGCCGAGCACTGTCATGTAGCAAAATTACCTTGTCGTGCCTTTCGATGGTTTCTGGCCGTTTTTCACGCAATGCTCGGCTCAAACGCATTAATTGCAGTCGGTAGCGTTCGCCAGTAATTGTTTCGCCAGGTTTTAGCGGATCTTGATCGAGCAATTCCTACAATTCGGCGTCTTCGAACTTTTTCGGCTGGCCCGGGCGCTCATTGTCTTCGACACTAAAATCACCATTTTTGAAGCGTCGAAACCACTCTCTACATGATTTATCAGATGGCGCAGATTCACCATAAACTTCCACAAGCGATCGATGCGCTTCAGCGGCACTTTTCTTCCAATTAAAAAAGAAAATCAAAACTTCCCGCAAATGTTGTTTCTTTAGCACAAAACTCGACATATTGAATGCTCAAAAAACCAATGTTGTTGTATAAAACTCGAAGCTTCGTTGACTGAATATGGTTGACAAAGGTCAAACCTTTCTAACAATGCCAAAAACATCTATCATTATTCAGTAAACAAATCAGCCATCTATTGAAAACGGACCGAATTAATTTGTACTCCCAATATATATAGGTTTAAAGAAATAAGTAAAACATTGTGAATATTTAGGCCTAATAAATAGTTTTTATTTAAGAAATAACTGAAATATTTTTACTTCTTGAGTCCGGTGAATTGTTTCATAATAAATAACTGAAAAGAAGAAGGATAAGGATATGTTAGTTACTGTCACACAAAACAGAAGAGAAATAGAAGAAAAAAAAAGAGGCAGTAAGGACAAAAGAAAAGAAAAAATATATTGACAAAAGAAAAGCAAAAAATGCTCTTAATGTGAAAAGTACAAAGCATTAGTAAAACAAAAGAAAACAATAAACATTTTTTTGTATTCACTGAAATCTTCTACAAAATTAAACGAGAAAAAGTTAAAATAAAAAAACCTGCGTTTTTCTTTTCAATACCTATAAGTTTTCTCGTTTTTATGAAGTGGGTCATGTCTCCCTAAGTAGGGGGTCAAGTCTCCCTAGGTTTAGGGACACATGACCCATGTGCAGACTTAAGGATTTTTTTTTTTTTTTTTTTGCAAAACATCTAGTAAGAACTACGCTATCATTTTTAGCCACACTATGTACAAAATAACAAACTATTTGCTCAAATTTTCTATTCAGCTCCATCAGTTACACAAAAAATATGAAAAATTAAAATTTAAAAACTGGGTCAAGTCTCCCTAGTTTCTCTTATAAACCTACTTTAAAAATAGTTCAAACTAGGATTTGTTTAAAATAATTTTGCATGAAGGGCTTCTCTTCCCCCCCTCCTCTCATTTCAATTGAAATATAGCTCGATAGCATTAAATATAGAACATAAATGTTTAAAGAATCTAAATTACAAAAAAAAAAAAAAAAAAAAAAAAATCGAAATTTTTAGAAAACATTCACTTGCAACACTTCTTAATACTCACCAATTTTGATCATATTGTACAAGAGTCAAACCCAGATGAACTGGAAAATACATATATGAATTTCCTGCAAATGTTTATTTTTAAGCTAAGCTGAAAACCCACATACAGACAATCCAATGGATGAAAGTTTTACTCTATTATTCATGGCACCTAAAAACACGATATTATACAAAAATAATAGCAGAAAATTAATCTTAAAAAAAAAATGTGTACGATAAGTGTGTGAGAAATTAATTTTCATTTCTGAGCAATTTTAATTGAAATGGTGAAAAGTAGTAAATCGCCTCCATCAATTACGTTCAGTAGAAAAGAATGCTTTCGTTTAATTTAAAGAATCACTATATATTTTCTGTATATCATATACGCATCATATTCTGTGTACTTAAATTTATATAAAAATATTTAACATAACCTGAAATGCATTTTCAAGAATTTAGAAGTATAGCACCAGTATGACCAAATTATTTTTTGTAGTAAGTAAATGATCCTTGCAAATGTATAATCAATAATTTCCATACCATATTTCACATAAAACATGCTTTTATGCATACAAAGAATCTAGGAGCGAGTGTTGTACAACGGCACATTGGTATTTCTAAAAGCCTATTGGTGATATCAAATTATTTTTATTTCTTAGAAGGAAGGAAAATCTTGCATTTAACAGATTCTGCTCTAAAACTGAAATTGAAACTGCCGAGCACAAAACTACTACAACCAGAATGGGGTGCGGGGGAGAGAATACCCTACAACAAATTAGCAGTTCATAATCTGATATCGATAAACCAATTTTATCAAGTATAGATGATGACAATATTGAATATGGTCAAACCGCAGACACATTAGAAAAATAGACGAAGAAATATTATTTTCTTACAAAAGTATATGAAATAATAAAAATGATATAAATACATTAACTTCTATGTTTGAACCTTCAGAAAAAGCCCTAATTTACGACCTTGCTGTGAAGTACTGAAAGTCATTAACAATGAGATTTTAAAGTACACAGGTGAGAACAAAAAATTTATTTATGGATATGAAAATTACGATATTTTATCAGACATCGAGTGTTAGATTCCCAATGATGTCTGAACGAGAAATCTCGCAGCTGACTTTACATCATATAATGCTAAAATAGGGACTTTATCAATACTTGGTTAATTTACGAATAAATTTGAACTTTTAAATTTATCATTACTAGTATCGACCACAGGTAGAAACGCAACCACTGATTTTACAAAGCAAATCAAAGTAATTGCGCTCTCGTAAACGGAATTAAATTACAACACAGCTGCACTTATCGTTTCTCAATATGCATCCAAAGTGAATCAGCAGAGGTTTACTTAATATATTTCTCTATGTTTGGTGCACTGTAGATGATGAGCCTTTCCTGAAATGAGAGGAAATCGCAACGTGGAAGTGCCCCCCTGTTCAGTGATGTAGCCCAAAAGCTAATCGGCGCCAATTCAAACCAAGGTCCAACCAGTTATCAAGTTCGGTGAAATTAAGTGTATTGGTTCATAAAGCACAGTGTTCGAACTCAATTAGACAGATTTTTTCTAAAAATTGTCGAACTGAGTTTAGGAAATCTCAAAGTGTATACTTTCTTCTTATATGTGCAGAGGATAGAAAAATAAATCCTTTTTGTTACAAATAAGTAGTCAGTTGCTGTTAATTAAAATGCTAGAAAATCACAAAACGCCTAATCTATCGAAAACCCGAAATCGATTTTTTTTTTTTTTTTTTTTTTTTTTTTTTTTATAATCTTCTACATTTTTTTTCTACATGCAGAAAATAGTAAAATAGCAGTAGTAGTAGCAAGGAAATTTCAAAACGTGTAAATTCAAAGAAATACGGAAATTGAAATTTTTTCCGTATCTTTCACTTTATTCTTATACATGCAGAAGCTAGCAATAAGTCTACTTTTTTTAAAAAAATAAGTAGTCAATTTCAGTTAATTGAAACGCAAGGAAATCTCAAGATGTGTAAATTCATCGAAAATCGGAAATGAAAAGTTTTTCTAAATCTTATATTTTCTTCTTGTATATGCTTCTTGTACTTTCATCTAATATTTTGTAAAAAATTATTAAAAATTGAGGAAAATTATTTACCGATTCCAATACCCATATTTGAGTATAATTAAAAATTAATCATCGTACACATCTGTTAGATTAAGTTATTTTGCTGTCAAATCGACAAAATTTTAATTTTAAATTTCAAAACTCTAGAAGCAAAATGGGCATAGATTTGATATCTATTCCTCCTTGGTGTTTTGTGTATTTGGCGACCATAAACGTAATACGAAAACATACATGCCAGATGTATATTTTCGTAATACCAATACATTCTACGAAATATTGTTTCATATTATTGATAGCTCGTTATTAAAATAACCATCGTTTTCGTAAGGAATTAAAAATGTTCTCCAGATAATTTGACGATTTTTTGTTATTATTTATTTTTTCCGCGAAGGACCGCAGATATCAAGTTGTTCTTTTGAAATGAATCTCATTCTAGTGAAATTAAATGATTACGTTTATGTTCGAGAATGGAAGTCTGTCATTTTATTTTTCCAGAGTTTAAATTTAAAAATTAAAATTTAATGAATATTACAGAAAAAATAACTTAGTCGAACACACACACAGAAACTTATATAAAGTGGTGGTCAAAATTATAAGGAAAAAAGAAAAATCGCTAAATTTTGGTTACAGTTGAGTAGAAAATTATGCAAACTTTATTGCTGGAAAAAATAAAATTATAAATAAAGCATTTTTTATTAGTTCTTATTGAAATACATGGGAAATTTATATTCATAAAATTTATTTTCGATTTCGATGGTCATCTCACATGGAAAAAATCATAAGTACAACTGTATCTGTTTGCTCTATTTCTTGCATTCTGTGGTTTTTCCTTAATTAATCTGAGAAAAATGTTTCAAAAGTTATTAAGACAATGCAAAAGTTATCTTACCATACACAAAAGGAAAAATTGTTTGGGAAAGCCTCTATTATGATTACTATTGTAGCGTTTGTTTTCATTTTTATTTCGGAACAATATCCTTTCGATGAAAAGAGATGCAACCACCTATTGACGAGATACCACATTCATTTTTATCAAAATATATACATTTTAAGAATTACAACAACAGTTATCGTACCATCAAAGAACATTTATACTTTTTTACTCCCTATGACTTTTGTTCATCTGTACGTTAAAATGTAACATAATATATTATGCGTATTAAGTTCCTATATTCAAGAAAAAAAAAATAAATTAGGAATTTTTAGAGAATAAACAATAATGTAAGGTATTTTACCCATTATAACATACTATTACGTTCTTTCAAGGCGTTTGAATCGGCTTTTTCTCAGAGTATACTGTTGGCTTTCTGAAGCAAAATTTCAAGTTTGCTTTTAAATGCGACAATCATTGTAAAAAATGAAGCTTTACTCTGTCTGCATCGCAATTAAATATGATATCAATGACCTCCGTAACATTTATAGCAGCAAGTATCACCTATTATGATAAACGTGTCAAAGAAATTAATTCGCAAAATTTAGAGGTACTTCTCAAATTAGGAAGTCGTTTTCGACTAGAGTATGTTGTAATAGTTTAGAGATTAAATAACTCTCCGCCGTTCACTCTTACTGTATGGGGATTTTTTAACTTTACAAAAAACTGCTATTTAAGTGTCATGAACGGTCTTGTTACATACACTTTACCCCTGATAAATTCGTAAATAATTAAATAAACAAAGACAAACGACAAAAATGCTTTGTTATAATTAATGGCCTGTTTTATTATGAAATCAATCTTTTACATCAAAATTACATGTAGGATATTAATAACGTTCACCCCATCAAAAGTAGCCTATTCAAACGCTTATACCTCAGAAAACTAAAAGAGAAAACAAAAGAATGATTTAGCTTTATGCTGTGATATTAATTTATTGCACGAGATGAAGTGATATTTTACATTGCATATATATATATATATATTAGAAGATAATTTATTCTTCTCCACTTACCTATAATTTTATATTATTATATTTTAAATTTAAAGCAAAAATTTCTGCGTATGTGTTTTATACGAGCTGTTTCTATTTAAAATTAATAATATATTCGTGTTATATGAATTTCAATTTTTTGACTGCATACTATTCTTTTAGCAACCTTACAATCGGCAGCAAAATTTTTGGAGCGCTAGTGAGAATTCTTATTTAAAAAAAGTACACTTAATACTGTCTAGTTAGATAAGTCTTTGTCGAATCACGTTCTTAGTCAGTCTAAGAACATGATTCGACAAGGACTTATTTAGCAAAAAAGCATAAAGTGTGTTTTTTTTTTATAGAGAAAATTTTGCTAGCGCTCGAATAATGTTGCTGTCGACTGTATACTTTTTGCAATAGTAAGGATTTTATGTCGCTTGCAATTCCAAACCAAATCAGATAACGAGCTTTTTTTAGACTAATCTGCCCAAAATTTAGACAAAGTTTTTGTCAAATATTTAGACATAAATAATAAAAATCTTACATAAAATAAACTTAAAACAATTTTAGTTTTGTTTTGAAAATAGCATAATAATACTAATACTAATAAAAATAAAAAGTTTAATATATTTGTTTGCATTTTCTAGCAATTTATTATATGCTGTCCACAAAATATTTAGAAATGTTGTATTAATATTTTATTTTTAAGAAAAAATCTTCGAAAAATACACATTAGAAAAAAAAAAATCTAAAATTTTAATCTATAATACATTATTTGGATGCATTTTTAATTGTCTTCTACTACTTTTCGATCAGCACACCATATTGAATATTTAAACATAATGTACATTCAATTAATTACTATAACAATAAAATTCCTTTTATTGATAAAAAAGGAAAATTTCCATAAATGTTCTTTTGTTTACTGCTATCATCAAGTATACTGCTAACTTTCTAAATAAGAAGATTTTGTCGATGTAGGACATCAAATCGATATTTAATTTCTTAGATATCGATTTAATTATGATAAAAATTTTTCATGTGACGCGATATATTATAGTGATAAGAATTATGTATCACTGTAAAGTCTCATTTGATAGGGAGTGTATTGGTTATAAGTGCTTTCCCACAGACCAACATTTAAAAATTATATATAAAAAGTCAGTATAAAATAACGAAGGAAGGTGTATTATTTATGCTTTTTTCGTGTAATTTAGTATTATGACTTATGTTTTTTAGTAATAGGATAAATAACAACCAGAACATATGGTGTGTAGATTACAAAGCTTCATTGTAAACTATTCTTATTTCTTAATACAATTAGTACTAATTGTGAAGAAACACAGTGAACTCCAATTTAATCCAAACGTAAAACTGTTGTGAATTTTACAAAGTATGTGTTAAAAAGTTTTTGTAATTTTATATATTCATAAAATTGTTCTTAATAATTAGTATACAAATAGACACCCGAACAACAACAACAACAACAAAAAGTTGGATTCCATTTATCCCAAAAATTGTAAATATAAATAGCTAGAAGTTTAAATATACTATGAATCACAATAAATATAAAAATGAAATGAAAATCTGAAAGGAAATACTCCTTTATTGTGGAAAAATATGAATAGTTCAATTATTTAACATTTTTCTTTTTTAAGTAATAAACTTCTCCTATGTAACTGGATCTTCTCGATTGGAGAATCACCGACTAACGCTAATGGCTCTAATGAACCGATCTAGTGTGACTTTTAAACATGCTCAACCGTAACCTCTATACGAGAATTATAATTTGAGCATTGCTTCGAACAATATAAAAATCAATGCATTTTAAGTACAGTGATTTTACATTCAGCTATTACATTTATACAATAAAAGACAGTAACTGCTATATTAAAAAAATATTTTTTAAAGAAAATAATATTATCATAAGCCACACTGGTAACTAAAACACATTTAGGCGTTACTTTTTTTTTTTTTTTTTTTTTTAAATAGATCATTGTTTGTAATTCACATTATATTACACAATTTTCTAAAAATCATAGCACATATAAATCGTTGTACGATGTTTCTAATGGAAACTGAGTTATTACATATAAAAGGAATCACTTTAAGGTGAACTTAAAGAAAAATCATGTAATATGAATACTGCAGCAGAATGCAAATAAAACTTAAAATATTGAATTGTCCTTTCATCAATTTAAAGAAATTCAAGAAATCATAGAAGAAATTTTCAATTCATATTACTATCCAATATTTATATAAAATAATGTATTCAACATAATACTCAGCATAGTAATACTCTAAAACAAAAATAATATAATGCACAAAATGCTGAAAAAAAGTAAACAAGAAAAGTCTTATGTATTACAAAGTTCAGGAAGTATTCATTGATCTATGAATGACTTTTATTTAATAACTTCTTCTGTATTCGTGTAATGTTTTAAATGGATCTTTAAAAATCAAGAAGCCAGAATCATAAGCCATAACTGTGACTATACATTTCAAGCTAATGATAAATGCACATTTTTCGTAAGCTAATTTTTAAATGATAAAAGAGATTTTAAACATTTCTATATGTACTGTATAAAATTTAGAGAACTAAGAATTTTATCTCTGAAAACATAATAATACTAATAAGAAAAATTTTATTATATTTACTTTATTTATTTATTTATTTATTAAAAAATATAATAATTCAAAATATAAATATTTAAAATTTATAACATATAAAAGTCAAATCAAATTTTTGTGTAAAGTTTTTTTGAAGTGTCAATCATAAAAATTTATAAAAATGAAAATTATTATAAAAGCTGCTTTAAAAAATATACATTGATCTTGGATTTTAATATGATTTTATTATATTCTGTGTAAAAATATGTTCCAATTATTAATTAAATATTACTTTTCAGTATGATGCCAAAAAAAGTTTTTAAAACTAAAAGTCATTGTGAAGATTATATTACGAAATGGTTGAAAGCCTCACTATTGATTTTTAAGATATTTGGTTTAGATTTATTTCGCCCTAACAAGAAAAGATTGCTGTGTAATACAATAAATATTTTAAAAATATTTTTTGTCTTTCAAATGATTATTCACACATTTGCTGTAGCTATGACAATTATGAAGTATCAGCAATTTTCAAGATACAGAATAAAGATTCTGATTTCTGGTTTTATTTTTAAAATAATTTCCTGTCTTCTGTGGTGTTACCTTTATTTATCGCAAATAAAAATTTCAAAAGTTATTAAAAATATGAAAAAGTTAGACAAATCACACCAAACACAAAAGTTTAAAATGTTTGGGGCAGTTTCTTTTGTGATTACAATTGCAGCATTTGTTTCAATTATTATTTCTCATGTGGTTCGTTTCGATGATGCACATTGCTACTACTTGTTGGAGAGATATCACATACATTTTCATCAAAACATGCCCCTTTTAAGATTTACAACATTATTAATAGAAACATCAAAGAATGTTTTCCAGTTTTTGGTCCCAATGGCTTTTGCTCTGCTCTACGTTATGATGTGTCAAAATATGGTGTACATTTTGCGTTCGTATATTAGAGAAAACAAGTCCATGAACTATACGAAAAACAAAGTTTCTGTAAGATATTTTGCATATTACAACATAATTATACAACGTTTCAAGTCATTTGAATCAGCGTTTTCTCAGGGTATACTGTTGGTGTTTTTAAGCAACATTTCTTGTTTGCTTTTAAACACGACAGCTATTGCAAAAAATGAAGAAACCCTCTCCTCTGCCTGTATAATAATTACAAATATGATATCAATTACTGCCGTGACATTGATTGCAGCAAGAGTCACTGATTACGACAAAGTTGCCAAGGAAATTAATCTGCAAAATTTAGAGATACTTTTAAAATCAGGAAAATGTTTCCAATTAGACTATCTTGTCTATATTTGGAGATTAAATAACTCTCCACCGTTTACCTTAACTGCTTGGGGATATTTTAGCCTCACAAAAAGTTGCTATTTAAGCATCATGAGTGGACTTGTTACATACACCTTACTTTTGATAAATTTGTGAAGAAATGTGTGACCAAAAATGATTTATCATAATTTACCGCATTTTAAACAGTAAATTTAATAAACATTCTTCATAGAAATCACATGAACGATACAAATATTATGTTTATGCAAAGAATGGAATGCGCAAAATCGTACGTTAAAGTTTACAATGAACTGGACTCTTAACAGAAAATAAATAAATAAAATCAGAAAATAGTTTAATGTGTAATTATACAAGGATTAAAACAAGAATTATGTGAAAAACATAATTTCATTAATTATAATAAGTGAACGTATTAAGTATGTATAGCTAAGGACAGACTTATAAAGACAACTATTATGTAAAAATTTAAAACGTCATAAATTATATAGTGCAATAAATAGCATTTATTGCAGATATGGATTCATGCATTGCTATTTTGATTTCTATTTAAAAACAACAAATTTATTTTATTTTATTTTTATTTTTTACATTTTGTTTCATCTGCATATGAATGTTAAAAAATGATTTATCAAGAAAATGAACAAAGAAACTTGAGTATCTAATAAAGTCAGAAAAATTATATAAATTAACTGTGTTTTTAATATATGGATTTTAATTCATTCTACAAATAAATTCATGTTTTTCGTAAGCTAATAATTCAATGTTAAAAGTGATTTAAAAAGCGTTTCATATCTTAAATGTTTCTATAGGTCGTGCATAAAATTTAGAGAACCCGAAATTATTTCTTAAATGATAAGCAAAATTTTACTATTATATTATTTTTTTAAATAAAAATAATAGTTGAAAATATGAATATTTAAGGTATGAAATTATAAATGCCAAATCAAACTATTGTGTAAAGCACTTTTAGCATTTACAGTTGGCAGCATTTACAGTTGGCAGCCAAATTATTTGAGCGCAAGCAATAATTCCTATATAAAAAATCTGGTGTGAAAGAACCACGCGATTTCCACTACCCACTATTATACACGTATTATACACACTTTTCGGAGATAATGCGATCAGAAGACATAAAACCAACCTAACAAGGTAGACACCTAAAATTTTTCCTGTAAGATATAGCTGATACTCGTGTAAATACATATAAAATGAAATATACTTAGCAAGTTAAAAAAAAAAAAAATCGGTTGGGGCTATTTTTTTATACACCAATTTTCGTGACCTAAAACTGACCTACTTAATCAAAATTACTGTTAATTTTCATGTAATAACCACGTAATACATTAAAGGATATCTAAAATGGGTTTATGTAGGATAGGCTGGTCTATGAGTCCGAATTTAAGGTTCAAACAGTTCTAAAATAAAAACATATAATTATACATAATCAGCTTAACTTTTATTTTGTTCTTAATTAATACTTCTTTCATAAAATAACATAAAACATAACAAAAATATACCAAATTTTTGGAAAAATTAAAAAATAACATAAGAATTGTGTACTCTTACAAGTGGTGTTGGATAAGAGTACGCATATGAGTTGATAAGAATACGCAGGAAAAATGATCTGAAAATTCGTGCCTACATTACTTGCAGTGGTCACAAATAAAGTTTACTTCACTTTCATAGCTCGTATAAGCTTCATGCGTAATACATTAAAGGATATCTAAAATGGGTTTATGTAGGGTAGGCTGGTCTATGAGTCCGAATTTAAGGTTCAAACAGTTCTAAAATAAAAACATATAATTATACATAATCAGCTTAACTTTTATTTTGTTCTTAATTAATACTTCTTTCTTAAAATAACATAAAACATAACAAAAATATACCACATTTTTGGAAAAATTAAAAAATAACATAAGAATTGTGTACTCTTACAAGTGGTGTTGGATAAGAGTACGCATATGAGTTGATAAGAATACGCAGAAAAAATGATCTGAAAATTCGTGCTTACATTACTTGCAGTGGTCACAAATAAAGTTTACTTCATTTTCATAGCTCGTATAAGCTTCATGCCGACAATCCTCATATCTGGAGCATCCTATCCAATCTTCTTCTGTGTGTGTGTGTGTATGAGGGAGGGGGGGGTGTATAACTATACTTCACCACATGGTGGACATTTCCATATTTTGTTTTTGGTTGTCTTCTTTAGAACTTGAAACCGCTTTTTGTTCCCTTTAGTAGTTGGTTTCGGTATTACTTTTGGCTTTTTTATGTGGTACCTAAAGGCCGAATTTAGAGGCCGAATTTAAAGGGTTTAGAGGCCGAATCCTCTTCGAGAGCCAACTTGTATAGAGACCCACACAAAATGTCTGATTTTGTTGTTTTGTGGTTAGATCTTAAGAAGGATTCAGCTTGTGGTAGAGGGGCTATATCTGCAAGCTATTCGTGAGGCGATTTAATTCCTTTATTTTTAATGCAGGCAGGTGGTGTATGCGCTCTTTCGCTGAAAATATTTTGACTAACTCTAAATGACGTATTCTCACCCTGCAATTTGCTCGATATTTCATTTGTTGCGCATGAGGACAGTGATGAATTGCTTGGTACATTCTTGTTACAAGCTGGGACAGTAATTTCCTTTGATGTTTCATTGATAGTTTTGCTCTGCTTCTAGTTTAGCTTTTCAATCCCTGCTAAGTTGCCAGCCTGGATTTGCTCTATCACCTCATTATTCCGATTCCCATTATGGTCCCCAACGACGTCAGTCACGGCGGATGTAGCGTTTTCCTCACGTTCAAAGTTTTGTACTGGATCATGAACTGGATAGAAGTTTTGTTCATCTCAAGTTTCCTGCAAAGACCTTTCTGTCACTGCACTGGGAAGGAATCGTCTTCTTGAAAAATATCCCGATTTAATGGCTGTATTCCTGATACCTTGAAACTTTGTATGGCATTTGCAGAAGTAGCTGCTTTGAGATAAGCTGGAGTCAAAATATCAGCAATTTGGTAAACTGTTATCACTCGGCTAGGATGATTACGGGTCTATTTTTCACATTCCAATGCATAAAAAATATGAAGACTGTTATGGATGCAGCGATTAAGTGGCCGAGCTTTGTGGCTGCTGTGTGGTGGTATTGTAATAGCATGAATGTGGTTAGCCCGTAAGAAATTAACTGACTGTAACGTACAGTGTGACGTGTAGTTTTTTAATATCAATAGTACTTGGATTGTCTTTCCTCGGCCTTGCGTGGTTTTTAAAATGAGATAACTAGACCACAAAAAAACGCTATTGATGTAGCTCGTGTTTGACACCATTTCTATAGAAACAGGCGAAGCCCCATTCAAAAGTTTGGCCTTCAT
This sequence comes from Salticus scenicus, assembly GCA_963930645.1. NCBI lineage: Eukaryota > Metazoa > Arthropoda > Arachnida > Araneae > Salticidae > Salticus > Salticus scenicus. Next base: position 148,768,417 of record OZ005662.1, read on the forward strand.
ACGCTTGTGAGTAAATATGAATGCTGGTGTAATAAAATATCCAGAAGCATTGGCCGCATTTACGAGTGTTACGTTGATACCACGTACAGCACCGGAAATCTTATTGACGCCTTTGTTCAAATCACCTTTGGTGGTTTGTTTAGCACCACGGGGAACCCAGTTTAGTCCATAATTGTAAACTGCGTGAGGAGTGAACTTGTAGGTATTCAAAAATTTCGCCAGATTTTCAAACTAGCGATCGCATTGAAGCTTATTAAAATCTATCGTTCGAGCAACACTTCTTGAGGTTGTCGTACGCAACGACAATTCTGAATGCCAACAATTCACAAATAGCCGAAGCCACTCCATACAACCGTTTTCTTTTCTTTATTAGAGCGATGTTGTAATCCATTAATCTCTGCAAAACTAAAGCGACTTCTCATATTGTTTTACTGGTTAGTCTGTACAACATGCTATCTACTTTTTTTGATGTGCTCACACAGGTCTACTTTCCTTTCTGGAGAAAAAGTTTGAGAGTATCTGCTCAAACGTCTGGCTGGAGATGATCTTTTTAATCTATTTGACAAAGCAGCTTCATGCATTCCTAATGATTTGCGAAAATTGAGCTAGTGCTCTCTTTCGCCAGCCTCGATGCGGGTGTTTTGCATCCAGTCATTGTTCTCGCGTATAAAAACTTCTTTGAGTACTTCTTTGTTGTCTAGACATCCTCTTAAAAGAAAACAAATATTATGATGCAGATAAAAACTATTATAAAAAATTGCGTGTAAGAGTACGCGCGTACTCTTATAACATGCACAAGTGCGTACTCTTGCACACACTGACTATTATCTAATCAAACGAATTGCAACGCAGTTTATTGACATGGACCAAAATCGCTCTCGCTGTGAGGCTCAGGTTAATTTCTTGTACATCAAACCTCATAACTTTTTCTTTTTAAATATTTGCAGTTTTATCACAATAATACTTCTAAAATGTTATAAATATTAATGAATATAGGTAAAAATATTTAAACTTACGTAATTTCTTTGTTTTTGTAAGTTTTTACATTTTTGTCGCTCAGCACCACCCACTAGCTTGTACTGCAAAGTAACACTGAATTTAGACGCATATCACAAACAACATCATGACTATTATAGATGCGTACTCTTATCGGATGCGTACTCTTAGACAAGCCTTAACAATTTTCAAGAAAATTGTTAGAGCCGTTTTAGAGATACCGACTTTTACCAAAACATGGCATATTCAATTGTTGACCGGAAAACAACAATAGCATACAAAAGGATATTTAAAAGGGGGTTAACGCGGCGAGTTTGAAAAAAATCCGTACAACCGTTTTTAAAGGAATGCACTTGCGAGACCTGAAATTAAGCTATTTATACAGGACGCTTATCAATTTTCGTGAACTAAACAACTATACCACTCGAAAGGGTATCTAATAGAGTGTTTATATAGCAATTTTGAAGAAAATCATTAGAGCAGTTTTTGAGATTTGGACTTACAGTTCCAATTCCGGTTTCTAATGTCCCACTTCTGGTTTTTCCAATTTTCACCAAAAGTTAGAAAATGTATCTGTGCACCAGATCTGCTTAATTCCGAAGTTTCGTCGTTTTATCTTTATTAGTTTCAGAGATATGATTGTCAGAAGATTACACACATACATACATACACACACAAACTGACCAATTGCCAAAAATTACTTTTTTGACTCAGAAGACCTTAAACTTGTAAATTGAGTGAAAACTCGATAGCGAATTTTTAGACCGAATACAATACTTCTATTACCTAAGGTAGTCGGGCAATGGAAGTAAAAAAAGAACACTTAATACTGTTTTGTTAAATAAATCCTTGTCGAATCATGTTCTTACTCAGCCTAAGAACATGGTTCGACAATTCGACAAGGATTGATTTAACAAAACTGTGTTAAGTGTACTTTTTTTAATATAGGAATTAGTGCTAGCGCTCGAATAATTTTGCTGCCAACTGTATATAAATATATAAAAGTGATTATTATTAGACAGTCTACCTTCAAAAATTATGCAGTGATAAGTTAGATTTTACTATAATTTTACCATATTCATTTCAATTATATGTTGTAATTCTTAATTAAGTACCCCTTCTCAGCATGATACAGAAAATTCTTCGTAAAATTAAAATCCATTACGAAGACTATATTTCAAAGTAGATAGGAATCACACTTCTGATCTTTAAGATTTTTATTTTTTAATTTATCTTTTATATAATTTGCAAGAGAGGTGACGATTCTGGTTCGTACTCATCTATATAGAAAGTTGCCTTTTATACTTTAGTTAATAAAAAAAAAATGTAATTGTCCGATCGATAAGCATTTTATCGTAAAATTAAAATCCATTACGAAGACTATATTTCAAAGTGGATAGGAATCACACTTCTGATTTTTAAGATTTTTATTTTTTAATTTATCTTTTATATTATTTGCAAGAGAGGTGACGATTCCGGTTCGTACTCATCTATATAGCAAGTTGCCTTTCATACTTTAGTTAATAAAAAAAAAAAAAAAAATGTAATTGTCCGATCGATAAGCATTTTATCGTAAAATTAAAATCCATTGCGAAGACTATATTTCAAAGTGGATAGGAATCACACTTCTGATTTTTAAGATTTTTATTTTTTAATTTATCTTTTATATAATTTGCAAGAGAGGTGACGATTCCGGTTCGTACTCATCCATATAGCAAGTTGCCTTTCATACTTTAGTTAATAAAAAAAAAAAAAATGTAATTGTCCGATCGATAAGCATTTTAGTCGCCCCTTTCATTTGGTACCTTATTTGTAACGAAGTTTTAATTACATTTTTTAAAATTAATTAAAATATGAAAATAATAACCTGGTAATAACTTCAAAATTGGACATTTAAATTTATTGTTGTTGAGAAAAAATATTTCCAGTTATATTTTTTTAAGCATAAAATGAAATATGCTTTCACGCGAAAAAAAAAATATATATATATAAAATATTAAATTTGCTCATGCATTTAAGAAAATGAAAATATTAAAATGTGCATAAAAACAACCATTACCTTTTTTTTAATATACTTCAATTTTAGATTTTTTTCTTTTTTGTTTTCTTTAAATAGTATGTTTTTGGCACGGATGAATCGCGCTTGGCATACAAGCTAATTCATTAATAATCCTGGGTAATATTTTAAAATTTTGATGCTGAAATAGATCGGACATATTTTGCCCAAGACTACTTTTGCAAAAGCCACTTTAAGCCAAGTAGCGCATTAAAAATATAAATAAATTATAAAAAATGAAAAACAGACAAAAAAGAAAAAAAAAAAAAAAAAAAAAAACAGAAAAAAAAAATCACATAAATTATGTATTTTTGTCTAAAATGGCGATAAAAATTCAAAAGGTGACAAGGGGAACTATATTAAGGCTGTACTATGAACAGATTTACATATTTACATATTTATTTTTCTATATACCAACTACTATTAATTAACTACTATTATAACCACAAAAAATTAATTGTCTCACTTGATAGATGTAGCCGATTATAGCATATTGTAATATTATATTTGGCGTGAAATTGTTATCATTTTACAGTTGATCAAATAAATCAAATAAATATAGAAAATAACATGAAAAAAAAATATTATGTACACCACGTATACTGTTGTTCACGTTTAACTGGGATTGCTACTACAATTTTTTCGATACTGTCCGTTTCGAAACTGTCATCTGATAAGCACCCAAATAAAAGACCACTGGTAAGCTATTGTCACAGAAGAGACAGGCACCCGAGAGACTGCGAATGAGTCGGTCACTGCCGAAGGCAGCGGGGACAGGAAGCAGGCTTTTGAGCAATTTCATGATTTATTTTTTAATTTAAATTTTTGTTTATAAAGCAATATAGAAAAGAGTTTCCTTTAAATATAGTGACCAGCGAAGCAGGTAAAGCATTCGTTGATTCACTACCTTAATTGATTTCACATTCCGTCATCGTCGACGGGGTTAAATACTAGTTTTTCCATAACATGAAAAAAAATATATATAATATAATAAATATTTTGAAAGTGATTTTTGTCTATCAAATAATCATTCATACATTTGTTGCAGCTTAAAAAATATCAGCACTTTTTAAAGCAGTGAATAACAGGGAGAATTTGAGCAAATCATACTCAAAAGTGTAAAATGTTTGGGGGCATTTTCTTTTATAATTACAATTATAGGGTATATTTTTATTTTTAATATGTATCCTTCCAATGATACACATTGCAACTAACCTATTGGAAAGATACTAGGTACATTATGATCAAAACATGCTCCTTTTAAGATTTACGGCCATTATAACTATAACATTTAAGAATGTTTTTCCATTCTTGTTCCCGAAGACTTTTGTTTTTCTTTACATTAATTATGATATGTAAAAACATGTTTTAGATTTTGAGTTCCTAAATTCGAGGAAAAAAGTTCATTAACTATACTGAAAACAAATTTACTGTAATATATTTTACTTAATAAACCAAAATTATACAATACATTAAATTTTTTGAATAGTTGTTTTCTGAGGATATATTATTGGCTGAGGGTATATTTCTGAGGGTATATTTTTAAGCAACATTTCATGTTTGCTTTCAAGCATGAGAACTATTGCAAAAAATGAAGACAGTCTCCCCTCTATCTACATAGCAATTTGCATAAATAAAATCAGACTTTTGTCTGTAAGTTTGTCAGAATCAAAAAAGTTTGCGATATGTTCATGTTTCACACACCATGAAAACCGAAAAAGGCTTAGTAAAATTTTTCGTGTGTGAGTGTGTGTCGTTGTGTCTGTATGTCTGTAATGCTATTTTTGTCCGGGTATCACGCGAGAACTGCAGGACAGAATTCAATGACACTTGGTAAGAATTTAGATCTTTACCCAACTTAAAATTATATCTGTCGAAAATTAAAAAAAAATTGATTAGATTTAGAGATATGGGTAAGAAACATCTGCGCATGCGTCATAAGGCTTTTGTCAGTAAAACGCATTGAATGGAAGAAAAAGCTGCGTTATCTTTACTTTTTAGATATCAGAGAACCCCAAAATGATTTCAGAATATTTTCTCTGTATTCATGGGAGGAATGGAGGTATACTGAACGTTTTTCATTCGACCAGGTATTACCAGAAAACGGGACAGAATGCAATGACACTTTGCTTAAGCTTAGCTCTGCATAGAACTTAAAATTATATCTATCGAACTTTTCAAAATTTTAATTAGATTTACAGATATATGAGCAAAAAACGCTTCTGTAACCAATTAAAAATCATCCGTATGTATTTAAATAATTTCAAATGAGTATGTTTGACAAAAAAAAAAAAAAACTCGACTTTTTATTCGTTGTTATTTTGTTTTTTGATCTAAACTCGGTATTCTGTTATGCAGACGATATCGTTCCTCATTTCTGAAAGTTCTTTTTAAAATTTATATTTCTCTTTATAAGTTAGATTATTTGGTATATAAAACATATTTTATCGAAAGCAATGATGATTCCCAGGTAACCAAGATTTCTATGTAGTACTTGTAAGTAATACATATTAAATAGAACTGTAGAAGTTTTTTCGTGGCATTTGTGCGGTTTTAATAAAAGTTATTTATTTATTTATTTTTTTTTATTTAAATTTTTTATCTATACTTAGGCAGTCGATATTATTTTTCTAAATTCTCCAATATTCATCTGGTAACTCAAAAAATATGTTTTTATCAGAATATACGTATCATACAGCGTTAAAATCAGCAAGTATTATTTGGTTTAGCAAGTGAGAAAAGAAATATTGAAATAGAGCATGTTCTATCAAAATAACCTTTTTTACAAAGTAAAACTTTTAAACTTATACTACAGATAGAATTTTGAAAAAAAATTCCCTCTAATTTTTCAAATTTTTACTTTTACTGTTTTCACATAAAATGTCGCTTAAGGTGCTTGCCTAATTTTAAAATGCAACTTTCGGTCAAAACTCCGATTTTCCAATTTTCGGTTAGCATTAAAGACTGCTATTTTAGCTTTCTAAATCAGTTTGAATTTTGTTTCTATCTTGCTTAGAACTTGAGTTACAGGCATTTTAATATTAGCCACTCGCAAGTTTTTGAAACCGGAAGTGACCATAAATGTTTGTTTACATAAAGGTTTTACTCAATATACGCATCAAAATTTGTTACTGCATATAAAATGAATTAAAAAAATAAATAAATAAATAAAACCTTTGAAATAAATCAGGAACTTATTAAAATTATTTTTTATTTAATAGGTAAAATCTGGTTTTTAATTACGTTTTCTGCTTTTTCTGAAAATGAGATTTTTAACATTTTGCTTTATCGCAAAACATGATAACTCCAAAAGTTATAATTGAAACCTTATGAAACTTTGACAAAACTAGTTGGCATAGGTGGACTCTGCTCAGTTCCCCATCATATTTATGTTCTCATAAACTTCTAGTGGGATACATATTATAATCATGTTAAAAAAAAATGAATTTGACCAAAGCTTGATACAGTGACAGAATGAAATCCCCGCCTAATAGGCCATCCACCGTTCACTTGGATATATTTATCTTAATCTAATCTATTAATTTATTTTATCAGGGTCAATTCTGTTGTTTAGTTTTCATGCTACTATTTCCAATGCAATAATCCTCAAAATTCATATTTATATGAAAAATTTACAATTTCGCTATGTTGATAAAATCGTAAATCACGAATAATTTACGAAATTTTCCTATTAGAATATTTGTATTCAATCATGTTCAAACAAATATCATAACTATAATTTTGAAATTGTCTAATGTATTTATGATCCTCAAAATGGAAGTTTATGCTCAATTTTACGTTATTCTGCCATTTTAAGTAAATCGTAAATTCCAAATAACTTACGAATTTTTTTAATTGGAAAGTCATAGTCTATGATATTCATGCCAGTATCCAAAATAATATTTAAAAAGTGGTTTGACATCTTTACGATGAAAATATCCCTCAAGATTGACGTTTATGTGAAATTCTGCTCTTTTCTCCCATGTTAAGAAATTCGTAATTTTTCAATAACTTACGAAATTTTTATATTGGAAAATTCATAGTCATTAATATTCATGCCAGTGTCGTAAATAATATTTCAAAAGTAGTCTGACATCTTTACGATGAAAATATCTCTCAAAATTAACGTTTATGTGAAATTTTGCCCTATACTGTCATGTTAAGAAATTCGTAAATTTCCAATAATTTGCGAAATTTTCAAAGTAGCATATTTATAGTTACTGATGTTCATTATGGCATCAAAACTGATATTTTAAAACTGCTCCGACATTTTTACAGTAAAAGGTTTCCATTTAATGCACGTTTAAGTGAAATTTTGTCCTATTCTCCCATGTTAAGAAAATCGTAAATTTATCATAACTTACGAAGTTTTTAATTCGAATGTTGCAAATGAATAGGGTTCTTGCCAGTATTGAAAGTAATATTTTAAAACTGATCTGACCTCTCTGCGATCATTTGTTCGTGAGATATCGTGTTAACAGACTAACAAACTAACGGACTAACACACTAACGGACTGACATACTAACGGACTGACACACTGACACACTGACACACTAACAGACACCCTACAGACAGACACCATAAAAATTTTGTCAATTTCGGATTCCTCACACCTGAATACGTATAAAAAAGTCAAAAAACCGAGGTCGAAATTTTTCACGATTACCTAAGTTCCCCATACCTATAGTATTATGGGGAACTAATACTCTAGAGGAGTTGGTTTAGGGATTGAACTACAACAATGAATCTAGCTAAATTATTATTATTATTATTATTATTATTATTATTATTATTATTATTATTATTTTTGTCGATAGAAGTTATGAACTGCCATGTACTTTCATCATTTTTTCCTCATTTAAAATGCTATCGTCTCTAAAATATTAAATAACATGGTTATAGTTTTGAGAATAGTTCACTCCCTTAAGGAACTTTCAGTAATCGAAAGAAAATTTACAGAATAAAGATATTTTTATTTCAATTTGACTTATATTTTTTTGAAAAAAGTGTTTTTTTTTTTGCAAATTTTATGTATTTTTTGAGCCTAAATATCAAAATATTTTAAAATTTGCATATTTTTTATTGTTATTCACTATTTTTAACTATATTCTATTATGTAATGCACATAAATCGGCAATAAAAAAACACCTCCTACAGTAGGCAGGCACCCATATCTAGATAGGACATACAAAGCTTTTTCCCTAAGCAAACAAGTCAAGCTATTAATAAGAAAGCACCACCAAATTGGCGTTTAAAAGAAATAAGTACAAAAACTTTGAATAAACACCGTAAAATGCAATAAACTCGCTACAATTGTTTCGAGTCGGGAAAAAAAAAAAAAAAAAAAAAAAAAAAACACAACCTTTGTTAGACGAACAAAGTAGGCACGAGGAGCTTCAATCAATACGTGCCACAATACAAAAATCTATAAAATTTGTTTTATTGAAAAATTATATTTGTGAGTTTATGAAAATGCTTTTTATGACAAAAATACCATAAAAATTTTAATAAATCTAAAATAGTCCGACATTTAGAGTCTTTAAATACATTTACAACATTCAAGAGGCTACGACCAATCAATGGGTGCGTAGGTAAGTTGTTGCTTCTTTTGCAAAACTCGTGCCTATTTTGTTCGCCTGACGAAGGGTTGTGTGTTTTTTCGACCTAAAACAATTGTTGCGAGTTATTGCATTTTATGGTGTTTATTGAAAGTTTTTGTAATTATTAAGTCAAGCTATTTTTATTATTATTTAATTATGTTCCATTAGATATATACTCATTAAATATCATAATTAAAATTTTCATATTTAATTCAAAGACATTGATTATTCAACGTGAAACAAAGTTTTCTAAATAATTCTAAATTAAAACTTTTTTTAATAGTTTATTGTTGTTTAGTAGAAAAGTACGATATTATTTTTAAAACCTTAACTAATTCTACTAGTTATGAACAGTCTGTTGAGATAAATTTTGAAATCAAGCATTTTCATTAGATAAATATGGAAATTAGGATATTAGTTTAAATATATCTACGTCTAGAATGAGCATGTTTGTTGTCTGATAAACATATTTAATTTGATCAAATTGAGTAGTGCCTTGATGAAATATTTGAACAATTTCTGAATACTTGAGTAGTAGCATAAAGCAGCTAAATGTCGGACTGTTTTCAGATTTATTAAAATATTCATGGCATTTTTGTCATAAAAAGCATATTCATAAATCTAATCGTTTGGTTTTTATTTATCATTCAGAATTATGACTTGATTATAGTTTTGAAATGCAAACATAATTTTTCAATAAAATAAATTTTATAGATATTTAGATGCAATCCCGAATGTATCCTTCTCTTCTGTCTCTTCTAATTTTAAAAATTACTAAAAGTAAAATATTAAAAAAACTAGAACTTCAGATTCTAAGAACTCTTTTATGGTTAATTAAGGAAAAATTTCAGTCTCACTAAATAAATATAACTTACTCAAAAACACAAAGTTCACCATAAAATGTCATGCAACTGAAAAAAATATTTTTAGACTTTTGTAACTGCACCTTTTTTAATAAAAAAAATTCTCCTTGTGAACCCCAAAGTATGACACGAGGCTTACAAAATATAGGTTAAAAAAAGATTAAAATATTAATTGAAAGGTAATATCAAACATACATGAAAACTGCAACATTAAGAAAAAAAAATTAAATAAATAAATAAATAAATAAAGCAGCAAGCATTATAAAGTATGAACAGTTTTTAAAATAAGTGTTAAAAAAAAAAAAAAAAAAAAAAAAAAAAAAAAATCATTGAAAGCAAAATCTGCTGATGACAATGTAGTGGAGACTGGGGCACAGTGGACCACCCCTATTTAAATCTCTTATATTTAACTCTTTCAGTTTATATTAAGACTCATATATGGCAGCATAATACTACTTGTATACATCCAAAAAACCACATGGTAAATGCTAAGGTAGCCATTTTATACAATTTTGATGTTTTGAGCTGCTCAAAGTAATTTTTCAAGTTTGAAGTTTTTTTTTAAAATTTTATCAGGACTGAACTATTGACTACAAGTATTGGATAGTTGTTAAGAAAAGGTGAGACATTGTTGTTTTTAAATTTATAAAAATTATTAGCATATTTATAGTTTATATATAATTTTATTATTATTATTTGTTTTGTTTGGGCATGGGGCACAGAGACCACCTCTACATGGGGCACAGTGGACCGCCTTACAATGTTCCTAAAAGTCCAAATTATATTTAATACCTTTTTTAATTTAGTTAAATTTATATGTACAAATATAATGTGAGTCAAAATAATTAATAAAAAGAATAATAATCTTAATGTTATAATAAAATAAATTTCTGAAAAGGGAAGATAGTTGAAAAATAATATAATGATTATGAATATCTAAATGTAATAACTATTTGAATTGTTTAATAGTAAAAAAATAAATAAAATGATTATGTGATATAATAAATAGTAGGTTATATAAATGTATTGTTGTTGTTTTCAGAAATAACATGTAAAAGATAAAAGTAGAATAATTTTAGTTAAACTTATCTCACAAATATAATCTAAAAGTATTAATATCTTAAAATAATTAATAAAAATGTTTGAATAGTAATCAAATGTTTAATTATATATTTCATAATTTTTTATAACTATATAACATTAATAAAAAAGTAAAAATGTATCTTATTGTTTTTAGTGATGGCACGTAAAAAACAATGAAATCTGATACAGGATTCTTCCTCTAATTTGGTTTCTTATTTATTTTGATTTCCTTTAAATTTTGGTAATTTTATTTCATAAAAATGTTCGAATTATGTTAGTTAGACTAGAATTGCACAAGAAACTAATTTTAGAAAAAAAAAAGAGAGTAATTTATATTTATTGAACATGAACAACAGTGGTTGGTCCACTGTATTGCGGGTTGTAGACCACTGTGCTCTGGTGATGGGGCACAGCTGTCCACTTTGTGAGTGCACATAATTTATTTTTTTATTCGTAATGTATTAGAAGTGTTGTTATAAAAAAAAAATAGGACATGTCAAGAAAGGTTTAAAGAATATTTGCTAATTTTTTCAAGTACCTTGCTTTTTATTTTTGGTGAAAAATAATTAAAAGTGTAAAAGTGGTCCACTGTGCTCCGGTCTCCCCTAATCGTCTGTCTTGCCACTTAGATCTTGGATCATTCTAAACCTGTCACTCTTAGTATCACCTAGATCACTCTGATCTTGTCACTTAATCTGGATACTTAGGAGTCCAAAAATTTCCAAAATCTTTATTTCACATTTTAATGAAATTCTTGCCCGATTAAGAGAAGGGCAGTAAAAAATTAAATAGAAACCATTTTATTAAATGCCGAAATCTAAGTGCCGGAATTTCGAAGACTTCAGCTTGATTCGTTCAAAATAAACATTAAACTGTACATGAACCGTCAGAAATTGGTGAACTTTAAATTTGAACACTAAGTTCTTTTAGTTTTGATTATTTGGAAGGAATTGTTTTGTAGTGTTGCCATAGTTTGAAAAGATATATGTGCAATTCTACTGTTAATCGTTTTCTCTTTGAATATATTTTAAAGCAGGATTTAGAAACTTTGACATCAATATTAACTTTTCTCTTTGTTGCATTTTTAGCTAATCAATACGCTCTCTCGTTTACGGAGATTCAGAGTTACCATTTAAGAAATCGTTTTTAATCAGAGTTACCATTGAGAATTTTGTGAAATTAAAACTAATGCCGTATATTAAAGTAGATTTTATTTTTAATCTTAATGTATAGGTTTATAAACATCTAATTTTAGGTATTTTTCAAGTATTGCTATCTAATTAACTATTTTTCAAATTAATCCAAGTATATATAGCTTTTTACAATCTAAATGTATTTAAATAATGAGTTTTTAAGAAATAATCTTCTTTTTGATTGAATATTTTACACATGTTTCTGTAAAAACCATTTCCTTCATTCTAATTATTTATTTTCAGCTTCTCTCATAATGTTTTTCCACCACTTCTGTCGTAATTTATTTATATTGTCCTATTTGAGTAAACATGTTTACGAGAATATAACTTTTAACAACCTAAAACTAAATCGGATACAATCCATCACATTTCATTCCGATACAAGATGAAAATTGTGGACCAAAACGTTTTACCAAACATATACCACAAACATAGTATCAAGCTAATACAAACATGTTTTGAAGCTTAAGAAAACTTATCACTTTAATCTTAAATGGCAGAATAATTTGCATATCACGATAAACAAAAATAGCCTTTTATTTTTTTTCTGGGAAGATGTGGCAACCAGAATTTCACTTGGTTCAAACAAAATACTAATAGAATAAACTAGAAAAACCTCGTCCACGTGTCAACAACACAGTCACCTAACTAAATATTGAGGCATCTGAAATTTCTTCCTTCACATCATACGCTGATGTAATGTCAGGAACTATCATCTCCAGAAAATTTCGAAAACAGCACCAATAATTTACTAGAACCCGTTGTCCGATGCCACCCGAATATTCAGAATTCGTATTGCAATTATACAACCACGTGTATCTCAAACAAATTTCTGGAATTGCAATAATTATGAAACATGCTCTCAGCATGGACTGATTCATAAAATATTGAGTGCCATAAAATCCCAAATGATAGAAAGAATAATAATTTAAATGGTTACAAAAAATATTTCAACCAGAATTTAGAACCCTCCAAAACATGATTTTTTAAAAAAATATTTTTACCAAACAGTTTTTTTTCATTATGATCATCATGGCTTATATAAATATGGAAAAATATTTAAAAAATATATTTAACACTTTTCATTGATTTTTTTTTTTTAATTTTTAGGTTTGATGAATATATGCATCAAACCTAAAAATTCAAAAAAGTTCAAAGATTACGTGGTTAAATATTATCCCAGAAATGAAAAAAAAAAACACATACCTTCAATTATATAGACCGAATTTATGAATTACTCAAAGCTAGCTTGACCATTGAAAAAAAAAAAAAAAAAAAAAAAAAAGGAATTCTGAGTTCTTGGCTACAATTTGAAGCTCTTGGCTGTTTGATGCTTGCCATGTATTGTGAAAAAGACCAGTCAAACATTTATATGGATATATTAAGATAAAAATCAGCGTAGTAAACAATCTGTTTTGTAATATTTTTAATGCTAAATTCAGTGAAAAATGGCATGATTCCTATATGCATCACCATGCCTTGAAGGGTTAATGCAAGTTCCATTTCTATCCACATAACTTTGAATTTTCGCTATAGTTTTTTAACTTATGCCTCACAAACCTGTAGATAAGGGCAATGTTATTATTTGTCGTTTACCTATTTTACTGCTCACAGTGAATATAATATTAAACTTGATAAGTGATTTCGCTATTAAAAAATGACAAAATTGTATTAATGAACCCAATGATCACTACGAAACCTCCAGCGCCAAAAAGTAAGCTATATTTTATAGTAGTTTATCTCTTTATGTAATTAAAATGTTCTAAAATTCTAAAATTCTAAAATTGACAAATTTTAAATATTATACCATCATCAATGTTAAGCATATTTTATTCTTCCGAGAATATATTTAAACTTCGAGAAAATACTGAATAATACTTATCGATAATATCAGAATCATTTTTACAGAATTTTATTTTTCCTTTCTCTACAAGATGTTAGTATTATTAACGTAAAAATGCAACATGTGAAATCCAATACCTTGTACATTGTATAAAATAGTTTGCAAGTATTGGATTAATGAATGCATTAAAAGTTACCTTTCGTCAATTATTTTGCTATTTTTTCTCAATTTAAAAATTTATAACATGGATTCCGGAAAATTTCTACGATTTTTTACTTTATGAGTAAAAGAAAAAAGTTAAGATTATTAAATACTTTATACATTTTAAATGAAAGATTTGTCTGTTATTATTTTGATAAATTCATTCACAATGTTGATGTTCCAAAAAACTTACACTGAGAAAAAAGAATACCGCCTTCCTCTAGAATGAATAAGTGACCATTTTCCAAATCCCTTAACTAGAAATATAGATTTCCGAGCTATGCGCGTAAGGCACGCCAATAAATAGAATAGACGAAATTATCAAGAATTTCTAGTGTACACATTTCTAGATGATGAAACAATATTCTGAATACTCTAAATATTCTGAATCATTTGTATTGCGAGAAATTCTCGCTTGATTTTCTAGAATTGGGTCATAAACCAAGATTATAGTTGCAGAAACCCGCCTCTTGTAGTCTCCTTTATTTGCAGAGATTTTTAAATAACTTTGCACTCGAGAATATAGGCAAACGCTCTAGAATTCTAATAGTGGCTTCTAGAAATCGCTTTCCAAGGGGACTAGAATTTATAAGGATGACATGGAACTATTTTTTTCTAGAGCCACAACATAGATTCTAGATGTCAGTTACAGAATTTTTTCTCAGTGTACTAAAAGACCGTCAATGGAAACACCATTAATATAATAACACAGGCCTGTGAAATTGTACTTATGATTTTATACACTGCCTTGGGTGCCTCTAATGTGTTTTTATACTCTGAATTAAAAAAATGATTGTATTTTCTTCCTATAACGTAAGGGTTTTGCACAAAGTAAGGATGAAGATCGGAAGAATTCACACAGAAATTTAACAAATTCGAAATTATTTATGTATATATACATTAAAATAGGCTATTATTTACACATTATTACTTACAAACTTTGAATAAACACCATAAAATGCAATATACTCGCAACATTTGTTTCGGGTCGAAAAAACACACGACCCTTCATCAGGCGAATAAAGTAAGTACGAGTGCTGCAGTCAAAGCGGCCCGTTGCCGCTTTTACAAGTTTTTTTTTTACAAGTTCCCTCATATCTCAAAAAAAAAAAAAAAAAAAAAAAAACTAAATCAGAAATTTGCCACCAAAATGGGTAAGTGGGAAAAGACAGGTTTATTACATATTCTTTCATATCTATAAAAAAAAATAAAAATTGTAAGATTGTTGCTTCGAAATGCATCAAATATGAATAACTAAAAAACTCTTATTCTAAATTCAAGACTGGGGGGGGAAACTTTTTTTTAATAGCTCATCATATCTCAAGAAAAAAAATTATATATATATATATATATGTTACCGGCAAAGTTTGAAATCCGGCATTCTAAAAAATATCTACGCATTGTATATAATGCCAAAAACAAGCCGGCAATGTATGAAACGATTCATATTTCACACATTTCCTAGGCAGTCTATAGAATGCCCAATGAGAAACCAGCAAAGTATGAAATACGTCTCCGATTCGTTTCGAATATCACGTGGCAACGTGATTTTTAACGCGTGTCTCAGACTTAGAATTTGTCAGTTGCACTTTGCTTCTTGTTCGAGAGTGTCAAAATACGCAAGTAGTCGATAGAAATGAAACAATGATTCTATGATGAACTGTCCAATATTTGAGTTAATGTTGCAAAAAACAGCTTTTTCTTAAATGACACTGTTAATAAGTGTTGTACAAAAGGCCAAAAGTACTACTAAGAAGGAATTCTGGTACTATTGGTTGCTGAATCACTATGGTATGATGATTGTGGAAAACAAAATCATTTATCCTGTTAAAGAAGGAATCAGCACTATATAGTATTACAGTCGGTCAGTTACAAAAGTGTCCGAACACTAGCGAAAATTCCTATGTAAAAAAAAGTAGAGTTAATACTGTTTTGTTAAATAAATCCTTGTCGAATCATGTTCTTAGACTGACTAAGAACATGATTCGACAAGGATTTATTTAACAAAACAATAGTAACTCTCCTTTTTTATATAGGAATTTTTGCTAGTGTTCGGACACTTTTGTTACCGACTGTACATCATGGACTCTGAGTTATTCCACGTACTTCATGAAGCTCATTTGGTTATTGGACACGAAGGACGTGATAGTATGTTGAAAGAACTTTCAACCAAATACAAAAACGTTGTACGTCATGATATTGAACTGTAAATCCACCTTTGTGAACCTTGCCAGAAAAAACAGGAAGGTATTAAAAATAGCATTATTGTGAAACCAAAGATTTTTTCCGAATTTTATTCCCGTTGTCGGGTACATCTTATGGACTTTTAGTCTCATATAGATAGAGAATACAAAATGATTATGGTGTACCAAGATCATTTTACAAAATTTGTGATTCTTAAGTCTCTAACGTCAAAAAGAGCTGAAGAAGTAGCCTACAACCTAGTGGTCATATTCTCATCGCTTGGAGCGCAATCTATTTTACATTCTGACAATGGTAGGGGATTTTCCAATAATGTGGTGACCAGCTTAAAGGAGTTTTGGCCAGCATTGAAGATTGTCCATGGGAAGCCTCGCCATTCCTAAAACCAAGGTAGTATCGAAAGAGCTATTCAAGATATCGAAAATATTCTCTGTACTTGGATGCATGACAGCAAATCTGACCGCTGGAGTGAAAGACTGTGTTTCGTTCAATTTATAAAAAGTAGAGCTTACCATTCTCGGATCAAAAGAACACCATACGAAGCTCTTTTTGGCTGCAAATCTAAAGTAGGGCTTACAACGTCTTTTCTACCCGAAGATGTTTTAAAAGACATAAATACAGAAGAGCAGCTAGAAAAAGTAATAGAAAGCATCCAAACAATGGAAAAAAGGGGAAACTAATCAGATTATGGAAGAAAAGGAGCCTATTTAAAAAAACATGGTTGAGATTATAGTCGATAGTGGATTAAACCAACATGATTTACAAATAATTACCGAAGGATTTCCGTTTCTGATACCTATTGTATGTATTTAAAGGAATGCAAAAAGTGTCGTCGAAAAATTCATACCTTCTGTGGCTATGCTAGTAAAGATGATGAAATGGATATTTAGTGCATTCTTTGTTTCAAAATTGAAAATACTATTGAAGGTAAAATAAATTCTAAAACCAATCTGGAAATACACTGCATAAAAAAAGTAGACGGACACTTCTTTACAATTTTTTAAAACCCCGTCTTTGTTTACTAGGAAATGTCAATTAAAATTCTTTAACATGCTTATACTTATCAATCTTCATATTTTTTGACAGACAAACAAAAGTATTCAATTATTTATAATTTTAATGTAGGGAAATGCAGAAAAGAGAAAAGATATACATTTGCACAACATATTTTTTTTAAAAAAGTAGACGGACACTGGTCAAAAACTGCAATTATCTAAGTGAGTGTTTCTTGCGGAATACCAGTTTTGCCTGTACATGTACATTTGGCATTTTACCAATTGTTAACGTGCTTGACAAGATGGTTTTACGTAGGTAAATTTCTTGGAGATGAATGCGCCATGCCACGAGGAATTCCTCTAACGTATTACCAGAAAGGACAGATTATAGCGCTGAAAAATGTTAATAAAGGAGTCAGAGAAATTAGTAGGCTACTTCTAATAAGCAAAAGTAGCATCAGCGATTTTCTACGTGCTCCTGAAGCCCATGGCGTAAGGAAAAAGAGTGGCCGGCCAAAGAAACTTTCGCTATGAGACCAATGAAAAATTTTTACTGAGCTGTAAAAAACTGGAGCAGCAATTCCCAGAGTTCGAATAAGCACAGGAATTACTAACGTAACTTCTCAGACAATTTATAACTACATTAAGCACTCAGAGCTCTTTCAATATAAGAAGAGAAAACATCATCCATGCTGGAAGGATCACCACGTGACAGAACGCCTACAGTGGGCTCAAAACCATATGTCTGGGACTACAGAATGGATATCTGTAGTTTTTCAGATGAGAAAAAATTTAATTTAGACGGCCCAGAAGGATATCAATATTATTGGCACAGTTTGGAGAAAGAAGACAAAGTGTACTCTAATCGGCAAGTTAGTGGTGGTGGCGTGATGGTGTGGCTAGCTGTTGACTATGGTGGAAGGACAAATTTAGTGTTCCTAAGTAAGAAGCAGCTTCACAAAGATTACATTGAAACATTAAGCAGTGAGCTTTTGCCATTTGCATGTGATCTTGGAGGAGAAAACTGGATTTTCCAACAAGATGGATCGCCAATACACACCGCTAACAACGTTAAAAAATGGTTTCATGAGAACAACTTCAATGTTTTACCCTGGCCAGCCAAGAGTCCGGATATGAATCCTGTAGAAAACATTTGGGCTATACTTGTTCATAAAATTTATGAGGTGGACATCAGTATGAATCAATTCACCAGCTCAAAGAAGCTCTTACAAACATTTGGGAAATTTTCTGTCAAAAAAAGATTCAGAATCTCATTGATTCGATGCCTAACAGAGTAAACGAACTTATTAAAGCAAATGGGAGACGAACCCCTTACTAAAAACGTTTTATTTTAGAAATACAAGATGTGTCCGTCTACTTTTTTAAAGAAAAATTACAGTGCAAATATGCACCGTTTTTGTTTCCTGAATTTTTCCTCTACATAATTCAAAAGGATTGAATCTATATCCAAAAAATAATAATATATGATGTCTCAAGAATATAATTATATTAGAGAAATTAACCTCATATCTCTAATTAAAGAAATAAACGGCTTTAAATTATTACAAGTAAGTGTCCGTCTACTTTTTTTATGCAGTGTACAAGCCAAAAAATATGAAAATGAATTCGGAAATTTTTTTCCCATTGCTTCTTTGGGAACATCTGCGTGAGTTCCTATTCCTGACGTCGTCAAAGGGCGCGGTGATTCGCGCAATATATTGGCCATTGTACTGAGCGTGACAGAGGATGGTTTCTACCGAACTGGAACTTCTGAAGGCATTTTAAAACAAGTATATGCGATATCAGAATACAGAATTCACTTAGAACTTGCTTAAAATTGAAGATACTCCTGACCAAGAAATTTCTCTCCGGTCAGTTGCGAATGCTCAATTCCGTGGAAGCGGCTAATGATTCGTCAAACGTACGCGTAAAACAAATTGTCAAAATATGAAATGTCTTTGCGTGAAAAATGCTATGAAATGTAATTTAAAATATCATTCAAGCCTACCATGTTGCAACATTTAGGTTAATTTTAATTTCTTATTTTTTATATGAAAATTTTGCTTCTCTTAGTAAGAGAAGCATAAATTTTGTTTTATACAACTTTCATTTTTCTTTACGCATTTTGAATAATTTTTTTTAATGGCACCCTCATTATTTTTTCAGAATAGCATTTGTATTTTTGAGGAATGCACGCCATTTATATAATAGCCCTATCGGGAATTTTTTTCATAATTTGCCTTGTATAGCATTGTCATTTTATAGAATGCCTAGGTATTATATACAACGCCTAGGGAAAGGATGTAATAAGTCTCATATTTCATACTTTGTCTAAAAACATCCGGCATTATATACAGTCGGTAACAAAAGTCTCCGAACATTAGCAAAAATTCCTATATAAAAAAAGTACACTTAATACAGTTTTGTTAAATAAATCATTGTCGAATCCTGTTCTTAGTCAGTCTAAAAACAGGATTCGACAAGGATTTATTTAACATAACTGTATCAAGTGCACTTTTTTTATATAGGAATTTTTGCAAGTGTTCGGAGACTTTTGTTACCGACTGTACAATGCCTGAGCATTCTATAAAATGTCGGTGTTCCATACATTACCGGTAACATATGTTTATATTTAAAATTGTTGCTCTGAAATGTAAAAAATAGAAATACCTAAACACCAGTGTTAGGTGTTTCAAGAAAGTGTCAAATCGTTCCCAATGGATAAGGGAGCAAAAATACATTTTAGCTATCTCCTTGTAACTCAAAGTGAAAAAGGAACATTCAAACGCTCTTGCAATACAATGTGAAAAAACAAATACCTAATTGTCGATTTTCAAAACTTAAAGAATTCCCCACAAAGAGGGGGGGGGAAGGGGACTGTGATGGAATTAGAACATGCGCACAGATGTACGGTAATGAAACAAATCGAAGACAGAATTATTTAAAAAAATTTTAAAAGTGTTAAAATGTACTGAAAAGTACAGAAAGTACACTTCTAGAAATTTCGTGTACTATGCCTTATTTTGTATTAGAGGATATAATTGAAATTTAAAATACTTTTATGTTTATGGACATAACTTACATGTGTACAAATTTTCAATTTATTTGAAAAAGGCATTTATTTACTATCGCACTTTAAGTAATTTGAGCCCATAGACTATAATGATAAAGAATTTTCTGTTGTGTCCCAGTAAAAAAACTTTAAGTGCTAGTTTCACCAAAATATACATAGTTATTTTGATGCTGACCTATAACATGTGTATAAATTTTTGGTTCATTCAGATGAGGTGTTTAGACGTTATAGCACTTTGAATAATTTGAATCCGTAACCCACAATGATAAAGAAAATTTCGTTGTGTCCCTATAAAATCTATTAGCGATAAAATCTAGATTTTCTAAAATTGATGTAGTTCGTGTGACAGTGTTTTATAGCATGTATATAAATATTCAGCTTTATCAAATAAAGCATTTAATCGCTATTCACTTTAAATTATTTGAGTCGATAAACCACAATGATAAAGAATTTTTCTTTGTGTCCCTGTAAAACAACTATGAGTGCTAGATTCTCCAAAATTCCTGTAGTTTGTGTGACAGTGATCTATAACCTGTATATAAATTTTCAGGTCAATCGGATAAAGCGTTTAGACAGTTCATACAGTTCTTACGACGATGACTTATAACATGTGTATAAATTTTCAATCCAACTGAATTAAATATTTATACGTCATGGCAATTTAAAAAATTTGGGCCAGTAGGCCATAAGGATAGAGAGTTTTTCTTTGTGTCCTGTAAAAAAGCTATAAGAACTAGATTCACTAAAATTAGTAGGATTAGTGCTACGGTGACCTATAGCATACATGCCATTCGAACAAAGCATTTAGACACTATCGTGTTCACTAACATACATACACACATGCATACATACGTACGTCATCGTAAAAATAGAAAATATGAACTCAGAGGACCTCAAAACGTCTAGGTATATCAAAATCTCAAAGTCAGATTTTTGACATTTTTACAATTCCTTCTTTACATATGTATGTTCGGAAAGTAAAAAAAAAAAATCTGGAGTGACTCCACTCGACTTTCCGAACATTGAGTAACTAACAATTTTGTAGATAAAATAAAGAAAGAGGAGTTGCTAAATAAACAAAAAAGAGAAAACCATAACAGAGTGTTTGAGTATTTTTCTCCATATATCACACGAGGTTTTATTTAAAGCTACTGAACTTTGAGCCTTTAGATCATAAGGATAAAGAATTTTTCGTTGTGTCCCTGTAAAAATCTATAAATGCTAGATTCACCAAAATGCTTATAGTTAGTGCAACAGTGATTTATAATATCCATACAAATTTTCAGCTCAATTGAATAAGGCGTTTAGATGCTATCGCTGGTCTCATAGGCCATAAAGATAAAGAATTTTTTATTGTGTCCCTGCAAAAAAACTGTAAGTGCTAGATTCACCAAAATCTATACAGTTGGTTCAAATGTGACCTATAACATGTGTACAAATTCTTTGCTGAGATTAATAAGGCGTTTAGACGCTATCACACTTTTAAAAATTTGGCAAAGAATTTTTCTTTGTGTCCCTGTAAAAAAACTATAAGTGCTAGATTCTCCAAAATATATACAAATTGAGTATCTGTGACCTATAATATGTGTATAAAGTTTTTGCTCAATTGAATAAGGCGTTTAGATGCTATCGCACTTTTAAGATTTTGGTCCCTTGGCCATAATGATAAAGAATTTTTCTTTGTGTCCCTGTAAAAAAACTATAAGTGCTAGATTCACCAAAATCTATAGGGTTCGTACTATGGTGACTTACAATATACGTACCAACTTTCAGCTTATTCGAACAAAGCGTTTAGACGCTAGCGTGTTCACTCACAGACATACACACATACATACACACATACATACACACACACATACACACATACATACACACACACATACATACATCATCGTAAAAATAGTGAAAACGGACTCGTTGGACCTCGAAACGTATAGAAACATCAAAATCTCGAATTCGGATTTTTGACATGATTACAATACTTTCCTCACTATAGTGTTCGGAAAGTAAAAAAAATCTGGAGTGACTCCACTCGACTTTCCGAACATTGAGTAACTAACAATTTTGTAGATAAAATAAAGAAAGAGGAGTTGCTAAATAAACAAAAAAGAGAAAACCATAACAGAGTGTTTGAGTATTTTTCTCCATATATCACACGAGGTTTTATTTAAAGCTACTGAACTTTGAGCCTTTAGATCATAAGGATAAAGAATTTTTCGTTGTGTCCCTGTAAAAATCTATAAATGCTAGATTCACCAAAATGCTTATAGTTAGTGCAACAGTGATTTATAATATCCATACAAATTTTCAGCTCAATTGAATAAGGCGTTTAGATGCTATCGCTGGTCTCATAGGCCATAAAGATAAAGAATTTTTCTTTGTGTCCCTGCAAAAAAACTGTAAGTGCTAGATTCACCAAAATCTATACAGTTGGTTCAAATGTGACCTATAACATGTGTACAAATTCTTTGCTGAGATTAATAAGGCGTTTAGACGCTATCACACTTTTAAAAAATTGGCAAAGAATTTTTCTTTGTGTCCCTGTAAAAAAACTATAAGTGCTAGATTCTCCAAAATCTATACAAATTGAGTATCTGTGACCTATAATATGTGTATAAAGTTTTTGCTCAATTGAATAAGGCGTTTAGATGCTATCGCACTTTTAAGATTTTGGTCCCTTGGCTATAATGATAAAGAATTTTTCTTTGTGTCCCTGTAAAAAAACTATAAGTGCTAGATTCACCAAAATCTATAGGGTTCGTACTATGGTGACTTACAATATACGTACCAACTTTCAGCTTATTCGAACAAAACGTTTAGACGCTAGCATGTTCACTCACAGACATACACACATACATACACACATACATACACACATACATACACACACACATACACACATACATACACACACACATACATACATCATCGTAAAAATAGTGAAAACGGACTCGTTGGACCTCGAAACGTATAGAAACATCAAAATCTCGAATTCGGATTTTTGACATGATTACAATACTTTCCTCACTATAGTGTTCGGAAAGTAAAAAGAAAGTAATAATAATAATAATTAAAAAAATTACAATTTTAGTGGTCTTATGAAAAGATAAAAAAAAAAAAAAAAACATTTGTAATGATTTCTAAACATTAAAAACTTAGATTTTCTAGATTTCTACTTCTTATTCCATATAAATGCTTCCATATACGTGTGGCAGTGATCTATAACATGCATATAAATTTTCAGGTCAATCGGATAAAGCGTTTAGAAAGTTCATACAGTCCTTACGACGGTGACTTATAACATGAGTATAACTTTTCAATTCAGTTGAATTAAGTTTTTAGACGTTATCGTACTTTAAAAATGTGAGCCCGTAGGTCATAATGATAAATGGTTTTCTTTGTGTTCCTGATAAAGAGCTATAAGTGCTAGATTCACCAAAATCAATAGGGTTAGTGCTATAACGACCTATAACATACGTACGGACTTTTAGCTCATTCGAAAAAATATAGAAGCAATCGTGTTCACTCACATGCATACACACATACGTACATATGTACATCATCGTAGAAATAGCAAATATGAACTCAGGGGCCATCAAAACGTCTAGATACATCAAAATCTCAAAGACGGATTTTTGGCATCATTACAATACTTTCCTTACATATGTACAGTCGATAATAAAAATATCAGAAAACTAGCGAAAATTCCTATATAAAAAAAGTAGAGTTAATACTCTTTTATTGAATAAATCCTTTAATGTTCTTAGACTGACTAAGAACATGACTCGACAAGGATTTATTTAACAAAACAGTATTAACTCTACTTTTTTTATATAGGAATAGTTGCTAGTGTTCGGATACTTTTGTTACCAACTGAGTGTTAGGAAAGTAAAGAAGTAATAGGAATATTAATAAAAAAAATTCAGTTTTAGTGGTTTTATGAAAAGATAAATTAGAAAAAAAATTACATTTGTAATGATATCTAAACATAAAAAAAAAAAAAAAAAAATGAATTTTTTAGATTTTTATTTTTTTCCCCTGTACATATGGTTGAGAAAGTGTATTTTTGGGTAAAATTTTGGGTAAAATTTTAGAAATTGCGTTCATGTTATACATATGCATTTTTTAGTACCCTGAATATGAAGAACTGGTTTTTATTGACTAATCTTTGTGTATGTCTGTATGTGCGTTTATGCATGTGTGTCTGTGTCAGATATGAATATATCTCAAAAACAAATAGTAGCAGGAATTCCAAACTCAGCATTCTAAATGTGTATGAGGTAGGGATGCTACGTGAAATGTTTCGTTGAGATCAAGAAAATGGTTTGTTTACAGGGACATCCAAGAGAATTCAAATATATTACACGTTTATGGGGAAAATTTACAATAGGAAGAGTTCACTGCCTAATAGATTACGCTAACAAAATGTAATGAACATACATTTTTCATAATTTCTTTTTTTTTTTTATTTTATTTTTTTTTTTTTGTTTATGTAAAATGGTGGACTTGCTTTACTATACTTTACCATGTAAACGAAAATGTCTTCGAAATAAAAGTTAACTTCTCATACCCCAAATTTTATTAAATTAATTTTTCTGCTTGTTTTTTGTATAATTATGTACATTTCCATATGTAATATAGAGAAAGTATTGGATTCGTGAAATTTTTCAACCTCCGTTTTTTGATGAATTTACACGTTTTAGGATATCCTGAACACGAATTAATAGTTTTTAGAAAATGTCTGTCTGTCTGCGTGTGTGTATCACGAATTGTGTGTCCACTGTATCTCACGAACCAATGAATGAAATTTAGCCAAACCTGGTATTTAGTTGCACCCTGACATAAACTGGTGCTGATTAGATTTGGGGACCAATAGCTCAACAGGTGGTGCTGTGATCGCATTTTTTGCAAACTTTTAACATGGCAGTATAGGACAAAATTTCGTATAAATGTACATAATGAGAGTTATTTTAAACTCGTGATTGTAAAAGTAATATGAATTATTGATAATAGTAGTAGTTAACTAAGAAATTTTTTTTATGTATGTGGGGGCATCGTTTCCCCCCCGGGGAAGTAAATTTTCAAGATGGGTATCTTTCGAAAGGTCTCGTTGATAATAGTAATAGTTAACTTGGAAAAAATTTTTGTGCATGTGGGGGCATCGGCATGTGGGGGCATTTTTTGCATGTGGGGGCATTTTTTTTTTTTTTTTTTTTAAATATTTAGTGTTATACTACTTCTCTAATATGAAAATCGTCTGCATTATCATGGAAGATATTTTTTTTAAATAATAATTTTAATAAATTATTTTTACTGAGGAAATTTGTATAGGAAAATATGAAGAATGTCATGTGGTGGCCACAACATACTACTTTTTAAAGTGGGTTTATATACTGTACTTATTATCTCACCTCTCAATAGCTTTTATAGAATTGAAATGCAAGGTAAGAGAAAGTGTGTGGGTGTAATACCAGTTTATGTATATTAAATTTGAATTTTTTGAAGAACATAGATTAAATGGAAGTGGGAGACTATAGAGTTGGCAGCAAAAGTATCCTAGTACTAGCAAAAATTCCTGTATAAAAAAATTACTCTTAATACTGTTTTTTTAAATAAATCCTTGTCGAATCATGTCCTTAATGAGTCTAAGAACATTATTAGGCAAGGATTTCTTTAACAAAATAATATTAAGAGTACTTTTTTTATATAGGATTTTTTGCTAGTGCTCGGATGCGTTTTCTGCCGACTGTATATATATATATATATATATACCTGAAGTTAGGATAAATTTATGCTCAAAGTATACACTAAGATTGACATGAAGAATTACGACGAAGTAAAGATTACGATGCAGTAAAAACCAAATGGACTATTGGCATCTTAAAATATTGTCAATGACTGCATTTTATGTTTCTTAAATATAATAACAATATTATTTATAGAAGCTGCAAAGTCAGATATATAGTGATATATTATCCGTGTAAAACAGTCTGGCATTAATTTAAAATTTATTTAGCTAAATAAATAAATAAGTGAAAATATTGTACATTTTCTCTTTTATTTTGTTCATTTGAGTTTTAATATTCTGTATATAATTTTACTTTCTTCTATATGTAATATAGAGAAAGTATTGGATTCGCGAAAATTTTCGACCTCCGTTTTTTGATGGATTTACATGTTTTGGGATGACCAGAACACGCATTAATAGTTTTTAGAAAATGTCTGTCTGTCTGTCTGTATCATTTTTTTGTGAACGCTGTATCTCACGAACCAATGAATGAAATTTCACCAAACTTGGTATTTAGTTGCACCCTGACATGTGCTGGTGCTGATTAGATTTGGGGTCAATAGCTCAACAGGTGGCGCTGTGATCGCATTTTATGCAAATTTTTAACATGGGAGCATAGGACAAAATTTCGTATAAATGTGCATAATAAGAGTTACTTTAAACTTGTGATTGTAAAATTAATATGAGTTATTGATAATAGTAGTGTTTAACTAGGGAAAAAATGTTGTGCATGGGGGAGCATCGCTTCCCACAAATTTTCACAATGGGTATCTTTCATAAGATCTCGTTGATAATAGTAGTAGTTAACTAGGAAAAAATTTTTGTGCATGTGGGGGCATCGGTCCCCCCCCCCCCAAAGTTTCAAGATGGGTGTGTTTCGAAAGGTCTCGTCAATACCTTTAAAATGAATGCTTGAACCATAAATCTGTGATAATTTAAAACAAAGTTATCGATTTTTTTTACTTTTAACGAAAAAAAAAACTTAGAAAAAAATCGTATTTTTTTTTCACGAAATTTAACCAAACTTGTTATTTAGTTGGCCCCTGACATAAACTGGTGCTGATTACATTTGGGGATCAATCGCTCAACAGGTGGCGCTGTGATCTCATGTTTTCTAAATTTTTAACATGACAGTATAGGACAAAATTTCGTATAAATGTACATAATGAGAGTTATTTTTAGCTTGTGATTTAAAATTAATATGAGTTATTGATAATAGTAATAGTTAACTAGGAAAAAATTTCTGTGCTTGGGGGGGCATCGCTTAAATTTTGAAGATGGGTATCTTTCGAAAGATCTCGTCAATACCTTTAAAATGAATGGTTGAACTATAAATCTGTGATAATTTAAAACAAAGTTATCGATTTTTTTTTTTAACTTTTAACAAAAAAAAAAAAAAAAAAAAATCGTTTTTTTTTTTTTTTTTTTTTTTTTTTTTTTTTTTTAAAATTTACTGATTGAATATGTATTGCTTTTAACAAAAAAAAAAAAAAAAAAAAAAAAAACTTAGAAAAAAAAAATCGTACTTTTTTTTTTTAAATATTGTTACTGATTGAATATGTATAGGAAAATATAGAAGAAAGACTTGTGGTGGCCACAACATACTAGTTCTTTAAGTTATCATAATAACTTTAAAACAAAAATGAAGGAAAATTCACTTTAAAATTTACACTTTTTGCTCACTTGAAACATCCATTTTTCAGTAGTATTCAAAACAGTAAAGAAAGAACATTTTACATTAATTATATTAAAATGCGTGAGTTAAGGAGAAAACCACAGAAAACCCTGAGTGTCTGAGCTGACGAATACATCCTGGTTTCATACCCGTCACATTTTGCTCACCTAAAGGTACTGGGGAATTGGATGTCGGACATTTTGGACACTGCGGAAAATTTAATCATGGATGTCGATTCTTGCGTTTAAAAAATGTAGGTTAATTTTATACTTATAGAATTAACCAATAAAAAAATATTATAGACCTATTATAGAACTGACTATAATTAACCCTCAAATAAACTTAAAAAAAAAAAAAAAAAAAGATAGTTTTAATATCTAGAATTTGCTTTATTTCCATTCGAGAATACATGGATGTAATCTATCAAATATCAATTACACGTATAGTATTAAATATCTTATTACAAAAGTAAAGGTAATGGTGTTGCGTGTTTTCAAGGAAACAGATTTTATTCGTGATATATGACAGCGTTTATCACAAGAATATTTTCTTAGTAGCTACAATATTATTTTTAAAATTATTTTTATATTATTATAGTAATTTGATGAATTATTTAGCAAGCACTGAAAGAGGCCCACTAAAATTTACTTTTGGTTTTATCAACGATATTACATGACGCAAAAGTCAAAATAACACACATATTTCTTTGCAAAACGATTACCATAGAAAGGAGAATTAATAAATGAGATATAAACCTTGACCGTATTTAAAAATATTTCTTTACAAAAATAACAAACAAGCCACAATAAAAGGGATAATTAATAAATAAAATATACATTTTAACATTATTTAAAGATTATTCTTTCTTTAAATAGAATTTTCAAAAAATCTACTTTTTTGTGTGCGTAGTGTTCAATAATAATAATAATAATATTAATAAACCTGTTAAGTGTAAATGCTATTTCTGCAATATGAACTTTTTGAAATTTTTCGTTATTCGACTATGTTAAAATAGTAATAATATTAATGATGATAATAGTATACAAAATTTCAAATTAATAAGTTAAAATTCAAAAGTGATTTGTCAATATCAAAAATATTTTAAAACTGGTTCTACGAAGTTTAACAAATTAAGAAATTAACAAACAAATTAAACAAAAAAATAACGTACAAACTAACACGCTGTAAACTAACTACAACTAACGTACAAACTAACACGTCCTATAAATGGACACTTCCCCTTTTTAGTGATTTTCGTATTCCGCAAGCCTAAAATGTGTGTAGAAGTCAAAAACTGAGATAGAAATTTTTTTCGAATACCTAAATTATTCGTTCTTTATAACAAAATCAGAACTAAAATTATAAGCTGTAAAAGTTAATACAATGGAAATAATCATCAGGAAAACAAAAGATTTTTGAGAGTAAGCCGATTGACTACACTAGGGTCCTAGTCATGAGGGGAAGTGTCCTCCATGGGAGTCTTTCTAAGAGGTCTTATCCCGTATTTACGCAAGTTTCGGAAAAACCCACGGAAAACTCCAGACGGCTAGGTCGACGAGCGCGAATTGGGATCGAACCCGGCATCTCATGTCTACAGCTTTGAGCGCAGAACCGCTCGAATGTTGATGGGCCCTGGAAAGCAAATGGCAAAGTTATGAAAAAAAATGATATCAACGAAAGCGTATTTCCGTGTGTTATGAAAGTTACACTTTCGTATTTTCACTCCTTATGTTAAATTTTGTTTAACTCTCTATTGAGCAAACAAGAAATATTGCAAATCTTCATTCTTGTGTCTTTTATTACTTGGATAAAATTATGAAATATTAACTCGAATTACTTTAAATATAATTATAATTATCTTGTCTACCCCTCTTAGTTTCAGAAGTTATGTGTCTCGACGGAATCAAGCATTATTTTTCAAACCAATTAAACATATTTCTTAAAAATAAATAAATAATTAAACAAATAAATAATAAAATAAATTCTTTTTTTTCGCTTGCTGATAGCTTAAGAAATTTCTAATTGTTAAAAACTGCGATGCATTTGTAAATAATAACAACAATAAATTATTTATTATTTATTATTTTGTTTTCGCTTGTTGATAGCTTAAGAAATTTCTAATTATTAAAAACTGCGATGCATTTGTAAATAATAATAATAGTAATAAATTGAATCGAATCTTTTTTCAATATTTAAATGATATAATATATAAAAATGGATAAATAAAACTTGAATAATAAAAATAATAATTTTCAGCATATCTGAAAAAAAAAAAAAAAATCTAATAACGTACGTACAAAAAGTGCGTACAAAATGAACGTATAAATAATTTTAGTTTTAATTCTTTTTTTCTTTTTGGTCATTTTTATAGATTGTTTATTTACATATCTACATATATTCAATTTATATTCAATAATTTAAGGATTGAATAAAACATTTCACAAATAAAACTTTTATCTAGTTGCAATCCTTTTAAATTTAAATATGAGGATTTTTCATGTGATATTTCTTTTATATAAAATTTGAATCATCTCATTAAAAAAAATATACATTTTTAATATTATTTTTGAATTATTTAATTTGCCATAACTTTTGATATTCAAAAGCGATAATAAATATTTTTTCTTCATCTGGCTCAGGTAATTAGCACTACATTTATTTATAATTATGAGTTTATTTATGTCATTCTGTATTTTATGTAAAATAAATCATTGATTGCTATACTAATGAAAAGAAATATCCAATTATTTTCAAAAAAGACAACTTGATTATTGATAAACGTTATCATTTAATTCTAACGAGAGTAACTTTGTTCAAGAATGTACTTATCTCCATGAACTACAGGTGAAAGATTATTTATAAACAAGAAATGTGTTGCTTCTGACATGTGAATTCTTTTCCTTTCCTTTCTACACGGGGAAAATAAATTCCCTCTTTTGGTCATCACTATTCGAAAATGAGTTCCACGTGCGCCACCCATAGCGACTGTACATTAGTAAGGGGGTGAAAATCGCTTGGATTTTAACGTATAGAGAGCAGTTTGTTAAGAATTCACACCCCGTTTTCTAAAGGTTAATATTACTTATTAAAAATGTAAATTAATAGAATTCAGACATAATTAAGGAAATACATTATGATAATTTTAATCCTTCATTCATGAAAATATTAGAGCTGTTTAGGATAATGTAACCCTTGGCATTCGATAATTCATATATTTAAATTTTAAAAGTTTTTTTTCATAAGATTGTCCAAGCAAAATTAATAAAATTATTGTCGTGTAATGTTAAAAGAATGTATTTTCAAATTAGCAATTATAAAATGATATTATGCTTTAAAAATGCAGGAATACAGTAAAATGTTCGTGTATAAAAAGAAAATCATATTCATGAGTTCTTTGTGTAGTATTTATTTCGAAAGAGGCTAAAATATATAAATAATTTATTTAATTGGGGACATGTTTCTAAATGATTATCCGTTAAAAAAATAATCTAAATTTAAAAAATAATGGACATTTCTTTTTAATTTAATAAATGATTTTATACAAAATATCGGTATGTCAATAAATGACGTAAAAGAAAGTGTTGTTTGTAAAAACAGTTCTGTTGCTATGTCGGCAGACACGTCTGAAAGATTCATTAAAAAACGGATGCCTTTTCAGTATGTTAAACAATATCGGAAGGTTTTATTAAAAAAAATATATATCCAAAATAAATTGGTGAATGTTGAATTTTTGAGAAAACCAGTATGAAATTATGTAAGAATAATTGTTTTAAACAGAGAATTAAACAATTAAAAAACCCCAATAAAGATTTATGGCTTGAGAGATGCAACTGGTTACTTTATATATTTGATATCGATATTTGTAAATCAAATATTACTTTACGTTCTAAAACTACTAAATTTGTTTTACGTATTTCAAATATGTTCATCTGGGCAGTTACATTATACAATCAGGTAGCAAGAACATACGTTGGAATGTACAATGTGTCAAACAGCAATATATTTTTATCATCATTAGTAACATTTGTCAGTTCGTTTTTAATATGGTATTTCAGTTTTCACTTCCAGATAAAAATTCGCAAAGCAATATCCAGATTAAATTATTGTGGAAATGCAACTAAAGTTACACCGCCTGGAAAGTTTGTATGTACCAGCCTGTTAATTTTAGGATGTTTATGTCTTCTTCGAATTTTTGTAATGTTTTATGACAGAGCAGACATAAAGAAAATATCCTCATATTTATTTTTAGGTAAATTAGATTCTTATAATATTGACTGGCGTTTTACAGCAATAATAGCTTATTCTGTTGCATTTGTTAGAACATATACTATTTTTCTTTTCCCGGCTTGTTTTACTGCTTTTTTAATTGTTATTTTCCGCTATATGACACTGCTTTTGAACAAGTACATTTTTATTAACAAAAATGTGATAAGAAGAGGTGATATAAATTCAAAAACCTGTAATAGTATCTTTCAACATTATAATGTCATCTTATCATTATATAACAGTATAAATGAAATTTTAACTATTCCACTATTTTTCATGTGTACTTTACATGCAACCGCTGTATTCCTTGGAACAACGAGGTTTTTAGAAACAAAAATTCCTCCAAGGATCTTTTTTTTCTCAGTAATTAGTTTTTCTCAATTTACAATGATAACTTTCTTCGCTTCTGCTGTTAATGAGGCTGATAAAATAGCTAAGCAAACCAATATTGAAATGCTGTATTTATTAGGTCCTGATGAAAGAAAAAAAATTCCAATCAGTATAGAAGTATTATCACAGAAATTTCATGAACCTGCATTCGCCTTTTCTGGTTGGGGTTTCTTTCACTTTACAAAAGAATTTTATTTGACTGCTGTCGGATGTTTAATGACTTATTCTTTGCTGATAATAAAAATATAAAATTAATACATATTTTAATACATATTTCAGTGCTACTAGAGACAGCATTGACTATTGTATTTGATTGTTGTCGGTATCCATAATGACGTATTCTTTTCTGATTAAAAAAAAATAGATTCATGCATATTTTAATGTATATTTTAATGGTACTAAATACAGCGTTTACGATTTAAATTTGAAAACTGTCAGTTGCTTGATGACATATTCTTTTCTTATAAGAAACACATGAAATTAATACATAGTTTAATGTATTCTTTAATGCTGGAAGATACAGCATTGACGATTTTGTTTGACTGCTGTCGGATGCTTGATCACTTATTCTTTGCTGATAATAAACACATGAAATTAATAAATATTTTAATGTATATTTTAATGGTACTAAATACTGTGTTCACGATTTAAATTTAAAAACTGTCGGATGCTTGATGACATATTCTTTTCTTATAAGAAACACATGAAATTAATACATAGTTTAATGTATTCATTTAATGCTGTAAGATACAGCATTGACGATTTTGTCGGATGCTTAATCACTTTTGCTGATAATAAACACATGACATTGATAAATATTTTAATGTATATTTTAATGGTACTAAATACAGCGTTCACGGTTTAAAGTTGAAAACTGTCGGATGCTTGATGACATAATCTTTTCTTATTAGAAACACATGAAATTAATACATAGTTTAATGTATTATTTAATGCTGGAAGATACAGCATTGACGATTTTGTTTGACTGCTGTCGGATGCTTGATCACTTATTCTTTGCTGATAATAAACACATGATATTGATAAATATTTTAATGTACATTTTAATGGTACTAAATACAGCGTTCACGATTTAAATTTGAAAACTGTCGGATTCTTGATGACATATTCTTTTCTTATAAGAAACACATGAAATTAATACATAGTTTAATGTATTCATTTAATGCTGGAAGATACAGCATTGACGATTTTGTCTGATTCTTGATCACATTTGCTGATAATAAACACATGACATTGATAAATATTTTAATGTATTTTTTAATGCTACTAGATTTAAC
This sequence comes from Salticus scenicus, assembly GCA_963930645.1. Taxonomy (NCBI): domain Eukaryota; kingdom Metazoa; phylum Arthropoda; class Arachnida; order Araneae; family Salticidae; genus Salticus; species Salticus scenicus. The sequence goes on from OZ005662.1 coordinate 148,801,937, forward strand.
ATTGACGATTTTATTTGACTGCTGTCAAATATTTGATGACTTATTCTTTGTTGATGATAAGTAGATGATATTAATACATATTTTAATGCTACCAGAGACAACATTAACGATTGTATATAGATTATTATTATTATATTTTCTTAATTTTTCACGAAGTTTTTTTTTCTATTTCTTTTAAGAAAGAAAATAAATAATTATGTAAAATTATGAATTAAGTAAAAGCGCGTATTAAATAAACGAATTAAATAATCAAAAAATTTAAAAAACATAAATATCCTTTTAAGAAAATACTGTTTAAAAATATTATATATAATTTTCTTACAAAGAACTTTCGGTTAATAAAATTACAGAAATTTACTAAAAAATTCTGTCACAATTCATCACAAGACAAATTTTTCTGTAAAGAGATTAAATTTGTAATATTGTTACTTACTTAATACGATAGTTACATATTGTTTCTGTTTTGCATATGGAAAATTTCTTATGAGTAAAATGTCTGATAACACTTCATATTTTAACAGATTATCTCCTGCATGAATTACGATAATGTAAATTCATTAAAAAGAATCAATATTTTATGAAGCTTTAAAAATATAATTTTAACAAATAAGGAAATTACTTGTTCTCCAAAATTTAAAGTTTAAAAAAGTTATTTGATGCATTTTACCGAACGACAATTCTACCTTTAAGTTTGAGAATTATTCAAGGAATTTTTCAAATTTTCGATCAAGAATTTAATTGTTTTTGGATATTTTAAATTGTGTATAAGTAATTTGAAACTTATTTAAAATCTCATAAGGGATTTTCATTTTCAGTGTAATCCTTGATTTTAACTGTTATCACTTACTCATTGGGTAGCTCTAGTGTGACGTAAATCCCACTCAACCCAAACCTTGATTTTAAAATTATATTAATATATTATTGTGAACACATAATAGGCGAGACGTATTAACCCTGGACGATAGGTCTAATGGCCCAGCCCTACCCACCTGCTCCTCGATGTCTTTGTCTAGTCAATTTTGTCCTTTTATTACTTCCGGTGTGAGCAGTTTTTTTTAAAAACTCACTTGACATTGTGAGTTTTTTTGTTTTCCCTCCCATGCTATTTCTATGGGTTTTTAGCTTCCCCCTCCTCTTTTTCTACATTCTAAAGTGCGGTTTTGCTTGTGTTGCTAGTCATTATATTTAAAAAAATACTCAAAAAAAAAAAAAAAAAAAAAAAAAAAAAAAAAGTATATTTTAAATGAGATTTAAATAAAAACTAAGAAAATTTTATTAAAATCGCTTAAAACCTCGATTCGGGGCAAAGTTTCTTTTATTAATTGGCAACTTTTTAATTAATTATCTGCAAAATCTGACACCATGGCCCTTGATGGATCAAACCCGCAATTTTTGCGTTATTAATATGACACTTGTACCAACTGAGCTAACGGTCCATGGAAAGCATTTTCACTTTAACGTTTCTATCTGTAAAACCAATCACTTCTGAAAATTATATATTTTAATTAATATTGAAACAAATAATTAAAAATTCGGAAATCAGGCTTAGAAGTGCATCTGGAGATGTCAATACGGATCTACATGCAGATTTGCGTAGCGCTGCGATCAACCGTTTGCCTACAAAAGCAATGGACACACACACCTTCTCTTATAAAATGTAGAGATTAAAGCAATTTCGTTTAAATTCAGCAGCGGCTTGTAAACGGCACTTGGAAATGTCTTCTTCTGCTACAAATTCAATTCAAACCAAAATAAAATATTAACGAATTACAATTTTATCTTACACAACATCCTTTATAATTTCTGCACAAATATATTTCGAGCATCTCCGTGCTCATCATCAGTGCTAAGTGCTTGTGGATCTTCAGAGTTGCTTACTTTGTGGTGTCTATAATAATGCAGTGCTCTCGGTCGTTAACAGCAAGTTAAAACCGACAGAACTACATTATTCCCGCTGTGTGTCAACAGACACTCAAAACAAAGGAAGTGAAACGAAGAGAGCCACGACACCACAAAGTTATTAAATTATTTTTAAATTATTAAATTATTTTTATCACAAATATCGACTTTGTAGTTTTTGGATTATTATATTAATTTAGTTATGTTACTTTTATGAAGCACCAATTTTGTTATATCTAATTTACATGAAGATTGTTATATACAATTTGCCAGTAATTTATTCTAGATTTTGTTGGGAGTATGCTAGTTTCGCCATGTTTCCGAAACCTGTTAGGCCTCTTTTAATTTAATTTATTGCAGTAAGTTCAGTTCATTACAATATCTTTTTGCCTTTCAGGTCTGGGTGGGAACATGACGATCTAGCATGTCCTTTTATTAAATTATTTTTATCACAAATATCGACTTTGTAGTTTTTGGATTATTATATTAATTTAGTTATGTTGCTTTTATGAAGCACCAATTTTGTTATATCTAATTTACATGAAGATTGTTATATACAATTTGCCAGTAATTTATTCTTGATTTTGTTGGGAGTATGCTAGTTTCGCCATGTTTCCGAAACCTGTTAGGCCTCTTTTAATTTAATTTATTGTCTGTTCTGCTGCTCCCACCCACTGAAGAGGAAGCGGAAGGGTGTTTTTCGCATGTAGTGTTGTTTTTTACAATTGTTCATCGTTACTATAATTCGTTACTTTTCCATCGTTACTATAATTCGTTACTTTTTTGAACGTTTTTTCTTGTTATACACGCCCACTTGTCTTCAAGTTTCACCATATTTTCTAAATTATATATTTTTGTATAATTTTTAGTGCTGCCTTTGGCGCCTTTTTTATACAAATACACTTTTATTAATAAGTAATTAATATATATATATATATATATATATATATATATATATATATATATATATATATATATATATATAAACATGGATGAGGTAACAAACATTAGTATTATTCTTATTACTGTTAAACAATTATATTTTTTTCTGTCAAAATTCCAAATATATTTATCTCTAATTATTTGCTTATTTAACTTTTAATCAGTATTATATCCATTTTTCTATAAATAAGTTTGCTATATAGAAGTATTATATATTCAATGTATCTTTCATTAAATCAAAAGCTTAACAATACTTCAGTTATTTATTTTAAGATAATATTACACATTTATTACAATATTACTTATTTGATTACAGAATTTATACATATTTATTTTAAATTTATCTAAGAAAAATTATTTATACTTCTGGAAAATTTTAACAAATTCAGTTAAATACAATAAAATATTTTTTTACAAGACAAAAGAATTAGCTAGATGTATAAAAATTATATTTGAATATAGAGATTTGACTAAAGTCTTAATTGTATTAAACATAAATGATGTCATATTACCTGAATGACAATTACTCAGTTAGTTATGCAGTATACATCGGATTTAGATATAGATGAGGTAGAGAACTGCTCCATTTTCGACAAGCCAATCTCCTATATCAATATCGAGCACCATATCTTCCTTTTTTTTTTTTTTTTTTTTTTTTTTTTTTTTAGCACTACCAGCTCCGCATCACTTTCCTCATCAAACTGCTCTCTACGCTGGACTATTCTGCTCTGTCAGTCTCCGAAAGCTTAACTTACTCCCTTTCTCAAACCCTTTTTTTTTCTTCTTATTTATTCTTTACCTCACACCATCTCCGAGCCCCAACACGGTAGAGACCCAAAAATGAAGATGTTTTTCAGGGAAAAAAGAGATAATCATCATATCTACAGATAACCATCACATTCCCATTGCATAAAGAGAGTGTTTTAATTGCTGTTATAAAATTTCACTTAAGTTTCCCTTTTCAACCATAGAAGCCCATTTCAACTCATAAATTGCTTTTAAGCTGCCTTCAAACTCTGGCAACGATGCAGAGCTTCAAAAGACATAAATTATCCATTGTCCGAAATTGACCCTTGAAATTTTGCACATGTTTACAATGAAGGACATTGCTTTTTATTCTCTTTTACAAAAGAGACCCTTGTCCAGAGAGTCCAGATGCAATTATCGCAATAGGAGGTTTGTGAGCGACGATTCAAATACCACATCAAAGAAATATCAATAGAGCCGCACTTTCCTCTTTGCAAGTTGCCAGAGTTTGAATGCAGCTTTAACGTAAAAGGTTTACTTTCCCACGACAAAAAATATTCTTTTCTAAATCTTAAACAGAATTTTGCAGTCTCTTTTTTTTTTTTTTTTTTAAATAAAAGATTCTTACTTAAAATACTGCGAAATTTATAACTAAAATATTACATTTATATATTGTATAAAAAACTAAATTATGTCATCTTAAAATTCGAAAGAAAAAAAAAAGAATGTAAGACTTTCTGTTATGTTTTTCCTTTGTGAAAATCTGACATGACAGAACATCCATATTTCAACAGAGAGGTCGCTGACCATTCAGGCATCAGATGAGGTTTAGATAATTAACATAATAAAATAAAATAAAAACACTTAAAGAATGAAGTAATAAGTACGTTATACAGTACCCGCCGCTTACTAAAATCACATTCGGTGTAATCTAAAGGGATTTTATAAAGCGGCTTATTTTTATATCCGGCGAACGTTCCTGCACTCAAGAAAAAGGTATTACTTTCCTGAATTCGGAAATAAATTTCAAAAGGTAACGAATAATGGAATTAATAAACAATATAATTTAATTTTTGAAAGATAATTGATTAATTGTTCCTTCAAAATAAATAAAATAAACAGGAAGTTCAGATGCGTTTTTCTTTGAAAAAAGAATCATCCTTGCTTTGCCAAAAGTTCACGTTATTCTTTTAATTTTAAAATCTTTCCATATAAACTCCTTGCTTCTTAGTTATTTCAAAATAAGAATTTGAAAGTGTCTTTTAACAACAACAACAACAACAACAAAAAATCACTTGCGAATCAAATGAAATTTGTAACATACAGTGTGTTCTAAAAGTTCCAGTACTGACGCAGATGTATTTTTTATTTACAAAACAACAAACTTTAAAACGATTATTTTTATGCTAATGATAAAAAGTGGAGGAAAAAATACAAAGCTTACATTTATAATAAATGTTCAAAATGTCCACCCTTTCTAAAGGACAAAGCAAAACTCGTTTGCGCATGTTTTTGGAAACACGTTTACTGGATTGTTACAAATTTCATTACAACTGGATTTGTAACCGCACGTTGAAGAATACGTTCCATGAAATTACTCCAGAGACAAGTGTTGTTTAATTTGTAACTATGCTGCAAGCGTAAAACTTTTGACAAAGAGAGATAACGGAAGGATTACTGTGTTTTATTTTCTTTTGCATTTAAAAATAAATAAATAAATAATAATAATAATAATAAAAGTTTATATAAAAAATTTGTTTAGCGTGCAAAAATGATATTTCTGCTGCTGAAAAGATTTTTTTGAGTTTATTATTCAGCGATGCAGATTTTACTAAGCGGCGGTTTAAAAGTAGTTTGTATTGATTTGATTCCGGTCATGGCAATTTCATCAGATTAAGTGGCTGATTTCATTAACCACTGAATTTATTAAGCGGCGGTTACTGAGAAAATAACAATCTTTGGCGTAAGAAAATAAAATAGAAAATAAAAAAAGAATTGACAAGACAGAAATAAAAGTGGCTGTCAGGAATTAAAATGTATCGAGGGAAAAGGTTGTAGGGATGCAGTTTTTCGGTATAAGGCCATTTGTCTGCACTAAGAACCTGGGCCTAAGGGACGATGTCCGCTGTGAGGGTCTTTCTAAGGGATCCCAGTGTCCAGTCACTCGAATTTCAGAGAAAATCTCAGAAACGTTCAAACGGCTAGGTCAATGATCGCAACCTTGAATAGAACCGTCACTTCCTGTCTTGTAACTTTGAGAAAAACGTCTCGGCCACGATTGCTGCGGGTAAAAATAAGATTTGAAAAGGCTTTAAAATGTTGGAAGAGAGAAGGGAATTTAAATAAAATAAAATGCAGTTTTAAAAATAATAAATAGTTTTATCAAGCATAAAATAAGTGAAGAATAATTATTTCGGCCTTAAAAAATTTTAAAGTGAAATTCTAACCAAAGTAAAACTGAAAATGATTATAAAATCTTTTTAGTTACCTTTGGAAAGACAAATCCCGTAGATATACCCTTCAACACTAAAATAGCTTGAATCAGGTTATATTTATGGATAAAATTATAATATTTTTTATATAATTTCAAATGAAATTGTAAAAAAATAAAATAAAATAAAATAAAATAAAATAAAATAAAATAAAATAAATAAATAAAAAATAAAATAAAATTATGTTCTAAATAGAATTTAATTTTGGACGATAGGCACGTCTCTTATTGTAAGTTGCCAGGCTTTATACTTTATAGAAAAGGGTTGTAAGGTCTGAGTGCTTGCATCGGTTGCTTGAGACCCCATTCTGACTTAGTACTTAAACTAGCAAAGAACAATAGGAGACACTTTAAGTTAAAATAAAACGAACAATTTATTTCGACTCGAAATATTGGGGAGGAATTGCTCGTGGAAAAACTCAGTACTTCATCAGATAAATAAGTTAAATAAATATAAAGATTAATCTCACCACTGGTGATTAACTAGGTCCAGTGAAAAACTGGCTGCTTAGCTCTCAAAAGACACAATTTAATACTTATCAATTTTGATCATATTGTACAAGAGTCAACCTCATATGAACTTGAAAAAAATAAAATAAATTTCCTACAATTGTTTATTTTTAAGTTGTGCTGGCATGCATACACACAGACTAATGGCTGAAAATTTACTCTCTTATTCATGGCATATAAAAACATGATATTATACAAAAATATTAGAAAATTGAACTTTAAAAAAAAAAAAAAAAAAAAATGTGTACCATACGGGTGTGAGAAATTAATTTTTATTTCTGAGCAATTTTCTTTGAAATGATAAAAAGTAGTAAATCTCTTCCATCAATTACGTTCAGTAGAAAAGAACACTTTCGTTTTATTTAAAGAATCACTACATATATTCAGTAAATCATATACACATCATATTTCGTAATTATTCTTATGTGAAAGCATTTAATATAACCTTAAATGCATTTCTAAGTATAGCACCAGCATGATCTAAATTATTTTGCATAGTAAACAAACGATCATTGTAAACGAATGATCATTGATTTTTACATGATATATATTCTACGTAAAACATGCTTTTATGCGTATAAAGAATATACGTTTATTTCATTTTGTTTAGTGTAGTCTAGAGGTGTTAACTTTACTTACCGAAAATTTCCTCCATAGATGTAATGTATTTGAATTATTTTGAATACCTCTGTACACAATTCATTTGCTTGATCTCAACTAAAAATTTAGTATAGTATCACTATATGCTATAGGTTTAGAGTACCAAGTTTGGAGTTTCTACTACTATTTGTTCTTGACATATGTTATAAAAGACACACAGACATATTCACACATACACAAAGACCAGCTGCAAAACACCTAATTTTTGGATTATAGAAACCTCAAAATATGCAATATATATATATATATATATATATATATATATAAACTCAATTGGGAAAATCCCAAAACGATAGTTTCTGTACTACATATATGAGTAAGAGTGAGTAAAAAAAAAAGTATACCCATCGGATAATTTATATATCAATGGTTACTGATTTCATTTGGACACAGAAAAAATTCCACCTTCTGACGAACCGACATGTTATTTTACTTTAAATTTTTATAGATTTAAAAAACAGACACTTTTGTAGGAAAGTGCATTTATTTTTTCTTTTTGTTTTAGCTGAATATTTTTAAAGCAATATACTTCATATTTAAACTAAAAACTTCTTCACACACATCATAAAATTAATGAGAGCACTACCGGTTTCGAAAGAACATGACCTTTCTTCTTCAGGGGCAAAACACGTGGTACTACATTGGAGAAAAAAAGCAAGATTTGAAGAAAGAAGCCAGTCTTGATTTTACCTCCAAAGTAAAAGCAAGCACATGTTTTGTGCCTGAAAAAGAAAGGCCACGTCTTATCAACACAGGTAGTGCTTTAATTAATTTTATGTTGTGTGAAAAAGTTTCAGTTTAAATACCAATTGTACACAACTTTTTTAATTTAGAATAGTGATATACTTACTTTGTCTTCTGCGCTGGTTACAATATTTACATGATTTTTTAAAAATTATTTTTATATCATTTTACAAATAAAAAATAAAATAAATTTTATTTAAATCCCTCAAAATCCAGCTTCATGACCTGCAGTAGCGTCATCCGGGGTCATATTACATCGGGTCCAGGTTCCCATTACCTGTAGTAAAGTCTTACCTAGGCACATGAATTAGTTTTTTTATCGATCGACATGTGACACATTATTATTCAAGAATAATGGCTGTATCTTAGCATCTATTGATAGTTTTAATTTTTGGAATTTTTTTAAAAGAAACGTAGTATCTTATTTTCGCTAGTCTTTGATAATTGTTAAACTTAGTACAATAAAAGTTATTGTATAAAATATTTTACATATTCTCCCAAACCACTGAAAATATTTAAACCAAACTTGTCAGTTACGGCTAATGACCAGGGTTGAAGTATTGTAGATATTTGAAATTTCTAGCGAATTTGTAATGGGATAGAATGAGGAAAAACCTTTTTGAAAAACATATTTTTCTATAACTTCTACAGTAATTAAATTACAAGAAACTCCAATTTTCATGCATAGGGTATAATAAATATGTTTTCTCTAAATGGATGTTTATATATATATATATAAATGAATTAAAATAGCGGTGAAGTGTTTATAAAAACATTCTAAAATTACGCTTAAAGTTCATTTTTACTGGAATTAGTCATAAAGATCAAGTACAGGCACATGCAATGAAATAAAATACCTCACCATCTATGAACGGATATTCCAATGCTGCATTTTAAAAATTGTAAATTGTCTACAGATAATTTCATTGACATATAAATTCATAGCCACAAAAGGATGTTTTCTGTAGGATATAGTTTGAAATGTATTCATTATTTGTTGACAGGACTACACAAAATTGTCTAGTTACATAATTTGCTATGGATGGAAATTGTTCGAAGTGCAATTGAAGTTGCGTAATGCATTCCTTTACACCGTTTCTTTCGATATATATATATATACAGTACCCGCCGCTTATTAAAATCACATTCGTTCTGAGCAAAAGTGATTTTATTAAGCGGCTGATTTTTATATCCGGCGAACGTTCCTGCACTCAATAAATATGTATTATTTACCTGAATTCGGAAAGAAATTCCAAAAGCAACCAAATAATGGAACTAATAAACAATAGTAATTAATTTTTAACGGATAATTATTTGATTGTTCCTTCAAAACAAGTGAATTAAACACATCCCAAGTTCTGGTGCGTTCTCCTTTGAGCAAAATCATCAATACTTTGCTAAAAGTTCACGCCTTTCTTTTAAATTTAAACTCTTTCCATTTAATTTTCTTGCTTCTTAGTTATTTCAGAATAAGAACTAAAAATTGTCTTTTAATTAAACATTATAAAATAAAATCACTTGCGAATCAAATCAAATTTGTAACTTATTACAGCTCTTTGAAGAATACAACCCTTGAAATTATTACTAAGACAAGTGATGGGGCGTGTTTAATTGCTGTAAATGTAAAATTTAATATTGTAAGCGTAAAATTTTCGACAAAGAGAGATAACGGTGGAATTGCTGTATTTCATTTTCTATTTTATTTCAAAAATAAAAAATCACCGAGTAAATAAAAATTTGGTTAGCGTGCATAAATGACATTTTTGCTGCTGAAGAGATTTTTTTGAGTTTATAAACGGGCGATGCTGATTTTATTAAGCGGCGGTTTTAAAATTAGTTTGCATTGATTTGATTCCGGTCCTGGTAATTTGATCAGATTAAGCGGCTGATTTTATTAACCAGTGATTTTATTAAGCGGCGGTTACTGTATATGTAAACTATGTGTTGATCGTACAATGTTTAAACAATATATATTATTACTCAAATTTACGAATTCCTGTATTTCAAAAATAATTAATATAATTTTCTTAATTTGAAAGGTAATCCGTAAAATCTATTAATGCGTAAGTTAAACGTGTACAACAAAAATTATATTAGGAACGAGAAATGTTAATAAAAATGTCTCCGATAAGCATGCTGTGTAAGATAAAGAGGTGTACGTTCAGCACCAGATCATTTGGCTAGAAATTAATTACGAAGTTACGAAAATATCTGTGATATCGAAAATCACATATTCTAAATTATATATTAGAGTTCAAAATTTAATTCTTTTCCAATTACTTTTCTATCTTTATAAAAAGCGAGCTAATATATGCGGTTTCTCTTCTTGCAAAGGATCAAAATCATTCTCTCTCTATTTCTTTCAATAAATAAAAAATAAAAGTAAAAGATATGGTTTGCTCGCATAATATTCTCTGGAGGGCAAATCTTTTCATCTCAGTAAAATAAAATAGAATAAAATATTCCCTGATGTGGCACTTTTGAACATAGAACAGAACACTTGCATCCACTCTGTAAATAGAAATTATGTACTTTCTATCGACTAAAGGCTGAGAATAAGGTTTTAACCATAAATTTTTGTGGTTGAGTTTTAACGTACTTTTCCAATCTTCTCACGAATTGATAACGGTTTTTTTGGCTAAGAAAAGAATCACCAATATATTTTTAAAAGTGATATTGAATTATGCGCAACTGAAAAAAGTAGGTGTTGTTCAATTCTCTATCAGAATGAAGTTGGCGACATATCTTGTGGTTTTGATGTGAAGTGAAGGAGCCAAACTTTATCATTTTTGCCGCTGCCTTTGGACAACTAACAAGTTGTGCGTTTTCTTGAAAACTCCCCGTGTCCATTCGTCCATACATTCATTCATCCATCATCTGTCCTTTCATCCATTTATTCGTAAATGAATATTTTTATCTTGATGTTTTCAAAAAGATTTTCTGCTGTAACTCTGTAGTATTGGATTACGTAATCAAGAATATTTTTGTCACGAATTTAAGGTAAATAAAGCATTTAAAAGTCAGCACCTGATTCCTGGGTGAATTTTGTTCACAGTGCAATAACCTACGGCCATCACTTTAAATTAGCTTGATCATTCTTCACCATTTTATCAATACATCGCTTCATGAAAATATTAGGAATTTTAGCATCGTCAGAAAGTGCATCTATGTCAAATCCTTTCATCAAAATAAGTACAACAAACTTTATCACAATATCCATTTAGAAATTATGTATTATCTTATTTCAAACAATTCATTTCAAATTGTAAAATCCGTTGATAGAAATAAAAAGAAAGTAGGAAAAAATAAGAATAAGAATTTTCTTTTCAAAATTTTCGGTTTCTCACAATAGATTTTCTTAACAAGTTTTTAACATTTCCTATCTTATTTGATACGTCATTATAAGATAAATGCATCAACAATCCTTTTCGTTTGCTTGGGTAAATGCATTTAGCAGTTTTTATATTATCCAAATTCAAAAAGTTTTTTTCCCCATCGAAACACAAAATAACATCTTTACCGGAAAAGTTCCAACTTTTAGAATACCTTTTTTACAGTCGTCGTTAATGATTATCAGAAAGAAAACATTCCATACACACAAATGATTCTAAAATCTTTAATACAAGCTTAAAGAAATTTTATTATGTAAATAATTCAAGTAATAATTCAAGTCAAATAATTCTAAAATTTTATTCAACTTATTTTCTCACGCATGCCGAAATTTTAACTTTGAAAATATATTAAATATTTAAAATATAAAACATCATAAGCTCGTCTGTATGATTTTATACATAAACTAAATATGATATTATATCACAAATAAACTTAATTTAAAATATATTTCTTGAGAGCCTGATGTACTAAAAGCAAATATACTGAGTAAAAGAAATATAGCGCCTATATATAGTTGGATGTGATAATGAATTAAAATGAATACCGGAAGAAAAATGCAGCTATTAAAGATGTATGCTATGCGAAAACTTGACAGTGAGTAGGAAACGAATTCAAAATAATTACAAGATAAAAACAACTTTTTTTGTACCAAGTTTTTAAATTTTCTGTTGAATCATGTAAACTTGACAATTCTATGTAGGTGTACCATTAAACAAAATGGTGTTTTGTTTAATGGTGTTTTCCATTTCCTGCGGCTTATTTCTGTTGAGCTATCTAAATGATAGACCAGATTGTTTCTGCCTAAAAGGTTGTCTGAGTGAGTAATGCTGACTGGGATGTCGGCCTGGATAGCTCAATTGGTAGAGCCTTGACCTTGTAAGTCAAAGTTCCGGGGTTCGAGTCCCGGTCCAGGCATTATTTTCACTCAGTCGGAAAAATAAAATTTCAACAAATATGATTTTCTTCCACAGTTGATTGTGTGATTTTATTAAAAATTATATACCTGCTGATAATATTTTTATATGAAAAACCTAATATTGTCCTAAACGTTGTTTTCAGAGCAATGACCAATTTTATCTTATTTACTGAAATCTCATTTTCTTCTTCTGTTATCAATGAAGTTAATAAAGAAGCAAGAATGTCTAATGTGAAAATTTTACGATCGTTGAATGCCAGAGGGAGATGTAAGACAAAAGACAACATTGAAATTCTGTGTCAAATTTGTCATGCACCGTCATTTTCACTTTCCTGCTGGAATTTCTTTCAATTTACGAAAGGATTTTACCTAGCTGCTCTTGGAGGTCTTGAAAATTATTCTTTTCACATTACACAACCATGAGTTTATTAATGTTGGCTTAAGATATAGTATCAAACAAGAGATCCTTTAACTTTTCCCAATTACAAGATGAAATTTCATTTTGATTAAGTATTTTATTTGCATCGGAAAGAGAATATACAGTCGACAGCAAAATTATTCGGGCGTTGTCAATAATTCCTATACAGAAAAGTACTCTTAATACGGTTTTGTTAAATAAACCCTTGTCTAATCATATTCTTAGTCAGTCTAAGAACATGATTTGACCCCCTCAACCTCCCCCCGCTGTATTTCTCTTTCTATATCTATCTGTATATCATATATAAGTATTTTTAATAACTGACAGTCTTGTACTATTTATCTGAAATTCATAAATATTTGTACTACATTTTATGGAAAAAACATTACATAATATATCGGAAATATTTTGCGTAAACTTGTAAACTAATTACTAATTCTGTGCCCACAATTTTCAACAGAAAAACATTCTTTTAAAATTCTAATAGAATTTCAGTTAAAATACACTTTTAAGAAATGCCGACTATAGGCCGTAGTAGTACGAAATTCTTTTATGTATCCCTGAAAAGAAGCCACAAATATATACTCAGATATATAGCCACATGTATATAACTATACTATACTGGAGGTTTCCGATAATAATTACGTAACTACGCTGCAAGGTATTATCGGAAACCTTGTGAGGTCGAGCTATGGACCGTCATCAAAAGTTGGGACGGTTAAATTACTTCGTCGCCAGGGGCTCGGCGAAAGTCTTGGTCGAGATTGTTTTATGTCAGCATTGTGCTGCAGTAAAATAATTAGGATCTCGGTGTTAGATGAGTAGAAGAGATGTTAAAAGGTTTTGATTGAAATGAAATGAAAGGGAGTTGTTGGATGGAGTATAAAAGGGAGATATAGATATAGGATGTGATGCAGTGGAATGGTGATGAAGGGGTAGCTGATTAGTGTGGAGTTAAGAGAAATGTTGATGGTGATAGTTTAATGCGAATGATGGTAGAGAGGTGTAGTTTTGTGGAGTAAAGAAATAAAAGAGGCTGTCGTGTTCGGGAATCCGCTCGACGCTCTAAAGTGAGAAAAGTGAGAAGTAGCCGTGAGCAGTCGTCAAAAGGATCAGCGTTGGTGAGATAAAGCAACCTCTTATTTTATGTCTTGTTAAAGTTATTTCCTGAGGTCATTTATTTAAATTACGTTAGCTCAACCTCCTCCTTAATTTTGAATGCTAAATAAACTTTGTTTATCTGTTAACTTTGTCTCGAGCTTCCATCATTACGTAATTAAGTTAATCTAAGTTCATATTTAAGATTAAGTAAAATCTACATTAGAGAATCATGGCCCACTATGATTCTCTACAACCTCCAGTCTTCTTTTTCAAGATTATGTATCTTCTTTAAGACTCTGATATATATCTCTAGTGTGACCCTACTGAAACTCAAACTTTTTTCCTGAATTCATACAACTAATGGACTTATCATATTGTCTAAACGCAACTTTTTTTTACTATAAGCGCATCAAGTTCCTTTGTTACATAAAATGCTGTCTACTCTTTGCTTGTGTAAAAAAAAAAAAAAAAAAAAAAAAAGAAAGAAAAACCTGAAGATGCTGCAACGTTGTAGCGAAAAGTTTTGCGGACAATTTTTACTAAATTTTTAAACATGTTTTAAAGTGGTTTTTTATATATATTTATTAAAAGACAAAATATTGAAATTTTATGTCAAATATGTCATGCACCGGCATTTGCACTTTCCGGGTGAAAATTTTTCTAATATACGAAAGGCTCTTACCCCACAACTCTTGGATGTCTTGCAACTTACACGCTTCTTATTATAGATTTATAAACATTGACTTATGAATTAATATCAAATATGCAATGTTCTATTCTATACCAATTTATCAGTTTTCTTTCTATTGAAAGCAAATTGTGTATGAATGTTATATTAAACTAAAAGAGAAGTAATGTTAAAAAAAAAGTGTTATTTTTGAACGTGTTATACTCTTCCCTCCGTTTTAATATTGTTTTATATAACTTTGTGTCATTTCATGCAAATTTTTCATCTTTTTTTTTTTTTTCTTTATCACACATGTTAAAGGAAAAAGCAGACAAAATAAGAGCTTAAAGAGAAAAAACAAATAACCGATGTATTTCCTCTCTCCTTTCCTGTTGTTGCTTACTTTGTGATCAATAACAATGTAAAAAAAATATTATGATTGATATATTTAAAAACTATCTTCATCGAAAAAAGTTTATTTTAAGACTGTACATCAGTCAAGTTCCCTCTTTCTTTCTACCCACTTTATCCAATGGGATTTTCATTACTGCGATTACGATAAAAAAAAAAAAAAAATAGAGATTATCTTTTAGATGAAAAACTGTCTGACTTATCTTATTCTTCAGAAAAATCATCCGCCACTGTCCTAGAACCATACATAGCAAAACTCTTGTCTCCTAGGAAACTGCTCGAATGGTTTTGATAAGAAATTATAGTTAGGGATTTTATACTAGTGGATCTGCAGATCAGGAGCCTCAACGTCCTATTTGCATCAGACATTTTTCAATAGGTCATTTTTATTTATTTCTTATTATGTAATAGTATATATTGATTCGATCGACTTATTACCATAATCAGATACATTCCTGAGGGGGGCTGCCGCCCCCCTCAACCCCCCGCTGTATCTCTCTTTCTATACCTATTTGTATATCATATAAAGTGTTACGGAATAAAATGCTAATTTTGTGCATTTCTAGTCGTTTTAGCGTTAAAATAGTCTAATTTTCCTTTAAAAACGAATTGAAAAGCTACAATAAGGGAAGAAATGGATTTGGCGCCAAATTTGGCGCCTGTTTCCCTCCTTGGCGATTTTTTTTGGCGACCTTGGCGAGAAAATCCTTATTAGGGATATACCAAATATGGAAGCTCTAATCTCATTGGCTGATGAGATACGATAATTTTCCAGAACAGTCTGTGTTCGATAGAATAGTATAAAAGGAGCATTTTTTTAGCCAAGGCTTCCAATCTCAGATCTGTGTCGGTTTCGTCAAATGCTTGCTTTGCTTTGAGGTTCTTTGAATGAGACTTGCTTTATGTGTTATTGCTAAACAGTTTGTACTGTTGTTTTGCTGTTAACGGCTGTTGTGTAAGCTATGTTTACTGGTTGAATTGAAGCTGATACTTGGTTTAAGGACCTGTATTCTTCTGGAACTTTCTGTGAATAAATCACTGAATTTTTGCAAGTTTCTCCTTTCATTCTCGGACAACTTACAAACCCCCAAGTACGCAACAATATGCATTCTTATTAAACGATGGTCTTGTATTATTTCCCGGAAATTCATAAATACCGAATTTCATACAAAAAAAAATACATAGCATATCAGAAATATTTTGCGTAACCTTTAAACTCATTATCAATTCTATGCCCGCAATTTTCAACATGAAAACATGCTTTTAAAATTCTAATAAAATTTCATTATATTTGATGGGGTGTAACCATGTTAAAATACACTTTTAAGAAATACCGACTATACACCATAAAAGTACGAAATTCCATTATGTATCCCGGAAAAGTAGCCACAGTCATTATAAACGCCAATAATAAGAATAAATCTAATTAATTATAACTCATTAATCTTTCAAACTAATTTGACATCATTTGGATGATTACAGTACATACTTGGAATTATTTTGTGTGGTCCCATAAATTATTTAGTCTATACATAACCTTTTTTTAGAGTAAACATGATTTTAAGCATCTTTATAATGTATGTTAATTTTATTAATTTCAATTCAGCATAAACGCATTAAAGTGCGCGCTTAAATTAAAAATTCGTCCATAGGCTCTAATGTTACGAAATTCTTTCGTGTGTCTTTGTAAACGAACCATAATATTGTATACACCAGTAAAAACTATTCAGCTTATTTTGCGTTTAAAATTAATAATTGTTCCAAATTTAACATCGTTTGGATGACTAAGTGACATTGTCAGAACACTTTTGTAAGGTCCTGTACATTAATTAGAAAGCTTAAGAGCACATATTTTCTTCAAGCAACGTAAGTTTAAGCATCTTACTCACGTACTCTAGTTTCATTTTCTTATTGCAAAGTAATTATATTAAAATGCGTTTAAACGAAATTCACCCCATACGCCGTAATGTTAAGAATTTTGGCGTGTCCCTGTACACAGTTTATAAAAAATATAGCAATGAAAATTATACAGCTACTTATATGGAAAGCTGGAATGTGTGCGCCAATTTGCAAGCCAATCGAATGATTTTTGCGGCCGCTATTGCGGTACATACAAATTCTTCCCATAGGCCGTAAGGATAAGAAAAAATTTGGCGTGTCCCTGTACACGAACAACAAAGGGAATACACACCTAACACTATACAGCTAATTCCGTTGGGCTCGTGAATATGTGTACCAAATTGCAAGTCTATAGCGTTATTTTTGGTGCCGCTATCGCGGTACATACAAATTCTTCACATAGGCCGTAATGATAAAAAAAAACTTTGGAGTGTCCCTGTACACGAACTACAAATGGAATGCACACCCAAAACTATACAGCTAATTTCGTGGGGATCATGAACATGTGTACAAAGTTTCAAGTCAATAGCGTGGTTTTTACGGCCGCTATCGCACGGCAGACAGACAGACAGACGGACGGACCGACGGAACCCAAAATCCTTTTGAGTCTCAACAGAGGGCCTCCACTGACGTTTCGGCAAAAATTGAAGTCAATAGCTTGATTTTTGCGGCGGCTATCGCGGTACATACAGATTCTTCCCATAGGCCGTAATGATAGAAAATCTTTGGCGTGTCCCTGTACGCGAACTACAAATGGAATACACACCTAAAACTATACGCAGCTGATTCCGTTGGGCTTATGAACATGTGTACCAAATTGCAAGTCGATAGCGTGATTTTTGTGGCCGCTATCGCGGTACATACAAATTCCTCCCATAGGCCGTAATGATAAGAAAAACTTTGGCGTGTCCCTGTATACGAACTACAAATGGAATACATACCAAAAACTATACAGCTGATTTCGTGGTGCTCATGAACACGTGTACCAAATTTCAAGTCAATAGCGCTATTTTTGCGGCCGCTATCGCGATACATACAAATTCCTCCCATAGGCCGTAATGATAAGAAAAACTTTGGTGTGTCCCTGTATACGAACTACAAATGGAGTGCATACCAAAAACTATACAGCTGATTTCGTGGGGCTCATGAACACGTGTACCAAATTTCAAGTCAATAGCGCTATTTTTGCGGCCGCTATCGCGCGACAGACAAACAGACAGACAGACAGACACAGCCCAAAACCGTTTTGAGTCTCAACAGAGGGCCTCCACTGACGTTTCGGCAAAAATTGAAGTCAATAGCTTGATTTTTGCGGCGGCTATCGCGGTACATACAGATTCTTCCCATAGGCCGTAATGATAGAAAATCTTTGGCGTGTCCCTGTACACGAACTACAAATGGAATACACACCTAAAACTATACGCAGCTGATTCCGTTGGGCTTATGAACATGTGTACCAAATTGCAAGTCAATAGCGTGATTTTTGTGGCCGCTATCGCGATACATACAAATTCCTCCCATAGGCCGTAATGATAAGAAAAACTTTGGCGTGTCCCTGTATACGAACTACAAATGGAGTACATACCAAAAACTATACAGCTGATTTCGTGGTGCTCATGAACACGTGTACCAAATTTCAAGTCAATAGCGCTATTTTTGCGGCCGCCATCGCGATACATACAAATTCCTCCCATAGGCCGTAATGATAAGAAAAACTTTGGCGTGTCCCTGTATACGAACTACAAATGGAGTGCATACCAAAAACTATACAGCTGATTTCGTGGGGCTCATGAACACGTGTACCAAATTTCAAGTCAATTGCGCTATTTTTGCGGCCGCTATCGCGCGACAGACAAACAGACAGACACAGCCCAAAACCGTTTTGAGTCTCAATGTAGGGCCTCCACTGACGTTTCGGCAATGATAATTCAACTTGATTTTTCCTGATCTACAGGAAAGTTAGCCCTAAGTGGTAAACCGCACTCTGCCAAGCAAACAAGTAATAAATATAATTACATGAAAATATAATTACATCTACACAACGAATGATTTTCACAACGTCACCGAGCGAACTCAATGAAACAGGTTCTGTATATTACTTCTGAAAAATTATTGGTGACTATTGTATAAAAATGACCCAAAGTCTGGTAACAGTGCTCTTCTCAAGTTTTTTGTAGAGTATTATATCTAGCTTTGTTTATTAAAAATTACGTGTTAAGTTTCAATGATTACTATAAAAATAACACATACTTAGAGATTTTAATGAATTCATGCACAAATTATCTGAATTATTCTTTACCATTATGATTTATATACTTCTTAAAGGATGCTTAACATTCCATTACTTTGTTTTAAATACTAATAAATATATCGATGTTTCGAAACCTTCATGATAGCAGTACAGAAAACATATTCTGAATTTATAAAATAAGTACTTTGATTACTTGGAAATTACCTTGGCAAATAAAATCCTCATAAACAATCCTTTCATCAGTTCAATATGGAAGAAAGCGAACTCAAGCGTAATATTCGTCCTGATAAGGTCACAGGAGAGAAAAAAAAAAAACTATCTGTATCTCATGTTCCCATAGAAAAGAATTTAACCGTTAACGTTGTTGCTTACACTGCTGCAGATAGTCAGTTTATACCCAATTCCTATTTTTAAAAGGAAAAGTAAATTGCGCTTGGTAAGGTTCATTTATACAGTTCCTCTGTCTACATGACAAATAGTAGTTATATCAATATCCAACAATTTCTTAGATGGCTACAAAAAGACTTTGTACTGCATAAGAAGTCTGCTAAAGTTCCTCTTCTAGTTGGTAGTTACAGATTCCACTTTTCAAGTGTCGAAGTAATGAACTTTGCCACAACAAACCACATTGGGATTGATTTTTTTTATAGTTACACAAATCAATATTTGCGTGATCTAAATTTCGAGCGTAATTGGAGTAAAAGTTCAATAATAATGAAAAATACGATTCAACCGGCGTGTTTTTTTTTTCTCGTTGATCTTAAAACTATAACAGAAAACGCTTTCTTAATTTTTGAGTAGCTTTTAGAATTAATTCGGACATTATCAACCAAGTAGTTCCTAATTCGATGCACATAAAACTGTTTTATCCTAGTCCCCGACTAGAAGAAATGGAGATTATTCTTCTCAGAGTTCGTCTCTCCAAAGCATTTTCCTCTAATTTTACGTTAAAGGCGCTTAAATACTATGCAAAAATAGAAACCTCAGTTAGCTACAATTGTGACTTAACTGGAGGGCCTCAAGGCATTGTTGTGAAAAGATCGAAATGCTCTAAAATTATGAAAATTATCGCAAAATAAACGCTTGTGTCACAAGTCTCTCAAAACACAGCTTTTTATTTAGATCCTGATGTAAGATATTTTGTGTCTAAAAACACATTTTTTAATGACGATCTCGTGAACTAATGTGACGTATTCAGTACACACTTCTATCCCAATGACAGCAGGAATAAAAAAAAAAAAATGGATCGCATTTCAAACCTGTAGTAGTTATTTTCTCGAATCGTGTACTAGAGCCCAAAATTGCAAACTATTTATGATTTATATGAGTAACTAACTATAGGTGCTTATATGTTCCACACATCACAACTTCTCTAAAGTGTGGAGATAACGGGAAGATTATACACCTTCACAAAAAACTTTACAACTTTGTTTGTTTGCTACATATGATAAATTCCTTGTATACCATCAGAATTAAAGATGTACGTACTATCATTTAAAGAGGTTCACTGGTTGTTTAAATTTTTATTTTGTCGTATTTTAAGAAAACTCTTATACATGTTTATCCCCTAGTACTCACTCTATATTTCTTTTATTATACACATATAAATATTATCTGAGTAATTGTATGCATATTTAAAAAAAATGATAACAGAAACAAGTTATGGTACATCTATTATAATTTTTTACTTTCTCTTACCCATAGGGTCGAAAAAGAATTGTTTTAGGGTCAAATTTTCGAACGTGAGTTTTTGTTATATTTACATTTTCTGAAGTCCCCTGAATACAAAAATCATGTTTTTAGCGAATGGTCTGTGTGTCTGTCTGTCTGTGTGGATATCTGTGTGTCTGTTATCAGCATATCTCAAGAACAAATAGTAGCAGAAGTTCCAAACTCGGTATTCCAAATGTGCGTCATATAGGGATGCTACAGTAATCTTTTCGTTGAGATGAAGCAAATGGTTCGTGTACAGGGACACTCAAAAGTATTCAAATGCATTACGTCTATGGGGGGAAATTGCAGGTAAGTAAAGTTTAACATCTATAGACTGCACTAAACCAAATGAAACGAATATATATTTTGTGTAATAGTCAACTGGGAAAAAAATTCTCTGTATGTAGGAGTCTCGCCTCCCCCCCCCCTGGGGGGGAGTCCCCCCTCGAACGGAGTAAATTTTCATGATGGGTATCTTTCAGAAGAGCTCGCCAGTACCTTTAAGACGAATGGTTGAACCATCGATCTGCGATAATTTAAAATAAAGTTATCGATTTTTTTCATTTTTAACATTTTTTTTAACGTAATATTGAGAATAAATTCAACTTTTTTTTATGCTTAGTGTTATACTACTTCTCTAATATGGAAATCGTCTGCATTATCATAAATAATAATTTTTTTAAATAATAATATCACTAAATTATTATTTAACTAGCAGGCTACGCCGCTTCGCTGGTCACTATATTTAAATGAATTTTCAAAAGAATTGGATCAGTATTTATTTTTTACATCACATTACAAATAAAAACTTAAAAAAAAAAAAACACTGAAATCGCTTTAGATCTCGCTTTTTCGGGTACCCGTTGCCTAAGGCAGCTCTTTTTTCTGCCCGTAATGTAGCGGGTCCAGTTTCCCACTGTCTACAGAAAGGTTTTTCCCGGGCACTTCAATATGGATATTTATCGACGACAGGGGGGGGGGGGATCTGCTACTATTTAAGAACTACGATTTTAAAGATGACGGTATCTTAGCATCTATTAAATATTTTAGTTTTGAACCATGTATTTTATAGCCCTTGCTATTTACACTATATTACGATTTGATTGTAATAAAATTAAATAAAAAAAAAAAGTAGATTAAAAAAAAAAAAATATATATATATATATATATATATATATAAACAAATAAATTTTAATCATTTTAATCCTTTTTACTATGTATATACTATCATTTTTCCCGATAAATACTGTAAATAAAAAAAATTAATGAATAAAAGTTTTTTCTTTTAAAGGAATTAATTAAAAATTAAAAATAAGAAGTTGTTCTACTATAAAAAAATTAAACATAACTGTTACAAATACGCTTTTAAATTTAAAACTAATTATACTTAATTTTTTCTACTGCATTACGATTTTATTTTCAATAAATATAACAAATTAAAAAAAAAAAAATCGCCTTTAAATGAATGTATTAAATAAAAATAAGTTGCGTAATAGCCGTTGCTAAGATACGCAGACGATCGAAGCAAAATAATAAATCTTTGAAAAATGACATAAAGAAGCCAATGTTTAAAATCGGAAAAACATTAATTTAAAAAATTCAAATTCGAAATGCGAAAAAATCTCGATGAGGTGCACACTTGCAGGGTCCCAGGTACCTATATGCCAAAATCTAAAAATTTAATATGTTTAATTTTTCCTACAGTATGTGTATAACTATTTGATTTCAATATATATAATAAAAAAGATTTCTTCCTCAAATGAATTTAAATAAATAAATAGTTTAATAGCCGTTGCTAAGATACACAGTCTTTTGAAACGAAAGAAATTTCTGAAAAATGAAACATTGAAGCCAATATTTAATATCGAACAAACATTAATTTAAAAAATTCAAATTCGAAATTCGAAAAAATCTCGATGAGGTGCACCCCTGCAGGGTCCCAGGTATCTATATGCCAAATTTGAAAGCTCTGCGATCAGTAGTGTGAGCACCAGAGCGCAGACACACACACAGACACACACACAGATGCACAGACACTTCTCTTTATTTATATAGAAAACAGAATTATTTTTTCATAACCAGATTAAATTCTATATCAATGTAGGTGCATTAATGAAACGGGGGTTGAAGGGGCGGTAGCCCACTCACAAAGAAATTATTATCAAATAAAACTCTTCCGAAGCCTAATTTGAATTGTTTAACACAGGTTTACATAACTGTACTCATTATCTTACCTCTTAAACTGCAACCTGTATTTATAGTATTAAATTTCAGGGTAAGAGAAAGTCGTGTGAGTGACACACCAGATTATTTTTTATATACTTGCGCTAAGGGTATTTTTTTTAAACATTTATACTAAAGTGTAAATAAGTAAATAATAAATAAAATAAATGCATTAAATCGGCTACCTTACTTTTTTAATAAATGTGTAAACTTCTTATAAAGTTTAGAAATAACCAAATTTCAATGAAATATGAACCAAAACATCGATAATAAAATAGTTAAGTGTTTTTAAATATGATCTTGACTTAAAGTGGCCATATCAAAAAATAAGTAATAAAATAAAATATATTATTTTCATATATCTACCTATCAAGTGTAATTATACTGACAAAAAGTGATATTAAAAAAAAAAAAAAAAAAAAAATTATGTATGTGGCACTAAAACGATTTTCTCTTACCTTTTATTTCAATACTACAAAGAGAGATTGAAGTTAAAAGGGTAAGATAATAAGTACTACTGTATATAAATCTACATTAAAAATAATTCAAAGTAGGTTTGGGAACTGTTCTGTTTGACAAACAATTCTGCATGAGGGTGGCTAACCTCCCCCCTCCCCTACATGCACACAGAAAGGTTAATCGAAATTACTCAGACAACTTTCACCCGTACCCTTCCTTGTAATTTATCAATACTGATCAAACTTTTAAAGTGGGAAACTCATATTAACTTCACAGTTCAACATTTGAATTGCCTGTAGTTATTTGTTTTAAGTTGCGCTTCTAAAAGACATAAACAAAGACTGACCGTTAAAAACTTGATTTTAGTATTTAGAGAACATGAAAATGCGTAATTGTACAAAAAATAAGTGTTAAAAATTAAAAAAAAAAAAAAAAAAAAAAAAAAAAAAACTTTATATACCGCATGAGTATTAGAAATTAATTTTCATTTCTAAGTAATTTTTCTCGGCGTGGTGAAATACAGTACATATTAAATACAATTTTCACGAAATGAGTGAATTAATTTTACTAAGAGAAAAAAAAATAAATGATTCGAGCCTTGTTCCTTTGTTAAAAAGAACATGTGCTCGAGTCAACTGTTTGATGTTTTGTCGGCATTAATTGGTCTTATAAAATATAGAATCTTTTTCATACGTTCTACGAATATAGAAAAATCCTATGGATAAGTGGAAAAGATATATAATTCTCGGAGCAAATAAAAAGATGTATTTTTCACAAGGACAATTAGTCAAGATCGGATGTAAGCTGGATAGATTAGTTGGTAGAGGAGTGGCGCGTTATTCTAGAGAAGATATGTTCGAATATTTTCCTGATCACGTTCCGCTCTAGCTAAAAATACTTTATCCTTTATATGAAAATTATGTGTATAAACCAGCTTCATTTATTTTTATTAAAAACAGAAAATGTAATAAAAAGCCAGTAAATATACCATAAAACAGGTGTTGAATGAAAAAAAAATAACACCTTTGTATGAAAACAATATATAGTACTTGTATATGTGCAAAATTGTTTGGAATATATTTATTTTGCATGCCCATAATGTTAACTGTAATATTCTACCATTATGAGCATTTAAGTAAAAGATACTATATATATGTTTAAAAAATGTGTCACCTATTACAAAATTATCTGCAATAAATTAGATAGTCAAGGAATTTAAATAAGTTTATTTCTATCCCCTGAATCTCATTGCAGTAATTTATTCGATATTCAGTAATTTCCCTTTCTATGAAAAACTTAATCTTAAAGAACTATTTCCTGGGTATTAAAAAGAAGAATATAAATCATCCAAGAAAAGAGGAAATAACTAAAGAACTGCTTCTATTATTTAAATACCCATTCAGATAAAATCCTTCTTAATACAAAGGGATTGAAACTTATAAAGATTAGTTCTTTAACTTTCAGATAATTAAATTAATGAACAAAAGAGCATTGATAAATGTCGAAGGTAAAGTATTAAGTATAATAAAAATACTTAGTGTGTGTATATATATATATATATATATATATATATATATATATATATATATATATATATATATACATATATTTATATTCATATTCATCTATTTATCTATCGATTGCTATATCTGTATATATATATAAATTACGTGTCACGATGTTTGTCCGGGGTAAACTCCTAAACTAAGGAACCGATTTTAATGAAATTTTGCACACTGTGTGCAGTTTGGTCCAACTTGAGAGATAGGATAGTTTTTATCTCAATTTATTGTCACAATATTGTTTTATTGCAATTATTTGTTAATTATAGACCTTTATTAAAGTTGCTCCAAAATATCTGTGAGTTCCATTAATTTAATTGTTGCCAAAAAAAAAAAAAAAATACGAGTTAATTTTCTTTCGACATAAAAATAAATACATTTAATCAAACGTGAACGTTAAAAAATTATAAAATGTTAAATTATGCATCTCTCGAAAATTGACTTCATAATCAATTTAAAGATTTTATACACATTGATAAAGTGCTAATGTAGTTCTATCATAGAAAAAAAATTGCTTTGAAATCAGCCATTAAGTGGTATTGAAAAAAAAAAGAAAGAAAAAGAAATATGAATTTGAAACTGTATCTGGAATTTTTCATTTACTTTAAGTAAATAAATTATCCATAAATCTTATTTGCTAAAATATTCGTATGTATTCCCGTGTGTATTTACTCGGGGAAAGACGATCATATTTTGGTAAAAACGTCGTCTTTCCCAAGTGAAAAGGAATCACTTTTTTCTCCCCAATGATCACACTATATATACTATACTATATCTATGCGTTCTATACGCAAGCGAAGTGTGACTCACTGACCGATCTTTTTCTTGGCTGTATACAGCCAAGAAAAAGATTTCCTATGTTAATCGCCCATTGGATTTTTTGTAAAAAATTATTATAAATCGAGGAAATTTATTTCCCGATTTTAATCCTTATATTTCGGTATAGATATGTATTAGTTATCGCGTGCGTTAGATTGAGTTATTTTGCTGTCAAATTGACAAAATTTTAATTTTAAATTTCAAAACTCTGTCGTCCTTGGCATTTTTTTTTTAGGACTGAGGGCCTATTAGTCTCAGACAGCGATTTTTGCGTTGTCGTTTTCGATAGTTGCACAATTGTCGAAATCATTTTTCGATAGTTGGACATTTATCGAAATCTAAAATTTATCGAAAATATAATTGAATAATTTGAAAGCGATGTTAAATTAGGAAGAAAAAAAAACTAATAGTCCTCCCTCCTAAACTAAATTCTGCTTTTGCCAGAATTTCATCAAAATCCTTTCAAAATGACATTGACATCAGTCCCTCCCCAAGGCACAACTATGACATGAGTCCCCCCCCAAGGCACAACTTTGACATGAGTCCCCCCCAGACCCAACTTTGACATGTCTCCCCAAGGCACAACTTTGACATGAGTCCCCCCCAAGGTACAACTTTGACATGAGTCCCCTCCCCAAGGCACAACTTTGACATGATTCCACCCCAAGGCACAACTTTGATATGTCCCCCCAAGGCACAACTTTGACATGAGTCCCCCCAAGGCACAACTTTGACACGAGTCCCCCCCAAGGCACAACTTTGACATGAGTCCCCCCCAGGCACAACTTTGACATGAGTCCCCCCAAGGCCCAACTTTGACACGAGTCCCCCCCAAGGCACAACTTTGACATGAGTCCCCCCCAGGCACAACTTTGACATGAGTCCCCCCAAGGCCCAACTTTGACATGAGTCCCCCCAAGGCCCAACTTTGACATGAGTCCCCCCAAGGCACAACTTTGACAATGAGTCCCCCCAAGGCACAACTTTGACATGAGTCCCACCCAAGGCAAAACTTTGACATGAGTCCCCCCCCCAAGGCACAACTTTGACATGAGTCCCCCCCGGGCCCAACTTTAACATGAGTCCCCCCAGGCACAAGCAACAATTTTATGCTATAAAACACTAATACTGTCCGAAAACTTCATGAAAGCGAGGAAGGTTAATTTAATTTTTTTTTTTTTTTTTTTGTATTTGGCGAAAGCGTAACACGAAAATATGCATGCCAGACGTAGGTACTGTACGAAATGTAATATGTATTATTCATTGTACGTATGTATGGCATGTAATATGTATTGTGCGAAATATTGTTTCATATTATTCATTACTCTTTAAATATAAGTTGTTAAAAATAACCACGATTTTTGAAAGGAATTATATATTTTCGCCAGATAATTTGGCGATATTCTTTTTTTCGCCAAGGATGACAGAAATGAAATCTATTCCGCTGCAACATATTAGTACCTTATATCAGATATTTTATTTAGACATTTGAAAACAAATTTGACTTCAAACTATGATAGAATATTTATCATTTTCCTTTTAATTAGTATATTATTAGTATATTAAAATTTAAAAGCACGGTATATAAAAAGGTTTTTTTTTTTTTTTTTTTTTTTTTTTTTTTTTTTTTTTTTAATTATTCTTATCTCAATCCTCAATGTTTCCCATCTTTATTAACTTGAATTTACTATTAAAATTTTAACATACTCAAAACCTTCTCATCACTTCGTTAAAATATACTAAACTTTTCCAAAATATTTTCCTATTTAAAATGATACATGTATTTACTTTAATTGTCCAATATTTCCTGTTTTAAAGTTTTAAAATATTTATCAATTTTACTTATTTTTCTGTTTTAGCCGTATTGTTTTCCTTTTTATACCTACAGCTGTTGCCATCTTTAATATATTTAAAATGATGAGGTCATTTTATAGTAAAATTATCCATTATAGCATATATTATATTTCACTCATCCATAAAAATTGATTTTAAATCGTCTGTCTCTTTTATACTTTTATTTTAATAGAATTTTAATAAAAATTAAATTACATATTAGTCTTTTTAGCATTTTAATCCAAAATAGCTTTAGACATATTATATTTCACTCATCCATAAAAATTGACTTTTGAAATCGTCTGCTTCTTTTATACTTTTATTTTAATAGAATTTTAATATAATATAATTTATATATTAGTCATTTTAGAATTTTTATCCTAAGTAGAATTAGAAATAATATATATCACTTCTCCATTAAAATTTATAAGACCCTACAATAAAATTAATTTGTGCTTAATATCAACTCTACGAAAATTTTTATCAATCGCTTCCAAATTTTGATCTAAGGTTCAAATCTCAATCCTGTGGGTTTTTACATCGGCTACAACGTTTTCGTCTTTGTTCGTAAATAATAGTTTGACTGTATTAAATAGTTTACTGCAATATAATTCAACGTATAACTTAGTCACAGCAACGCGTGGCCGGGTCTGCTAGTATATATATATATATATATATATATATATATATATATAGATAGATAGATATATGGATAGATATAGATATAAAACATATATATAAATATCTTCGCAAATATAACCTCTAAAATAGGGATAAATGATCAAAATGTATAAAGTTTGAAAGCATAAGGGAAATAAATATTTAATTAGTGGCATATATTGAATTATTGAATGCAAAAATATAGAGGTAATTTCTATATATCTGTAAGCATAAAGCTAAGATTTAACAGAAAACAGGCATATAGATATATGTCCCATTATAAAAATCAGAAACTAACTCAATTCGACAGGAGAAAAAATTTAAATATAAAGAAATTAATGTATTGAAGTAAAAATATTCAATAATAAGGTTTTAATGAACAAAAATTGTGTATTAATAATAAAAGCAAGTTTAATATAAAAAAAAAAGTAAATCTTCCACATTGCTATGTTCTGTTTGCACATGTAAATGGTAACGTCCGAGACAATTATATTTATTATTAATAATTATTAATCAATATTTATAAATAAATAAACGAACTATTGTTTTAAAATTCTATGTTCAGTCAATACTATATTATTCGAATTCATTGATTGGATATCCATTTTATTTAATACGGGATGTGGCAGTCAAGCCTGTCTAGAACATATTTTAATAGAATCTTACTGTTACTATCCATTTGTCTATTTGGTTAATTGAATGGTTGACGAAATGAGAAAAATTTATTTAACCTGCAGGCTTTTTTGAGCAAATTGCAATTTACAGCTCATATGAAAATTTCCGGCAGAATTATGTACCCGACTTGCCAGCACCTCATATTGTAAAAAAAATACACGAGATTTTTTTTTATAGTGCACTGTTCTCCCAATAACCTATCATAGTTTTCTGGCTTTTTTCTTTATTTATATTCCATGACTGAGTCACTTGTTCCATGCAAATACGAGATATGGTCTAGTTATTAACACACAGTCGTGATTGCTTCGATTGTGAGATCATATTGTTGCGTACTCGGGGTTCATGAACTGTCTGAGAATGACAGGTGAATCTTGCAGGGGCTCAAAAGTTTATTCACAGAAAATTCCAGAAGATTACAGGTCTATAAACCAATTATCAACTTCAGTAATACCAGAAAACACAGCTTAAATAACAGCTGACAGCGTCAAATTCACAGCATAAACTGTAGTATAGAATTAACACACAGCAAAGGCTGTAATCAAAGAGGTTCAATGTTTCTTTACGCAGCAATCGATGAATTGGCGAAACTGACTCCCTTGGCACGATGCCATTCTTTAAATAACCGCATAGAAAATTGAGAATTTTCCGAAAACTTCCCAACCAATCAAAGATAGAGCTTAAATATTTGGTATATCGATAAAAAAAAATTTCTCACCAAGGTCGCGAAAAAATCATCAAGGAGCGAAAAATTCCAAAACCATTACCTAATTC
The DNA here is from genome assembly GCA_963930645.1 of Salticus scenicus. NCBI lineage: Eukaryota > Metazoa > Arthropoda > Arachnida > Araneae > Salticidae > Salticus > Salticus scenicus. The sequence continues at coordinate 148,831,701 of OZ005662.1, forward strand.
AATAAAGATTTTTAACGAAGTTTTAAGGGAAAATAAACCATTTTAACGCAAAAACATTCTTGAAATGCTGCGAATTAACATTTTATAACCTGACTAAGCTTCTTTGAAATAATTTACATAGAAATAAATATCTTTATTTACAAATTTGTAACAATATTTATGAATATCAAATATAATTACAAAAATACGAAGTATTTTGAAAGGAAAATAGACTTGTTTGATTCTATACTATGAGATTTTAAAATTGGTTAGATATCATATCTTTCTATAGGGAAACTCGGTTTGCAAGTTTTTATATCTACAGAACACTAAGAATAAAATGTAGGTTTTAACCTGTCAAAAAAGTTTCTTTAGCATTTTTGGTAAAACTAAAAAAACTATTTTAACTTTTTCGAAAATTAATTCAATTCTTTGATTCTTTCTATTAATTTCTTTTTATAAGCTTCGTTATCCAAAATTTTGTTTTCTTTTCTTTTTCTTTTTTTTTTCACATGACTTTAACTAAGCAGCCATACCTTATAATATAAGAAACATGACGTATCGGAAATTTGTGTCGATTTAAATAAGAGCTATAATAGTACTGAGAATGCATCTATGATGCAAATTCTGAATTCTGATAAACTTTTAAATATTTTTGTGTTTAAAGTCATTGACTAAAAGTCTAAATTAAGTTCAAATATTAAATAATGATTCCTGATATTTTCAGTGGTTTTGTAATTTTTCCCTATGAATATTTGAATATAAATTAAAGATAGTTATATTGAAATATTTCATAAAATAAGTTTTAGCTTTTTGGATAGAAATGGGGATTATTGTTGGATGTGCCTTTCCAGCCTGTCCCAAACATTTTCTATTATATATTAAATTAAATAACTTGTGTAAAATAAATAATGAAACTTAAAAACTTCTTCACACACTGTAAAATTAATGTAAGCACAACTGGTTTCGTAAGACAAAGGCTTTTCTTCTTCAGGGGCAAAGTGTGTATTGTACATAAGTAGTACGTGTTTCTTGCTATTATTATGAGTTTGTGTGTATTATCAGGTTAAAGTTTTATTTATATCATATACACATTGGCAAATGAATTAAAGCTCTGATTAATATTTTATTGTACCACCATTTGCAGGGTATTCTTAAAGGCACTTGAAGAAGAAAGGCCACGTCCTTACGAAACGAGTTGTGCTTACGTTAATTTTATGGTGTGAAGAAGTTTTAAGTTTAATTAATTACTGTACATCAGTTATTTAATTTAATATATAATAGAAAGTGTTTGGGACACGTTGGATTGGCGCATCCAACAGCAATCCCCTCTTCTATCCAATTTACAGGATTTCAATGTAGTCTGTGTAGCCCATACGTGGTAGTGTCCGGACGTAAATGCACACTAAAAGCTTTTAGAATCTATTCCTTCAAGAATATTGTCTATTATCCGTGCAAGAGGTGGTACAATAAAATATTAATCTGAGGTTTCTATTTCATTCGCCAATGTGTATGTGTGTGATATACCTTTAACTTGATAATACACACAAACTGATAATAGTAGCAAAAAAAAAAAAAAAAAAAAAAAAACACGTGCTATTATTTTGGGGGCAAAAATACTTGTTTTATATGTAAATAATAAATCTTTGTGATTTACTTTTGATATAAATAATTAAATTCGATGAACTATTCTTTAATGTACCACATATTATAAACCATGAAGACGTAGTTTAGAAATAAATTGTGTGATTACAGAAATTCGAAATCTGTAAAATGTATATGAAAGAGATTTAAATATATGCCACGAAACTCTTCAGAAAACGAAATATTGGGAAGATATAACAAAAATTTGACTGGAAATCCATATATTAAAGCCCATTAGTAAACTACAGTGGAACTGAAATTTTAAGTCTTTGTTTAAAAACATTACTTATAATCCTAGTTTTTTTCAACCCTTTTAATAAAATAAAATAGAGATTCTTAAATATAAATATAAAAAGGAATTTACAAGAGTCATTTCTTTTTCATACTTGGAGTAAGTCGAGGTTTCCTTGCAGGTTTATGAGATGGTGAACCATAATCTTTGGTAAACGTTTTGAAATAGTACTCAAACTGACGTTGGTGCCTTTTGCAGCTAAAGAATGTCTAATCGTATTGCAGGAGGTTCTTGGATCTCACACGACCATCCTTCTTATCACATGATCATTACGTGAATTCGTTTTTCTAGGGCGATTCATAAAGTCCAAATTTTCCCGAAATTTTAAATTTCGCTTTAAATTCGCTTTAAAAATCGCTTTTCGCCGAAATTTTAAATTTCATTCTTGATGCACAGCTATCTTGCTCCCATTTACCCTCGAACCTATTTGACGTTCAGAAAATTCAATTTTTTGCAGGGTTTATATTTCTGACCTCTTTGTAACAGTAAGTGAAGGTTTTTTACCATATACAATAATTACACAACAGCACTGTCTACGATAAAATCCAATAAGCAACTGGCGATAAATGTGGCGGGCAGCTTTATTTATGTATAGCAATAGAATGCGTCTGATGCAATCAGTACATGAGATGACTCGATAATCTGCGCAAATGATGCAATGTGTTAAAATACTGAAAATCGGCTACTGGTCTTAAAATTTTGCAAATGATTGTAGAATAAATAACTTATTTACAGGATCCCACAAAACCATTAAGATGACTTCTGTTATCATCTAAGTGATGTTGAATTAGGATCAAATATTAGTGAGTGCAAGAAATTAGTTTTATAGTTTTTATTGGTGAATATAATAACTCTGGCTCGTGTACAGAGACACACTAGAGAATTTCATACAAGTACGATCCATAGACGGTATTTCTTATAAGTATATTAAAAAATGGTTACAGTCAATTTAACTTAATGAAACATGTGCTATTTGAATTTTTAAATAATTTTTTTGTAGCATATGGTAGACCTAGAATTGGTAATTAGTTTACAGGGATACACAAAGTAATTACGATATGTTACGCAATGATATTACATAAATTTAGTACAAGTATTTATAATTTACAAGGAGTTAACACAGTATTACAAGGGAATATATATACACATATACATGCAAATAAATATAGGCAGACAGATGCAACGGGGGTTGAGGGGACCGCCAGTCCCCCCTCATAAAAGTATATGTTCATGGAGTGAATTATACATACATACATACATACATATATATATATATATATATATATATATATATATATATATATATATATATATATATATATATATATTAAGGGGTTACATCCAGTTGTATGCACGAAAAAACGTGTTTTTCGTGATTCTTTTGTGAAGAGGCCTTTTATTAAAGAAATATATACAATACATATACATATAGCAAATTTAATGTATGTTAAGAATCCGTGATGAGTTTACAAAAATATTGGGTTCCGCTGTTCCTGTAGTAGATCTCCTAGAGGACTTCCACAAAAAGGTGTCTGGCGGTGAGCAAGATATCTCTGATCCAAATTATCTGAAATGAAAAAAACCAAAAGATTTATTTTTAGGATAGATGAATACAGGTAATGATCGTAGGAATAGTCAAAATTTTTATTTTTGACAAAATGGTGGCTTCCCCCCCGAAAAAAAAAAAATCGTTTTTTTCATGAAAATTTACACTTGAAAGTGGCTGAAAAAATCGAAATTATTATCAGAAACCTTATTCCTACGATCATTACATGACAAAAATATCTAAGAAAATCGTGTCAAAATTTCAAGTCAATCGGTCCAGCCGTTTCGGAGAAATTTTGCTCACCGACTTTGAAAACACCGTTTCGAGATAAACGCGTTTAAAGTTTTGGGAACCATTTAAAGTAAGTTAAAAAAAAAAATTTCCTACTTATATCGAGTCATCTATTCCAGGAGCATAAGAGGAACCCTCTGCTTCATCTAGTACAGCCAACTGTTGTTGTCTACGTGACATTCTCCCCTCGCGCGTGCTCCCTTGCGCTCGTGCGTCAGAGATCAAGATGCGCTCTGCGTCCTCTTTTTCTACATAGGCATGGGCATTAGGCCCAAGCGATAGTCCCATTGCGTTCATGAAGTATAGAAGAGATGTTTTTCCTTCATTGAACATGCCGGCAGCAAGATAAGCAGCAATTTCAACGATCTTAGAGCCACATGGGATTATTTTTGGAGTTATTTTCTATATCAGCTGATTATTACTTACTGTATACCTAAAATTTCTAAATATAGCTCTCAGATATAAGATAAACCTTTTATATTCTTATTCTAAGAAGCAAAACATTATGAAAAGCATGGACAAGGGCATAGGGATAATGAAAAACAGCTGCTACTCTGGTTTACGCTCCGCCTACTTTAAAACGCTCGGAGACGTCTTTACAAATATGCAAATTTCTCCGAAACTAATTGCCGGATCGATATGAAATTTTCAGACAATATTATCAAATATATGTACATTCAAAATATGTAAAAAAAAAAAAAAAAAATAATCGATTTTTTGAAAATTACAACTGGATGTAACCCCTTAAATAATATGGTAAAAAGAAATTGATCTGATGAGCATTAAGAGTGACGTAATAGGTTTACTGAGTGGCGTAAATAGGTTGTTGATTCTCCTGACCTGCAGATTCATTATTTAATCAGATGATTTATATAAAAAATATAATTAAAAAATGTGTTACACAATAACATTTAAATATGGCATATAATATAGAGGAATCTATACAATTTAAAACGTATTACAAAATAATAATTATTTTTTATTTTTTACAAAATTTTTAGAACAAAAGCAATTTAAATGCTGGTAATGTAATGTAGTTATTCTGCTGTAAAATGGCACAGAATAATAAGGAATATTTCTCAGCCTAATGGCAAGAAATGCAGCAACTGGTATTTACGTGTTGGTTATCGTAAAAAAGGCGGTGAGCGAATATTTATTTTCTTGCGATATAGGGTTTCTAGCATTCATTAGAGACTATGAATGGAGATAAGTGCCATTGAAAGTGTAATAAAGTTTTTATTGGGCGGAAATATTGAAAAAAAAAATTAAAGATAATTTAAAAACAACTTTAGGTTACTTTCTCAGTGTATGGTGCAACAATACAGTGTGCAATCCATGAATTAGGCTTCTTTGTAGATAAACATGATATATTTTACTAGTCATTTTTCTCACATTAAGTTCGCATAGGTGACCAATTAAAAAAAAAAAAAAAATCAATGTACAATAAAGTTTAAAGGGTGAAGAGTTCCAAACCTCCTACTGCAGTCAATTTGCAGACTAGAAAAAAAAATGGTTGTAAATATGTTACGTATAAAAACATACAATTTTTTTAATCAAACCATTTTTACTGAAAGTGAACTTTTGCCAAAATGATTTGGTGGGAACACAGAAGTTTTTAGCAAATTATTGTTCGATATTATAAAACGAAAAATCGACACAAGAGCGCTGAACTACTTTTAATTGCAAGATGAGAGGAAACCGAATTATCTAAAAGACATAACATACTTATATTTTAGATCTACATTGCGTAAAAGAAAAAATAATAAAGGATAAAAGATTTCGAGAGAGTTACAATTAAAAAAAAGTTAATTATGTGGGAAGAGGGAGGTTATAAAAAATTGCAGAACACATTGTATGTGAATTTAAGTTATACTTTAGAGGTCATAAAACCGTTTCTTTACTTTATAAGAGTTTTTAAAAATTATATAATTTTTGGAATATATGATAATTAATATCACATATTTCTCCCCTTGAACAGAAAAAATTTAAACTAACGCTGTTCTGCCTAAATTACCAATATATAAGCACATATAAACAGTACAATAAAAACAAAGATATGGTAAGATAATTTAGTAAAATAGTAGAATTTGTATATACGATTACATGAAATAAATTGGGAAACAATGAATATATGATCACCTATAGACTTATATATAGAACACAATGTTTTAAAACCAAAAATTCAGAAAATAGTATAATTTTAATAGATATATTAATTTTTATACAACATGTCAATAATTCAATTTGTAAGACTTTCGCTTACAAGGTGCACTAAATAAAATTTATTAGTCATGACATTATATATAATAAAAACGAGATCCTTCACAAACAGCATATAGTTTGCTAAATAATGAATAAGATATAGCATTTTTACTATATACATCTATTTTCAACAAAAATGTTTATACTGCAATTTTATATATTAAGTAGTATTAATCATTACTTTCTCGTGAAACTGAATCTACATTGGGTTCACACAACAACAAACATTTTTATATATCCATAGGCAACATTTTCAAAAATTTTATTTTAAATAATTTGAATTAATAGTCAAAAAATAATTTTGTACGTTTGCAGTCTATAAAACAAAAATATAGTTGACATCAATAATAAAAATATCAGAAATACTTTGATTCCTTTAACTTGACACAATATTTACATACATTAGTGTTATAAATTTAATGTGTGTAAATGTATATGTGTAAAATAATTAATATTCATCATTTTTTTAAAAATTCAAAGTTTACAGAACATGTACTAAGCAAGCAATAATAATAATAAAAAAAAAGAATGCGAATGAACAGTCATCTGTGTAAAAGTCAGAATTGAATATTTTGACAGTTTCATGACAAAGCAAATCAACCGCGTAAAATATGATTGATTAACTATTTCCTCCCCGTCCTCACCCGAAAAAATCAGATTTAGACAAATTTTATGATAGGTGTAAAATGTGTAAAAATGAATAATTTGTGTAAAATATGAGTACAATATTCTTCAAAATGTATTATGTATGAATATGTAAAAGCATTTAAATCCACAAAAGAACAATTGCACTGAGAAACCCTTTTGCTAAATCAAAAATTAAAATACAATATATTAAAATCACACAATCAACTGATTGGGAATAATACTCGTTGAAATTTATTTTTCCGACTGAGTGAAAATAATGCCTGGACTGGGAGTCGAACCCCAGATTTTTGACTTATGAGGCGAACAGCTGAATTAGTTTGGTGAACATTTTACTGGTTGTGGATTGTGTCAGTAGATGGCGCAACAAAGTACTGTTTGTAACCATCGCTGAAAGACTTGAGTTCAGAGAGAAAATGCTGTTCAGTTTGCTCGCTCGCTATGTAAAGATGTTTACGTTTTCTGTGCACAGTTATAGCACCTATTTAATTCAATTGAGCTCTTATATTTCTATAAATTGTTAGTTATTATTTTATGAGTAAAGCTGTTACAAGTATCAGTGTGTCTTCTTTGAGTTTATTGAAATAGTGAACACAAGCCAGCCGAAGTGGTGACCCGGACGTGATTTGAACACGCAACCTTCTGATCTGGAGTCAGACCTAGTGGTGACCCAGACGTAGTGGTTTTCGTAGTGGTGACCTCTGACGAAACAGCGTAATATGGCGATACCTCCGGCCTTTGAGCTAAGTGGTTTAACTTTGAATGAATATACTTTAAATTAATTGATTTTTTTTTACTGTTTGAAATTAAAAATGCATTAAATAAATAACGAATACATATATTTCTGCTCTTATAAGCTATTTTAACTAGATTGATATGTGTATATATTTTTTTTTAATGCTGTTTTAAATGGTATATATTATATAGTGTATTACGATATGGCTATAATAGAGTAAAAGATTTCCTATTTTAAGTTAGCGTTAGGAATCTTTTTTCGTATGAATTTAAATTCATTTTGACTTTGAATTTTGAACTTATGAAATTTTAAATAGTAGTTAAAGTATAAAATTTTCATAAGATTGCCATGGACTCTGGTGAGAAGGGGATAAATGTTGAAAAAGTTTCTTGTAGAATTCCCCCGATGTGGAAAAACAATATTCAAATTTGGTTCGTTCAGGTTGAAGCGAACTTCGCGACATCACAGATTACAAATGATCTGACAAAATATAACACAGTTATAGGTTCAATTGATCCAGATTCGCTTATTTCAGTTTCAGATTTGATATTAAACCCCCCCCCCCCCACCGAAAATCGTTATGAAACTTTAAAACAAAGGTTAATTTCGGAGTTTTCAGATTCTCAATCTCAGCAGCTGCGTAAATTATTGTCTGAATTAACACTGGGAGATAAAAAACCTTCAACTTTACTTCGGCAAATGAAAGAATTAGGAGGGAAATCCGTAACCGAGGATTTTTTGAAAACAATTTGGATGGAACGATTACCTGTAAATTTTCAGGCAATATTGTCTGCCTCTTCAGCGGATTTATCTGAATTTGCAAAATTAGCTGATAAGATTGCTGAAATTAAGGAAATCCCTAGTGTTTGCGCGGTTGTTGAGGGGAAAACTTTGGAAAGCGAGGTTAAAGAAATTCGAAAAGAAATTGCAGAGTTAAAAACTCAGATTTCAACTTTATTTTCGAAAGTAAATAGGCAATCAAGATCGAGAAGTCGTGATTTAAACCGTGCATATTACCGCAGTAAAAGTCATAATGTTGGAGATGGAAATTTTGATAGTAATGATTCGAATTTATGTTTTTATCATTCAAAATTTGGGGAAAATGCTAGAAGGTGTCGGAAACCATGTCAGTATAATTCAAAAGAGGAAAAGAAACTAGTTTTGGCTGCTGCATCTGGTTTAAAGTTTGGTTCAGGTGTAGCAGCCCAAGTAAAAAAATGTAGACTTTTTGTTTATGATAAAGCTACAAACTGTAATTTTTTAATTGATTCTGGAAGTGAAATTTCTTGTATACCGGCACCAATAAATTGTAAATATAATGCTCCTGAAGATTTTTTGTATGCCGCAAATGATTCTAGGATACCTACGTATCCCTAACAGCACAGTTAGGCTTAACTTATCCACAGTACATCTTAAGGACGTGTCTGGGATGTATTTTCATCCAGAAGACATCTTGAAGATATCCTGGGGAAGCGATGTGCTGTCTGGGATGGTAGTAAAACATTGGATATTAATTTGGGATTGCGTCGAATGTTCCGGTGGTCATTTGTGATAGCTCGAGTAAATACACCTATTATTGGTGCAGATTTTTTAAACAGTTACGGAATTCTTATAGATTTGAAAAATCAAACTTTAATTGATTCGAATACTACCTTACAAATAAGAGGAAAATTGAGTGGTATTGAATCCCCCTCTATAAAATTAATTTCGGGAAATTCCCCTTATGATAAACTTTTAGAGTCATTTCCAAATTTGGCAAGCCCGGTACCAATTTTTAAAGGTCCTGTATTGCATAATACTAAACATTATATTGAAACAAAGGGAGCTCCGGTGTTTTCTAGACCCAGACGATTACATCCAAAATTACTAGAAATTGTAAAAAAGGAATTCCAAGTTTTGGTAGAACAGGGAATTTGTCGACCTTCTAAGTCTCCTTGGTCCTCACCCATACATGTGGTTCCAAAATCAAATGGTACGTATAGGATATGTGGAGATTACAGACGTTTAAATTCAATAACTATTTCAGATAGATATCCTATCCCACATATTCATGATATAACTAATGTCCTTCATAATAAGACAATATTTTCAAAGATTGATATTGTTAGGGCATATTATCATATACCAGTGAATGAAGAGGATATTCCAAAAACTTGTGTAACGACACCAATTGGAAATTTCGAATTTTTATATCTCCCATTTGGTTTAAAATGCGCTCCAATGACATACCAGCGATTTATGAATGGGGTCCTGGGGGATTTGGACTTTGTTGTTTCTTACATAGACGATGTACTGATATTTTCAGAAAACGAAACGGAGCATATCAACCACGTAAAAATGGTCTTTGAAAGACTAAATAAATTTGGTTTAAATATAAATAAATCAAAGAGTATATATGGTCAAAATACTATTGAATTTTTAGGTCATGAAATCTCCGCGTCGGGTATTAAACCTCTTGACAGGAAAGTTAAAGCCATTTTGGAGTACCCTAGACCTGAAAATTTGCTAGAGTTACGAAAATATTTGGGATTAATAAATTTTTATAGAAAATTCATAAAACACGCTGCGGATATTTTGGCTAATTTAACAGATTTATTAAAAGGAGTGAAGGTAAAGAATAATCGTACAAAAAATTGAATGGACTCAGGAATTAATCGATTCTTTTGAAAAATCAAAGCAAGCTCTTTCGAATGCTGCTTTGTTGTCATTTCCGAGTACAAATGGAAGGCTTGTATTGCATAGTGATGCAAGTAATATTGCTATTGGTGCAACACTTAGTATATTAGAAGGGTCAGATTGTAAACCAGTTGGATTTTTTTCCAGACGGTTATCGCCTTCTCAGGCTAAGTATTCTAGTTTTGATCGTGAACTCTTAGCAATGTATGAGTCAGTAAAATTTTTCAGACACATGCTAGAAGCACGAAACTGCGAAATAATTACGGATCATAAACCAATTATTGAAGCCTTTCATAAAGTACGTGACACACATACAAATAAGCAGGCACGCTGGCTTTCCTTTATATCAGAATTTACTACGGATATTAAATATATAAAAGGGGAGTTAAACGGTGCTGCAGATGCTTTGTCGCGTATAAATGAAATTTCTATTCCTGGAAATTTAGATTTTGATGAATTGAGTAAGGATCAAAAATCGGATGAGGAATTAAATAAATTAATTTCAGAACCAGAGTCAGTACTTAAATTAAAATTAATTACATTGCCAAATACAAATTCACAGCTTTACTGTGACATTAGTACTGGAAAAGCTCGTCCATATGTCACATTAAAATTTCGTAAGAAAGTTTTCCAGAATTTACATTGCCTTTCACACCCTGGTATGCGAACTACAGTCAATCTCATTAGAGATATATTTGTTTGGCCTTTTATGAATAAAGATTGTCGTGAATGGGCACGTCAATGTATTGATTGCCAACGATCAAAAATTAGTAAACATACTAAATCTTCATTAAAGAAATTTGATATCCCTACTGCGCGTTTCCAACACATTCATTGTGATATTGTAGGTCCCTTACCGGAGTCACATGGTAAATCTTATTGTTTAACTGTAATAGATAGGGTTACCCGTTGGCCGGAGGCTTATCCGCTAAAAGACATTACAGCTGAAACAGTTGCACGAACTCTTTACAGAGAATGGATTGCCCGATATGGTACACCATTAAGAATTACGACAGATCAAGGGAGACAGTTTGAATCTGACTTATTTAAACAGTTTGCTCAATTACTTGGTATAGAAAAATGGAGAACTTCCCCATACAATCCAAAAGCAAATGGCTTAGTTGAAAATTTTCACAGACCACTAAAAGCAGCGATTATGGCCCATGGAACTCGTAGTTGGACTGAGGTCCTCCCAACAATTCTTTTGGGTTTTAGATGTGCATTGAAAGAGGATATTGAACCAACTCCTGCTGAATTACTGTATGGAAGTAACTTAAGACTTCCTGGTGATTTTTACGACCCTACGGTAGACATAAAGGACCCACGTATATATGTTGAGAAATTAAGAGAATTTATGACGTTGCTCAAACCAAAACCTACATCTGCACATCAAAATAATCCAGTTTTTGTACATAAGCATTTAAAACAGTGTTCACATGTGTTTGTGAGATATGATCGAGTTAGAGGATCATTACAACCACCGTATAATGGACCATACCCTGTAGTGTCAAGAAAGGAAAAATATTTCCATGTTTTAATAGATGGGAAAATTCAAGTCGTTAATATCGATAGACTTAAACCAGCATTTATTGTGTTTGATTCTCCAACAGAAGTTCAACTAGATGAAAACATTAGTGCTCGTACCTCCGAGAAACTGGTACCTAGACGTTCTAAAAGACAGGTCCGATTTCCAGACAGATTCGTACCCAGTTGAAGTTTGCCTGTCTTTGTTCACTGGGGAGGGGGTACTGAGGCGAACAGCTGAATTAGTTTGGTGAACATTTTACTGGTTGTGGATTGTGTCAGTAGATGGCGCAACAAAGTACTGTTTGTAACCATCGCTGAAAGACTTGAGTTCAGAGAGAAAATGCTGTTCAGTTTGCTCGCTCGCTATGTAAAGATGTTTACGTTTTCTGTGCACAGTTATAGCACCTATTTAATTCAATTGAGCTCTTATATTTCTATAAATTGTTAGTTATTATTTTATGAGTAAAGCTGTTACAAGTATCAGTGTGTCTTCTTTGAGTTTATTGAAATAGTGAACACAAGCCAGCCGAAACTTACAAGGTCAAGGCTCTCCGGTTGTCGGCTTGGATAGCTCAATTGGTAGAGCTTTGACCTTGGAAGTCAAAGATCTGGGGTTCGACTCCCGGTCCAGGCATCATTTTCACTCAGTCGGAAAAATAAATTTCAATCAAAAATTAAAAATTATTATGGACAATAAAAATTTTAGAAATCTGTGATGATTATTAATGTTGAAATTTGCATTGTAAAAATATGACTGAAGTAATGTAAGTATACAATTCGGATGACCAAAACATGAACTTGATTACATTGTTGTTAAGCATAGTTGAACACGTAAATTGCGGACCCGTCAGAAATGCCATGCAACGATACTGAAAACATAAAAAACTTCCGTTTAACAACAGCATTGCAAAAAGACATCTACAGTTACACTACATATCTATATTTTTTAAGCAATGTAAATCATTGTATCTTGTAATGGAGACAAATTATATGATATACTAATGCAGAAAATTTGTAAAAAATGTAATAAACGCATAAAAAATTGAATACGTGGTAAGGTACATAAATTTCCATAACTTCATCATATAATAAAAGCTTTGTGGGTAATTCCAGCTGATATATATATATATATATATATATATATATATATATATAATGTGTGTGTGTGTGTAAAGTGTTATTTTGTGCTATGAAAATCTGCATACATATACATTGATGCATAATAAACATAAGCATATTAATTCAGGGAAACTATTTAAAATTAGTGAACTAGTGAACCCTCCCACTGAAGTAGTTTTTAATTTTTTACTCTATTTTATATTATTGTAATTTAACAATATATTTTAAACATATTTGTATGAAATCATATTGAAGATGAAAGCATATAACAGTAAGTAGATGGCAATTTTTTTTATAATTATATGTATATATATATAATGTATGCTAACTGTAAGATTATTTTATCTTTAAGCAATTTTACAAAATGTAAAATGTAGTAAATTTTGTTTTTACAAAATTTAATGTATAAGAATGAGTACAAATTTGTTTTTGAGAATACATTTAAGAAAAAAAAAAAAGCAATTTGGCAAAATTTATTGTATAAGAATAAGTACAAATTTGTTTTTGAGAATATATTTAATAAATAATAATAATAAAAAAAAATCAACAAAGAATGTGAAGTTTATGAGCTAATCAATGAAGAAAATATTAATGTAAGTTTTCTCTACATAACATAAAAAAAAAAAATAATGAATAAATAAATAAATAAACAAAACAAAAATAAAATAAATAAATAAACGAATAGTGAGACACATGATTTTTGTTTTAACCATCAGTATTTTAATAATAATAATAGTAATAATAATATATATTTTGTAATATATTAAAGATTTTCAGTAAGTTGAAATTTTTATATATTTTTAATGTCTATTATACAGTAATCAATAACATAAGTTAAAACGAAAATCGTTTTAACTTACGTAGCGTAACTAACGTTACTTAACTAAGGATACGTTTACTAACGTAACTTGAAACGAAAATCGATAAAATGATTGACTCCTGCGACTCTGAATTATGAATTGGGCGATAAAAAATCAACGAATGTTTGGATATTTTACACTATATGTAAGTGTTTTAATAATGAAATATTATAATATTCTGCCAATTACAAAATTAATTGAAAAATGTTTTAAAAGTAGGACAGTAATTCATAATTAAACAAAGAGAGAAAATTTATTTTATGTACAATTTACTATTATTTGTACGAAACAATTTTAAACAATTTGTTTCTGCGTAAAGAAAAAAAAAAAGGAAGAAAGGAAGAAAGAAAGAAAGAAAGAAAGAAAAATGCTGTACATTTTTAAACAAAATGAAGTGATTTCAGTAGAAAAGGTGTATTTATAGAGTACAGTAAAATAGATGCATTTACCTTTTGGCTGGGAATGAGTAGACAGGGGATGTCCTAGCGTGTACCAAGCAAAAGTAATAGCATACTGCTATTCTTGTATGTGTTATTACTGGGACACTAAATTTTTAGATTTAAAATTCATGAACATAAAAATTTAAAGTAATGTAAATGCGTGTTCTAATACTAAAGCATTAGGGCCGAAGGGGTTGAAACCACTCCTGGCATTTTTTGGTAAAGAAATATACGTATTTAAAATTTTTGGGGACAAATTATACGAAATACTATGACCATAACTTCGCAAACCAGTTCCAAGAGAGTCATTCACCATTTTATCTATTAGAGGTTTAAAATCAAGGTCTAAGCAAACCGGACACAAATTAAGTTAAAGAAATAAATTTTGTTCAATAAAAATATGCATATTTGATTTTTAATTTTCCACAAAATTCAGTTTCAAAAAGTTGTTAGTAATTCGTAATATTTTTACAAATTTTTATCAAATAAGGATTAGAAATTCAAGAATTAATGTATTTACAAATCTTTTAAGCAAAACGTTTTGAAACACGGATTCCACACACCCATCGTAAATTTCATAGGTTAAATTTAAACAGAGCATTTTTATTCATAAAATCGTAGGAACAATAAATTTTCGAATTTTTCAGATAAAATTCTTTTTTACAATATTGTAATTTGTAAAGCATGTACTACTATAATACACCAAAAATTGTACGTTAAAAGTCTATAATTTATCATAAGCTATTTAAAACTTTTTTCTACCAATATTTTGTGCTCAACATTAGCTGCAACAATTCGTCTTACATTTTGTTAGGAGAAGCTTTACCATTATTTAGTTTTATGAATAATTTTATTGCGCCGTTGTGTAGTAGCCTATCGTTGGAGTAATTTATTTGTTATTAAATATTTATAAGCAGTAATATGTATGTTAGAATACAACCCATAGCACTCAGATAAAGACCTTTTGTAAAATTAAAGAATCCCCATGCACTCAGTGCAAATGGCTTAGTGTTATTTATTCTCCAGAGTGTCAGTATTTCATTCAACTGAACAAAAGTCACTGGCTGTATCATTGTCTCCAAACATCTTAGATTAGCTTCTTTAGCGACTTTATCAGCTTCATGAACTTTTCCTCCAGATAACATTAGTAAAGTTATCTGCAGAACATTATTAGCAGCTAAAAAAGCACACAGAACACGCAGAATATTATCATTATCAAGATTTTCATTCAATATAAGGATGCTTGAAAGTAAATTCAGCATATTGCTTGAAAATGTTATAAAAATAGGTAATGAAAATGTAGATTCATAGGATTGAAATATATTTTGAATACGACTGTAAAATTTCAACCATTCAATTGATTTTGCTGTACCAATCTTCCTTTTTGCCGTGTGTAGAGTAAGTAGAACATGCATATCGTAGCAGTTAATTGCATACAATGCAGAAATGAAATTTGGCAATAAAGTAAAATATGTTGCCTTAATAACTGAAAATGCGATGACTAAAACTCTGACAACTCGTTTATTCTCCAATTTGAAAAAGTATAAATGCAGAAGTATTTGGTTGTATATATCATCTGTAAAAGGATATAAATCTATAGCAATGACTGTAATAAAATTTATAACTGCAAAAGCGAAACAACTGGTAACAAAAATGTATGATTTTATAGTTTTGGGTTTTCTCTTTAAATCTGAAACATTTCGTAATGTTTTTGAAATTTTCTTCTTTGTTAATTGCAATGTGCACCAGAGCCACGTTGAAAGAACATATAAAATAAAATTTGAAATTGCAAATTTAGAAAGAAGCTTACTGTTTTCTTTAACATTTATAAAATTCCACGTAAGAATAAAGGGACGCGAAAATAAGCAAAATATCACAAATTTATTATACAAATACATAACTTTATACCTAAAACTATTTTTTCTTTTGCTGAACATATCTAAACCTAAAATGAAGAACATCCAATGAGTAATTGATGTTATCTGGCAAAAATATTTTTTATGAGGATTTTTTGTTTTCAGAATGCGTATTTTTGAAGCTTTAGACATAGCTAGTTTATCCTTTATAAATACTTATTATTAATGAATACTTTAACTGAATTTCTTTTAGAAAGTGTTATTCCAATTGGAGTTTTTTAATTATTTTTTAATTTTTTTTCTTAACAGCAGTAATATTTATATTTTACACATTATTATTACATAAGGTTACGATTAACATTGTTAATTCTGAACAGCATTTCTTAACCTTTATACTTTCGTTTTTAATCGTTATTATGAAATATATTTGTATATATATATATACATATAAAGAAAGAAAGAAAAATATTGCTGTAACGAATTGACTAAGTACTTCAGTGTTAGGTAATAGTACACAAATATATGCTTTTTACAACGACGAATTTTTGGTAATTGAGAGCTTTTAGAAAAATTTCTAAATGCAGTTCCACTGAAGATTCTGTTAATTTATTTTTATTTCACTAGCATCTTTCACAAGAGTACAAAGTGTAAGATACTGACTATTAAAATAGATTAGTTCAGCTATTCTAGAAATGGAAAAAAAATTGCACATTTCACAGAATCAATATTATAAAAAGTATTTACAAACGAAAATCAAATACTATTACTTAAAAAAAAAAGGAAAAAAATAAAAAAATAAAAAAAAAAAATCTGAAATAAGTAAAATGAAAAAAAAATATTATTATAGTGTACTATCTATCATTATGGTATAACTTTGAAATTGTACGATTGAAAAAAATCGAATGCTGCATAATATATACTATAGAATTTGTTAATATACAGACATATACTTTGAAAAAAAAATCTTAGAAAAGCTTTTAATTAAACATAACGCATATTTTACGGACTAAACTTAATAAATATTGAAGTAATGTAAGGTTCCAACGTTTCTAACTATTAATTTTTAAGTGAAACTGTTATTTGTTATAATGATATTTTATCATCGAATTTAACAAATTTCCGATTTATAAACATAAAGAACAAATTAAAAAAAATATTATAAAAAATATTGACCTAATGTTAAATAAATTATTTTTTGGAAAGAGAAAAATAATTTTCTCTCATTGCAAACACGATCAATTTTACAAAAGCCGTAATTATGTTAAAAATGTTATTTATATATTGACACATTTCTTCTTTGTACCTAATCAATACAAGAGCGTTTTGTTATTCCTCCTCCCCAATAAATTGTTACATTTGTATTATATTAATAAAGAAAGACAAATTCAAAGGATATAAGATATTTAGTAAAAAGCAGAATGAATCTTTTTTTTTTTTTTTTTTTTTTTTTTTTTTTTTTAAGAAAAACTTTGAATTACATTCACTGCATTGAAAGACACACACATAATAAAAGTATATATTACTTACGAATATACAAAAGTGCTTATTTTATCTTCGATACAGAAAATAAGAATCTTTCTGTAAGTTTTTGATTGTAACTTTTTAAAAAACAGGTTTGTTTTTCTAAAAATCATTTTATACTAAACAAATAATGAATGGTGTATTAGGAAAATTTTACTTTTTTTTTTCCCCTTTTATATGTAGATTACGTTATATAATTTCATTGCATGAGTTTTTATGATGTGTTGATAACCTCCCATTTCTGTAACAAAAATAAATAAATAAATAAATAAAAAATAAAAAAAAAATAAAGAATATGTTACGAATTAAGTGTGGCTGAGAACATCTCAATCAGTTTCAAAGAATACTTTTAAAATTTTGAAGTACCAACAATATGCTATCTCACTTGACTATTAATTAATCTAAAATGCAAAATATAAATTGGATATTATTAATCCAAAAAAAAAAAAAAAAAAAAAAAAAAAATTGGATATTATTCATCCAAAATATAAATTGGATATTATTAATCCAAAATAAAAATTGGATATTATTAATCCAAAATATAAATTGGATATTATTAAGGAAAATTTACGAGATTCGTTTCAAAATGCCAACATTCTCTTTCATCTCTAAAAAGAGTAAATTTTCTGAAAACACTGTCAAGATCACATTCTAGGTTATTTTATTCCAGTGTCAAGCTGTGTCAGTAGTGTCACTGGTAGCCGTACAATACAAAGGATCGTACTTCGGTGAAACGTATATATATACACCTGGGGCAGTTGGCTAATATATCTGTTCTCAGCAGACTTTTTCTTTTGAAAATCATGGAAAAAATAAAGTTTTAGTGATTCTGTCATGAAACCAGAATAATTCAGCATATATATATATATATATATATATATATATATATATATATATATATATATATACAGCGTTAGCAAGAAATAAGTTGCCCACTTCAGAGGGCTCTAGAATCCGTCCTATTGATCCAAATGACATAAAATTTTAATACCGATAATTCAAATATTGCGCTTGACATTTATTTAAAAAATCTTAGTACGAAATTCCGCCGGTAGGTGGCGCTGTAAAACACATAGCCATATTTAAAATGCTTTAAAAACATGCAAGAAAAATAAAGCAACATTAATAAAACTACTCAATGTGATACCCTTCATGTTCAACAATGTACGGAAATCGCATAATCATATTTTGAACAGCTGACCGAAGTAAGTCTGCCGGAATCTCTAAAACATGGCGCTGAATGCTGTCCTTCAGATCAGGCAGAGTTGATGGCCTTTGACGGTAGATATTGTCCTTTATCCAAAGAACAATGTTAACAGGCATGCGCTAAAACAAAAACGTGGTTTCTAATTTTGAATATATGCAAATAGGTACCATTTGTGTTATAGCGCCATCTATGGGCGGAAATTTGTATTATTTTTTTTTTATTTAATAAATGTCAAGCGGATCATTGGAATTATCTGTAGTTAAAATTTTACCTCATTTGGACCATTAGGACGGATTCTAGAGCCCTCTGAAGTGAGCAACTTATTTCTTGCTAACCCTGTATATATATATATATATATATATATATATATATATGTATATATATATATATATATATATATATATATATATATATATATATATATATATATATATATATATAAATCATCCATATTTATTTCATCCATCAAATTTTTTTTTTTTTTTTTTTTTGAATTCGATTAAAATTATGTAACATGAATAGAGCAAGTTAGCGACTAAATATAGAAGAGTTCATTTATCTAGAGGTTAATATAAGTCAAAGTGGAATTAGTCAAAACCACCTGTAAGAGATAATATATAGGAGATATTTTGGATATCAGTAAAAACATTTTAAATAGTTAAGCACACATTTCTGAATAAGGAGCAATCACAAATGACTCTTAATAATGAATATTTATTTCTTACAAGAATTAGACATTGAATACATAAAGAATTATAAGTACTTTTAGTTATGTTAAGAATTGTTAAAATTTATGGAGGATTATAGGAACATTATTCTTTTAATAACATAGTCAAACTTATTCATATTATTTGATTATGAAGTTAAATTTTTTAAAATATGAGTCACATTAACTGATATTTCAGTTTTGAAATTGCGAAATTTTAAAGCTACTGTTCTTTTTCCGATTCAAGTACCGATTGTAGTAACCTGTTCTACACCACAAAAACTTAGTAGATAAATTATATAAAAAAATAATCCATAAGCTTAATTTTATTCCTAACCACCAAAAAGGTCTCCCGAAATTTACTTTCTCCATTCCTTTTGGCCAAAGTGCATCACTTAAAAATACTGCTAAAAAACTCAATTTAAATATCCCCATCAAACTAAACCCCAATATTTACCAGTTGATTCATAGTGATAAAGATCCCATCCCCCTCTTGAAACTGCAGGCATCTACAAAATCCCTTTTAAATATCATAACAATAATACAGGATGCTGCATCGGAGTCTCTAAAAGGAAAACACCTACCAGTTTTAAAGAACACAATAGCGGTATGAAATACGGAAAAGTAACCGCAGCCTTAACCAAAGTTTATCAAGATAACAATATATATAAATTTTAATAAAACTATTAAAATTGCCAATTACAATAATTCGGATTACGCTTTTTATCGCGAAACGATCGAAATTATCGGTAATCGTTTTTCATGGAACGGGCACGAATCACGCGCAAGTCAAGTGTGGAGCCACCTCCTGGAGGAACGTCAAGAAAGGCAAACTTCAGTATCAACTACTGCAAGGTCGCTGATGAAGGACCGGATCCGCTTCCGAAAGCCGCTAGTACTCCGTGCGTTTTTACAGGGGACCTTTCTTTTTATGTTTGTAATTCATTTTTGACATGTTAAGAATGAAATTTAGCATGGGTACCATTTTTGTAATTTGCGCAAATGGTCGCCATTTTGAAAAATGGCGGATAGTGTTAACAGTAAGAAAAAACACAAAAAATTTTGACCTTTACTTGGACAACTTCCACATTCAAGGTGTTGTTGGACAGATAATTAAGGAATCTATGCAGTTCCCTATATTAAAGTCTTTAATCTGAAAACGTAATAGTAATTATCAATAAAAATATGAAAATATAAATATGGTTAACATTGGTTCTATATCTTTATTATTGTGATAAGTTAGATCTTGCAGAGTTAGCACTACATATTAATACACGTAATAATGTTTTTTAAAAGGTAAACAATATGTATTTTATGCCCTAAGCCTATGTGAAAGCGCATAATCATCTTTATACATCTCCTATCGTAAAACAATCAAGCATCAAACACTTCATCTGCATCGATGTCTTCTGTAGTTGAGTCATACACTGTGGAAGGGACATTTTCTTCGTCTGATTCCTCTTCAAATCTTTTTTGGTCTGAGCCAATTGTGCTCTAACTGGGAAAAGGGGTATTCTGTGTGTGACAGGTTGCAGTCCAATTTGTCTTCTCTTCCACTCAAATCTTGTAGAAAACAGACATTTTGTTACTTTGCATTCTCGTATTCGTAAGTCTACAGGTGGTTTCGAATTCAATATCGTCTGAAGGAACCTTCATTAGGAGGCAGCCTAGCTTTATCATACTGACGCATCTGACGCCATTTACGTGCTTGAGCTTAACACAGTGTTTCACTCACTGGGTCATTATAGATTATTCTAATAGTTAAAAATTCCAATGAACAAACAGAGTTCATCGGCTAATTAATGATGCAATGTTTGCAAGAGTGTCACATTGTTTTGTTGAAGAAGGCGTTTCACAGATGTCACCTTCCTCAAGTCAAAAAAGCCTTCTATTGTATCACAGCCTGTAAACATATACATTCCAAGTGCAGCATTTGCTATCTTTTGTTCCGAGAACAACGACCAGTACTGACAGAATTTTACATCTTTTTCCGATTTTTTCTTTACATATACATATCTGTTTCAGCTAGGTGATTGATGTATGAAGCAATAATCCATACATCAGTAACTTCAAAATCAAGAATAATTGGTTGAGAAACAAGTAATTGAGCTTCATGGAAAAACGCTCTAGTATCTGCTTCACATGGTCTTGGTGCTTGAAATCGGGGATCATACTCACCAGATGTAAGATTATAATACAGGAGATCCATGGTGTAATACCAGTTAACATTGAGTTCATATAACTGCCATCTACTCTCGTCTTTACTTACGTACAAATACTCTTCAATTTATTTATAGACAGCTTGATCAGAAGCAATTTAAATTAGTGACATTTTCTTATGTCCTGTTACTCGTTGATACCAATCCAACATGTCTTTACCAAATTTTTACTCGGTGGTTTTGGGCAATATTTGATGTTATAAGTTTCCATCTTTTAATCTTGCTTAAATAACTGCAATGATAACTGGTATACGAGAGTACATTTTCTGTCACTTTAATAGTTCGATGAAGCGAACAAGCAATTAATCGGTGAATTACTGGTATATGTTCCTTGGGTTCTATTCGCTTTTGGCTTACTGTTTCTGCCATCATAGCTACAGATTTAATTAATAACAGGAAAGGCTAGATTCCTTTTAACTTCAGGCGTTGGTACTAGTAATTGTGCCCCATCGCCACTTAATTCAATTAGAAAAGATTATGGTTGAGCCATTCTGATGTATGTATAATGACTCGCCTCGGAACCTGTTAATCCGTCTTCACAAAAATCGCCATTATCCATCACGACTGCTCCTGACCTACCGGACGTAATATGACGTAGACATAATAGAATATTTGAATCCAATTGGTTTAGATTTGTCTCATTAAATTACTTTAAGGCTAATGCTGATAAGTCATCGAGTACGTCGTTATATGAAATAGCAATTCTAAATTTTTTAAGGATATTAATAAGTTACTTGATAGGATTTAAGTTTTGTACTGATATTGATAGGTTTATTTGTAATGGCTGGCGTTTTCCTTTGATTAAGTGCATGACACTTTGTTAAAAGAAACATATTGCTGGTTTCAAATGTTATTCAATCACAGCATGGTTGTCTTCAGTTTAGAATGGGGATCTGCTAGAAACGCTATTAAATTGTGAATGTCCTTAGGTATATAACCTTTTTGCAGTTCTTGAAACTGATAGAGCCTTGACAATTGTGGCACTTTCTAATGTTTGCTGTAAAGTATTTTCAAAGTATTTTGAATCAAATTTAAAGTGTTTGTGCCCCAACTATTCAGGGCGCTTTCCACACACGCTCCCTCATGCTTAGGGAAAAGTACTATGGATCACTCGTTTCGACTAACTCTCTATTGACAGAGAAATCTTTTAGCCAATCAAAAATTAAAAATAATTATGGACAATAAAATCTTTGTGAAACTGTGATAATTATTATTGTTGAAATTTGCATTGTACAATTGTTAGTGAAATAATATCAGCATGCAGTTAGGATGATTAGAATGTGCATATGACTGCAATGTTATTATTCCAAATGTATCGTTGAACATGTAAATTGTCAACACGCCAGAGATTGCATTCAACGATGATGATATCGTAACAAATTTCTGTTATAACAAACCATCGGCATTGCAAAAATATGTCTACACTACGTACTTTTTAAATAATGTAAATCATTTTACCTTAAAAGTAAGACAAATTATATAATATACAAATGCAGAAAATTTGTAAAAAATGTAATAAAAAATTGAATATGTGGTAAGGTTTATAAATTACCGTAACTTCATCATATAATAAAAAAGCTTTGTGGGTAATACTGGCTGCTATATATATATATATGTGTGTGTGTGTAAAATGTTGTCTTTGTGTTATGAAAATCTGATAGATAGATAATAGATAAACATTGATGCATAATAAAATTAGGCATATTGATTCTGAAAAACTATTTAAATTGAGTAAAAATTAATTTTAAATGATCCTTTTGATCCGAACTTTTATTTTTTCACTCAATTTTATATTATTATATTTTAATAATATATTTTGAACATATTTGTATTAAATTCATTTCTAAATAGAAATCAGATCTTGAAGGTGAAAACATGTAACGGTAAGTAGAGTGGCATATTCATTTATTTTATTTATTTATTTATTTATTTTAATAATGTATGAAAACTGCAAGTTTAATTTTTTAAAACATTATTACGAAATGTAAAATCTAGCGAATTTTTTTTTGACAAAAATCAACGCATAACAATGATTTTGATAATTTACAAATTTGTTTTTGAGAATGTATTTAATAAATAAAAAAAAATCAACAAAGAATATAAAGTTTGTTAGATAATAAATGAAGAATATATTAATGTAAGTAAATTTTTCTCTACTTAACAAATATATATATAAATAAAATAATAATAATAATAATAATCAAAACAAATAAATGAACTAATATTGAGACACGTGATTTTAGTTTTAAACACCAGTATTTCAATAATAATAATAGTAATAATGATATATATTTTGTAAAGTATCAAAGATTTTCATTAAACTGAAAATTTTACGTATTTTTAATGCCTATTGTACAATCATCATCACCATAAGTCAGGGTTACTTGAATTGAAAATCGATGAAATGATTCACCCCTTCGGCCTTGAATCATGAATTGGGCATATAAAACCAATGAATGGTTAGAAATTCTATATCATATTTAGGTATCTTAATCATAAAGTATTATAGCATTCTTTCAATTACCAAACTAATTAAAAAATGATTTAATTGTAGGTCCCTTAGTTATAATTAACCAAAAGGAGAAAATTTATTTTATGTACAATTTACAATTATTTTGTATGAAACATTTTTAAACAATTTCTTTGTGCATAAAAGAAAAAAAAAATACTGCACATTTTTTTACAAAATGAAGTGGTTTTAGTAGAAAAGAGGCCTTTGTGGAGTACAGTAAAAAAGATGCATTTACCTTTTGGCTGGAAATGTATAGACGTTTCCATTATTTACTCTGCTGGGGATGCCCTATCATCTACTGAGCAAAAGGAGTAGCATACTGGTATTGTTGTATGTATTAAAAGTAGGGCCATAATTTTTTTGGTTAAAATTCTTAAAAATAAAGAATTTACACTTATGTAAAGGTGTGTTCTAATACTAGGACATTAGGGTCGAAAGTATTAATGTCACTCCTGTCATTTAATAGTGAAGTAATAAACGTAATTAAGACCTTTAGGCCAAATTATACGCATTCACCATTTTATCATTATAGTTTTAAGCCCTTTAAGATATATATTAGGATTATAGTTTTAGCCCCCACCGCACTTTAGGATGTACAAAACGAGGAAAAAGAGCTAAACCCCATAGGAACACGGGAAAAAGAGTCAAAATTCCATAGAAAAAAGCATGGGACGAAAACAAAAAAACTTACTATGTGAAGTGTGAAAAAAAAAAAAAGCTAACACCGGAAAGGATAAAAGGACAAAACTGACTAGAAAAAAACATGGAGGAGTGGAATGGTAGGGTTGGGGCGTTCAATATATCGTCGAGGTTTAATACGACTCGCGTAGTATAAGTCCATTTAAAAAAGGAATAAAAAAAAAGGTCCAAGTAAACCTGACATTCAGTAAAAAAAAAAAAAAAAGTTCAGTAAAAGTATGTAAATTTAATTTTTTATCTTCCACAACAGTCAGCGTCAAAATGTAGTTAGTAACTTCTAGTATTGCTTCAAATAACTATTAATTCATTCAGAATTTGAATTACAAAAATTTATATACAACCTCTGACAATAAAGTTCGGTGAATAGTCCTGTAACATTAACGTAGATGAAATATTAATGAAAGTTACGTTACTGTCCTTCGAAATTGTCACCTCCCATAACTATGCACCGCTGAGATCTGCTATACATCTCCTGGAAACTTTGCAAGAAGTCTTCTTTTGGGATGGTGTTTAAAAGCCTCGTCACGTGTCGTTGGATGTCAGGAATATCGTCAAATCTCTTTCTTTTCAAAGCGAGTTTGAGTCGTGGGAATAGGAAAAAGTCTGGAGGATTGAGATCTGGCAAATATGGTGGAAGTTCAATTTGCACCACCCTCTAAACGTGCCTGCTTCTGATCGTTAGTCAAGTGATGTGTGGCACAAGACGACAGCACGTTTTTCTTATCCTTAAATTCTGGGTAACGTTTTGTCACACGGATTCACGGTTATCTGCAGTTCATCAGCTATCATGCGCACAGTTAACCGACGATCTTTCATGATTAATTTCCTCAGTTTGTCAATGTTTTTGTCACTGACGGAGGTCGCCAGTCTTCTGCTACGGGAGTTGTCAGAAACACTTGCCCGGCCCTCTCGAAAACAGGTAAACAACTCGTATACACACTTCATGGACAGTGCTTGACCTTCATAAACACGTACCAGCATCGCATGAGTTTCTTTCGGTGGCTTACCAAGCTTAAAACTTGATCTTTTAATTTTCCTGTTCTCAGTTAAGAACCAATGCACTAAACAAGCACTTTGTAAAACAAGTCTTACACGGAACACAAACGACGCTCAACTGAACAACGGTGCGGGCAGATGGTCAACACCTGCCACTACACTGGTGCAGCATTTTGTTTCGCCAGTGTTGCCAGATCGGCCGTTCTGACTTCATTCACCGAACTTTATTGTCAGAGGTTGTATTTACAAACCTTTTAAGCAAAACGCACTGAAACACGGATTAGAAACATAATCATAAATTTCATACGTTAAATTTAAACACAGAATTTTTTTTTCAAAATATCATAGGAACAAAAAATTTTCTTATTTTTTTAGATGCAATCCTTTTTCAAAATATTGTAATTTGTAAATTAAGTATAACTATAATATACTAAAAATTGTACATTAAAAAGTACCAATATTTTGTGCTCAAAATTAACTGCAACAATTCATTTTACCGTAACGTCTAGAGAAGCTTTATCATTATTTAAATTTATGAATAATTTCACTGTGTAGTTGTATATTAGCTTATTATTGGAGAAATTTATTTCTTATTACATATTTATAAGCAGTAATATGTATGTCAGAATAGAACCCATAGCACTCAGATAAAGACCTTTCGTAAAATTGAAGAATCCCCATGCACTCAGTGTAAATGGCTTACTGTTATTTATCCTCCAGAGTGTCAGTATTTCATTCAACTGAACAAATGCCACTGGCTGTATCATTGTCTCCAAACATCTGAGATTAGCTTCTTTAGCGACTTTATCAGCTTCATGAACTTTTGCTCCAGTTAACATTAATAAAGTTATCTCTACAATAATAATAACAGCTAAAAAACCACTCAGAATATTTTCAATATGTATCTTGAATATAAGGATAGTTAAAACTAGATTCAGCACATTGCTTGGAAATGCTATAAAAATAGGTAATGAAAAGGTAAATTCAAAGAATTGAAAGATATTTTGAATATGGCTGTAAAATTTTAACCATTTAATTGAGTTTGCTGTACCAATTTTCCTTTTTGCCGTGTGTAGAGTAAGTAGCAAATGCATATCGTAGCAGTTAATTGCATACAATACAACAATGAAATTTGGCAATAAAGTAAAATATGTTTCATGCATAATTAAAAATGCGATGACTAAAACTCTGACAATTCGATTATTCTCCAGTTTGAAAAAGTATAACTGCTGAAGTAGTTCATTGTATCTATCATCCGTAAAAGGATGCAAATCTATAACAATGACTGTAATGAAATTTGTAATTGCAAAAGCGAAACAACTGGTAAAAAAAATATTCGATTTTACAGTTTTGAATTTTCGCTTTAAATCTGAAACATTTCGTAATGTTTTTGAAATTTTCTTTTTTGATAAATGCAATGTGAACCAGAGCCACGTTGCAAGAACAGATAAAATAAAATTGTAAATTTCAAGTTTAGACATAAACCTACTATTTTCTTTAATATTTATAAATTCCCACGTAAAAATAAAGTCACGTGAAAAAAAGTAAAATATTACAAATTTATTATAAAAATACATAACTTTATACATAAAACTGTTTTTCTTGCTGCTGCACATATCAAAACCTGAAATTAAGAACATCCAATATGTAATTGATGTTATGTTGCAGAAACAATTTTTATAAGGTTTTTTGTTTTCAGAATGTGCATTTTTGAAGGTTTAGGCATAACTAGTTTATCCTCAATATATAAACTTATTTTTCATAAATACTTTAACTGAATTTTCTCTAGAAAGCGTTTTTCAAATTGAAGTTATTTAATTATTTTAATAAAACTTTTTTTTTTTCTTAATAACACTAATATTTATATTTCACACATTATTATTACTTAAGGTTTTCTTTTACATTGCTAATTCTGAACAGCATTTCTTGCACTTTATGCAGTCGATTTTGATCGTTATTATGAAATATATTTACATAAAAAAAATCTATATTGATATAACGAATTTACTAAGTACTCTATTGTAAGGTAATAGTGCACAAATATATGTTTTTACAACGACGAATGTTTGGTAATTGTGAGCTCTTAGAAAAATTCCTAGATACAGTTCCACTTAAGTTTCTGTTAATTCATCTTTATTTCACTAGCTTCTTTCACACGAGGAAAACAAGATGTAAGATTCTGACTATAAAAATAGATTACTTTAGATATTTGAGGAAAAAAAATGCGCATCTCACAGAACCAATATTATAAGAAATTTTCGCAAGCCAAAAACCAATAATATTACTTTAAAAAAAAAAGAAAAAAGTAAAACAATAGAATACATTAAAACTGAAACTTAATACGACGAATATTTGGTAATTGTGAGCTCTTAGAAAAATTCCTAGATGCAGTCCCACTGAAGATTGTCTTAATTCATCTCTATTTCACTAGCTTCTTTCAAAGGAGGAAAACAAAATGTAAGATTCTGACTATTAAAATAGATTACTTCAGATATTTGAGGAATTAAAAAAAAAAAAATGCGCATCTCACAGAACCAATATTTTAAGAAATTTTCGCAAGCCAAAAACCAATAATATTACTTAAAAAAAAAAAAAAAAAAAAAAGAATACATTAAAACTGAAATAAGTAAAATGAATAAATTTATTGTTATGCATGCTATCTATTATTATAGTATAAGTTTGGAATTGTATAGTTTAAAAAAATCGAAAATTGCACAATATATATAAAAGAATTTGTTAACCTTTAGAAAGGGGCTCTTCTGAAACCCCATGGTGAAGCATGACAACTGCTGTCACAGCCCCTCTCTAAAGGTTAATACACAGAGAGATGCTTTGAACTAATTTTTTTAGAAAAACTTTTGATTAGAGTTAATGCATGTTTTATTAAACAAACTTGATAAATAATAAAGTAGTGTAAGGCTTCAACGTTTCTAATTGTTAAAGGCAAATTTAAAATATATAATAAAAAATATAGATTTAACATTAAATAAATTATTTTTTCGAAAGAGAAAATGAAATTTCTTTCATTGCAAACATGATTAATTTTATAAAAGCTATCATTACGTTAAAAATGTCATTTTTATCTTGGCACATTTATTATTTGTACTTGATCAATACAAGGGCGATTTGTTATTTCACCTTTCAAATAAATTGTGACAATCGTATTCTATTAATAAAAAAGAGAAATTCAAAGAGAAAAAATATATTCAGTAAAAAGCAGAATAAATCTCTTTTTAAAAGAACTTTAAATTGCATTCATTGTATTGAAATACGAAAAAAAAATATATATATATTATTTATGAATGCAAAAGTGCTTATATTATCTTCGATACAGAAAGTGATTACAGGTAGAAGCAGGGACATTCGATTGTAACACATAATAATCTGGTGTGTCACTCACACGACTTTCTCTTATCCTGAAATTTAATACTATAAATACATGTTGGAGATTAAGAGGAAACATAACGAGTGCTGTTATGTAAACCTATGTTAAAACAATTCAAATTAGGCTTCGGAAAAGTTTTATATGGTAATTAGTTCTGTGTGAGGGGGGCTACCGCCCCTCACAACCCACCGTTTCATCACTGCACCTATATTTATATAGAATTTAAATCTGTTATTAAAATTAAAGTTCATTTAAAATTATTCAGAGAACTTTCACACGCAACATTCCTTAAAACCTATCAATCTTGATCAATCTTTACCAATAATAAACTTATATTAACTTCAAAATACAACTTTTGGATCTCCTAAAATTATTCGTTTTTAAGTCACTCTAAGAGACACAGAAAAACATCAAACGTTAAAAAACTTGAATACGGTAATCAAGAAGCCTCAAAACGTGTAAATATACAAAAAAACAAGCGATGAATATTTAGCTTAAAACATACATTATTTACCATATCTCTATGAGGACTTTATTTCATTTCCCGAACAACTTTCCTAGAAATGGTAGAATATTATTAGTAAAGTACATCCACTAACAACAAAAAAGAATGTTCGCTTAAATATTTGCAGCCCTGTATATCTTTTGAAAATTATATTCAGACCACATGGTGCATCGAAATATTATCCTATTGTAATGATACATGGC
Organism: Salticus scenicus; assembly: GCA_963930645.1. NCBI lineage: Eukaryota > Metazoa > Arthropoda > Arachnida > Araneae > Salticidae > Salticus > Salticus scenicus. The sequence goes on from OZ005662.1 coordinate 148,861,527, forward strand.
CCAGCCTGAAATGTACTTCCATCAATTTGCAACGAATGTCGCACTTTTATCTAGTTCTTTTGTGTAGCCCTGTAAACAAACAGTCAATGATTTCCCTACCCTATTCTACATGAGACATGTTTTTACGCATATAAAAAAAATATATATTCGTTTCATTTGGTTTAGTGCAGTCTATAGATGTTAAACTCTACTTACCTGCAATTTCCCCCATAGACGTAATCTATTTGAATACTTTTGTGTGTCGCTGTACACGAACCATCTGCTTCATCTCAACGAAAAGCTTAGTGTAGTCTCCCTATATGATACACATTTAGAATATCGAGTTTGGAATTTCTGGTACGATTTGTTCTTGAGATATGCTGATAACACACACACAGACAGACCATTCTCTAAAAACATGATTTTCGTATTCAGGGGACCTCAGAAGATGAAAATACAACAAAAATTCATTTTCGAAAATTTGACCTTATAGAATATTTTCTCTATCTTATGGGTAAGAGAAAGTAAAAAAGAGATTTGTTTTTTAAAAATCGTTTTATACTAATCAAATAATTATTGATTTATAATGACAGTTTTACTTTTTTATCATTTTATATTTATATTTATTTTATATATATCTATATATCTATATATTTATATATTTACTTAGTTATTTGGCTAAAGATTCAATAAATTTAATGCTGCAGTTTGAGTAAATATCGATCAATGTTTGCTTGTTCCTTTTTTAACACTTTCCAACAAGGTTGAAAAGTGTTTATGCATTGGGTTTGTCTGTCTGTCTGTCCGTCTGTCTGTCTGTCCGCGCTCTAACTCCCGTAAATATTAATGGGATTTCTTGAAACTGATATATATTATTCAAGTTCACTATCGGATGTTCCCTATTGAATGTGGAGTTTATACCTCTACTGGTTTGTGTACAGGGACCCCCGAAAATATTTCAAAGCATTGTGTTCTATGAGAGCAATTTTTATAAACCATATTTTCATACCCTTACTCTACAAAAATCTTAATGAAATTGAAATACGTTATACAAGTTCACTATCGGATGTTCCCTGTTGAAAATAGAGTTTATATCTCTACTGGTTTGTGTACGACACCCCCGAAAATATTTCAAAGCATTGTGTTCTATGAGAGGAATTTCTATAAACCATATTTTCATACCCTTACTCTATAAAAATCTTAATGAAATTGAAATACGTTATACAAGTTCACTATCCGATGTTCCCTATTGAAAATGGAGTTTATACCTCTACTGGTTTGTGTACAGGGACCCCCAAAAATATTTCAAAGCATTGTGTTCTATGCGAGGCATTTCTATAAACCATTTTTCCATAACTTTAATGTACACAAATCTTAGTGAAATTGAAATATGATATACAAGTGCAATATCGGATGTTCCCTGTTGAAAATGGAGTTTATACCTCTACTGGTTTGTGTACATGGACCCCCTAAAATATTTCAAAGGATTGTGTTCTATGAGAGGCATTTCTATAAACCATATTTCCATACCCTTACTGTACACAGATCTTAATGAAATTGAAATATGTTATTCAGGTTCACTCTCGGATGTTTCCTGTATACAATGGAGTAAATACCACCACTGATTTGTGTACAGGGACACACAAAAGTATTACGAAAACATTGTGTTCTATGAGAGGCTATAAACCATATTTCCATACCCTTACTGCACACAAATCTTAATGAAATTGAAATATGTTTTTCAAGTTCACTATCAGATGTTTCCTGCATAAAATGGAGCAAATACCACCACTACAGGGGCACACAAAAGTATTCCAAAGCATTGTGTTTAATGAGAGATATTTCTATAAACTACACTTTAATAACATTACTTTGCACGAAGTTTTATGAAATTGAAATGTATTATTTATAAGCACAAAAGAAAATGCTTTGCATAGAACATAGTATGATTAGCATTAGATTTACAGGGTGACACAAAAATATTCAGTTATATAAAGAGCTATAAATAAATATTTGCTAAAAGTGTATTTTCGTTTACATTAAGCGTTTTTAACCCAGTCTAACATTTTTAACACTTCCCAACAAGGCTGAGAAGTGTTAATGACTTCGGTTTGTCTGTCTGTCTGTCCGTCTGTCAATCTCTCTGCGCTCTAATTCCCGTAAATAGTTGTGGAATTTCTTGAAACTGATATTTGTTATTGAAATTCACTATCGGATGTTCCCTGTTGAAAATTGAGTTTATACCTCTACTGGTTTGTACAGGGGCATCCGAAAGTATTTCAAAGCATTGTAATCTATGAGAGGTATTTCTATAAATCATATTTTCATACCTTTACTGTACACATATCTTAATGAAATTGAAATATGTTATTCAAGTTCACTATTGGATTTTTTCTGTATAAAATGGATTAAATACCAACTCTGTTTTATATACAAGGACACTCAAAAGTGTTCTAAAGCATTGCGTTCTGTGAGAGATATTTCTATAAATCAAATTTTAATAACTTTACTTTCCACGAAGATTTAGGATATTGAAATATGTTATTTATATGCACAAAAGTATGCTTTACATAGAATATAACATGATTAGCATCAGATTTACAGGGTGACACAAAAATATAATGTTATATTAAGAGCTATTATTAAAAGTTTGCTAGAATTCTACTTTCGTTTACATTAAGCGTTTTTAACACTTCCAAGCATTTTTTTTAATTGTGAATATGATATCAATTTGTGTATCTGTCCGTCTGTCCGTCTGTCTGTCTGTCCGCGCTCTAACTCCCGTAAATATTTATGGAATTTTTTGAAACTGATATATGTTATTCAAGTTCACTATCAAATGTTTCCTATTGAAAATGGAATTTATACCTCTACCGGTTTGTGTACAGGGACACCCGAAAGTATTTCAAAGAATTGTTTTCTATGAGAGTATTTCTATAAACCATATTTTCATACCTTTACTATACAATATCTTCAGGAAATTGAAGTATGTTATTCAAGTTCACTATTGGATGTTTCCTATATAAAATAGTTTTCCTACCACCACTAGTTTATGTACACGGACACTCAAAAGTACTCCAAAGCATTGCGTTCTTTGTGAGATATTTCTATAAATCAAATTTTAATAACTTTACTTTCCACGAAGTTTTAGGAAATTGAAATACGTTATTTATATGCACAAAAGAATGCTTTGCATGGAATAAAGCATAGTTACTATTAGATTTACAGGGGGACACAAAAATATTCAGTTATATTCAGAGCTATTAATAAAAAATTGCTAGAATTTTACTATCGTTTACATTAAGCGATTTTGACACGTTCTATCATTTGTTTAGTGTGAATATAATTTCAATTTGTGTATATGTCTGACTGTTCTTCGGTCCGTCTGTCTGTCTCTATGTCTGTTTTTCTGCGCTCTAATTCCCGTAAATATTTATGGAATTGCTTTACACCGATATATTTTATTGAAGTTCACTATCGGATGTTCCCTATTGGAAATGGAATAGATACCGTTTCTGGTTTGTGTACATAACACCCAAAAGTATTCGAAAGCGTTCTATGAGAGGAGTTAAATCATATGAGAGGAGTTTAAATCATATTTTAATACCTTTAATGTATAGAAACTTTAATGAAATTTTAATATGTTATTCAATTCCCTATCGGATGTTTCCTATGTAAAATAGAGTACATTTCTAACTGGTTTGTGTACAGGGGCACTTGAAAGTACTCCAAAGCATTGTGTTGTATGAGAGTTATTTTTATAAACCAAATTTTAATAATTTTTCCACAAAGCTTAATGCAATTGAAATATATTATTCGTATGCACAAAATAGTGTGCCTTCTAAGTAATATAGTATGGCTAGCATTAGATTTACAGGGCCACACAAAAATAATCAGTTACCTTAAAAGGTATTAATAAAAATTTGCGGGAATTGTACTTTTGTTTACATGAGCGTTTTAACACTTTCTTATAATTTTAGTGGAAATATGATTTCAATTTGTGCATCTCTCTGTCCGATTGTCTACCTTTCTATATATTTGTCTCTGGCTCCTATTATCCGTGAATATTTTGAGAATTTTTTTTAAATGATACACTCAAGTTCCCCATGGAATGTTCCCTATTTAAAATGTCATCAATAGGTCCTGTACAACTAGTTTGTTTACAGGGAGAACAACAACAACAACAACAGAAAAAAAAAGAGCTAATGTATTACGTTTTAGGACAGTGTTTTTTAAAAGTTATATTTAAAGAACTTTCTACTACAAAAATCTTAAAACATTGACATGCATTATTAATATTCTAAAATATTGTTTTGTATAGAATATGATATGATTAACTTTGAGATTTACAGGGCTACAGTAAAATATTCAGGGATTTTAAAAGCAGTAATTATAATGTAACGGCTTCATTTTCTTTTGCGTTAAGCTTTTTTAACACTTTCCAAAATGCCTAAGAGTAATTTTAAAATCAGTTATTCTATCTGTATATTTTTCAGTCCTTCTGTCTGTTGTGCGATAACGTAGGCAAAAAACATTAATAGTTATTCGATACAACAATTGTGTACAGTTGGAAAGTGTTGCTAATCAATGCGTACTGCATGATTTTTCTTTCTTGTATTTAATTCCTTTTGATATTAGCTTCAACATTTTTAGAATTTTAATTCATTTTTTTCTATGATTAAGTTTTACTTTAGTTTGTTCTACAATTTTTGATTTTCATGTAAGTTTATTATAAGTTACATTTGTTTCATATTTTTAATATATTGTATGATTGAAAACATATTTGGATATCTTATCTCTCTATATATAATCGTTCTTCCTGAGGGGGTGATCCATCATCGCCCGCACTAAACCCCTGGACCTAGAAGCATGAAATTTTGTGACAATGTTCTTTCTGTGACGTAGGCATCCACTATGAAGCGATTTTACAAAATTCGCCCCCCAAAGGGAAGGGGAGGGGGGCAAAACATGAATTCAAAAAATCCTTCATATCTCAAACAAAAAAAAACAGATATCCGTAAAATTTTTACTTTAAAATATAGCTAATGTAAATGTCTAAAAACTGATTTCTGGAATTTTCGAAAGTCGGTCCCCAAGGAGGGCGGGGGGGGGGGGAGGGCAAAACGGGATTTAACATGCGTAAAACGTGATTTCGCATAATCCTATATATCTCAAACAAAAGAAACTGATATACGTGAAATTTTTGCTCGAAAATATAGCTAATAGGAATATCTAAAAACTAATTTCTGGAATTTTAGAAATTCAGCCCCCAGGTGGGGCAGCAAGAAGGGGGCTATGGGGCAAAAACAAATAGAAATACAGTTAGGCCTTTCATAATTGGTACAGATAGGTTTTGATAGCCTGGAAGTCGAATGGGGATATTTTCGAACGTGTAAAGTTATTAGGAGGGGCGAGAAGGGGGAGGGGATAGGGGGGGCAAAAAATAAAAATAGAGTTAGATCGTTCAAAACTGGTACTTAGAGGTTTTCGATGCTTACAAATCGATTGCGGATATCTTTGAATTTGTAAAATTATTAGGAGGGGCGGAAAGGGGGGTGAGGCGGTATAGGGGGGCTATGGGCAAAAACAAATAGAAATACAATTAGGCCGTTCAAAATTGGTACAGATAGGTTTTAGTGCCCTGCAAGTCGAATGGGGATATTTTCGAAAGTGTAAAGTTATTAGGAGGGCCGGGAGGAGGGGGCGGAGGAGCAAAAAAATAAAATAGAGTTTGATCATTCAAAATTGGTACATAGAGGTTTTCGATACGTACAAATCGATTGCGGATATTTTCGAATTTTTAAAATTATTGGGAAGGGCAGGGGAGTGGAGGGTCAAAATTAAAAATAGAGATAGATCGTTCAAAAGTGGTGCATGGAGGTTTTTGATACTTACAAATCGATTGCGGATATTTTCGAATTTGTAAAATTATTAGGATAGACGGGATGGGAGGCGAAGGGGGAAAATAATAGAAATAACAGTTAAAGCATTTCGGGAATTTTTTCCGAAGGCAGTGATAACCCGGTGCGACATTTTTCCTAATCAGATTTCGTTTCTCTTTTTTTTTTTTTTTTTTTTTTTTTTTTTCTCGTGATAAAAATTAATGCAATTTTGAGAATTCAGTAATTATAGTGATTCATTTAAAAACAGGGACCAGCGAAGCGGGTGTCGCTCTAGTATATATATATATGGGTTGTTCGGAAAGTAATTTCGTTTTTTCTTTCGAAAATGATAGACGATTTTCTTACATTATATAAATATTTTAATAAATTATATATTCTCCACTTTGGTCGGTTTCTTAGCGATATCACGAGTTGTTATTTGGCAGTTTTCATAAATCAATACTTTATTTTGTCTTCATTAGCACAAACTGGTTTTCTAGAACGTTATGCATCTTCAACTCAAAATTGCGGGAACAAAATTTGGTAAACCAGTTTTGACACTAGCGTTCTTTAAATAAATTTTCTGTGTATACATCGTATACTTTTTTTCTTGTTTGAACAGTATTTTCGCCTTTTTGATAGCAAACACAAAATATGCCGAAAATGTCGCTTCCGATTTTCTTTATTTGATAAGGCACCAATCAAAACCTATTGAGCAGAATAAAACGAACTTCTTCACAAGCAAGCCTTGCTATATCAGCTGTCATAATATGTAAAGGCAATGCAGCTTAATTGTGAAGATGGTGTGAAAAAAAAAAATTAAGTCTTCTGCTGAGAAAAACGAAATTACTTTCCGAACAACCCAATATATATATATATATATATATATATAGATAGATAGATATATTTGTGTGTGTGTGTGTGTGTGTGTGTATGTGTGTGTGTATGTGTGTTGATAACCTTCTATTGTGTGATTTTTCTCGAACGAAATAAATAACTAATATGTTACGAATTAATGCGGATGAGTGCATCTGAATTAGTTCGGAAGAATACTTTTAAAGTTTTAATGCACTAAATAATTTCTTATTATCTCACTTGGATATTAATATATCTTTTCTAATCAGACTATTTCTTTTGTAAAATCCATGAAAATAATATAAAGTTTTATAAATTCTTTCATGAAACCTGAACAACTTAGGTATGATAAACATATTGAAATTTAGTTTAAGCTAATCTACTGATTCCCGCAAAGATTTCAATAATATTATCAATATATGATTTTTTAATCAATCATCCATATTTTTTTCATCCATCAAAGTTTTAATATTGTTGCAATTTAATTAAAACTATGTAACATGAATAGAGCTAGTTGGCGATTAGATATTTAAGAGTTTATTTAACCAGAGGGTACAATGGCTCGAAATGGAATTAGCCTGTGTCTTCAGTAAACCATAATACATAGAAGATATTTCGGTTTCTCAGTAAAAACATTCTAAGATGCAACGCAGAATTCTGAATAAGGAACAATCCCAAATGAATGTTAGTAAAGAATATTTATTTCTTAAAATTCCAATATTTTTTGCAAGAAATAGACATTGGTTAAATAAAAAAATATAAATCCTTCCCTATTGGAAAGAAAAATTTTCGTTTCCGGTAAAAAAATATATACCGGCTTATGAAACACCGGTTCCAGTATTATACCGGATCCAGTATGACATACCGGTTCCAGTATTACACCGGATCCAGTATGACATACCGGTCCAATATGATACCGGATCCAGTATGACATACCGGCTTATGAAACACCGGTTCCAGTATTATACGGGATCCAGTATGACATACCAGATCCAGTATGACATACCAGTTCCAGTATGATACTGGATCCAATAGGACATACCAGATCCAGTATGATACCAGCACCATACTGAAAGCAGCATGATTCCAGAATATTCATTACAAAATTGTAATAGATTAGGTATATTAATGCAGTAAAAAGATTTAAGAAATGAGCATAAATAAATCATTGAATTAAAAATGTAATAAATTAATAATAAACCTACCGATACTTCATGTATACCTATTCCTACCACAGCAGGTCAAGTGACCCCTCTTTAAAATGTTATATATATTACTATGTGAAAAATATATTATTTAGCACAATTTGGTACATGAATAAAACAATTTTTTTCAAATAATTCAAAACTGTTTATTTATTAAATTTAAAAAACATAAAAATAGGACAAGAAAAAATTAAATATTCTTTAATTGAATCCTAAATTTAGAAAATAAGTAATATGCTAACTTTATTCACCGCATATTTTGAAAATTATTGCATTCTCGAAGGCTCATTTTCCACACACACATTTTTTGCATTTGAAACAATTTTTTTTAGTTCTGTTTTCTTTGCAAAAACCTACTTGGCACCTTTTTCGCAATTGCACACGAGAATTCGAACTTGAATTTGTTGAAGTTTTCTGTATAATTTATTTTTCGTCCTGTTGCTCATGTTGAAAATCTTTGGCAAGTTCTTCAGCTAATTGGAATAAAAATTATTGTTTAGAAAAATTTTGCCGGTTGTTTCCCTGTATTAAATCCATGAGTTGATTCCATCCTGGTCAAGAATATTGAAGAAAATCTGCGCAGTCGATAATGGTCTTTTTCTCTTTTGTAATTTGTCTATATTCAAAGTATTTTCGTCTTCACTTTCTTTACCTGAGGACTCATATTTAACCGTAGTGTCAAATGAGTCATCATGTTGTTCTATACTGTCCACTTCACTTTCAGATAGTTTCTCTTCACGAAATTCCGAACATTCTTCATCTATGTGATTTATAATTTCCTATGATTTCAAACAACTTGAATGTTTCGACATTTTTGAAATAAGAATTATTAATGAAATTAGAATTCTTGACATGAAAAATAGCACTATAACGTGAAATATTTACCGTAGAGCTCGCTTGGGGTAGAGTGAAATTCGCTATTCATTCGTCAGCCAATCACAAATATAACACAATACAGCAAAATATATGATGCAATAGCAAAAATGTCTAATGCAACGGTTTTGTATCACATTCACAACCACACATACAAATCTTTATGATATCACATGAATCTTTGAACGGATCAAATGACCTGTTGCAGTAGTTAGGGTAGATAACATATATTTCTCGGTAAAAAAATTAATAAGAGAGGACAGAAGAGTAAATATTGAAAAATAAATTCAATGTATTTTTTAAGAAAGTAGTAAAGGCAAATGGTGATGTGATAATGTTATTTGCAAGAAATTCTGACAAAAAGTTTAAAATGGGTCATTTGACCCGTCGTGGTAGGTTTAGTGATCTGTTCGGTGCAGTCCTCTAAACTCTACACCAGTTATGGTTGATACTTTGTGCTGGGTCGTTCCCATTACAGGTGAGAAGATTAAATAAAATTTCAACCGTTTCGCGATTAGCAGCTTAAGTTGTGATTATAACAACGCAGCTTACGCTGCTAATCGTGAAGGAGTCGAAATTTTATTTAATCATTTCACCTGTAATGGCAACGACCTGGCGCAAGATATCAACCATAACCGGTGTAGAGTTCAGAAGACTGCACAAGAACAAAGCATCAAGCAAGCCACCACGAAGCTGCCTCTGATGAAGGGGGAGGGGGGCTCCTGCAAGTACTCAGGCGAACTCGAAAAATAAAATAAGGTGATTTTAAACGTTTGCAAAAAATTAAATTAAAAAGAATAAGTTTATCTGGTAATAAAAATATAATATTAAGTTGCTTTATTAATAAGTTGCCTTCTTTTCTTATTTGCTTAGTCAAATCCATAATCTCCGAGCAGCCAACCTCATGACAAAAAATTTAGGAGCAAAAGACTTAAAAAATCGGATCATACAAGAAAAAATTGGAGCAATTATTATAATGCGAAAATTTTAAATTAGATTCCCATATATAATCTACATTTGCACAGTCTTAATACAGATTTCTTTAAATCAATGAAACTATCAAAGAATGATCAAATTAACATCACAGACATATATATAAATTTTATTATAAATTATATTCTAGTACAATATAATTATAATTCTGACTCACATTGCAAAGATTTAATTTAATTTTGCAGATGCTATATAACCAAACTAAAAATTTAAAATCCTATTAAATAACATTTTCTTCTTTTTTTTTTTACAATTAACAAGAAGACAAAATTACAGTTTTTGTTTTGAAATAGAATAGTATGTTGAGAATATTTTTTAAATTCATAAAAAAAGAAAAATAATAAGATGAGTTGCTTTTAAAATAACAGCAGTGTTCCTTATGTTATAGATTGAGAAAGCATAAACATTAGAGTATGTTTGATCTTTGGTTGCTAGCTAGAACGTGCAGAAATATGAGGGGGGATAATATATGAATGATAATTAATTTTATGATTACATTATAGGTTTTTAAATCTAATAAAGCAAGTTTAAAATGAATATTGATTTTTATTTTGTGGGTGGAAAAATATGGTAACAAATAGCTTCTGCAGAGCATGTAATCGCTAATTGGAAATAAGAAAAGAAGTGTGTGTGTGGGGGGGGGGAGTAAAAAAGATTTATATGGGCTAAAAATATTGAATAATTATATTTCTTTACACATTCTAGAATCTCTCAAAGTAAGTTTAAAATGAATATTACATTCATGTGGTTGGAAAAAGAATGGAAATCAGAAGGCTTCCATGAAGTGTTTGATTTACAATAATAGTTAATGGGGTTTCTTTTTATAAACGAATGATATTCGCGACTTTAAAAAAAAACGGAAGAAATCATTTAATATTAGAAACCAGAAAATTAGTTGAAAAATCTTTAAACTTCTGCCCAAAAAAGAAATTTGGCGAAAAAATAAAGAGAAAATAATAAATGTCAAGTTTGAAAAATAGGAGTTTTCTGATAATTTACAGATTAACGGAGCACACTGATGAAAATCAGAGAAACTACGATAAAATAAGAGCAAATCGGCAGCTATGTAATCTTGTCGGAAACCATTTTTTCTGATTGACTGTTGTTGAAATTTTGAGAACTGCTTCCTTCGTTTTTCCTTGACAATCTGATAACCAGAATCGCAATCCATCTGAAACAGAAAAAAAGGCATAAAATAATGAGTCAAATATGTTATTTAATATCTGGAAGCATAAATTGCAGAATTTCAGAGGGCTGCATTACAGCTCAGCATGAACAGTTTAATAAAATGTCTATAATTTATGAGGCTACACAAAACTATTTAGTTCCCCCATCTAGAAAAGTAGAGGACAGAAAATACTACTGCAGATACAGAATAGATGCTGAAATTATAACTAACTAGTAAATCTGCAGATCAGGGGCCTCAACGTTAACTCTGCAAGTCATTTTATATTTATATTTCTTACATAATATCTAATATCTATATATATAAAATTTTTTGTAGATTCAGAAAATATAAATATTGGGTGTGTTTTACATTTTAAATTCATTGTTATGAAAAGCTATTTTCGTCAAGGCGCGGGGTCCCCTGAACCCTCAGTCGTTTCACTAATTTTGAATCCACAAATTCGACATAACAGTTAATAACTGTTAAATTGAACATGACTTCATGCAATGATGTTCTGGAGCCATTTATTCTTGCATTTTTTTTAAAATAAATTGTTTTCTTCAAGGGTGCTCTGCTTCCTGAACCCTTGGATTGACAACTTAAAATGACGTGTAAGGATATACGTGCGCTGTGCGCACATATTCCTTCTCAGCTCAAACTTTTATTGTTAAGAAAATAAAATAAAATCATATATCATCGGATAAAAACTCGCACCGGGCCCCCACTGCCTTAGGCAGCGCAAACTCCTGCGCGCTGCGTGCACATATTCATTCTGAAATCAAACTTTTATTCTTAAGAAAAGAAATTTTTTTAAATTATTTCTCATCGGGTAAAAAGTCGGACCGGGTCCCCACTGCCTTCGGCAGCGCAGTCCCGTGGGTGCGCACAGGTTAAGGGATATGCACCTGCCTATTCCTTCCCCACACTTCAAGTCCCTCCTAATTAACCTACATATACCAATTTTGAACGGTCTAACTCTATTAGCTGAGATGCAACAGCTTTAAAATATTACAGCGCCATCTGGCGGTAGAAATTTCTGTAATCTACTGTTCAATTCCAAATCAACAAAGTATTAAAATGATGTATTACTTATGAAATTATTTTAATTAGTAGCTGAGATACAAAAGAAAACCTAATCAGGACATCCTAAAACATGTAAATCATGTGAAATCTCTAATTCCATACTATGGTAGTCAGTTAATGGAAGTAAAAAGAAAAAGAAATAAAATTATTGAAATTTGAATACCTTAAACATTACTTCGTGTTGGCTGAAAAGCTTTTTTCGGCAGGGGATCCCCTTCTTCGACGGTGCCGACTGCACTCCGTGGCTGGCAGTCTTTCAAAAGTTGATCATCTCTTTTATGGATGTACAGGTGACGCCATATCTCATTTATCTCCGCTGATTCGTGGTCATTTATTACGTCATGATTGTGCGCGATTTCAATGCTTTCTCTGAGATAAGCGTAAGTTTGATTATTGAAATTAGCTAATTTGGTGACAAGAGAATTTGATTATTGAAATTTGCTTTATTGAAATTTGTTTGATTATTGAAATTTGCTAATTGGTGACAAAAAGAGATGATCAACTTTTGAAAGACCGCCAGCCACAGAGTGCAGTCGGCACCGTCGAAGGAGGGGATCCCCTGCCAAAAAAAGCTCTTCTGCCAACACGAAGTAATTTTTAAGGTATTCAAATTTCAATAATTTTAAATATGTATGTTAACTTCGTTAAAAAGTATTTAATCATTATGAAAAAAGAATATTTTTAGACCCCCAAAGCCTATATATACCACGGTAGACGATTAATGTAAGTGAAAAGAAAAAGTATTTTTTTAGTACCTTTAACCCTCTCGCTGCGCATCCCGCGATTTCCACGGGCAACGTAGAAGTAGCAAAATTTGCGCAACCCGCGATTATCGCGGGGATGTGTTTTTGCCGTCTATTTAAGTGTGCTCTTTCCCCGTTCATGGTTTCATTTCGGCTTTTTTGTAATGTTTAATTGTTTATTTAGATGTCGACTAACAGATGGCGTTAGTTGTCCACGTTTCTGCGAAATATAAAAAGAATTTTTTTTAGCATTTTGCGCGCGCTTTTCAGAGCTCAAAGATGTCTGGCAGGAAGCGTTTCGCGAGTGATATGACCTATGTTCCTGACGATATTTCCGACACTGACAGTAGTTCTGACTCTGATTCCGAGTATATTGATGATATTTATAGCGGAACTGATGAAAATTTCGAGGATTGCGAGGTCGGACTTTGCCTCGAGCCTTGTTTCGAAATTTATCATACAAAACTTCATTTCTAATAAATGTTTTGTAAGTATTTTGCATATTTTCATTAGTATATACTTTTTACCTTTGTATTTTATAAAATAAATCATAATTTAACCAAAATTGATTTTCAAAATTTTGCTTTTATATCATTATTCTTCAATTTCAATATTCTGACAACTTTTTTCTATGATCTAATTCTATATTGAAAAAAAAACTCTTTTACAAAAAATTTTTGTATATTTTAAGCCTAAAATATATGTAGATTTGAAATATGTAATAAAAAAAATACGCAATTTTTGAACCTATTTTGATAAAAAAAAATACGCAGCGAGAGGGTTAAATGTATTTCATTGCTATGGAAACTCCTATCGTCTTTTGAGAGATAGATTACGTGTTAGAGTAAAATTTAATTTGCAATTAAAATGTAACTTATTTGTTTATTAACCAAAATTGATGAGATTTGAACTGCAGGTTGGTCTTGTGCTGCATAGGTTGTATATTAAGTGTTGTGTGCGAAAAAGAAAATTTTGAAATTTGCAATTTTTAATCCAAGTTCAAGATCATGTGACATTAATGATTTCCAGATGTTTTGTTTCAGTTAAAGACAGCGGAGAAAATAGTCTGCTGAGTGCTGATAGAATGCCTCTTTTTAAGCAATTAGCCGTGGATTCTTGGTCATTTTTCGATCGACATGGGTCGACGTTTTAATTAATTTCTCCAAAACTAATTAAAATTTTTAAATGCTGTTTAGGGAAGGCTCCTGAGCATCCGTATGTCAATTTTTGTACTTCTGCGTTCAATAAGGGCTGAACATACAGAAGGACAGACAGACCTTTTCTTTTATTATAGATTTCTGCAAAGCATATCAACAAATCTTTCGAACGATTCTTTTAATAAAAGAAAGGACTTACAAATAGTACGCTTAAAAACATACAGGATATTTCATGTCTGTGTATTTATAAATTCTCAGAAAAAAATTAGAATGCTCCAAAGATGTGTAAAAAAAAAGTGTTTTTTTCCCCTCTCGATAGATTTTAGGAATATGCCCAGAAGGGGGGGGGGGCTTGCATTAACTGACGAGAGGGCCTGTGCCTTCGGTCCTCCAGAAAGTATACAGCTGGCATTTTTAGATGAGGAAAATTGATAGGGGGCCAAATGTCGGATCTCTCCCCCCCCCCCAATCAAAATTTCATGCTACGCCCATAAGATTACCGTATATACTCATGCAATAAGTCAACACCTAAAGTTCAAAAAAGGAACTTGGATAACACCAGTATTTTAGATTTCTTTCCCTTATTTAATCACAATAAATTTTATGATTATACAAGGTAAAGAAATCAAATTTAAAATACTATTGTAAACCTCTCAATTTAAGGAGTTGACTTATACGAGAGTATATAAAGTAAATCTGCACAAAATCTTATTTTGCCTAGTTCTCACCTACACTAAAAAAAATAAAAGGGGTTTTACGTTTTGCCACCAAAAATCAATTGTATAAAAAACTGCCTTCTAAACCAATTTAGGATCTTACCATATAAAAATAAAATGTCATTCATTAGAAAAATATAAAAATTTACTGTACATAAAAGTTTTTACAACTTTTAAATTTTACTGTAACATAAAAGGCAGCTTTCATAAAAAGTCTTTTTTTTTTTTTTTTTTTTTTTTTTTTTTTACAACAGCTAAATATTTACAAATAAAATTGCTAAATATTTACAAATAAAATTGAACTCTTATAATTTCTTAAAGAGCCTTCTATAATTTTATCAAATTTAAGTAAAACAGCATTAAAAAAAAAAAAAAAAAAAAAAAAAAAAAATGTGCTAGTATAAATTGCAATGTGTACGGGAACGGCTGACATGCAGACACAAAACAAGAGAGCGAGCAGAACAAAAATTTATAAAAGACTTGCTCTTGAACCTATTTTAAGTTTCACAATTTAAAATGGCATGCCATTCATTTTACATGCATGCATGATGACAATTTTTACTGTATAATATTGCAAAAGCATCTATAATACTCAAATGTTACCAAAACATTATAGGTCTTATCCCCGTTTTAGAACTAACAACATCTTCCTCGCTCATGAGAATTTGAAATGTTGAAAATTTAAAATATTACAGCGCCATCTGTCAGTAGATATTTCTGTAGTCTACTGTTCGATTCCAAATCAACAAAGCTTTCAAATGATGTATTACTTATGAAATTATTTTAATTAGTAGCTGAGATACAAAAGAAAACCTAATCTGGGCACCTCAAAACGTGTAAATTGGCTGAAATCTCAAATTCCACTTTCGATAATACAAAAGTACTTTAAAATATCTTTCGAATGATGTATTAAAAACAGGGTTGGGTTTCTTCCGGAAGAAACCAGTTTCTTCCAGGACAGTGGAAGAAACTGGGAGAAATGGAAGAACTAGAAGAAACTAACCAGAAGACAAAACAGATGTTCAAAATTAAAATTTATGAATTATATAAAGTCAAAGCATAAATATAATGTCAAATCTAAACTATAAACCTAAACCAATTAGGGGCCCACCAGCGGCCGAGCGGTTCTGCGCTCAAAGCTGGTAGATGGGAGGTGCCGGGTTCGATCCCAGGTCGCGCTCATCGACCTAGCCGTTCGGAGTTTTCCGTGGTTTCCTCCGAAACTTGCGTAAATACGGGCTAGGACCCCTTAGAAAGACCCCCACGGAGGGCATTCCCCCTCTAGGCCTAGGACACATCAGGAGTCAATCGGCCTTAAATCCTACAACCAACCAACCAACCTAAACCAATTAATATTAAAAATATTTTTAGAAAAATAAGTTATTTGATAACAAACACTAAATATATACAGATATATACTGGTGATGGGTTTTTACTTTTCAATGCTAATATTTTTAGAATTTTTTGCATAAAGACTATCTCATATTATTATACCTTCAAAAAGTACAAGTGATAATAATTATGGAATTTTTATCCATAATAATTGCGATTTTTTTTTTTTTTTTTTTTTTTTTAAGGATGCAATTTTTTGTATAAACTCGAAGCAGGTACCCAATGAACTTTATCAATAAGTAAGATACCTACTTTTAAACTTTCCTGCAAGTTCTCTAGGATTAAAAAAAAAAAAAAAAATCCATAGTTTGTATTTATCTATTTTAAGTTGAAAAATTATTAAACTATAAAACTACTGAAAAACTTTTCATTTGTTTTACAGTCATAAAATATTTCTTCAATATTAATAAAACTAATCTATCACATTCATATATGATGGTAAATAATTTAAGCATATTCAAATACTAGGTACCTATAAAATGTAAACTAACATATTTAAAAAATACGAAACAAAATATTTTTGAAAGTTCGGAAATAATATTCATCACTGATTAATTTTGTTAAAAATTGATGTAATAGCGGTTTGTTTTAAGCACTAGTCTGTATGAATTGCAGGATAATAAATGCAAGAATGTTATTCTCTCCCCAATTGTGTTTCAAAAAAAGGATTAAACGAAAAATTTGATTAAAAAAAAAAAGTAAAAATGTGAATTTTTTTGAAATATGAGATATAAATTTCTTTTACATTAAAAAATCAATTACGGATTGGAAGGATTTGACGATTATAAACCTTTGGCCGACAACCAGCTACGCATTTCTACATAATATTCTGTGACTTGCCAATGAATATTATATGAGAAATGCCAAGCTGGTCATCGGCCAGAGTAGCTTAATCATTAAGCTACCATTAATAATGGTAGAGCAACCTCCTGTTAAGTAGCAAGCCCAGGTTCGATTCCCGGCTCTGGCATTTTTCCCATAGTTGGTTTAAAAATCAACCGTACACTCCACTTTTATCTAAATAAAATAAAATATTTTTTAAAAATTAAGGTACTTACATATTAACTACTTGCCAACGGGGTATCGCTTTAAAATTACAAAATCTGCTTATGTGGTCCACAGACGTTCAAACATATTATCTGAAAAAAAATAAAAAAAATATCCACAGATTACATTTAAATACATTGAAGCATCGATAATCCGGCATTGGTAGTTAGTAGCAGGGGGTGAAACCACCTAGCATGCAAAAACCATGAAAACTGATAATTGCATTCAAATAAGGAAGATTTAATAATGAAATATCATATGGCTACCTATATTAAATGATATTTGGAGAGTTCTTAATACATTAAAAGGCAAATTAAAAATTCCAAATAAGAAATTTCTGTAAAAACAAAATAATTTACATGAAAATCAGAAACAGCAAAAATTTCAAAAAACCTGAATTCGGTAGGCCCTGAAAAGTTTCATCCCTGTAATAGACGTTGCCAGATTACTGATTTTTCTGGGTTACAGGTGTTCAGAAAATAAATGTCATGAAATCACCAATCAATAAAAGCATCTAAAGGAAAATTTCTTTAAAATATTTTTAAAAAAATGTGCACAAATCCCTATCAAAAACTTTAATAATTACCTAATGTTTGAAATGAGTTAAAAAATTTTAATTTATAATTATAAAACAGCAATGAAGTTCATTAAGTTTTGGTCAAATAATAATAAATAAAATTAAAACTAATTTAATAACATGTAAGATCAGGAATTTGCAAAGTGTTACATACATTCTATGAAATATGTCAGTCAATTTCATTTGTTTTCTTATTTTCTGTTTTTCAGGTTGTACTTGATTGATTACATGCATGTTGAATAACATATTAAGATATATCTGTTATTGTTACAAGAAAATCTGTTATTGTTACAATATTACAAGAAAGAGAGGATGTTATTTATTTATTTATTTTAATCACCTATCTTCTTTTTACACATATTTAAAAAAAAAAAAAAAACAGTTTAATCTGCCGGTTTTATTCAAATTAATAAAATTATAATAACTAGTAATAATAAAGGATGCAAAATAGCAACTTCATTAATCCGTGCGTAAATAACAAAACAATTACAGCAGATCATTTCAAACTTGTCAAAATATTATTCAGAATATTCATATTTGAGAAAAGCAAAATAATTGCAAGCAAAATAATACAGAAGTATTTTATTAATTTCATTTTAAAAGGAAAAAATAAATTGCTTATTCTACTTAAGCCTACATTGCCGAAAGAAAAGAATTGTTCCATGCTGTATTGAAATTTAACTAATGTTACATAAATTTAAATAGGCTATAACTAAAAATTCTACAATATACACATATATATACAAAGAAAAAGAAAGAAAGAAATCTATTAAATATTACTTACTTTTATCAAAAAAGTTGAATTGAAAACATATCCATCCGTCGAAGAGGTTGTTTATTTACAATTCTAAGCCAAGATGGCGGCTTGTCTCTGATTGGCTGAATGGCAATTGCCATTCTTCGGTGTGATGTATATCGACATTGTTTTTTTTCCCCGTGCGTTCACAAAATTTAAAGCATTAATTATCTGTTTTCTATTTTATGAATTTAATAAAAAAGGAAAAATGAGCTAAAAGCCTAATATAAAACTTTTATGAACTTTACATTTTGCATTTAGAGAAAGTAAAAAAAATTCCAGCCTTTTTTTACTTTCTTCTATATGTAATATAGAGAAAGTATTGGATTCGTGAAAATTTTCGACCTCCGTTTTATGATGGATTTACACGTTTAGGGATGTCCTGAACACGAATTGATAGTTTTTAGAAAATGTCTGTCTGTGTGTGTGTGTATCACGAATTTTGTGTCCACTGTATCTCACGTACCAATAAATGAAATTTAACCAAACTTGGTATTTAGTTGCACCCTGACTGGTTCTGATTAGATTTGGGGATCAATCGCTCAACAGGTGGCGCTGTGATCGTTTTTTTTTTTTTTTTTTTTTTTTTTTTTTTTTTGTAAACTTTTAACATGGCAGTATAGGACAAAATTTCGTATAAATGTACATAATGAGAGTTATTCTTAACTTGTAATTGCAAAATTAATATGAATTAATAATAATAGTAGTAGTTAACTAGGAAAAACATTTTGTGCATGAGGGGACGTCGCTTAATCCCTGGGAGAAGTACCCCCCCCCCCTCCCGGGGGGGGTCAATTTTCAAGATGGGTATCTTTCGAAAT
Organism: Salticus scenicus; assembly: GCA_963930645.1. Taxonomy (NCBI): domain Eukaryota; kingdom Metazoa; phylum Arthropoda; class Arachnida; order Araneae; family Salticidae; genus Salticus; species Salticus scenicus. The sequence continues at coordinate 148,880,814 of OZ005662.1, forward strand.
GTCTCGTCAATACCTTTAAAACGAATGGTTGAATTATACATATGTGATAATTTAAAACAAAGTTATCGTTTTTTCTTACTTTTAACGAAAAAAAAACTTAGAAAAAAAATCGTATTTTTTTTTTTCTTAAATATTATTATTGAGTGAATTTGTATAGGAAAATATAAAAGAAAGTCTTGTGGTGGCCACAACATACTAGTTTATACTGGTTTCAAAATTTCCAGCATATTTTCATACTGGGTTCAAAATTTCCAGTATATTTTCATACTGGTTTCAAAATTTCCCTAATGTTCGAAAACTGGTATCAAAATTTCCAGTATGTTTTCATACCGGTTCCAAAATTTCCAGTATAATTCCATACTGGTTTTGAAATTTCCAGTATGGTTTCATACTGGCTTCAAAATTTCTGGTATGGTTCCATACTAGTTTTGAAATTTCCTGTATGATCCCATTACTGGTTTTGATATTTCCAGTATAGTTTTATACTGGATTTAAAATTTCCAGTAAGTTTTTACTGGTTCTAGTATGATTTTGATACTGTTATTATGAAATTTTTCCAATTTAGTTTATGTCAAAAATTATTAAAATTTATGGAGGATTATAGGAACATTATGCTTTTAGTAACATAATCAAACTTACTGATATTATTTAATTTTGAAGTTGAAATGCTTAGCACATTCATCGCCGCGTCACCCATATGTTGGTGACGGGTATGCTTCCGTGGGATCAAGTTTTTCAGTTGGATTTTTTAAAAGAATTTAATTCAATAAGCACTAAAATATAAATATAGAATGTACAATATATAATTAATAAAAACATATCCATTATACTACACTTTCTATTAATTTATATTTAGAATAACATATTACATTATACTATGAAATTTTATTCATCACTTTCTTTAAAATCACCACTTCGTCATCGCTGATCAACACGTGCCTTATTACAAAAGCTATAGTAATTACAATTTCTCACTTTTGATACAACCCCTTAAGACTTTGAGAAAAATGCTAGAATTTTCAAATTGCAATAACCCAGTGAAATTTTCACTTAAAAACATGTTTTTTTTTTTTCCCTTAGATTGAAGAGAATATTTTTCTAAATATAAGACATATGACAGGAGGGGCCGTATAAAAATTAAATTTCGTATTTAATATGTATACAGCCCCCTGAAAAACAACAACAACAACAACAAAAAAAGCCATATCTGAAATCTACCCTTAATTTGCACCATTTTGTAATTGGAAGTATGTTTCTATCTTTCTTAGTTTACGAGATAATCACTGTAACATCTATTTTAAATCACCCGGTATAACAATATACGAAGTTCAAAAAAAGTCATAGAAAAAAATGTTCCTCAATTTCAACTAATATAAAAATATAAAAGCCATATGGTATCACGAAAGCGTCTAATGTATTCATATTCATAAATGTGACGTAATTAGTCAATGATTTTAGTTCGTCATCATAATATAGGTATGGGAAACTTAGGTAATCGGGGAAATTTTCGACCTCGTTTCCTTTTTACTTTTTTACACGTTTTCAGGTGTGAGGAATGGTATCCGTCTGTAAGGTGTCCTTTATTTGTTAGTCTGTCAGTGTGTTAGTCCGTTAGTTAGTTTGTTAGTCTGTGTACACGATATCTGCAGAATAAATAGTCGCAGAGGAGCCAGATCAGTTTTAAAATATCACTTTTGACACTGGCAAGAACCCTATCAATTTGTAATATTCGAATTGAAAAGCTTCGTAAGTTATTAGAAATTTACGATTTTCTTAACGTGGGAGAATAGGGCAAAATTTCACTTAAACGTGCAAATGGAAAATATTTACTGTACAAATGTCAGACCAGTTTTAAAATATCACGTTTAATGCCGGAATGAACATCATTAACTACAAACATGCAAATTTAAAAATTTCGCAAGTTATTGGAAATTTGCGAATTTCTTAACACAGCAGAATAGGGCAAAATTTCACATAAACGTCAATTTTGAGGGATATTTTCACCTTAAAGATGTCAGACAACTTTTGAAATATTATTTAGAATATTGGCATGATTATCATTAATTATGAATTTTCCAATATAAAAATTTCGTAATTTATTGAAATTTACGAATTTCATAACATAGCAGAATAGGGCAAAATTTCATATAAACGTCAATCTTGAAGGAAATTTTCATCATAAAGATGTCAGACCACTTTTAAAATATTATTTAGGAAACTGGCATGAATATCATAGACTATGAATTTTCCAATTTAAAAAAAATTGTAAGTTATTTGGAATTTTCAATTTACTTAACATTGCAGAATAGGGCAAAATTGGGCATAAATGTCCATTTTCAGAATCATAAATATATGAGGCAACTTCAAAATAACATTTATGATACTTGTTTGAACACCATTGACTACAAATATTCTAAAAGGAAGATTTCTTACAATAAGTTATTCGTAATTTCAGATTTTATCAATATAACAAAATTGAAAAAATTCCATATAAATATGCATTTTGAGGATTGTTGCTTTGGAAATAGTAGTATGAAAACTAAACTACGAAATTGACTCTAATAAAATAAATTAATAGATTAGAAAAAGATAAATATATATCGAAGTGAATGGTAGATAGCCTATTAGATGGGGATTTCGTTCTGCCACTGTGTCAAGTGTTTGGCCAAATTCATTTATCTCAACATGATTATAATATGTTCTGCACAACAAATCAGTAGAACATATATACTATGATGGAGAACTGAGCAGTGTCCACCTATGCCTCCTAGTTTATTAGCACATTTACATTTTAAATACATTAAATAAGCATACAGATCATTAAAACTCTTTCTGCTGAATATTTTATATTTGAAAAAATAATTGAAATAAAATACGTTTCGTTTTTAAATAATGTAATATATCTTATTTGTGAATAATAAAAATATCAAAAATACTAAAATAAAACTTCTAACTGAATTTCATACTTTTTGTTTATAAGGTTTCACTAATCTATTAAGGGAAAATGTATCGTATTTTTATAATGTATTTCATGAATTAATCCTATTACAATTTTTGAAAGTTGGAGAAAATGAATTTTCTTTTTAACACAGTGATGCAATTAAAAAGATTAGAATAAAATAAATTATTCATCTGTTTTCTCTAAATAGTGGAGTTTGAATGTTTATTTTAGATATAATCAGTAATAAACACATGATGTGTTTTATATTATTTTACACTTTAATCTCCGGGAATTTAAAAAAGAAACCTATAAAAATAGGTTTTTCATATTAAAGACGAGTTGGAAATGGATTAGAAATTACTTTATCTTGAATAAATAATATTTTCATTACTTTAATAGATTAAGATGAATAAAAATTTCAAATAATACTTACTATATGTAGGTATCTCGAAATTAATAGAAAGTAGTGCTGCGAAAAGTAATAAGCTAAAATTAATAAAACTATTTAGTTTTTTTATAAATATAGTTAATCCTGAGAATAATATATTAGAAAGTATATAAATGAGTAAAAAATTTATTAATACTGATAATATATATATATATATATATATATATATATATATATATATATATATATGTATACATATATTCATATATTCATACATACATACTTTCGTTTTCTTTTTTTCATGCGTATATCATATAAAAACTTTTAAAGAGATTTTATTTTCTTTTGCAAGCAATATATGATGAAATTTAATTAAAAATATTCGAAAATACAAACATTTAAGAAAAATAAAACACTTTTCTGTGTGTTGTTCTTCAATTAATTCCCTGCTATTCATAAAAACTTGTACCAAATTTCATGAAAAATGATTACATAACATATCGAAATTACTTTTTGTAACCCTGTAAGGGAATTACCAATTCTATGCCCACACTTCTCCACTGAAAAGCATTCTTTTAAAATTCTGATAAAATTTCATTATATTTAACGAGGTAAGCATGTGAAAATACACTTTTAAGAAATAACGACTGTAGACCGTAATAGTTCGAAATTCTTTTATGTATCCCAGAAAAGGAGCCAAAGTAGTTATTTACACTAAAAAAAAAATACACCTATTTAATTAATTATAACTAATTAATATTTCAACCTGATTTGACATCATTTGGATGATACAGTACGTCACCGGAATTCTTTTGTGGGGCCCCGTAAATAAATTATTTAGTCTATACATATCCTTTTCAAGGGCAAACATGCTTTTAAGCATCTTTATAATGTATGACAATTCCATTACGTTGAATACAGCTTAAACGCACAAAAATGCGCTTAATAAAATATTTTTCATATGCTCTAATGTCACGATATTCTTTTGTGTGTCTCCGCAAACGAACCATACACATGTATAAACCAGTAAAAACTATTCAGCTTATTCTAAGCCTTTCATGAGTAATTGTTCGAAACTTGACGTAATTTGGCAGATTACTTTACATTGTCAGAATACTTTTATATGGTCCTGTAATTAGTAAGCCTCAGAGCACATATTCTTCAGAAAACACAAGTTTAAGCATGTCAGTAAAGTACGCTAATTTAATTTTGTTGATAGCAAATTGTCAGAATGCATCTAAACGAAATTCTCCTCATATATTGTAATGATAAGAATTTTTAAGTGTCCCTGTACACATGAAAAATATAGACATGAAAAATGTAGACATACAAATTATATAGCTATTTTTACACAGAGCCTGAATGTGTGTGCCAATATGCAAGTCAATGGGAGCATTTTTGTGTCCGCTATTGCAGTACATTCAAATTTTGCCCATAGGCTGTAATGATAAGAAAAAAATTGGTCTGTCCCTGTACACAAACTACAAATGGAATACACACCCAAAACTATACAGCTGATTCCGTGGGGCACATGAACGTGTGTACGAAATTATAAGTCAATAGCTTGATTTTTGCGGTGGTTATCGCGGTACATACAAATTCTTTCCATAGGCCATAATGATACGAAAAACTTTGGCGTGTCCCTGTACACGAACTGCAAATGGTATACACACTTAAAACTATACAGCTGGTTCCGTTGTACTCATGCATATGTGTACCAAATTGCAAGTCAATAACTTGATTTTTGCCGCCACTATCGCGCGACACGCAGGCAGGCGGGCAGACACACAAACGGAATCCGAAATCCTTTTGAGACTCAACAGAGGGCCTCCACTGACGTTTCGTCAAAAATTGCAAGTCAATAGCTTGATTTTTGTGGCGGTTATCGCGGTATATACAAATTCTTCCCATAGGTCGTAATAATAGGAAAAAATGTCCCTGTACGTCGTGTAAACGAACTACAAATGGAATACACACCTAAAACGCTACAGCTAATTCCGTTGGGCTCTTGTATATGTGTACTAAATTGCAAGTGAATAGCGTGATATACATACAAATTCTTCTCAGATGCCGTAATGATAAGAAAAAATTTTGCGTGTCCCTATACGCGAACTACAATGGAATACACACTCAAAACTATACATCTTATTCCTTGGGGCACATGAACATGTTTACCAAATTACAAGTCAATAGCGTTATTTTTGCGGCTGATATCGCGCGACAGGCAAGAACACGGAGAAGCACACAGACGGAACCCAAAACCGTTTTGAGTCTCAACAGAGGGCCTCCACTGACGTTTCGGCAATGAAACTATTAAATTAAAGTTAAAAATGTTTAAAAATTAGATAAGTATTTAAAAATATTATTACAATTACAAAATTTAGTTATTTATTATGAATAAAAACCCATAAAGAAGAACACACGAAAAATACATTAAGAATTAATCTTGTAAAGTGACCTATTTATTAATTCTGCATAAAAAAAATTGGGGTTATTAAAATACTTCATGTTTGTTTTTATTGCTATTTAATAAATTTTTATAACAAAATTTAATACCATCCAATATATTATTAACTCAAATTTATTGAGTAAACATTCCAGTAAAGCCCATCGTATTTGCAGTAAAATATTATAAATTTTATAAACAAACAACATAAATATGCATAAAATACACTATTTTTTTTTTTTTTTGTGAGTTTTCGTACATTTAATTATCAGTAATGAATTCAAATCTTTTCAATAGAATCTTTTTTAGAATAATTTTAAATTCTTGAAAGTTCAAATATTGAATAGTACAAGGCAAATACTAAACAGTTTTATGATCACTTTAATTCTTAATTTCACACACGTATACAAGGTTATTATAGAAAAGAAAAAAACTACCCCGGTATATGAGACCACAGCTACCATATCAGCTACCATATATTCCGAGAAACTGAATAAAAATTTGGTGGAAGGTATTTTGAGGTATGCACTCAAGAATCATATAAACTGTAACAGTTACGGTTACAGTGACAAAATTTCGAAAATCTCAAATGGCAACACCTACTTTTTTTACTGGAATGGGATCTATATACCAAAAAACCATAAATATCATTAAAACGGTGTCTGTAGCACGAAATTTGCCAGCGCTAGAAGAAAAGAGAAAACAACTATGATGTGCTTACCAGAGATAGACTAATGATGTCGCATTTCCCACTGAGTCTTCGGCTCTGACTAAAGTCTACTGATTCTGCTTCGAAACGAGAAGAAGAGACCATGTTATCCTTAATTTAGTGTAAGGCTACTGAATAAGGGCTATAATTTCGTGGTTAGTCGTAAGATACCGTCATGGCTGATGTCATCTTACTAGGTGGAAAATAAGGCCTTTATACATATATTAAACATAATAAGAGTAGTCTCTTATATCATTTCCTAAAAACAAAAAAATATATATTTAAACATGAGTAAAAATTAACTTTAAAGCTGGTTCTCTGGATATCGCCTGCCCGAGCCAAATTCGGGATAAGCCGGAAGGGGTTTAATCTAGAAGTACTGACTAATTAAAATATTGAAGCAAAGTAATACATGAAGCTATTAAATTAAAGCTAAAAATCATTTAAAAAATAGCTTACGTATTTAAAAATAATATTACAAATACAAAATTTACTTAATTTATCATGAATAAAAACCCATAAAAAAGAACACACAAAAAATACATTAAGAATTAATCTTGTAAAGCGACCAATATTATTAATTCTGCATAAAAAAAAATAAACAAAAATAGGGGTTATTAAAATACTTCATGTTTGTTTTTATTGCTATTTAATAATTTTTTATAACAAAATTTAATACCATCCAATATATTATTAACTAAAATTTATTGAGTAAATCTTCCAGTAAAGCCCATCGTAATTTGCAGTAAAATATTATATATTTTATAAACAAACAACATAAATATGTATAAAATACACTTTTTTTTTTTTTTTTTTTTTTTTTATTTTAGTGAGTTTTCGTATATTTAATTATCAGTAATGAATTGGAATCTTTTCAATAGAATCTTTTCAAAAATAATTTTTAAATTCTTTAAAGTTCAAATATGGAAGAGTACAAGGCAAATACTAAACAATTTTATGATTTTTTAGCACATGTTTACCTTATATCTGATAATATCTAATAGATTTTATAAAAAATTGTTTTAAGTAGCAAAATATATCTTCTTTAGTGTAATTTTTTTTTTTTTTTTTTTTTTTTTTTTTTTTTTAATTACAGCATGCATATTTAATAGTTTACTTTTATAATTTCAATACTTTATTTAAGAAATACTGTAATGCCTTATAAGACATATTTAGACATTTTAAATCAAAATTTTGTATATTTCGATACGTTATACATAACATCCACATATATAAATATTCTGAGGTATATGAATATTGCTTTCATAGTGTTATGTACATCGAGTTTTTATTTTAAAAGAATTTTAAAGAAACAAAATTCAGTAAATGATAATAATAATAATAAAACATATTTTGTTTTATGCATTAACTTTCGCTCCAAATGCAATATTTAGAAAGCATAAGAAAAATCCCATTTTCAACGTAAAAATTCTATTTTACATCTAAAATAATTCTAAGTACATAAAATATTTATGTAAACATGGTGATAAAAATTGAATAATTTATCTTTATTTCCATATAGAAACACATTTAGAATATATTATTTCCGAACTCTTTGTCTGCTTCGTATAATCCAAGGAAACACGTAAAACTAATTCATATACAGTTTACTATAACATTACTTTGAGCTTGTAAAAACGCGTAAATCACATTAAAATAGATCATGCACATCATAGCACAAATTTAAATATATAAGAAATATATGACCCTATTGCATATTTTGCATTAAAAAGAATGAAGGATTTTAAATATTCGAACTCTAAACAGAAATTTAATTTCTCACTAAATACATTATTTTAGGCTACGAATCGAATGAAATGTTTATATAACTTTTATATGTATCAGATTTTAGAAATTTGATTTGTAATATATAGATACACATATGTTTGTGAAAATTGTAACACCATGAAGGAATTGACATAACTTAATGAAATTTAATGCACAAACGACTGGTATTGATGCAAATAAATGATTAAATTTTCAGAAAAAAAAGAAAGAAACAGAAAAAAATAAATGTCCGAAATCTGTATTTTGTGTAGTCACCATGCATTGCAATAACCGCTTCTATACGACGTGGTATACAGGTTGATTCAAAATTAGTGTGACCAATTTTCATAGCACGTAACTATTTATGGTAAACTTTAATCGCTTTACCGCCGGTTTTATTTTAAAAGTGAGACGTTTAAATTACCAGTCTAGCTATTTTTATTAGTGGGAGTAAATTATGGCTTCGAAATTAGATCCTCAAACCCGAAACGAAATTTTAAAGCTTTTGAAGGATGTTTGCTCAAACTCTGTTATAAATAAAGCATTTAAAAATCAAAAAAGATATTTTTCTAATGAATTACTATCTAAACTTTGAAAATAAATAAAATTTGGCTGGTAATAAAAAGCTCCATGGAAAAAATGTCGAAGGAAGCAAGTGCTTGGTGAAAAACAGAAAAAGAAGCAGAAAAGACTTATCGCTGTAGAAAATTCACTGCCTCAGAGAACTTTAGCAAAAAGAAACTACGGGTATCGCAATCGACAATTTGTCGTCAGATAAAGAAAATTGACTATAAAAAAGTGAATAAACCAGTCTGTCATCAAATGTCTGCAAAGACCGTAAAAAAAGTAAGAAAATGTTCTTGGCCTCTGTATTTAATGTTACGCAAAGGTAGATACAAAAAATGGATAGCATCAGATGAAGCACTGTTTTATCTGTCATCCACAACTGACAAAACGAAGATACAATATATTTCAGCCGAAAAGCGTCGCAAAGATGCAACTGTTTTGCAAAAGGCAAGTTGGCCGCCATGTTGTATGGTATGGATGGGAATGTCCTTCCAAGGATTAACAAAACCATTTTTTTGTAGAACCAAAGGCTAAAATTGATGCTAAATGCGATCAGAATAAAGTTTTGAAGCACATGATCAAAGAAAGTAAACATCTTTAACCCCAAGGAAACTTTTTTTTTACCAAGATTCTGTACCAAGTCATACTGCAAAATCAACTATAAAAGGGCTAAAAAATAAAAATAAAATATATATATATATATATTTTCCTTCTGAGAAATGGCTACCATTATTACCTAACTGTGCTCTTTGCGATTATTTTTTATGGGGATACTTAAAAAAAAAAATTAAGTAGACATAAAGTAAGAACACTTCAAGAGCTTCAAAAAGCAATCGAAGAGGAAGTTGGAAAAATGCCCCTAAAAATGGTCGAAAAAGCTCTTTTGGCTTGGCCTAAAGATTTACGTAAAATGTACTATGCTAAAGGAAACTACACTGAAAATTTCAGGTAAATAACTTAATTCAATAAAAATTTCTGACGCTTTGAAATTGGTCACACTTATTTCGAATCAACCTGTACAGTCAAACAAATTTTGAATTTCTACCTAAAGAAGAGTACATCATATTATTTGTATACCTACCAATTGTTCATCTGTAGAAGCTGTAGGACGCTGATCACAAACGAGACGCCAATCAACGAAATCCCACATGTTCAATAGGTGACATTGTAGAGAATAAGCGGATGCCATATTCTCAATTTTAGATCTTAACTCCTAGGTCTTAGACCTCACTAGATCTTAAATATGAACTTAGGTTAACTTAATTAATTTATGAGCATGAAACTTGAATCTTGCTTATTTAACTTTAAGTTGAAGCTGAAACTGAAATACTTAAGTAAACTATGAAGAGAAGACAAAGTCAGATTTAATAAAATAAATGAGCTTTTATTTGAGCTTAATAGAAAAAGGTGGGCGTTGGACTTTATATTTAATATCTTTATAAGTTTAAATGGGCAGCCTTCACAAATACTTTAACTATCAATAGATACTCACAATTAATCTCAACTACTTTATTTAAATTCATTAGCTTTTACTGCTGCTACTAGTCTTTCGTACTCGGGAGGATTCCCTATACCACGGTACTACTCGACAGCCATCATCTAATACACTACTCTAAGCAGCTAACTCAGCAGCCTACCTTCTATTCGACTACCATTCCTCTAACTAACTCACTACCATCCTCTCTCTCTCCAACTAACTTTCAACTAACTTCCTCCAACTCACTCTCTTACTCTCCTTCCAACTAACTCCCAAAAGCAATCTTCCTTCTCCTTTTATATCAATCACTTTCAAAAGTACTTTATAAAATTAACATATCGCAGATTACAATTTCATTTTAGGATGAGAACTAACTCTATTACTCTACTGAATCCTAAATTCTTCGCATTCATGTTTTACTCGCAAAGTGCGAATTTTAATCGTAGCACTTTGCTAGACCTCACAGTTCCTCCCCAAAAGAGAAATTTTTACTTAAAAAATCCCAACGGGTTTTTACCCGTGAAAATTTTAAAGTTAATTTAAAACAATGCTATGTTAATTGAAAAATAGCCGCAGTTACTTACTGCTAAAATTGAACTGCATAAGACTTTAGAAAAAAAAAGAGGGGGGAAACTTAAATTAGACTGCCCAAGAATAACTATTTGCTTTTAAAATGTAATGAGGAAAAAAAATTTAAGAGTACAGGGCCAAAAAACCGGACACTTAGCTTTTTAAAAATGTTTCTTATTATGCTCAATCTAAGTCGCTTTATACCGGAAAACCGTTTGTACTCAATTTAGTTAACTAGAAGTCCAACGTATTTACAGCGGGGAAATACTGTCATCTTTCCTTACATGGAAAGGAGAAAAAATTCATTAATTAAAAAAAAATTAGTACAAAATGGATCGCTTAAACAGAAAATGCGATCATTCATCATTCAATTTAACTTGTGTAAAATGATAGCAAAAAAGAAAGTCTTTATTTCAGATGTTCATCAAAAAAAAGTTTGCAGTTTTCTAGTAGATTTATCTCTAAAATGTTATCCACTGCTGGCGCGCTTCCAAAAAAACATCTTTTACTTCAGAAAAGAAAAACGCTGGCACCTTCTAATTCAGAGATCCAAAGTCTTTGGCAAACGTCCAAAAATTACCTCCTTTAGCATCAAAAGTAACATTTGTAGAAATCAGCCTGGATTTTCAGCTAAACGACTGTACTTCGGATTAAGAGTCAGGATAAGCAACTGGACCCCAGAATTTCTAAAATTAAAACTCTTTTTAACGTATATATCAAAAATAGACGTGAACTACACTTTTATATAGATAAATGACATAATTTTATAGATAAGCAATATACCAGCTAGCTATTTGCATACGGAAAAAAACTAAATTGTTAGTGGATTAAGGTTAATTGTTAAACGCGAATTTACATGCAAAATAGCTTAAAAAAATTCTCTTTTTACCCCATATTAATATATACATACATAGAACTCTTAGTGAAAATTCAAGAGTTTAAAAAATAAGAAAAATTCATTTTATACAATTTACGACATTTAGAAAAACATAGATAAGGATACAAAATATTTCAAAAAGTTTTCAAAACTGCAGTTGATGGCTGGGAAATAAAAAGATTCATGTACATACATATAGATCATTTACAAAACTATAGAGCAAAATGTTTATACACTTATAAAATTTCATTTTATACAATTTATAAGACATTTAGAGAAATATAGATAATGAATATATACAAATGTTGAAAAAGTTCTCAAAACTGCCGTTGTTGGCTAGGAAATAGAAAAGCATTAGAGTATATACATATAGATCATGTCAAAACTAAGAGAAAATTTATATACAAAAAGGTAAGAAAATTTATCGTACTAATCACTGCAGGTGATGGCTAAAACAGAAAACATTTAAGTACATACATATAGATCATTCGAAAAACGAAAGGGGGGAAATTTATATACAAATGTTCAAAAAGGTTTTTTACCAAAAACTGCCGGTGTTGGCTAGGAATAAAAAAAACATTAACGTACATACATATATATTATATACAGAAAAAAATGTATGACATGTAAATGATACATGAAATTTCCGAAATTGAAAGTTCATGCTCCAAGTTTAAATTTTGACTTTTGATTTTTTAGAAAGTTCATTTCTTTCAGATAATGATTGAAATTCCAAATGGCTTTAATTCATGTCCTAGATTTTATAACTGCTGTGATAGAAATGCACTTTACAATGGAAAAAATAATAAACCATAGCACCTGACAGATTGATTCATTGATATCAGCAAAATCAGAGGTGCGTGTCAGACTATCCTGTGGAGTTGCTGTTGAACTTTCAGCGCTGGTAGTTTGTAGAGCGGAGTCCGGCATCGGAGAGGCACTTTTCTGGGACGGACTCGAGCCCGGTACCTTGTCACTGTCTACAGTTCCTTGAAAAGGTTCCGCTCGCTCTCTACTCGATGAGATCGAGGTCCTGGAGGGCTTACAAGCTTTCAAACCTTTCACTTCGCTAGTGGAAAGTGCAACTTTTTGTTTTGCTTTAAGCGGCATATCATTTAAACTAGCGACCGAGTTATCTGACTTTTTCGTGCGATTTACGACTTTATCATTGAATTTATACACTGGATGTGCCGAACTAGAATTAGTTACCACTGCATTTTGAACTGTACTGCTTTCCTTTACAGTAACTAGTAGATTTTCTTCAAAATTAGTTACGAGATCTTTAGAAGCACAGTGGATAACCTTTTCACTTTCTTTTACCACAGTTTCTGTGAAAATAACAGAATCGGTCAACTTGACTGTTTTTAAATGTGAATTATCAGGAGGTGAATTTAAATCACTAGAAAAGTTAGCCGCAACATTTATTAATTTGTCACTGTCGGTCCGTTTAACGGTTTCAGCGGCCGCAGTTATTTTAGTTGTATTAATTTCAATTTCTGTTACCCGAGCTTCAGTTACATTTGATATTTCGGTTTGAACCGGTTCAACATTTAAATGTGAATGAGGGATATATGAGGCTTGAACAGTAGAATTTAGCTGAACATTCGTTTCATTTAAAGCAAGGGATTGATTTACCCAATTACGTTCAATCGTATTTTCCTTTTCAACCGCCGTCGCTACGCTAGATATTTTATCGGATTTTTCATCCGTAGCCCAAGGCTGAAAAATAGAGGTAGATTTGTCTGTAGTGCTGGTTAAAGGCGTAGTTTGCTCGTTTTCATTAACATTTATTTGACTTTTGTCACCAGAAATACAGTTTCCATCGCCAGTTTTAGGTTGGTTTAAACTAATAGAGCTTGCTTCCTGTGACTTAATAACTTCTTGTGGTTTTTCCACTGGGTTTATTTCTGCTTCCCACTGACGCTCGTGAGGGGGGAGGGAACGGTCATGTTCCAATCTTAGTCTGTCATACCGAGTGGCAAAGAGGTCGATTACTCTGCTTTTTAGATCCTGATAAGTTGGATTTGGGCCAAGTGAATGGCAGGCTATTAACCTATGCCACTGTCTCGGTTCCCCTTTTAAGGAATATGCTAACCACAGAGTACTGATAACATTCAGAGCCGTCACTTACATAGAAGCTAATGGTAAAAATTTAACATGTAAATTTCGCATAGACACTATCGCCCCTGACGAGGGACCGAAGTACTACTCATACGTCACGGATTACGTATGCGATTTCGTAATCAGTTTTATGGGTATAAAGATTTGGCTGATTATCGCTCTTTTGGCGATTTTTTTTTAATGAAAAAGAAAATGAGGTTTGGAAGGTTATGCACTTTTTATTTTGTTTTTTAAATATACGCGTGCTAATATTTTCGTTATACATATTTCATGTGAAAAATTAATTAAATATGTACAAAATCTCATTTATTTATTTATTTTTTACATGTTTTGAATAAGTTTATATCGGTAAACCAATTTTAATGTATTTTTCAATATTGTTATGAAGATAAATGAGCTTTAAAAGAATATATTAAATTTGTATTAGGTAGTATTTAATAAAAAAAAAATTTTTGCATTCTAAAAACAAATTAATAATAATAAATGAAAAAAAAAATCTTTTTATTAATAAATAAATGTTACACTACCATCTTTTTTATTTTTTTTTAAATCCATATTAGAAATAGTATTGTTTTTGAGTCAAATTTTTGAAATTGAGTTTTTGTTTCATTTACACATTTTCAGGTTTCCTGAATCTGAAAAACATGTTTTTATCAGTTGGTCTCTGTTTTTTCTCAACAACAAATTATAGAAGGAAGTCCAAACTCGGTATTCTAAATCTGTACAATGTAGTGATGCTACATTAAACTTTTCGTTGAGATGAAGCAGATGGTTTATGTACAGGGATATCCAAAAGAATTCAAATACATTACGTCTAAGGGGAAAAGTTCATTAAGTAAAGTGTAACATATATAGGTTGCCCTAAACAAAATGGAATGAACATATTTTTTTTTCAATGCATAAAAGCATGTTTTGTGTAGAATATAGAATAGAAATCATTTATCATTTGTTTACAGGGCTATCCAAAGTATTTGAATATATCGGGAATATATACTTGGAAATTGGCGGCAGTCTATTTCATTTTGTGTTCGGTGTTCTTTAAATACAACTAAATTTAAGTGCACAATGTGATATGCATACAATTTACAGACAACATACAAGGTTAACCAAAATTAAGCAAAACTTGAATGTAGCAGGTGTAAGTGTTTTGTTACATTTTACTATATCAATAAACACTGCTCAGGAAAAAAAATTAAATTTTAACAGTCATACTGTAAAGAAAATATGTTTTCAAATTCTATTTTCAACACTGGTTTTTTGTATAACATCACATTTTGAGGTTCACTGAATATGAAAGTCCAATTTTAAGTGGCTGATCTGTATGTATATCTGTTATAAGCATAACTTAAATAACCACAGGAAATTCAAATTTGGCATTTTGAAGTTCGTAATTCCACTTGAAAAATTTGATCGGGATTGGCAAGTTTGAAGACAAATTAGTAACAGTTTTGAATTATTTAAGAAAACCTATTTTAGATTACTTTAAAAGTAGACTGCACTTAATTATCGTACTTTATTGATCTTATGACTTAAACTGCAATGGATGTTTATGCGAAATTTTGTGCGATTCTGCCATGTTAAAAAAGTGGTTAATTTCGAGTAATGTATGCAGTTTCCATGGTTAATTATGTTCATGCGAGCATTGTAACATACTTTTAAGCTGGTCTCGCACCTTTACTGTAAAAATATCCCTTTTAATGTATGTTTAAACAAAATTTTGCCCTACCTCCCATGTTAAGAAAATCGTAAATTTTGAATAACTTATGAAGTTTTTGAATAAGAATGTTGAAAATCAATAGTGTTCTAGCCAATGTTATAGATAATATTTTAAAACTGGCCCCACATACCTGCGATCTTTTATTCTTAAGATAGTTAGACAAACTAACAAACTGACACCCTTCAGACTGACAACATATAAATTTTATTATTTTTGGTATCCCCATACCTGAAAAGTGTAAAAATAATAATAATAAAAAAAAAAAATAAAATAAAAAATAAAAAAACGAGGTAAAAAATTTTCATGATTCTTTACGCTCTCCATACCTATAGCATGATGGTGAACAAAAAATTGTTTAAATGCTTAAAATTTGC
This sequence comes from Salticus scenicus, assembly GCA_963930645.1. Taxonomy (NCBI): domain Eukaryota; kingdom Metazoa; phylum Arthropoda; class Arachnida; order Araneae; family Salticidae; genus Salticus; species Salticus scenicus. The sequence continues at coordinate 148,896,768 of OZ005662.1, forward strand.
ATTCAGTTCCAGCTTTTAAATATTAAATGTATTTAATTAATTAACTTACCAATGGATCCACAAAAAAATATCCAAGTAGGTCAAGAATAAATTGTTAAACAATAATAATGTAAAATTGAGGGAGAAAAAATAAAATTAGCAGGGAGCAATTTAAAATTTTTCAAAACACATTAAAACTTTGAACGTCATTTTATTCAATAATTTATGAGAAATTTTATTAAACATGATAGTTACATTGAAATTTATATGTACTGTTAGTTCTCCAATTAGAGTCATAAGCAAATAAGGATGATTCTGTTATTGGAGTAGTATTATTCTTGCTTATTTAGGATACAAATGGGAAAATAAAAAAATTGAAATTTTTAGAACTGTGAGGCACCTATTAAAAGAAAGGAAAAAAGCAGTAATTTTTTCCATACCCCTAATGCCTAGTAAAAAAAAAGTGAGATTGTCACTGACATCTGATTTGATAAGAAGAAAACATTTGGTTTGGAAATTTTCAGACTGCCAATTTTTGATGATTTTATACATTTTAAGAGTAACAGACTTCTGGCTTTTTTGTCCTAACGTCAGTACAAGGGCGTAGCCAGAAAAAAATTTTGGATGTTCAAGTTCTAGTGCATAATATTGAATGCTAAAAATGCTGATGTAGAACTCTAAAATTTTTGACAAACCTGCAAAATTTCAAGAAGGGGGTTGTATTTTAACTCCCCTCCTTGGCTATGGCTTTATATGTGTGTGACAAAAATTCGATGCACCCTGAGATCAATAACATATGCTTGAAATTTTACATTTAGATGCAACTTGACATAATTTTTGGTCTATCAACTTTTGATGCATATTGCTCAACAGATTGTGCTATCATCTTGTCTTTTCATAATAATTGGTTTATATGACAACATAAGTCAAAATTTCATAGAAATGAATACAATGGGGAGTATTTTTAAACAAGCATAAAATTAAAAATATTTTAGTTAATAGTAGTATTCAAATATTATAAAATGTATATGTAGAAATATTGCTTTCTCCAAGGAATGTAATTTTAAATATTTTTTTCCAAAAGAACTGATCGATACTTTTAAACACGAGTGTTTCAATCATATATCTGTAATAATTTGAAACAACATAATCAATTTTCTTCACTTGTAATAATTTAAAAAAAAAATCTGAAAAACATTTCCTTGGGAGGTAAAGAAAATTTCATGTCAGTTGCACAAAATTTCGTGTGACTGCACAAAGTCAATTTTGTGCAATCTGTAAAGCACAAAATTGACTTTCTTTAATACTCATGTTATACTTTTCCGAGATGAAAGAATCTGCACTGGCCATCTAAAATAATTTTGAGATTTCACATCCTGCAAATTGCTATAAAATTTTTGACTCTTTGTATTGTAAAGGAAAATTTTGCAATGGGGATAAATGCTATTCAGTTTATCTATTTAAGGAATTATTTATATAGTAATGCAATTAAAAAAAAATGTTTTGTTTTTGCAAATCAGTTGTGAAATACTGAAGAAAATGTAGAACATGAGCATGGAAAAGCAGAAAGATCAAAGAATTCTTCAGTGTTAAATAAGAAAAAAAAAAAAAAAAAAAAAAAAAAAAAGAGATATCTATATATAGAGAAATAATACCAAAAAACTGAGGATAGAATTTTAACGTCACTACTGAACTAATAAAGAAAAATAGATAAACATTTGGTTAACATTTCTTAAAATTTAACTGTATCCAAAATATGTACAAATAGAATAGTATTTGATATAACATAAATGATTATATTTTAAAAACTTTCTCAGCTAATTAACATTTGTTTACAATGTTTAGGTTTTTCAAATCTTATTTTAAAAATAAAGATAAACAGGAAATACTGTCAGTTGATTTTATAAAAAAGAAAAGAGAATTTTTGCCAACTTTGTGCTTTAAAATGCAGCTACTTTAAAAAACAAAAATACTATTACTTTCAATATCAAGGATGAAAAAATATCTTGAAAACTATTAGCATAAATTTATTTAATTATAAAATTTAGCAAGGATTTAAAAAACCTGCTTTTAATTTCATTTACCACGACTTCTGAAACTTGCACTTATTGCACTTGAACCTGAAAACAGTTTTCATATAAACAAATGTTTATATTAAAATATTTACCTGTATATGTTTTATAACTTTCACTGATTCTCCTTTATCAAGCAAAAAAAAAAAAAAAAAAAAAAAAAAAATCAATCTCTAAAACTTATATAAACATAAATAAGAATAACTAAAGCATACATTTGGGTTGCGGTACGCCGCTCCGTTTATTACAATTGTACATCACGATCAAAAAGCAGACTTCTATTTAACAGTCTTTAAATACAGAAAAGAAGTTCATTGTATGGAAAATTTGTTAAATACAGATTTACATTTCTTAATACTTTGAACTACATACACATAAAGTTAATTTTTCAATTCATAAGACAAGAATCATATAAATAACCATACTTAATAAATATAATTCATTTGACACAGTAATTCTATTTTTCAAATATTATTATTAAAAAAAAAAAAAAATAAATAAAATAAAAAACTGTACAATCCAAAAAATATACCACTTCATTACTTTTAGATATAAATTTATTATTTTTAATTTATTATTGTTGCGAGTTTAGGGAATTGGTTTTACAGGCTTAGAAATTAATACGTTAGCTGATATTATTTCCGTAGTTGCTAATGAGCCAGAATCTGAACTCTCTTTTGGCGGCAAATATTTGGAAACTCCTGAAACATTTATAAGAAAAGGTAGAACAGATTTTGGGAATCTGCTCTTTAGCTCTGCTCTTTCTCAAAGTGAAATAATTACATGTCCTTTGTAGACACCTTGACCATCCACACTGCTGATTAAGTTGGAGAGATGCTGCAACAGTAAAAGTAAATGGTTATCAAACACTTATTTTAACAAGGGATTTTAACAATATATTCTTCTTTTCAGTTGCAAAATGTTTAATAATTATATTCACACAAAGTTATTGAAGGATATTCAAAATGCTGATTAGCAACCATAGATCTCATGTATCATAATGAATAACATCTTCTCAAGCAAGTTACTCAAATTATATATCTGATAAATTTCTAAATGGTGTATTTAAATCAAAAACTTTTGTTTTTCACACTATATCTCACATTACTGTTACTGGTACTACGAATAATGAAAGAACAGTTTAAATATGTCATGTAAAAAATGTACTAAAAAAAAAAATTGACTTTTTTGGCTTTGAAAAATTTCTCGAAAAACATAATAGAAAATTTTCCAACCTATATCACTTATGAAAATCTGTACAGCATTTGTGCCGCACTCACTACCACTCATGCAAGCATCCTCGTGCACATTAAAATAAATACATACATACACACACACACACACATATATATATATATATATATAAATCAGGAACATTTTTTAACAGACAAAAATAATAGTTACACTATGTTACAATTACACAACGACAAATTTTCTCTCCTACAAGAAATAGTAAAAAAAAAAAAAAAAAAAAAAAAAAAAACTTAATGATTTTTTTTTTAAACCATACATAAGTTTTCAGTGTCCCCCCCCCCAATTTCTCATATTTACAACATGTTAAAATAAACACTTTTAGCTCCTAGTCCCATATTATAGTAGTGATGATGTAAAGTAGAGTAAAACGTTGAGTCTGCTTTGCTTTTAAAAGGATGAATATGGAGGGGGGGGGGTGATGAAAGATAGCCACAGTTGCTGGGGACATTCTGATACTATTTAAAAAATTCTGAGATTTATTGCAGGGTTGTTTGCAAGCCTCGTAAAAAAACAATCCTAAAATAATAACAAAAGAAAAGGGGGGGGGGGAAAGGAAAAAAAAAGTATAAAAAAACTTGGTTGAAACTAAAAATGTTCATAGTTATCTTTCTGAAAGTTACAAAATGTATCATGTGCTGTAATAAGTTAAAAAATAAAACATGTTACAAGTATATAGCGAATTCTGACTAACAAGGAAACATTCAAAAGGTGTCGTCTTCAAAAAACATTAAAAAATATATATGTGATTCTACTCTTCCTAAAACACCAGAAAGTGATAAAATTATCAGCTGCAATGAATTACAGCGACCACAAAAAATTACAAAAATTAAGCATATTTGGCGATTTCATATTGTTAGGCGATTGGTTTTGCTGTAATTCATTTCAGCCGATAATTTTTTCACTTCCTGGTGTTTTATGAAGAGTAGAATCATATATATTTTTTTTCAATATTTTTTGAAGACGAAACCTTTTGAATGCTTCCTTGTAAGTTATATTTTGAATTTTACTGATTGAAAATAAAATATTAAATATTTAAAAAAAATAATTTTTTCAAACAAGATTCTCAAATTATGAAATACCAGCACTGGGCTGACCTTAAATTTACTTAATTTAAGAAAAGAAGGAATAAAAGGCAAACTTAAAATACTTAATAAAATCAAAAATGCAATTCTAGCAATTTCCAGTTATAGCTGTTAATGCGTGTGAATATTTTTGAGTGGCACTGTAAATCTCATACTGTATTCTACAGAAAACTTTTTTTGTGCATATGAATAATAAATCTAAATTTCATTATTATATGTGCATATGTTATTAAAAATAAAATGATAGTTTTAAAAAAATTAAAGAATACGCTTTTATAGAAATGTGAACTAAAAAGCACAAAATATCTATCTTAGCATTAAAATGCAGGGTAAGAAAAAATCATGTGAGTGACACACCATAATATTTACATACACTTAAATCTTTAATTAAATAATTTAGAATAAAAAAAAAAAAAACATTTTTAAAAAATCTCCCCTGACTGGGCTCGAAAGCTAGACCTTTAGGTTCGTAGCCCGGAGCTTTACCTCACAGCCACAGCGTTCACGTAGGGAAGTCTTTTTTTTTACAATATAGATTTTTTGTTTGCTCCCAGAGCGGTTACAAACATACATACAGGTGAAGCTAATAAAAGCGTGTTAAAAAAGCACCACAGTACTGGCGTTAAAAAGAAATAAGTATAAAACTTTGAATAAAAACCATAAAATGCAAGAATTCACAACAATTGTTTTGGGTAAAAGAACAATTTTATTGTAATTTAAAACTAAATTACAATACATTTTTTCTAAACAGATCTTCTTCAGGTAAAGTAGGCATGGGTGCTGCAAACAATTTTATATTTAATATTTGTGCAAATAATTGGAGACCATATACCTCAATGTATAAAAATTCTAATTTGTATCCTAAAAAATAAAAAGTTATATGTCCTTAACTCATCAAACTCTATGTAGTTTGTGTGACAGTAAGGTATAATATACTAATATACTTTGAAGAAACTTTTAGACCAACTGAATATGGCGTTTAAATGCTATCATACTTTAAATAATTTGAGTTCACAGCCATAATAAGTAATTTTTCTTTATGTCTTCAGTAGTAAAAAAAAAAAAAAAAAAAAAAAAAAAAAAAAAACCTAAAAGCTACATTTATTCAAAATCTGTATAGTTTGTGTGACAGTGACCTATAACATACCTATTCTCTTTCAGCTATCAACATTCAAAGTGTATAGAGGCTAACATGTTCATTCACACACATATCTACATATACTATTGTAAAAATAACAAAATGAATTCAGAAGCCCATAATCTGTATAGATACACCAAAATCTCACTCTTGAATTTTTTCATGATAAAATTATTTTCTTACATAGTATACGTTCGGAAAATAAACATCTTTAGTGTACCATATATAACTTGTACTTTATTGTGTTTACAAATTATTATTATTATCACTATTTCTGTAAATTCTAAGTACTTTCCAGACACTGGTGATGGTGGATGAAGTATCATGCTTAAAAAAAATAATAATAAATAAATACTTTATAACCACTATTTTATGCATATTGCATATGCATAGATTATCAAACTTGCACTACCCTACAATATCAAACTTATGCTACAAAGCATTTAACTTTGAAAAACAAAAACTAAGACCCTCAAGCTCTTTTAAATTTATAACTGATCCCTTGCATTTTACAAATCTAAAATAGAGACATTTTACGCCTCGAAAAAGACATAGGTAAATTGTGAACAAAACGTTGGTCTGAAATTTACCTACACTCTTTGTGACATAATTATTCTACCTTGAAAACTTCTTTTTTAATTACACCTAACAAAAAATAACATTTTATACTCTACATACTGAAAGGAAAAGAGGAAATGAACTTTTCAAATTTGATTATAAATTATGGTCTTAAATAACCCTGTTACACAATTAAAAAATTTTAGTAGTTTAACTAATAAATTTATATATTAGTTAAACTACTAAATACTAATATTTTACATATTATAAATTTACATTAATCCTTTTTTTTTTTTTTTTTTTTTTTTTTTTTGGTGGGGAGGGGGGGGGGGCTTCATCTACAACTTTATATAGGTATCTAACTTCAAACACTTAATAAAAAGTATATTTTTATTTTCAAATATTGTAGAAAATCACATAAAAAAAATTACCTGGTTTTCATTTCCAATGCTTTACTTGGAGAAAAAATTTGCTTCTGTTTCTTTGGGCATCTACATAAGGATCTAGAATGCATAATAAAGGCTTGTCTTCATTCTTCATTGTAATTTCATTCTAACAAAATACAATGCAGTCATTTAAATAGTACAGTATTCTTAATTGCATCCCCCCCCTAGAATTATACCATGTCAATATCAGTTATTTTCTTAAAATTATTAAACGACTAGCACATAGAGAAAAATATTAGGTTCTTATTAAATATTAAGATAATAAACTAAAACAGAAAGCTAATCGCTTCCAAAACTTAGAAATGTATACTATTTTTATTTATTTACTTATTTGCTTAAGAAAAAATTATTTTAGCATCTTAAACAAGTATTCCAATACTAAGATTATAATTTTTTATAATTATTTTAATTCATAATTTCTCAAGTTATACACATTTATTTATTCAATGCAGGGTTGGCAAGTTTTTGACAACAATTGTCAAAAGCCTAAAATTCTATACAAAGAGCATCCTGAAATAATTTTTTGCAACAAATTTATATCTACAGTTTATTACATTTTCCTAATTTTTGGTTTTAGTCCCTTTAATAAATTTTAAAACATTTTTAGATACTAAAAGTCACATGTCCCATCAAAAATTTCAAGTTTGATTTTAGTCAGTAAGCTTCTTTGAAAACAGAAAATATTTTTAGGATACTATTAAATATAGAATGAAAAATTATAAACAGAAATATACATTAATAAAATAACCTATGCACTAATTCCTTTTAACTTTTAAAAAAAAAAAAAAAAAAAAAAAGGATTTTAAACTCATACTGTTACTTTTAGCATTTCACATCATTCTAGTTGTTTTCCTCTTTAGAGTAATTTCAATGGGATTACATTTATGCGTTATAAATTTTAACAATTGGCTAGTTATAGTGTAAAACAGTGATTCTGAATTTAGGGGGAAAATTCTGTTATTGATTTCATAATTGATGTGTCTGCTTTCGAAAATACTATAATTTTACTGTAATTGAAAACCCATTGTATAAACAAAATTCAACTTTTATTTGATGTAAAATCAGAGATTGAAATATTCGTTAGTTTTTAATTAATTAGATGGAAGCAATCCAATCAAACTGTAAATTATCCGGCATTGACATTCGTAGAGAGTAAGCTAATTATTTATAGCTGAACAATTCAAAAAGAAATTATTTAATGAAAGCCAGTATAAGAATATTAATTTATACTCTCGTTGTGGTCAGAGTTCCAAATATAAATGCAATTTATTTTTGCAATAAAAGACAAGAACAAGATTTTAGTTTTTTAATCAAACTCAAGTAATATTGCACATTCCATACGCTTAAACTTCTTTGTGATTTTGTAGAATAAATTCAAGTTCCGAATAACCACAATTTTTCCAATTAATAATTAATTTTAAGACCAAACAATATATTAATAACTTTTAAGTAGGTATTAAAACATTTATGTGGGGCAGAAAAATCAGAAAGGAAATCGAACAGAAACATCATTTAAAAGATGATGATTAAGCATACAATTACTTTTAGATTGAATAAAATAATGACATAATAAAAATTTTATACTAATCCATTTAAATAATTAACAGTAAAATTAACTTACTTATTACAAGTACAAACAAGGAACACGAACAAAAACAGTATTAAACCAGCGCCATTCCATTCACTACAGAATAAACAAAACCAGACCAGAAGAGAAGAATGCGGTAACCATAAAACCAATGCCAACTTGGCTTTCTCAAGTCAAACTCGTCGATGCTATGGTTACAGGTATGAAATTCCGCGATTTAGTACAATGGATTCTCCCAGGGGCTGGTTTGGCGCTGGATGTAAATTGCCAACTGCTTTATCTGTATATATCTATAATCTGTGATGCTAACCAAGTATATTTTTTGGATCGATCAATGTTATAAAAGTTAAAAAAATATTCAAGCTGCTCAAAAAATTGCAGCACACTATTAGTGCCGTCAAAAAATACTTGCTCGGGGGGGGGGGGGGGGATTCGGGCGAATTTGGGTGCCAGTGTAGAGGATAAGCGGATGCCATATTCTCAATTTTAGATCTTAACTCCTTGGTCTTAGACCTCACTAGATCTTAAATATGAACTTAGGTTAACTTAATTAATTCATGAGCATGAAACTTGAATCTTGCTTATTTAACTTTAAGTTGAAGCTGAAACTGAAATACTTAAGTAAACTATGAAGAGAAGACAAAGTCAGATTTAATAAAATAAATGAGCTTTTATTTGAGCTTAATAGAAAAAGGTGAGCGTTGGACTTTATATTTAATATCTTTATAAGTTTAAATGGGCAGCCTTCACAAATACTTTAACTATCAATAGATACTCACAATTAATCTCAACTACTTTATTTAAATTCATTAGCTTTTACTGCTGCTACTAGTCTTTCGTACTCGGGAGGATTCCCTATACCACGGTACTACTCGACAGCCATCATCTAATACACTACTCTAAGCAGCTAACTCAACAGCCTACCTTCTATTCGACTACCATTCCTCTAACTAACTCATTACCATCCTCTCTCTCTCCAACTAACTTTCAACTAACTTCCTCCAACTCACTCTCTTACTATCCTTCCAACTAACTCCCAAAAGCAATCTTCCTTCTCCTTTTATATCAATCACTTTCAAAAATACTTTATAAAATTAACATATCGCAGATTACAATTTCATTTTAGGATGATAACTAACTCTATTACTCTACTGAATCCTAAATTCTTCGCATTCATGTTTTACTCGCAAAGTGCGAATTTTAATCGTAGCACTTTGCTAGACCTCACAACATATCCGACGAATAAGAAGTCCAAGGAAGACGCTGTATGTTTTTTGCTGAAAAGAAGTCTGGAACATTTCTTGCAACATGTGGGTGGTTACTATCCTGTTAAAAGATAGCTCTAGGAGTGCCTTGAAGGAAATGGACAATTTCTGGCTCCAATCCTTCACTGATGTACCTGTTGCTGTTAAGATTACCCGCGAATTGTAGCAGCTAAGATCCTACATGTTACGCAATCGCATCCCAGCCCATAACACCGGATGTTCGCCCACAATGATGTTTAATGAAGTACTCTGGAACGTAGCGCTCACCGGCATAGTGTGTAACACGTATACAGACCTCATGGCCCTACAAAATAAAGTCGGATTCGTCAGAAAGAATCACTTGTTGCCAATTTACACGCAACTCTCTATGTTCATGAGCCCATCACAACCGCAAGCGTCGATGATTGTGCGTGAGGGGGATTTCGTATAAAAGAGTTCTTGTACGTAGCCCACGGTGAAGCGGACGTTGACAAATTGATACAGCAGACATTAATATACTTGTATCTGTGGAACAAAGGGCTGCCAACTGTCTAGATGAAGTTGTACGGTTGTACGGTCCGTCAGTGCTATGCGGACCATGTGCCTATCATCGCGCGTTGGCTTTATTTTTCGGGTTCCACACCCGGATTTCCGAGTTGTCTTTTACTTGTCGCCTCACTGCTTCCAAACTCGCATCACTATGCAGCCGTTATGCTGTATAGGCGATGCTATTGCACGATAAGAAAATCCTCCTTCACGAAGGCCAATGCTTCTCCCCCGTTCAACCTCCGTAAGTTGTTCAAATGTCACCCCTTTCGTCAAAGAAGCATTGTCAGGTCTCACCTAACGTTTACAACTAACAGATAACCATAGATTATTTTCAATTTACCAATACAGATCTCTATTTGTACGATTTCTGCAGCATTTCAAAAGGCTCTGCTCAGCGCACGCATGCATGGTGACTCCGAAATTTTAATCATTTGCTTAACACACTATAATTTGCATTTGATGAAAATTTCAGTTCAATCGCATCCTTTGTTCAAGGTGTTGCAAACTTTACAAACATGAGTGTATATATATATATATATATATATATATATCCATATGTATAAAAGAGTAAACTCACTGATTTACTGACTCAACATAGCCGTGGATATTCTATGGGAGACATAGTCACAAATTTTGGTGTATTGGATGATTTTAGGATCCTGAGCCCCACTAAGACAGGATTTTGCGAATTTCCCTCCGTTTCCTCTCTGGGGGGACAGAAGGCAAAAACACGTTTATAAGCATAACTTTGCTCCAAATTGTATCACGGTAAAGAAATTACAGATAGGGAGACTAGACTTAAATACAAAAAAAATATTTTCTGTGTTTTTGGAATTTTGGAATCTTAAGGGTGTAGGTGGAGGGATTTTCGGTGGCAAATTTTTAATAACATCCGGATATTTTAGCTGAACACTTTCAATAATAGTACAAAGATGTTGAAATCGGCCATGAATCTTCTTGAGAATATTTCCAAAAACCCATTTTTTTTTTCGATTTTGGGAAGTTGATACGAGGGGGCAAATTCGAGACTTCCCTATTTGCGCAACACAACCAAGGAGATTCTATGTGAGATAAAGACACAAATTTGGGAGAGTAGATTAGTTTTAGGTTTCTGATTTCCACAAAGATAGAATTTTGCGAAACTCCCCCCTTTCCCACTCCCCGGGGGAGCAGGAGGCAAAAACACGTTTGTAAGCATATCTCGGCTAAATATTACTTCACGGTGAAGAAATTGTACATGGGAAAATACAGGTTTGAGGAAAATGAACGAGACGCCAACCAACGAAACCCCACATGTTAAGAGGTGATATATCCGGCGAATAAGAAGTCGGTTTTTTTTTTTTTTTTTTTTTTGCTGAAAAAAAAGTTTTGAACATTCCTTGCAATATGTGAACGGTTATTATCCTGTTAAAAGGTAGTACTAGGAGTGCATTGAAGGAAATGGGCAATTTCTGGCTCCATTTCTTCATTCATGTACCTGTTGCTGTTAAGATCACTTCGTAGCAGCTAAGATCGTCCACAATACGCAATGGCACCCCAAGCCATAACACTAGATGTTCGTTCACAATGATGTTTGATAAAGTACTCCGGAAGGTAGCGTTCACCGACACAGTATCTAACAGGTATACGGACCTCATGACACCACAAATTAAAGTCGGATTCTTCAGAAAGAATCATTTGTTGCCAATTTACATGCAAGTCTCTATGCCCATGATCCCATCGCAACCGCAGGCGTCGATGATTACGTGTAAGGGGGATGTTGTATACAAGAGTTCTTTCACGCAGTTTACGGTGAAGCAGACGTTGATAAAGCAGACATTAATATACTTGTTGCTGTGGACCAAAGGGCTGCCAACTGTATAGACGAAGTTGTACTGCCTGTCAGTGCTATGCGGACCATGTGCCTATCATCGCGCGTTGACGTCATTTTTCGGGGTCCACACCCGGATTTCCGAGTTGCCTGTTACTCATCGTCTCACTGCTTTCAAATTCGCATCACTATGCTGCCGTTATGCTGCATAGACGAAGCTTTTGCACAATAAGAAAATCCTCCTTCACGAATGTCAATGATTCTCCCCCGTTCAATCTCCGTAAATTGTTCAAATGTCACCCCTTTCGTCAAAGAAGCATTGTCAGGTCCCACCTAATGTTTACAACTAACAGATAACCATATTTTCAACGTACCAATACAGATCTCTATTTATACGATTTCTGCAGCATTTCAAAAGGCTCTGTTCAGCGCACGCATGCATGGTGACTCCGAAATTTTAATCATTTGCTTAACACACTATAATTTGCATTTGATGAAAATTTCAGTTCAATCGCATCCTTCCTTCAAGGTGTTGCAAACTTTACAAACATGAGTGTATATATATAAAAGAGTAAACTCGCTGATTCACTGATACGCTGATTTATAAATTACAGATAGGGAGATTAGACTTAAATCGAAAAAAGTCATTTTCTGTGTTTTTGGAATTTTGGAATCTTAAGGGTGTAGGTGGAGGGATTTTCGGTGGCAAATTTTTAATAAAATTCAGATATTTTAGTTGAACACTTTCAATAATAGTACAAAGATGTTGAAAACGGCCATGAATCTTCTTGGGAATATTTCCAAAAACCCATTTTTTTTTTTTTTTTTCGATTTTGGGAAGTTGATACGAGGGTGCAAATTCGAGACTTCCCTTTTTGCGCAACACAACCAAGGAGATTCTATGTGAGATAAAGACAAAATTTTGGAGAGCAGATTGGTTTTAGGTTTCTGATTTCCACAAAGATAGAATTTTGCAAAACTCCCTCCTTTCCCACCCCCCGAGGGAGCAGGAGGCAAAAACACGTTTGTAAGCATAGCTCGGCTAAATATTACTTCACGGTGAAGAAATTGTACATGGTAAAATACAGATTTGAGGGAAAGAAAATTGTTTTCCGCGATTTTGGAATTTTTGATTTTTAAGAGAGGGAGGGGGTATTTATAAAAAAGGGAGGGGGCAAAAAACATTTTTTCAAGCATAATGTTGTTTCAAATTATCTCAGTAAGTATGGGTTTGTTATGCGGGTTACATGGGAGTTGCGCTTGTGGAACTTGCGTACGATGGGATTTGCGCACACACCCTGCTTCCCCTTACTTCTCCCTGCTAACTTCTTAGATGAAAAATTTTATCCGTTATCATTTTATTGACCGAGTTGTTTACATTCAAACATAACTAACAACAACCCTCCTTCCTTCCATATTTTAAAAATAACGTACGTTTTATTTGTTTTTAATTAAGAGTGAATCACATTCCCATAGAAAGGGTTACACTTAACGCATGGAAATCTTTAACCCCTTAACTGCCCTGGTTGTGTATACACGTCTTGCCGAAGTATGATCCTTTGTGCCATGCTTCTATTCTCATGGCTTTATACGGCAATTAAATGACCATGGCAGTGTTTTCAAAGGGTTTACTTATTTCAGAGACAATAGGGAAGGGGAGGAATCGGAAAGGGAATGTTTTTGGAACAGTGAACGCATAATTACATGCGCCTGTGGGAAAAATGGTGGCACTGGGAAATTTTGTCGACAGGTAAAGGGTTAATTAAATGCCACACTAATAAACTTTACAGGCTAAGAGGGTTTTAATGAGGTTTTTATGTTTTTTTATTTTATTTTATTTTTATTTTATTTCTTTATTATTATTATTATGTAATTCAGAATTTTGCAACATTTCACATAAGTACACTTCAGTAATTAGTTACATATAAACATACTAACTTTAATAAAATGTTATTATTTTTAATTAATAATATTTTTTTTATATGTATGTGTATTGTTCCATTCATCCCCAACTATGGGGATGAATGGGACAGGACTGGAGTTAACAAAGAAAACAAAACAAAATGTAAAGAAAATAAAATTTTAAAGTTAAATTGGTTTATGTGATTTCATTACACACTATGAATTCACTGAAATGAACCTAAACTGATGTATTGACTCAAATTAACATCAAAAGACAAAAGTCCTTTGGTTCATGCAGTTCCTAGTGCTTTAGGCTTTGGTAATTTAATCTAATAAGGCCTAATCTAAAAATAAATAAATAAATAAGACACTGGAAAGAGATAAATCATATTATAATAGAGTGCAAATTATCCAGATAAATTTTTGTTTCCGAGTAATTGGGAAAATCAACATTTTATTCTGTATTACATTAATAATCACCAGAATTTATATAATTAGCTTGATTGAAATTGTGTTATTATTAGTTTATTTATTTATTTATTTATTTATTTGAATTATTGATTTAATTTGCATTGGATATTCTAATTTATAATCTTTTTAATCATAATTGTTATAAACAAAAATCATGACAACTAATTTCATTTTTTTTTTAAATCCACAAAATTAAGAATCCTGATAATCAATATGGCTAATTTCCGTTTTAATATAATTCTCGTGTAAAATTTTAGATTAGTACTTATAGTGGGTTGGTTGGTTGTAGGATTTAAGGCCGATTGACTCCTGATGTGTCCTAGGCCTAGAGGGGGAATGCCCTCCGTGGGGGTCTTTCTAAGGGGTCCTAGCCCGTATTTACGCAAGTTTCGGAGGAAACCACGGAAAACTCCGAACGGCTAGGTCGATGAGCGCGACCTGGGATCGAACCCGGCACCTTCCATCTACCAGCTTTGAGCGCAGAACCGCTCGGCCGCTGGTGGGCCTTACTTATAGTGGGAAATGTTCCATTCATCACCATTTAAACTGTCCCTTTCATTCCAACCATCACATGATCATATAAAACAGATAGGCTTAATGAACAATTGTCAATATTCTTCTTAAATATCATAAACACAATAAAAGATTATGGCTTTTGATCATATAAGAGTCATATTTACTTTAAGCAAATAGTTTCTTAACTACTACCTAACTGAATCAGTAAAAACTGACTTTGGCAGCTGAAAAAGGCACTTTAATTTTTTTCCGCCCTTCTATGACTAGCACAATTCTTAAACTACACTTGATGAATGAATTCAGTGCTGCCATATATGAGAAAAATTGTCAGTTTTCCGGTGCTTGCAAAACATAAAAACTTTGCTATTGTTCCATCCATCCTGCGTCCCATTCAACCCCACTCTCCCCTATGCTTAAATGTAATCGATAATTATTCATGTGAAATTTCAATTAAATGTTGCATTTCATGGAATTCTGTCATAAATTCATGAGTTAATTGACTATAAAATTTTTACTACAGACTGAGAGACAGACTAGCATATAAATATTGTTAAATTATATTTAATTATATAACAACCAATATATGTGAATGCTGGACAATATCAAGAAGATTTAGAAATCGAGTGAATTAGTTGTACGAAAAAAAAAAAAAAAAAAAAAAAAAAAAAGTAGTAAAAAAAAAAAAAAAAACAGCGAGAAATGCTGATAGTACTCTAAGATAAATCCCGTATAACAGTGATCTTCCCGCTTCGCTCCCTGGGACCTCCTGGATTCTTCCCGGAAGAATCCAGGAGGTCCCAGGGAGCGAAGCGGGAAGATCACTGTTATATGGGATCATTATCAAAATTGCTTTTTTCCCCTTTGTTATAATATTGAAAACAATAATTGTTAGTTGGTTATAGGATTTGAAATCAAAATATATGTCGAAAAATTACTTTACACTTTACTTATTTATTAAGTCTAATCGATTATTTTTAATGTGTTTTCTGTTTTTAATATTTGTAAATATGTGCTGAAATGGATTATTATAATATAATAGCTTTTTTCAGAAATATATTAATGTATCATAAAAGTACAACGATGCGTAATGCAATTTGTTCTGCAATTTATTCAGTATAAATCTCCTAAGTTCGGAAAAAAAAAAGATGCATATAATAATTTTAATTTTATTGTCTTTCATTTCTTGTCATAGTAAAACGCTCCAAAAGTCACAAAATTCAAATAAAAAACAATAAAAAATTATATTTTCATAATAACTATTTTCTTTAAAGTATATTTGAATCCTTTTGAACTGTGATTATCAATCGTTAAGCTCAACGAAACTTTCAAAACTTGATTTACATTCTGTAAAATATCTCACACGCTTATCTCTTTTTGATTAGCTTCATTTGACATAAACAGAATATTTTAAAAGATTTAAAGTTTTTTATTCCAACTTCAGTTTCTTAAACAACAAGCCAAACACGAAATTCAAAAGAAATGGAGATATCTGAAATTTTAAAAGTAAAGAAAGTTTTGGATTTTACAAACAAGTTTTGCAAGAATATTATACATTCGTAAATACCGCCTGTTATTGAAAATCTTTTGTTTTGTGTTTTGTAAAAGATTTATAAAAAACATTTTTTCATGTGCCATTTTCTCTTTTTGAAAGAGCATTTCTAAAATGAAATGTGAGATTTTACAAATTCATCTAAAAGATAACCTTTTTTTAAAGGAAAAAATAAATAAACACAAAATCTTGTGTATGTCAAAAACATTTGGTTTAAATCATAGTAATATTTTTATAAAAGCAAAGTCCTGTTATTCAAAAGTAGTCAAAATGCGTGATATAAATTTTTACAATTTATATCTGAAAGAATCTGAGAAATATTGTAATGTTCTTTACTAAAGTATAGCCTAGTATTGTACGTTCTTGAAATATCCATATCAAAGATGTTTAAAAAACTCACGATTATAATATGTGTATTTTTCACAACAAAAGGTACATTTCGTCCTAAATTTTTTAGCAAAAAATTAGTTACGAGTGCTGTGAGGAAAAAGAAACAAACAGTGTTTTTTTTTTTTCTTTTCGTAAGAATAATTTCATACAATAGCTAAACTGTATGTGAAGTTTGATGGTATTTTATGTCACCTGCACTGGCTATCAGAAAAACTGTAGAAACAATAAAATAAATAAATAAATAAATAATTAAAATTGTGACACCGTAAGGCTATATATTTTGTAATATCTCTTTGCAATTTGTATCAGCATAGTACACTCTCAGAAATGGATACTGAAATTTCACGAAAAATTCTTCATTTTTGACGAAAGTGTTTCTAGGGATGTTCCGAGCGAACCTTTCGTCAAATTGACGAAATTTGTTTCGATACCTATTTGAGAATACGAATTTCGTCAAAAATAAAAAAAATATTTTCTCCTTCTTATTTCGTCAAATTGAGAAATTTACTTTCGTCACTTGTTTGAACATACGAATTTCGTCAAAAGTAAAGATACATTTTTTCATCCTAGTTTCGTGATGCAGAATAAAATACAAATTATATAATTATAAAATTACTTGCAAGTTCGTTCCTTTAGGCATTAAATCCTAACTATATTTAATGAAAATGTAAATAAAACAGAGCAAACAAATAAAAATCATTTGAACAATTATTTGACAGCTTTAAGACCTATAGTTACCATGATTTTTGTCTCAATTGGTCCATATTTTTACAAATATTTACAGAAACAAGCGTACACAATATTTTGTAGACATAGAACATCACAAACATCCCTGCCCGCACCGCGATTTGAACCCGGGACGCGAGAATCCAGAAGGTAGCGCCTACCGACCGAACCACCAGGTCGGCAAATAAAAGTCATTGTAACGTAAAGACCAAACAACACAGGAAAAACACCAATATGGCGGTAATGAGAGCTAGCACATGGTATTCTGAGTAAACAGCTTCGTCAAATATTTGAGCGTTCACGTTTCCTCAAAAACCACGTGATCGCTTGATGAAATGGTTGTCAAAAACAACGAAGTTAAGCCCGAGGATGTCTGAATCGTCAAAATTGAGTATATTATTTCTGAGAGTGTAGAATCAGGGAAGAAGAAGTTCCGCTTTTTTGCAAACCAGCAAGTTTCTACAAAAGTGTCTAATTTATAAAATCACAAAAGTAATTGTGAAAAATATGATAAAATTTCCTGTATAAAAATACTGGTAGCCAAAAAAGCGGTACTCTTTCATACCTGTAGAATGAAAGAAAAATAATAAAATTTTGTGTACTATTAGATTCAAACAAAATTTCCTAAAGTGCGACTAAAAGATAAAATTAAATATATTCATATTTTATATTATATTCTGTAACTTAAGATAACTTTTATTTCAAACACTCTGTTTATGTAAAGAAACTAAACATATATATCTTTACGGATATTGAAGGACTAAGCTTATTTAAATTATGAGACGTCTCATGTGATTTAGCATAATGTCTTGTTTAGACTGTGAAAATTCGTTGTAATCATGTACTTGAGGGGTAGATATTTATTCAACTGAGCTTATTTACTCAGAGGAAGATTTTATTTAGCTTAACATTGGTAATTTAGGAATAGATTAAAAACTGAGATTCAGACTGAGTTAGTTTTAAAACGAACTTGAATTATGCAATTAGCAATTAGCTAAGTTCTGGAATGTATCCTTAGGGGGTGGTCCGGGCACTGCGCATCACAATTTTTATCCTCCGTGAAAGAAATTGATTTGACAGGTTTTTTTAATTATCTTTTCAATTGTTTCCTATTTGACGTTGTGCTTTAATCTCAATAGTGTATGTTAGATATACAAATTTTTGATAATTAAATAGAAATTTATTGATTTTGTTTTTTTATTAAAAAAAAAAAAAAAAAAAAGACGCAGATGTTGGCCTAAAATAAATTTTTTTCGTCATTGAGTATTATACTTCTCTGAAATAAAAATCGTCAGCTTAAATCATGGGAAATAGTTTTTATTAATAGCAATCTTAATAAATCATTCGTACTGCGGTACTTTGTATAGAAAAGAGTTTTACAGCGATAACATCATATTTGTTTTTATTGTTGTTATTATACACAGGGTGGTTATATTTAAATTCCCCGTATAAACAGCACTCTACAGCACAAACAGGTGAATGGAGTGCAACGAAATTTGGTATATAGAATTTACACGAGATGCGCTGACGGAATTTCGAGGGAAAAAAAATATATATAGTTCCAAATTGTCCACTAAAGGGCGCATTTTCCAGAAAAATATTAAATTTCACGCAATAAACGATCAAAACGGAATACAGAAACAATATTTACAATCTAGAACAAGAATTATGAATAATAAAATGTAAAACCGGAAAAAGCTGTCAGTTCTAGGAAAACATTATCGAGATTCCCCTCCTTGCGAAGAAGAAGAAGCTTTATGCAAAACAGGTTAGTGTATAATACGCTTACCAGACTTTCTCATGTTTTATGTGGATGTTTCCAGCTGTAATGATGAGGGTATCTTTAGTTCTCCTCTTGTGGAATTCCGTCCTAATCTGCTCTTGTTTATGCAAATTAAACTTTTTTTTCTTCTCAAATAGCATACTGTTACTTTTTCCTTACCTTTACTTAATGTGGTTCGATGACAAGGTGATCAAAAACTAGTCAATAAATGTTAATATTCTTTTTGTATTTTGTTTTGGTCATTTATTGTGTTAACATTATTGTTTTTACGGAAAAGGCGCCCTCTGATAGACATTTTGAAACTATTTTTTTTTCGAAATTCCTTGAGTGCATCTCGCGTACAGTCTATTTACCAAATTTCGTTGCATTCCGTTCACTTGTTTGCGCTGTTGGATGTTGTTTATAGGGGAAATTTAATTATAAGCACCCTGTATATAAATGTAGTTGATTTTTTGCCATCAGAAACGGGATTATACCGTGATGTCCATGACACAGAGAACATTATATAGCACTTTCCAGTTGAAACAAAATCAAAACTAAATCGTCAAAACATAAATATATCTTATATTAATGTTTGATACCAATATCACCTCATCCAGTCCAAAATACGGTTTCACATGAGAATCCTCGTACAGTTGTTTGCCTTTTAATTCAATATTTGAATGAAGCTCGAAGTTCAGAGAAAACATGAAATTTTATGTAATTATGCTTTACAACATCGTGTTACAATAAAATATTTATGTATAATAGATAATTACTTCTTTAACAAGAGCAATTTTTTAACATTCCAAAAAATATTTTAAAAAGTAAGTTACTCAGTGATTCCGATTTCCATTTGATTAGCTAAAACATATTACGAAACATAAGGATTTCTTTCCAGAGTTACTTGTATTTGCATAACGTATTCTTACATATAAAATAAAAGTATCCATTGCAAAGTAAACACTTTTAATTTGATTAAACTGAAGCGAGTTAAACCAAATGGATATTTCGTAACGAAATAGTTTGAAAATAGAGCAATAAAATTTATTTTATATTTAAATATATTTGACAAACATTGAATTCAACTGAGTCAGTAATGGTGCGATAAGATAAAAGTTAGCTAATCTTTTTATTATTATTATTATTATATAAATTCTTTTTTGTGAAAAACCCCTTATAGTCTCACAAATCATAGTAAATAAACAAAAATATGTTATAGTTACAAGTTTATAAGGGATTTTGCACGAAAAAAGTACATTTGGAGTATTGTTGAAATAATTGGATCTTAAAATTAATTACGCGGCATGTAAAAAACCCCTTAAGAAATTTCAACGCTTGGAAAAATATCTAAAATCAAGTTCGTTCTTTTTTGTACAATTGTCTTAATTTGTATTCTATTCAAATGCACTTTGGATGAAAATTGCCCAATATATTTAGCTATCAACCTATGAAATTATATTTTTTATGCAAACATTTTTATTGAAAAATAAATATTTCATATTTCATGAGATATTTAAGATATTTGTATTCCGATTGCAGGATATTGTTTTAAAAGTGTTTTTCTAACTTATCTGAAAGTAGGAGTAATTTTCGTTAAAAACTCTGTATATTATAAATAAAAAACTTGTTGATTTTTTTTTTTTTGGAGTTTTAACCCATTGGCGCCCAGTGTCCTCATTTGAGGATAGTTAATAAAATGACACATGTATTTTTTGTATTTTCTTCGAATGATTTCTGCTTTTTAGTGACTGTTTATAGCGTCATTCTAAATGATCCCTGAAAGTTTTATGTGCCTATTATTATTATTTCATAATTTGGATAGTAATTTTAAGGTTTTTCATTCGTCGCACATATATTTGTTTTTTGCACATATATTTGCATGTATTAAATTAAGTTGAATAACAAATCAAGTTGAATAATAATATATATTTTAATACTTTATTTCGAGATCTTTATCAACATATAATAAGAAATCAATCTGTTATCTAAAAGTTTTCTACCTCGAAGTTATCTCGCTAGAACACTAAACGTCAATAAATGAGGATAGGCTTTAAGTTTAAAACTATCAGAAGAATTGTTTGTTAATATATTTTACTGTCAGTTGTCTATATTAATTTAGAAGTGAAATAATTAGCTAATAATATTTTGCAAAATTAATTCGGGCGTTAACGGTTTAAAATAAATGCTTATATCGCCCTTATTTAACATGCTATCGCCACACAAATTCATCCACAAACTGAACTGGGTCAATATTAACATATCCTATAGTTACAGTTCATTTCGTTTACTTAACGATACAGGGTTATCACAAACATTATTAATTTTGCTCAATTTGTTACCGGGATCTTAATTGTTGTCCTAAACCAATATTCACTGAAAAACATGAGAAATAGTCAGTGCTTTAAATACCCAATGTTTGAAAACATTTCTTTGAGATATAAGTTTTTAATTTGAAAAAAAGGGATCGTTTGCAAATCTTGCTAAACTTTTGAACAGGAGTGTATAATACATAGGAATGCATACCTGGAAAAGAAGCCGCGGAAAAGCGGCGAGGTAAAACTAATGAAGGAAACGTATCAGAATGAGACATGGATAATATTGATAAGAATTATAATACATATAAAAGCATGCCTGGAAAATAGGTCGCGGAAAAGCGATGAAGCAAATTTAAAGGCAGTGGAAAATGAGACGTATATAATATTGATAAGAACTATAATATATAGAAAATCAATAGTTAATATTGATCACTCCCAGAAACAAAATAGCAACAGTAAAGATGATAGAGTAAAATTTCATTTATGTGTTAAAAATAACACTAATAGAAGTATACATGTAAACAAACATTCAAATATTGGTACAATAAAAGAAATCGAACAAATTATTGACTATAGTTATTTTACATCACAAATGCATTTTCAAGTGACGTCATGGAATGTATTTAGTTGCTGTGCAGGAACTCGTCTTTATTTATTTATTTATTTTTTTTGTATGTGGCTGGTCCACTGTTTTACTTTTTCTTTTTGATGTAAAGATTATTTCTTGCACTGCAGTGTTGTTAAATAATATATATAATATTTATTAATAATATATGGTTAAAAAAATGATTGTAATGATAACATAAAAGCTTGTAAATCATATTTTGAATTTCTAAATTATTACTCAAGGTGTTATAATATTTTTATTTAAAGTTTACTATCTATTTTTGTTGGGTTAATGTTAAACAAATGTTAGATATTTGAAATATATTTAATGGAGATAATTCAATGGAATAGATATTAAGTACGCAGAGTAATTAATTATTAATGATAATAGTAATAATAATATACATACAACTAAATTTTATAAGTTGGCGATTGATTTTTGGTGTTTTTTTTTATTATTTTTCCCAAATTCAGGATGCAAAAGCACAACTTTTATTCGCTATTAGAAATCGCTTATCTGAAATATCTATTTTTCGGCCCACTCTAATTTACAGTACCCATTATTGTGCATAGTACCCAATGCTATCTATGAAATTTTGCCTTTTTTCTGGTAGGAGATGAATCCCATGGCGGTAAAATTCCGGCGGTTTCGAGTCAAGAATGTTTTGGATGGCAGTTTTCACAGCATCAAGATCATCAATAACTTTCTGACTGATAGAATTGTTTAACGCACGAAATATGTGATAGTCAGTTGGTTCCAAGTCAGGAGAATAGTGAGGGTGAGGTAAAGTCTCCTAACCAAAGCCCAATAACTTTTGGCGAGTGATGAAAGCATCATGTGACCTGGCATTACCGTGATGAAGGATAACACAGCGACGATTGATGAGACCTCGCCGCTTTGCTACCAAATTCGAATGCAGCCTGTCTAACTGTAGACAGTTGAAGGCAGCATTGATGGTGTGGTTTAGTGGCAGGATCTCGCAGTGGATTATTCCCTTCACATCTCACTACGCACTCAATAACACCTTCTTCGGATGAAGTTCAGCATTCGAAGTCGATGCAGGTGGATTAGAAGGGCTACACGCAGTCCTACGACGCTTTACTTTACGGTACATAACTCACTTCTCATTCCCTGTCACAATTCGTGTCAAGAATGGGTTATTTTTATACAGGGAAAGCAAGGAAACATAGATGGTTTCGGTCATCCCGTTGATTAGCTGTCAGGTTATGTGGAACCCAACGATCCAACTTTCTCGTTAAACCCAACTAAAACAGCCGTCTCTCGACCATTTTCCGGTGTCCGTTGAAAGACTCCGCTAATTCTTGCACGGATGGGTTCGGCTTGTTCCTTATGGTTTGGTCAGTATCGTCGTCTCCAACGTGTGATTGTCGTCCACTCCTAGCCTGATCTTGGCAGCTTCAGTCTCCTTTCCTAAATTTAAGAAACCATCGACGACATGAGCTTTCGTGTATTTCATCCTCCCCATAAACTTCACAACGCGCTGCGGCTGCCGTACTCTTTTCATCGAATTCGTATAACAAACAACGTTTTATATGCACCTTCTCGCTTTACATGTTACACTCTCTGATATATATATATATATATTTGAAATGACTAACTTTGTGAGACACGATGCATTTATATGTGAGATATCCACACGTTTGATTAGCCGACGATTTGCATCATTATATTGTCATGTTTGACGTCAATTCCATCGCAAATTTGCATATCCAAAAACGGGTAGATCTTTCACACTCACGCAGTACATAGGAAACCGCACCTGAAAACGAGCCCAAGGAGATGCGATGAATCAAAATTAAAGGCAGTGCAGAATGAGATGTAGGTTATATTGATAGAAATTATAATACACAGAAAATCATAGCAAGAAAAGAGGTCGCGGAAAAGCGTTGAAGCAAGAATAACGGCAGTGAAAAATGAGATGAAGATAATATTCTTATGAATTATAGTACACAGGAAAAGTAGCAACGGCAAAGCGACGCAGCAAAACTAGACACAGTGTAGAATGAGACGCATCTAAAATATAAATTTTTAATATTGAATACAAGAGAATATAAAAACATGTTTCAAACAATATTTCATAGTAGTATGTTTAAATATTAAAATTGAATTTTCCTTGGAAAAAGCGTAATTTTGTATAATGCTTTGACGCTGTAATCTCTAAAATTGAATTTCTTTAAAAAACGTTAGAGAAAGAAATGCTTACCGTCGACAAAATAAGAGATTTTACATTAAATATGTAGTTACAATATTTTTCAATCTCCGTTTTTCAAAATTAAATAAATTATGTAAAATATAAAATGTCATTTATTCTTAGTAACAAAATATATCGTGGAATTTTTTATTAACTTTTCAATTTTTCCTTATAGTGAAAAAATTCTATGTTCAATACATTTAAGAAAATTTATTATTGATGGAAAATAAAAAAATTGTAACTCTGTACATATTACAGATATATATTTTTTGAGTATATTTTAATAATTTTATTTCTTTTGTGTGTTTCCTCTTTCATGAAAATCTGTTATTAAATTTTCGCAACATATTACGTTATGCTTCATAATTGTTAAATACTACTATTATTAAATTGCATATTTCACTGTATATATTATATAATTAACGAAATCTTGTTGAGTAAATGAAAAAAATGCCTGTTAAGACACATATTTTAAGTTGTCATGATTTTAAAACTAGAGTCGTAGTAAAGAAAATAATCTGGTGTGTCACTCACACGACTTTCTCTTACCCTGAAATTTAATACTATAAATACAGGTTAGAGATTAAGAGGTAAGATAACGAGTACTGTTATGTAAACCTATGTTAAACAATTCAAATTAGGCTTCGGAAGAGTTTTATATGATAATTAGTTCTGTGTGAAGAGGGTTACCGCCCCCTCAAGGTTTCATTAATGCACCTACATTTATATAGAATTTAATTCGGTTATTCAAAAATAATTCTGTTTTTTTTTTTTTTTTTTTTTTTTTTTTTTTTTAAATAATTTATTAAAAAAATTATTTAAAAAAATTATCTTTTATGATAATGCCGACGATTTCTATATTAGAGAAGTAGTATAACACTAAGTATCCAAAAAAAAAGTCCGTTTCATTCTCAGTATTTAAAAAACAGTTTTTTTTCGTTAAAAGTAAAAAAAAAATCGATAACTTTGTTTTAAACTATCGCAAATCGATGGTTCAACCATTCGTTTTAAAGGTATTGGCGAGCTCTTTTGAATAATACTCATCATGAAAATTTACTCCCCTCGAGGGGGGGACTTCCCCCCAGGGGAAGGGGGGTGGAGGCGAGCTCGTACATACACATTTTTTTCTCTGTTGACTATCTTTATTACAAAAAAAAATATATATTCGTTTCATTTGATTTAGTGCAGTCTATAGATGTTAAACTCTACTTACTTGCAATTTTCCCATAGACGTAATGTATTTGAATACTTTTGAGTGTCCCTGTACACGAACCATTTGCTTCACCTCAACGAAAAGCTTAGTGTAGCATCCCTATATGATACGCATTTAGAATACCGAGTTTGGAATTTCTGCTACTATTTGTTCTTGAGATATGCTTATAACCGACAGACACACAGACCATTCGCTAAAAACATGATTTTCGTATTCAGGGGACCTCAGAACATGTAAATGTAACAAAAACTCGGGTTCGAAAATTTAATCCTAAAACAATACTTTTTCGATCCTTCGGGTAAGAGAAAGTGAAATGGCATAAAATTATGTAAAATTGAAATATTTAAAGAGTGAATGAAAATAGATTTATATATATATATATATATATATATATATATCTGTATATATATATAAATTACGTGTCACGATGTTTGTCCGGGGTAAACTCCTAACTAAGGAACCGATTTTAATGAAATTTTGCACACTGCGTGCAGTTTGATCCAACTTGAGAGATAGGATAGTTTTTATCTCAATTTATTGTCACAATATTGTTTTATTGCAATTATTTGTTAATTATAGACCTTTATTAAAGTTGCTCCAAAATATCTGTGAGTTCCATTAATTTAATTGTTTCCAAAAAAAAAAAAAAAAAGAAATACGAGTTCATTTTCTTTCGACATAAAAATAAATACATTTAATCAAACGTGAACGTTAAAAAATTATAAAAAGTTAAATTATGCATCTCACGAAAATTGACGTCATAATCATTTTAAAGATTTTATACACATTGATAAAGTGCTAATGTAGTTCTATCATAGATATAGTAATATATATAGATCTCTCATCCCCATGTTATCGTACAAAGATTTTTGATGCCGAAAAAAAAAAAATATATAAAAGCTTTGGAAACAGCCATTAAGTGGTATTGAAAAAATAAAAAAAAAAAAAAAAAAAGAAAAAAAAAAAAGAAAGAAAGAAATGTGAATTTGAAACTGTATAAAAATATACATACTATAAGTCTTGCATTCCCCTTTAGCAAATAAATTATTCATAAATTTGCTAAAATATTAGTATGTATTCCCGTGTGTATTCACTCGGGGAAAGACGGCCATATTTTGGTAAAAACGTCGTCTTTTCCCAAATGAAAAGGAATAACTTTTTTCTCTCCAATGATCACTCTATTCTATATAGGCTATACTATATCTATGAGTTCTATACGCAAGCGAAGTGTGACTCACTGACTGTCTGTGCAGCCAAGAAAAAGATTTCCTATGTTAATTGCCCACTGGATTTTTTGTAAGAAATTATTAAAAATTGAGGAAATTTATTTCCCGATTTTAATCCTTATATTTGGGTATAGATATGTATTAGTTATCGCGGGTGTTAGATTTAATTATTTTGCTGTCAAATTGACAAAATTTTAATTTTAAATTTCAAAACTCTGTCGCCCTTGGCTTTTTATATTATTATTATTATTATTTGGCGATCAAAAGCGTAACACGAAAATATACATGCCAGATGTATGCATTGTACGAAATGTAATATGTATTGTACGAAATATTGTTTCATATTATTCATTACTCTTTTAATATAAGTTGTTAAAATAACCATGATTTTTGAAAGGAATTAAATATTTTCGCCAGATAATTTGGCGATATTCTTTTTTTTTTCGCCAAGGATGACAGAAATGAAATCTATTCCACTGCAAAATATTAGTATCTTACATCAGATATTTTATTTAGACATTTGAAAACAAATTTGACTTCAAACTATGATAGAATATTTATCATTTTTCTTTTAATTAGTATATTATTAGTATATTAAAATTTAAAAGCATGGTATATAAAAAGTTTTTTTTTTTTTTTTTTTTATCTTATAGTTATTCTTATCTTAATCCTCAATGTTTCCCATCTTTATTAACTTGAATTTACTATTAAAATTTTAACATACTCAAAAACTTCTCATCACTTCGTTAAAATACACTAAACTTTTCCAAAATCATTTTCTATTTAAAATGATACATGTATTTACTTTAAATGTCCAATATTTCATAAGATTTCCAATTTTAAAGTTTTAAAATATTTATCAAATTTACTTATTTTTCTGGTTTAGCCTTATTGTTTTCCTTTTTATAACTACAGCGGTTGCACTCTTTAAAATATTTAAAATGATAAGGTCATTTTATAGTAAAATTATCCATTATAGCATATATTATATTTCACTCCTCCATAAAAATTGATTTTAAAATCGTCTGTTTCTTTTATACTTTTACTTTAATAGAATTTTAATAGAATTTAATTTATATATTAGTCATTTTAGCAATTTTATCCAAAGTAGCATTAGAAATAATATATATCACTTCTCCATTAAAATTTATAGGACCCTACAATAAAATTAATTTGTGCTTAATATCAACACTACGAAAATTTTTATCAATCGCTTCCAAATATTGACCTAAGTTTCAAATTTCAACCCTGTGGGTTTTTACATCGGCTACAACGTTTTCGTCTTTGTTCGTAAATAATAATTTGACTGTACTAAATAGTTTACAGCCGTATAATTCAACGTATAACTTAGTCACAGCAACGCGTGGCCGGGTCTGCTAGTATATATATATATATATGTCAAAGTTTTGTTTAGTGACGCTTAGAAGTGTTAAATAAAAATAAATTAGCAATAATTTAGAACCAAATAAATTATTTTATACATATATAATGTGGTTTCTATTTTTTTTTAGAGATGTTTTACAATGATCTTATTACAGTCACTCTATATAATATTTCAATCCAGTAAACAGTTTTTAAAAATGAGCTAAATTATTTACATACAAAGCTAAAAAATTTCGATTGTAGTAAAAAGTTAAGGTCAAGTCACTACTCTTTTATTTATCTACTTTTTTGAAAGAATTTGCGAATATGTTTTGTACATTTATACATACTATTCAATCAAGAAAAAAAAAAAAAGCCAGAATTAGAAAAAATATCATATTATTAAAAGTATGCTTTATGAAATAAAAAAAAGCACATCATTTGCTCTATAATCCAGCGTTTTACAACTCTTGCCCTGTTAGGATTCTGAAATTTTTATACAGGCAACTACCATGCAGGTAGACTCAATAAAAATAATACAGTAGTATATAGTAAGTTTCGGTTTTTCGTTATATTAACACTTAAACTGCCAGTGTGTACTAATGAAGTGTATAATACAATTTTACATATATATATATATATGTATGAAATGAAATATAGCTTTCTGCCGTATAAATGCGTCATTACTAGTGATTTCCAGTAATCCAAAGTTTTCCGTCAGTGCTTTGGTCGATATATACCAGATTAGTGAGAAACGACTGTATTTATGTAGAAAATAAAGGGATATAACTGAACAATAATATTTAATGCAAAACAATTTCCCATTTAAATGTTCAGGAAATTATGTGTTATTTCGCAGTTTAAAAACGATTCGTTATCTCATTTATCGTAATAAAAGCAAATTCCATTGAATTATATTGACTCCCGCAATTCAGAAGATATTTAATACGTTAAATGTACTTTTTGTAATGTCGTTAAGCGAAATTGTTCACTACTTCACTCATATATTATAAATAAAATTATTCAAATTAGTTTTAGGAATTGCATACATAGAATTAGTTTTGATGTGCTTATTTTGCAGGTGAATAATTGAAAACATTTTTATAAAAGATGAATTTTTGAAAATATTTTTATTTTTTCGAAAAATTAATAAATAAATTAATTAATTAATTAAACAAAATGAAATTTTATATTGACACTGTAACATATTCTTATCTCATCTATTACGTTAATATCTAGTTTTACAAAAATTATTTTCAAAATAATTTTATTATCGTTATCGTTTATTTATTTTTGTATTCTTACCATTTTTTATTTAAAGTCATGCTTAGGTTATGGAATGTATCAAAATTGTTTAACTTCGCAGAAAATATAATTATATTAAAAATAAATAAATAAATGATTAGTGGAAATTAAAACTGAATTGGAATATCCAATAAATACCTTACTCAAATAAACTCTAAAGTTTCATTAAAATTTTAACACAAATATATGGTTTTTCAAATAAGTATTTATTATAAATGAAATTTTAAATGTTGGTGAGTGATACAATCTATAATCAACTAAAAATAAGTATATCTGTAAAAACTAATAATCATGATTTAAGAAGGTAATAATTATATCAACATTTATAAGTTTATGTTAAATGTATAAGTCAAGGCATAGGCTTTGTTATTCACAGTATTGACATTTCGCGTAACAATGACATTTTAAGAGTGGCCAATACCTAATCTCGCTGATAGCCGTGGCCCATGTTATGGCATGGGGAAATTTGGTTCCATACTTATTACTTAATGTATTTTTTTTAATTCATTTTTCACATTCAGAAAATTTATAATCGTTAAAGTAGTACTCGCTTTCAAAAAATTGATTTTTCTAATTTTTAGTATTTCCTTTTGTGGTTTAAAAAAAAAAAAAAAAAAAAAAAAAAAAATCACTTACGGAAAATTCACATTTTTAAACCCAAAATAATAATAATAATAATAATAATATTATTATTATTCTAATGGTTATGAATTTTCTGAATGTAAATACGAAAAAAAAAAAAATAAATAAAAATAAAAATAAATAAATAAAAATACATTAAGCAACGAATAGTTGAGGAAACAAATTTTGTCATAGAATAACATGTGCCTTGTTGTCTGTGTCCTCTTTTAATGTCACTTATACGTGGTCTGTAAATAATATAGAAAAACGTATTCCAGAAAGTCGGGAAAATAGAGCATGCGCAAACAGGATGTGAGAGCAAAAGTCTGATGTTGTTGTTGACGTTTAGATTGCAAATATCAATCGATTCAGTTAGAAGAGGTAGTTCTTGTGCAGCATTTAAAATAAACAGTGTAGTGCTTACCGTTCCAATGTTTATTTCCAAAAGCCGACCAGACACCACGGATTCAAGCCAAGGTTCCTTCTGGCAAGAATGCATCCGAATGTTATTAAAGTTCGTATGAAGTTTGTTGTGATAATAAATTACTTTATACTAAGATTGTACGATGGTTCATAGTGTTTCGTGTTTCTTTGATTGAGATTGGAACAGTGTCATTGGAAGGTCTTAAAACACACTTTATATTCATGGGTGCTTGTGTCATTGAATTGTTTCCCAAGTTGCAGAAACCCTTTTGAGGCACCTCATTTCCTGACGTTGCATCTGTGCTTCGAAAAATATATATACACTGAAAAATATATGTGATGGACATTAAGAAACTCAATTTTAGCTCTAGTAAAAATAGTTTCATGTCATCTTTGTAAATTGTAGTTCCCATTACTAGCGAGTTTTAAATACCAATTATAATTCGAGAGCGTCTTCGTATATTATCCTAGTTAATCTCATTTGAAAATCTCTGAATATAAATGTAAACATAAGAGGCGAATATTAGTAACAATAATTTTTTATTATGACCCAATTGTAGGAAATTAAGGGAGTTTTTCTCGTAGTATAAATAATTCATAATATTCGCAATATTTATAACATCGTTTCACCATCTAGAAAAGTGCAGACTAGAAATTCTTGATCATTTCGTCTATTCAGGTTTTTTGTTTCCCTTATACGCATAACTTAGAAATCTATATTTTTAGTTTAAGGTTTCAGAAAATGACTGATTTTACATTCTAGATGAAGGTGATGAATACATATTTTTTCAATGTAGGGAACTATGTCACAGTCATGAACAATTAACACTTTGCCAACCATACCCTATGATTTTCCGTCATTGGAAATAGATAATGTATTTTACTGGTCAATAAATTAAGGAGAAAAAAATGCAACGTAATTTTACCTGTCAATTCGTTGATTTTTTTTCTATGTGTTATATGACTACGTTTATAAAAAATCTCATTTTCTTTTCAATATACTTTAAAATAAATAAATTACCTTTTTGTTAATTTTACATATTAACTTATTTATGGCAAATGATAGATATGTATTTTGTGTAAAATTTAAGCACTGTCAATAAATTTTACCTACAGTTTCTAAAATTACAAAAGTATGATATTTTCATGTTTCATAAAGTTTCGGGAGATTTTTACACAAATAAAATCAATCAAGTAAGTGTACCTTAATAAATATAATTTAATACAGAATCACTAACAAAAAGGCAAGCGACAAAATTCACAAAGAGAAAATAAAAGAAAAAAGAAAAAAGAAAAAAGAAAAAAAGCACATTCTTTCTTTTTTTTATCCATATATATGGTAGAGAAAGTATTGTTCTTGGGTCAAATTTTAGAAATCCAGTTTTTGTTTATATTTACTCGTTCTGAGGTTCCCTGAAACAAAAACCATGTTTTTAAAGGTTGGTCTGAGTATGTGTCTCTTTCTCTGTGTGTATGCGTCTGTCTGTTATCCGCGTACCTAAAAAATAAACGATAGCAGAAATTTCAAACTTGGTATTCTAAATATGTGTCATACAAGGATGCTACACTCAATTTGCATTCAGATTAAGCACATGCTTCGTGTACAGGGACACCCAGGAGAATTCAAATACATTACGTGTCAATGGGAGAAATTGCAGGTAAATAGAGTTTAACATCTATAGTTTGCGTTAAAGCGACTGAAACGAATAAATATTTTTTATATGCGTAAAAACATGTTTCATGTAGAATATGGTATGGAAGTTATTCACTGTTTTTTTACAGGACTACAGAAAAGGACTGGATTATAATGTGAAAATAATTGAAAATTGATGGAAGCGTGTTTCAGGTTGTGCCGTCTGTTATTAATATAGGATTATATTTATTTATTTATTTATTTTTTATTGTTAGTGGAAGCGCTTTATTATATGATTTTACCTTGTCCAGGAAAGCTGTTCAGGAATTGAAATTAATTCCTCATAGCCATAAGGTAAATAATGTATATCTTTAAACCAAATATTCATAGCTTTTTCTTTTGTATATTTACACGTTTTGAGACCTCCCGAATACCGAAAACAAGATTTCAAAGTTTGAAATTTCAGGCGATCCAAATGTTGTGTTTGGAAGTTAATACGTTTGCTACTAGAAAAGTTTGATCAAGATTGATAAGTAATGAAACAAGAGTTTGAGGAGGCTGTAGCCTTCCTCACACATATTTACTTGTCAAATAAAGCTGCTCCGAAGCCTAATTTGAATTGTTTTACCATAGGTTTACATAAAAATACTCGCTATCTCATCCCTTAATCTCCAATCTGTATTTATAATACTAAATTTAAGGGTAAGAGAAAGTCATGTGAGAGACACACTAGATTACTTTTCATATATTTATATTTGTAAAAATTACTAGGGGCTTTTCTTTTCACATATTTATTAAAACTATTACTGGTTATTTCTATTTTGTTTATTTATTTTTTGGTTCTTGCGGATTACGGTTGAATTTCATAATCTGTTTTCTTGCATTCTATACAACTTTGTTAGTGTATATATAGTATATACATTTAAAATTAAAAATATTGCATTTGCGCAATTATTTTGAATAGGCATTCGCTAATAGAGAATTTGCACGTTTTCTGATTTTGTTCTTATATAATAGAATATGGAAAGGTAAGAAAATAAATGCAAACACTTTCTTTATTTGAAATTTAATTGCTGATTTATAACAATTTTAATATCGCACTATTTACTCTATCGAGAAAACACAGTATAATATATTGTGATGTCACTCTTTATGACAACAAACGGGAGTAATCGTTGTTTACATTCGATTTTGTGCTTTGCTTTGCTTCTTGAATCTGTGAAATAGGTTTTGTATTTCATAATAAAGACGGATGTTAAAAAATCCTAGTATAAATATTGTATTGTACCACTCTGCACTGATACAACCGCTAAGAGCTTCTCAAAATCTATTTTTTAGCGTTCCACAGGATCCTATTAAACGAAAACATTGGACAACCGCCATGAAAAGAAAACAATTGAAAACAATGATAATGAAAAATAATGATAATGGTATTAAATGATTATAATATGAAAAAGAAATGCTCAGAAATCACATAAACGATTGATAATTACGAAAGTTAAAACGAATTGCTGCTTGCTAACTAAGCTAACAAAATGTAAATATTGAAGCATCATAAAGTGTGACGTCAGACAGCGTTTTGAAGTCACGTGATTTTTGGTTAATTTTAAAGTTATTTTTGAAATTAATGAGAACTTTTTTTGCATTTTTAATAAACTTTTTGAAATTTATGAGCCTAAAACTACCAGAAAAATAAGATTTTGTTCAAATCCCCCATGTGTGCAAATTGTCTATTATAATTTTTTTAATATTGTGATGTATTTTCGTAAATTAGTACTTGAGTATTTATAATTTAATCAATACATCGCAATGCATTTTTTTTACATTAACAAAATGCATTAATTTCATATATTTTAGATTTGCCAGTTTTAAGCCAAACACACACAAACACATATTTAAATAATTACTTTCTTTTTAGTAAGTGTTTTCCTCAGTTGGGGAAATTTTTTATTCTATTTCTACCACTAAATTTAATTTTAATGGTTGCCTAATTACTTCGAATATTAATCGTCTATTATGTATATCAAATATCACTTCCCACATTTATTGGTGACTATTTAATAAAAAAGTCTGTGGCAACACTGGTTTTGCTTATAACAGAATTTTTTTCAACAAAATTTTTGAAAAATTGCTGAAAAACTGGCAAAATAAAAGAGAAATGTTATTTCAAAACACAGAATGAATATATTTGATTTTCACTGAAATATAAGTATTTGTATTTTTTCTTTCTTTCTTTTTCTTTCTTTTTTTTTTAAAAAAGCTTGCGAAAAAGATAGCACTTTTATTGTTATTATTATTATTGTTATTAATATATATCAGTCACCCTGGATGTTAAGTAAAATAACGACTGATGAAATCGTCATCAAAGTTCATAATACTGTGGTAGAATACAGCTGTGTAGAGGTGTGTTAGATTGTTGTGTATGCATTCATTTCAACCGAGTGCGTATTCAATCTATGCATAAATATTTGCTGATGAAAGAATTATACGCATGACGGATGTGATTTTATGGCAGCTGATTCCCTCAATAATTTCAAAATAGTTTTTAAAGACGTTCAAGAGCAGTTTAAGTAAGTTCTTGCTAAGATACTTCATAGTTAATGAAACTTTAATTACTACACACAAGAAAGAAAAAAATAGCCTAAGAACACACTATCGTCTCTCGGGAAGCGTGCTTAAAAATAAATAAATAAATAAAGCAATAAATAAATATATAAATCTATCGAACAGAGAGTTTATGGATTAGGTTTTTAAGGACTTATCATCTATTTGGAAAAATAAAACAGTAATCAGTTAGTTGTTTGTTTATTTATTAGACCATTTTATAAAGAACTAAAAGGAAACATTCAAAAGGTGTTGTCTTAAAAAAATATCGAAAAAAAAATATATATGTGATTCTACTCTTCATAAAACACCAGAAAGTGAAAAAATTATCAACTGAAATGAATTACAGCAACCACACAAAAAAAAAAAAAAAAAAAAAAAAATCAAAATTAAGCATATTTGGCGATTTAACACTATTTGGCGATTGATTTTGAGTACTTGGCGGAGAAGCAAAACACAGTTTTGTTCGTACACGGCAATCTCTGTGTTAGCGAACTTATCGCCTAACAGTGCTAAATCGCCAAAAATGCTTAATTTTGATAATTCTTTATGGTCGCTGTAATTCATTTCAGCGGAGGTTTGTTTCACTTTCTGGTGTTTTATGAAGTGTAGAATCACATATATTTGTTTTCAATATTTTTTGAAGACGACACATTTTAAATGTTTCCTTGTAAAGAAAAATCGACCCTATTCGTGCATGAAAAATTCGTTTCATGACGACAATATACTGATTACCTTTTCATTAAACGAAAACCTCATTTTATGTGATGAAGGGTCCTTTTTTCAATTATCTCCACTTGAATGGACGGTTTTAAAATTTTAGATGTTTCATTAAAAGTCTTAGTTTTTATCTCACTAACATGTGTAAATGTGAATATGGTGTATGCATGTTTGTGTGAACACGCATATGTATGCATAAAGTTAATGTTTGTGTAAGAATTCCTTT
This sequence comes from Salticus scenicus, assembly GCA_963930645.1. Lineage (NCBI taxonomy): Eukaryota > Metazoa > Arthropoda > Arachnida > Araneae > Salticidae > Salticus > Salticus scenicus. The sequence continues at coordinate 148,932,274 of OZ005662.1, forward strand.
TCTAAGATTTCATTCTAACTTTCAGTCAATTTAGCATACAAAATCTTTCTTACGCGAATAAATATTTTAAGAGATGAATGTTCTTCAATGTAATTTTATTTGCGAAAAAACTAAACAGAATCCATTAAACGTTTTTTTTTTTTTTTTTTTGTTGAATACACTTTAGAATTTATTGATGCATAAATACGTCTTTAATCTTAATTATAGACAAATAATAGATCTTTTTTATTTGATTGCGCAAGAGAGGAACCCAGTTAAAGCAAACTGTAATGATTAGAAAAAAGAAATATCAGATAAATATTGATGTGAAAAGAACCACTTGTCTAAAGCTCTTCAAAATACAAATAAAAGGTATTTTAAGAAACATCAAAATACAAAAAGTGTGATCATAACGGAATCAGTAATAGCAAAATTGAACTTCAGTACGAAATGGAATGCGAAAAAGTTTGAAGTTTAAAAGTTTTTTTTTTTTTGCACATGGTTATTTGCTTAAAAAGGTTTTATGCATTTTTTCTCAATAAAAGGTTTTTAATAAATGATTCGTCTGAAAAAACTATCTTGTAATACAGAACCTAATATGTACGTACTTATTTTTTCAAACCATTTTGCATTTTTTTCTCGTTTCAATTGCTATTCAAACGGGGAGAAATTTCAAGAATACAATTAAAAAGATTGACTTTAAAAAGTAATATTAAAGGAAAGAAAATAAATAAAAGATAGATTGTGATATTTTCAGAATGCATTTTAGAATTGAATTTTTCAGTGGAAATGGTATTCATTGTGAAAACCTTAAAATTCATTCTTCCGATTTTGATAAATAACAGTCTAGATATCTTTAAAGAAAAAATAAATTCAACATTTTCATGGAAACATTAAAGTAATTGTTTTTCTATTGAACAATATTAATAATCTAAACATTTTGTTCAAATTAAAATTTTTGTTATTTCAAAATGTAATTCTTTGCTACAAAAACTGTTTGTTTAGTAGACACATGTTCGGTACATTATTCTATATAGAGCTGTTTTTAAAAACTAATTGTGTTTCTGTTAGCACATTTGTTTTGAGCGTAATGTATATTGTAAATTTGTTGAGCTTGTAATGGAAAAAAATCGAGTTTTTTAAACGCTCACAAAGGAAGTATGACACTGTAAAATTCTTCTTTAATCAAAACCAAACTTAGTTAAAAACACAGGAAAACGTACAATATGATATAAATTTTATTGAATTATTTCTTCCGGTGTGAGCCCCCCCAACCTTTTTTTTAACACACTTGACATTGTGAGTTTTTTTTTGGTTTTCTTCCCATGCTATTTCTATGGGGTTTCTAGCTTATATTCCCTCTCTTTTTCTACATTCTAAAGTGCGGTGGACCCTTATTAGTTACAAGACATGTTTTCATGGATAAAAAAAAAAGATCTGATAGCGATGTGTATTAGTGTTTGGGAATAAGGTCGATTGACTGCTTTAGGATCCTAGGTCCGACGGTAGTGTTTTCTGTGGAGGTCATTCTAAGGGGTCCTAGCGCATATTTACACAAGTTTCGAAGAAACCATGGAAAACTCCGAATGGATAGGCCCACGAGCGCGACCTGGGATCGAACCCGGCACCTCACGTATACCAACTTTGAGCGCAGAACCATTCAGCCGATGGTGGGGCGATCTTATAATGGAAGCAGTGACGTTAGGTGCTGTGATAATGTGTTTGATTCAAGTTTTTAAAGTTTCTGGTTTGAAACTGCCTCAGCTTCTTTTAATTAAAATGAAATTATATATTTTATTTTAATTGAAATAAAATAATTTGAATGTTTTGAGAAAATATACTAATACTAGCAGGCTTCGCACGCTTCGCTGGTAACTATTTTTAAATGAATACAATTTAAATGAACTACAATTAATGAATTCTCAAAATTGCATTAACTTTTATCATTTGAAAAAAAAAATCTTATTGGGAAAAATGCAGGTCATTGTGCCCTGCGCGCGCGCATTATTATCGTAAGGGAAAAACATTAATATAAAAGAAAAAGAAAATTTTCTCTCATCGGTGTAACAATCGATCTAGGGCCCTACTGCCCGCGGCAGAGTATACACGCGCGCACGGCGCGCGTGTTCCTTTGCCTACCATTCCTATCCCTCTTAATTATTTTACACTTTCAAAAATATCTGCAATCGTTTTCTCGGGATTTTAAACCTATTAATACTAGTTTAAAACGTTCTATCTGAATTTCTTTATTTTTGTCCCGGCGTCCGCTCTCCTTCCCGACCCCTCGTAATAATTCTACACTTTCGAAAATATCCGCAATCGATTTATCGGGCCTTAAAAGCTAAAATTACTAATTCTCAAAGTTCTAACTCTTATTTCGATATTTTCCCCTTCACCCTCCACCCTCCTTTTCACCAATCCTAATATTGTTTTCTCTTTTGAAAGTATCTGCAATGGATTTGTAGGTCCCGCAATCCATTACATGTCAATTTGGAACGGTCTAATTCAAATTCTTTTTTTTTTTTTTTTTTTTGCCCCTCCTCCCCTTCCCGGTCTCTTAAAAATTTTACAAATTCGAAGATATGCGCATTGGTTTTGTAGGTATCAAAAACCACTATGCACTAATTTTCAAAGATCTAACTCTATTTTTATTTTTTTGCCCCTCCGACCCCCACACGTTCCTGCCCCTCCTAATAAGTTTACACTTTCGAAAATATCCTCATTCGATTTTCAGGCCTCTAAAACCTATATGTACTAATTTTGAAAGGTCTAACTGTATTTCTATTTATTTTTTTGCCCCATGGCACACCCTTCCCGTCCCACTAGCGACAATTTCTAAAATTTCAGAAATTGGATTTTAGATGCTTGTGGGAGATATATTTTAGAACAAAAATCTCACATATATCTTTTTTTTTTCTGTTGTTTGTTTGCGATATAAAGGACTATTTGAAATCACGTTTTGCCACCTGCCCCCTTTAGGAAATGAGTTTCTAAAATTCCAGAAACTGGTTTTTAGGTACTTGTATTAGCCATATTTTAGGGCACAAATTTAATGTATATCTGTTTTTTTTTTTTTGTTTGAGATATATAGGATTATGTGAAATCACGTTTTACCCGCTTCCCCTCCTTGGGGACCGAATTTCTAAATTTCCAGAAATAGATTTTTAATTATTTGTATTAGCTATATTTTAAAGCAAAAATTTTACAGATACCTGTTTTTTTGTTCGAGATATGAAGGATTTTGTGATATCACGTTTTGCCCTCTCAACGCTCATTTGGGGGCGAATTTTGTAAAATCGCTTCTTGGTGGATGTCTGCTTAACAGAAAGAACATTGTCACAAAATTTCATGCTTCTAGGTTCAGGGGTTTGAGCGAGGAGATGATGAATCAGTCAGTCATTCATTCACTCCCGCACTCAGGACAAATAATTTTATATATACAGATTAATTAAGAAAATGTGTAATTATCTTGTCAGTATAAATGTAAAATTTTTATTAAATATAGTATAATAAATAATTTTCTTAAATTGTTCATAATATTTATTGCAAAGAAAAAAATATTTCAGTTTAAAGAGCAAGTAAAAATATACTTTGCAGAAATTATAATTCGTAACTGAAAAAAAAAAACGAGTCAAACTCTTAGCTGTAGCACATTTCCACAAATTCCGATTGTCGATGTTTTTTTTATAAATCATGGAAACGTATTGGGTCGTTTCTTGACCAGTGGGTACTATTACGCAAAATATATACATTCTGCGATGCGTCGATAAATGAACTTTAGTTAAAATTTGGTTTGGTTTAGAATTTTACTGATTTGTGTTTACCTTTAATGAATTCATTAAGAACATTACTTTATCAATAGCAGTCCTTTTTTTTTTTCTTTTTTTTTAACTAATATAATGTTTAACAGATATTGTTTATTTTATATTCTAGGTAATGTAAGCCTTTACAAGTTCTACAGCATCGTATTTTCTTCATTATTTAATATAGTAATGCTCTGCAAAACCTGTGTTTTATATAAGTAATACGAGATTCTTTTTAAAAAATGTTCTTCTTAGAAACAGATTCTGTAGATTTGATTATATTAGTTTGTCATTATATATATATATATATACATATACATATACATATATACATATATATATATATATATATATATATATATATATATATATACATATATATTACATATATATATATATATAGACTGATTCGCTACTGGTGCAACAAATTTACAGGAGATATTGGAGGCATAAAGATGATTCAGAATCACATAGCAATACATAATTTGAAATGCAATACTAACGCGATAGGGAATTGTTAGGGAGTATAATTATTAAGAAATTTATATTTTATTTTAAGCTTTTGGCTTCTAAATGTTATTTCGCGATAACTTTATATTGATACTTTCCTGCTAATACTTCTGGGAATGGCTGTTATTTTTTTTCCTGCAATAGTCCTTAACCTTCTAACTCTCGTGTACTTACAATCCACAGGATTTAACCACGCCCCCGATTTCTTGTTTTCTTGAAAATTAGAGAACGAGAAATCAACAATCAACATCGTATTATTTAAATGTGTTAAAAGTATCAGAAAAATGAAAATGTCTATTATTATATGCTTATTTTAACACAAGTGTTTTGAATTTTATAAATTATGGAACAATTTAGGTGCATTTTCAAACAATTATAAAGGGGCTAAAATATCTCCTAACTCGTTAGAATTGCGTTTCCGCCCTTGCATTTTTATGTGATTCTGAATCATCTTTGTGCCCTTTACATCACTTCAAAGTTTTTTGCACCGATAACGAATCATCCTGTATATACAGGGTGCATAGGAAAGTCCTTTTAACCTGAAAATACTTGCGAACGCAGAGTGCTACAGCCACGCAAGTGAATTAACGGTATAGTAAAGTGACTATGCGCGACCTAATGCAAACGACAGCAGCGCCCCTAGTGGCAAAATTTGGAAGTTAGCCATGGCAAATCGAAAACGAAAAGAGATAGAGCAAAATTTCCAATTAGAAAGTTTTAGAGAATCAGTTAATTAGTACGAAACGATATTTGGTTCACACGGATAAGATAAATTAATAATTATAATCTATGCGCGACTGTTCTACGCTACATATTCATATTTCGGAAATGTAGCAGTGTGAAAATGCTGTTTGTGACTTTGTACTGTACTGTAATGTCTGAAATCTTTGATTTCCAATGCATTTAAAATTTTAGTTTAAAAGGTGTTGGCGCTCGCTTGGTACAAACAACATAATATCATAGCATAAAATTATTGATGGCAGACGATAATTTTATTCCTAATGTGCGAGCGCTTTCATTTTAAAAATTTTATTTTCTGTGTTGTGGCAATTTCAATCGTTGCCTAGCGACGCGTAGAAAATATGTGTTCTTTTTTGAAAGTGACAAAACAAATGGAATTTTGAATGATCCTAAATGAATGAGATCCTACAAAAGATACATTTCTTAAAAATAAACGTTTGGATTTAGAATTTTGGAGCTGTGTGAGAATGTCAAGCTTCAGTAACTATCAATATTGCGAGATGGTGCTTATTTTTGGCGAATGTCAACGAAACGCAACGCATGCTGCACGGGAGTATGCCGTTCGTTTTCCTGATGGGCCACATCCAAGTGCAGTTACCATCGCAAATGTAGTTCGACGGCTCATGGAGACAGGAAGCACTAAAAGTCGTCCGCGTTCTGGCAGACCAGTGAGTGCAGGAATGCGTATGCCGCCAGAGAGTATTTTGTCATATGCACTAGCCCATTCACACAGCAGTACAAGAGAAATCAGCATGGCTTGTGGCTTAACACGCGCCCGAGTATGGCAAATACTGCATAGTCAACATGCACATCCCTATCATGTCACTCTGCAGCAAGAACTGTTGCCACGGGATAATGAGCGTCGATTTGATTGGTACAACTGGGCATTAAATAATGTTGAAGATAAATCAGATTTTTGTCCAACATTGTTTGGTCGGACGAGGCACTGTTTCAGCGTACCGGAGTACTAAACCGACATAATGCCCACTACTGGGCGCTGGAAAATCCCTCGTTGGGACTATCCACAAAACACCAAGTGCGCTGGTCCATTAATGTGTGGGGCGGTATCGGGAAGAATCGCTTACTGGGACCAGTGTTCTACGAAACCACATTAAACGGACAGAGGTATCTCCAACTATTACAGGATATCATACCCGACATTTTGGATGATATTCCCCTGTCCGCATTACGGGCCATGTGGTTCCAACATGACGGTGCTCCTGCACACCAGCCAGCTGGAGTGCAAAGCTTTCTAAAAGATTGCTTTGGACAACAAATTATTGGGTATGGTAGTAGTATTGAATGGCCTCCACGATCGCCGGACCTGACTCCGATGGATTTCTTCCTGTGGGGTTACATAAAAGATCAGGTTTATGCAACTCCACATACAAGTCTGCTGGATCTACGGCATCGTATTACAGATGCTTTCAATAGTGTAACAACTTCCATGCTGAGAAATGTGCATGCAGAATTACTCACACGAATACAAACGTGTATTGTGAGCAATGGCGAACTTTTCGAACATTCTCAACATTAACTTTTTATCACTATGAGACTTAGAGTTTAGTTCACCTATTTTGTTTTTGTGTGTGATGTTATCAAAATGTATTGATGTAAGTACATAGTATTTATTAATTAAATTGTGCATATTTCTTCTTTCCTCTGGCTATTCCTTTCAAATATTTACACAAAATGGAGTGCATCGATTTTGGATATTTTTTGGGTATACAGGCGCCAATTTATCTTATTCGTGTAAACCAAATATCGTTTCGTACTAATTAATTGATGCTTTAAACCTTTCTAATTGGAAATTTTGCTCTATCTCTTTTCATTTTCAATTTGCAATGGCTAACGTCCAAATTTCGCCTTTAGGGGGGCTGCTGTCGTTTGCATTAGGTCTGGCATAGTCGCTTTACTATACCGTTACCTCACTTGCGTGGTTGTAGCACTCTCCGTTTCTAAGTATTTTCAGGTTAAAGGGACTTTCCTATGCACCCTGTATATGCACACTGTATGTTTAAAAAAAAAAAAGTTTAAAGAATTTTCACTTAATATACTCATATCTTACCCTAGAGAAACAAAGCGGTACAACACAAAAATTTAGTGTATGAGAAAAATGAAAATAAAGATTGCAATAAGGCATTGACTGTTTATAATAAACTGACACAAATGTCTCTCAGGTCTATAAATTTCGATGTAGGTAGGTGACATTTTTCGTAGAGGTAGGAGCACTTTATCCAAAATATTCGAGGTTCAAATTTCCTTTTATCTTAATATGTTGATTCGCTGTTTTCTTGTACATTTAAAAAAAATGTGCTCTTTATAAAATAGATAAATTTTATAAACGTACAATGGGTCTTTTGTAAAATATTCGTTGAAATATATTTTATACGTCAAATTATATTGCTGGTTGTACTCAAGAAAAAAAAAAATATAATCGCCTTTTAAATAATAGATTCAAATTTATACACAAAACAGAATTTAACTTAGTACGTCAGGATTTATTTTAATCTGTTTTTTATTTAAATGCATGCAGTAACCGTGTTTCATTGACGAGCATCGATTACTATAATCATTTGTTAAAATTTCATTAGTACAGCTTTAGCATGGAAGCTTCTTGGTGGCTTTGAAATTTTTATTGTCATTTTGGCGATGAATTAAAAAGATTGTCGTAATTTGTAAGTAAAGATCTTGACGAAAAACATCCCAGCTACTTCGCTGCCAAGTTTCAAATTTCGGCGACAGGTTTTATATTGAAGCTGTTACATTTATTTACAACGATGTTTCTTAATTTCAATTTAATCATAAAAAAATATTTGTATGTTAATTTTTTTTCAACATAAAAAGAAATATATTTACTTATTTATTTGTTTATTTTTGGCATCAATGTTTTATTCTGTTAATTAATTTTAAATTTCCAGTTGGGTTTTTATTTAATAGCTTTTGAACAAATTATCTGATTGAACTTAAAAGTACGGGGATAACTAGATTTTGTCCTGGTTAATAAGCGTACTAACTTTTGATAGCATCGAATAATCTGGACAGATACAATGACAAACTTTCAGATTTATATATTTAGATAAATACAAACATGTTTCCACGTTTATTGTTTGTGAAAGATAAAAAATTGGTAACGACAGAAAAAATCACTTTCAGAAAGAAATAGTCCGACTTGTCGAATTAAAGAAATGTGTCTTTTAAAAAGAAGTTCAGACGATTAATGTATTTGGAACTGTTGTTGCAAATTATTTATTTTTGTATTTAGTTTGATTTACAACAACTGACATGTATATTTGAGGATATTTTTTTTTTTTTTTTGCAAAAGTCTTCAAAAATTTCACAAATTTATTTGCTTGTTATTAGATGAAATCTTATTTTTGGATGAATTGTATATTTTTACTAATACATTTTTGGCTTAAAATATTCACAAAACGTTTTTTATTCTGTAAATATTTATGAATCTTATGAGTATAATTTTCATGGCTTTGACTTTCTGATAGCATGTCTTATATATATATATATATATATATATATATATATATATAAATTTCAGTATGAGGAAAATGTATTCTATATAAAAATGCTTGTCTATATATTTATTTTGTATTTAATTATATTGATAATTAGATGTTTTTTCAGGAAAATTTCAATTTGAAATACAAATTCCATTTTATTAGTTCCATTAAACCGAGTTAATGTTGTCAATTATTTGTTTATGCAAATATTATTATCATTATTATTATTTGTCTTTGAAATGGAAAGTTTGAGGATTTTTACTTTTGAAATACTAGTTAGAAAAGTGAATTTGTCGACTAGACCATGTTCTTTTCTTACTATCCATTCCATGTATTTAACACGAAAAAATATCAAAATGTTCGTATATATGCAATTAAATAGATGTACAAGTAAGCCATGCATGCGACTTGTATATTATCTTTCACTTTCTGTCTCTCTGTATATGTATATATACACAGATATATATTTACAGGAAGATTTAATTTATTATGTATATATATACATTATATTAAACAAAACAAAATAATTAAAGAAAAATGAAGATTAACACTAAATACTTAAAAAGCTATTCCATTTCAGTTAAGCAATAGCTTAGGTATAAAAATACTAAATTTTTATGATAATGAAATATTATTTGGCAAATGAAAATTTACATAGAACTTACTTAAAATTTTTTTTATGAATATTTTTTATAAACAGGAAAGTTTAAGAGAAATTGAAAGGAATTTCTAAGAGAGAGAGAAAGCTCTTTTAAAGAACGTGATTGAACTTTCACTTTTTGCTACAGCTTTTAATAATTTACATATGCAACTAAAAATGATATTATAAATAGTATTTGAAAAAAAATTCTGCAATACGTCTTTAAAAAAAAAATAATAATAATTGTTTTTTATTTCCCAACACATCTTAAAACGATTATAATTTAATTAAACGCATGAAACGCAGTAAACTATGAACTAGAATTCCATAAATGAAGAAAAACTGTACCAAGAAAGTACGAAAAAATATAATAATAAAATTTGGAGTGACTCCACTGGACTTTCTGAACCTTATGTAATGATCGGCTGTATAAATAAATTAAAATCAGAGAAGCCTTTAAAGAAACAAAATAGAAAATTATAATAGGGTGTTTGAATATTTTTCTCTATGTTGTATGTTGTTCAATTTAAGGCTATAGCAGTTCAGATTATTTGAGCCCTATGTCGTAATGATAAAGAATTTTTCTTTGCGTTCCTGTAAAAATGTATAAGTGTTGGATTCACCAAAATCTATATAGCTTGTGATCTACAACATATATATACATTTTCAACTCAATCGGATAAGGCATTTAAACGCTATTACACTTTAAATAAATTGAGCCCAAAATCCATAATGATATAAAAATTTTCGTTTTATCCCCGTGAAAGAAAAACTATAAATTCTGGATTATCCGAAATTCATACAGTTTTTGTGTACGTGATTTGTAATATGTACACATTTTTCAGTTCATTCGAATAAGGCGTTTAGAGCTATTATACTTTAAGTAAATTGAACCCATAGGTAATGATGATAAAGAAATTTTCTTTTATGTCCCGGTAAAAAAAAAAAAAAAAGTGTGATTGCTAGATTCACCAAACTAACTACATGACGTGGAATGGTAACATGAAACATGTATATAAAATTTCAGCTCTATTGAAAGAAGCGTCTAGACGTTATCACAATCTAAAATATTTGGGCCCATAGGCGATAATGATAAAGAATTTTTTGTTCTGTCTCTGTAAAGGAACTATAAGGGCTGAATTCACCAAAATGAATAAGGTTCATGCTACGATGGTCTATAACGTACGCTCATTTAAACAAAGCGTTTAGATGCTATAGTGTTCACTCAGACACACACACATACACACACATACATACGTCACTGTAAAAATAGTAAAAATGAATTAGTGGGACCTCAAAACATATAGATACTCCAAAAAATTAAGGTATCTGCCTGGGTACGGAGCACTTTTTTCTAAAAAAGCACACTATGCATTAAGTAATTATATTTTCAGTTATAAATGGACATAGAATTATGAAAAATAGTAGATTTTAAGCAAATATTTCTTTATTTTGCAGAAAAATAGGTGATTTTGTGTAAAAAATGAGCAAAATTTCACGTTTACGCCAAACCTCATATACTCGATAAAAATTAATATAATTCAATATCCATTGAAATACATAATGATATGACCCTTATCTGTGCATTGAACTAAAAGTTAAGAGATATTCTTAAAATTGACTGAAATATGGTAACTAACAGAGAAAAAACCAGAATGTTCCGAAAAAAAAATCTGTTTTTTAGAAAATAAACACATGTAAATTCTTTAAAATAGTACATAGAACATATCTTTTAGTTCATTGCGTGACTGTAAATCTGTTATATACTGTAAAGAAATTTCATAGAAATAACTTGAAAACTTTTGGAGAAATCAGGTTTATCGCATACACAAAAATCGAAAAATATAGTTTTTCAGAAAACGCATTTAAAGATTTTACTTAATGTGTAATTATTTGTTAAAATAAATAAATAAATACATGGGTTATAATAATAAAAAAAATCCCTGAATGATTTAAATTAAAGATAAATGTGAAATCAAGCCTAATTACCAATGTTTACCTATTGCCAGCTCTTTAAACTAGCGAGATCGAGCACTCCCAGTCTTAAAGTATCTCACTTCCGGTTTACTTAATTGACTATAACTTCAGTTCTAATTAGCGTACAAATAAAAGTAAAGGTGTTTTAGAAAGCTAAAAGTCTATTCTTTAAAACCAAATAAAAATAAGAAAATTGATTTTTTTGTCAAAAATGGTCATTTTAACCCAGACAGATACCTTAAAGTCGAACTTTTGTCATGATTGCAATATATTCCTTATATAGTATCGGAAATAAAACGTATTAAATGCTAAAGGTTAAATAAATTCAGTTTAAAACACAGTATAATGTATTCTTTTTTTTTTCAATCTATTTTAAAGAAGAATTATGTTCTTATTGATTAGTGATACCAAGAAATTGTATTTTTATATTTTTAGTAATATGTTATATGAATGTAATACAAAATTTATATCATATCTACATTCCATTAACCAACATTTAAGCTGCTTAAAGGCTTATCTAACGGTATATCAGAAAAAAACACATAGGTTTAAAATATCTACATTGATATTATATTTTCAACGATGGTAAAGTAATAAATAATAAGAATGAAACAGCTTTACTCTGACCTCAAATATATCAATTCTTTTATTCAGTATGCATACAAATCTAATAATGCAAAATTCAAACGAATTTATATCAAATACATATGAATAAATAAATTAAAAAAATGTAACAAAAGTATGTAAGAAGTAAGCTTTAGGATCACAAGAAAACGAAACACATAAAATTTTTATAAGATTATCGATCGTCAGTGCTGTATGAAGTAACATTTAAAAGTACATTAAAGTTTGTATTAATATGTCATGTTTATTACCACCATAGAATAACTCATTAAATTTCCAACAGCAGTCAAATAAAATTATCTTGTAAAGTGAAAGAAAGCCCAACCAGAGAATGTAAATGTGGGTTCTTGAAATTTCTGTGATAAAACTATACTAATAAAGGTACTTAGTATAAAATAATTTATTAAATTGTTTTTTTTTTACAAATTAAAAAGCATTATCAAATATCATTTCAATCTAGGAAATTTTATTTTAAACTGATAACCATTTTGAAAGCATGTTTTCATTTGAAACAATTATTTTACATGATTTTTTCTCTTTTGAAACAAATACTATACAAAGAACTTGTAAATATGATTTTCATTTTATATACGACTTTATTTTGTAGAATTCCTATATTTCTAAAATAAAAAATATTTTCTAAATGCTAGTTTAAAAATATATACATTCATTTTTAAAATTACATGACAGTAATTTTATAAATGTTGCGGGGACAACTTTATGTGATCAGATATAATTTGATAAAAATTTAAGGTTGATATTATTGAGTTTAATTTTTAACTTTTATAAGTACATCAGGACTATTATTTTGAATCAGCGATATTAGTGCATTAGAGGTTTGTAGTATCCCGCTTTAGATCAAGCATATAGATATAAAATGTTAGATTTTAATTCGCTGTACGAAGTACACTGCTCAATCAATCGCTACAAAAATTAGTACGGAAAATTGACCTCGATAATTAAGGAAAACACTCCAGAATTTAAAAAGAGATTTGTAGAACTCTCTATGAAGGGAAACTAGAAATTAGAAGAATAACATGGAGGTATTTTTACCAAATTCACAGTTTATTTTCTAAATGACAGTTATAGAATTTATTTTCAGTGTGGAATATAAAATACCGCTTAGAGAGCCACACAGAAAACAATGCATATATATAAAAATTCGATATTAATCGTACACATAGAAAATAACCACAGATATGGAGTTTAAAGTAATAGATACAAATCTTTGAACTAACACCATAAAATACAAGAACTCGCAGCAATTGCTTTGGGTCGAAAGAAAACGCGACGCTTCGTCAGGCGAACAAAGTAGGCACGAGGGCTGCGTTACTGCTTGCTTTGTAGCACTCGTGGATGCCATGGATGCCATGCGAATATATGCCATGCGTTATTAATACAAAATAAATCGAGTTAGTCTTAAAGAGCAGTCAGGGCTGAAATTTTTGATATAATTTAAAATGAATTTTTACGTTTAATAACAAATTTAAATGTTGTGTAAAAGTTTTTTCAACACAATAACATATGCCATTAATATATTAAGTGTACTTGAGAATTATTCAAATACAATACTTCTTATAGAAAATTTGATTTTTTAGTAATACATGGTAAGAATAAGCGATGTGAACGTTATACAAGTTTTTTTAGCATGAAAAATAATACTTTTAATATGATCAAAACAAATTCGAAAAATGTTCACAAAAGAATATTTCTAAAAACGATCTCATTATAAAAATAATGAAATATTATTACTAGTAAAACTTTTATGTTCATAGAATATATTATAAACAGAAAGATTTCATTTTCTGGCATATTTTTATATAGTCTGAAAAAGTTTTCATGCCTTTCTAGTACTATGCATAATAATAGCACTGATTTCCTAATCAAAAATGTAAGTTTTGTTGTCGAGATTAAAACGTCTAGAAGTATATTGGCACTTCAATTTATGCAATAAAAAGGAGCAATTTATAAAATAAATTGCGAAAATTACATTTAAGAATTTACAATTTTCAATAATGTGCGATGAAAAGAAAGCTTTTGTAAATGGCCATTACGAGGAAGCTTTTCAGTATAATGCATTTTGCCTTTGATTTCACGTTAAATAGAGATTACAGTGCAGTATGGCACAGATTCTTAAAAGTGTATTGCATTATCATTAATAAAAGAAAGTTATTGCATTATCATTAAAGAAGTAATTAAGAAACTATTCTTAATGATAATAGCAATAATATTAATAATAACATATACATATATTTATTTTTAAGTTTAAATAGTAGCGGGTCTTTTTTTTTTTTTTACTTGAGTGAATACATGTTTTTTGAAAAGTGCAAAATTTACTAACAATATTTTTGTTTCCCGTCAATAGGTACCATGCACTTAAAGTTCATAATTGTGTTACTCTACTTACATCGAATATATATATATATATATATATATATATATATATACAATATTAATTTATGTATATTAACTGAGATGCAACTTTCGCTGGTCACTAAATTAAAAATCAGAATCACAATTTTTTATAACTCTTTATAAACAAAAAGAAAATAATCTATTTAAATTGTTCAAAACTTTGATTCGGGTTCCCACTGCCTTCGGTGGCGTGTTTATCATCCATAAAATGTCAGGTCTGTGTCCGTATTGTATGCGACAACACCGTACTCGTGGATTTTAGATTTGGGTGCTTATCAGATGACAGTTTCAGAACGCACAGTATTGAATAAATCGAAGTAGCCCTTTCATATTTAAATCTCAATTATATATGAACAACACTATGTGTGCTATACATATTATTTACTTTCACACTTTTCCCTATATTTTATTTGATATTCTTGGTCGACCATTAAATGATACGAATGTCACACCAAATGCATTATAATATGCTATGAGCGCTATTTTAACCGTATGAAAAAACTCATTTTTTACTGTGAAATATATTTCCTATATTTTAAGCATTTTATGGTTAGTCATTATTTGTTGGTGTATAGTGCAATAAATAAATAAAAATGTAGACCTCATTATGGTACAGCATTAATTAATACAACTCCCCTTGGCAAGTTTTGAATTTCCGTCTCCATTTTGGGGATGCTTTTTTATTTTTTCTATAATTTCCAGCGGCTCCAGACATAGAAAATTAAAGTTAACAGTTCCAAAAATGCCACTGTTTTCTTCACAAATAAATCCTATTCTCCCCAACGGAAACTTTTTTCCCAATAATGAATTTATTCCCAGAGAAACATTTTATAAATACCTAGACATTCACCTAGACTCTAAATGATTGTGGAACAAGCATATTTCGGAAGTTCTGAAAAAAAAAAAAAAATGCAATGTACCACCGCTCCCCTTTTTCCAGGTTTGGCTTGGAATAGTCGCCTATCTGTTAAGAATAAATTGTTACTTTACAAGTCCATGATTGGGCCCATCTTCTTTTACGGGTCCGTTGTGTTAGGGTATGCCTCGAAAGTAGCATTACGACCTGTAATTGCATTACAAGCAATTACAGGCTTTTCGTTAGGTTCGCAAAGATGTCATTCATAAAGACCTGAAGAATCGGCCCGTTTATTCTGAGATTAAAAGACTTATGTTGATGATAATCATGATAATTATAGTTTAATTGTCAGGAAAAAAATATAAAGTGAAATTCCTTGTGTCAGAATTTTTTCTTCTTTGTTTCCAAGTATGTCTCTACGGCTTCTAGTTTAGTTCCTCCCAAGTTTCTCTGCTCTGCGCACAGACTTGCAATACTCTTCAAACCCTCACGCCTAAGTTCCCTTAGAACTCAACCAGTTAAGGAGGCCTCGTTCGAACTCCGTTAGTAAAGAGGGCTTTATAGTGGCCCTTCATTTCCGCAATTTGCAAGCTCTGAGCTAGAAAGCAAGGAGTGATAACTTCTCATTAAATAAAAAATTGTATTGAATTAAATTAAATAGAAAATTAACACTCCTTACATTATAGCTCAAAGCTTGCGGACAGCGGAACGGAACGACCACTATAAAGGTGCTTTTATTGGTATGACACCCTCCGCTTTAGACGAGGCATATTGACCACCAATGAAACGTTTACTGCAGACAGAGGATAATAAACAGTTTTCAACGCGCCTTTACAGTCCTTTATATACCTGGAACAAGCGACAGATAAGGATTCGGTTCTCGTTTCACGCATGCGCAATCGCTTTGTAATTCTAATTATTTGCATGCATTACCACACATTACATTTCTTGTAAGTTTCGTTCAATTTGCATAATCTCTTCATGGTGTTGTAATTTTCCCAAACATGAGTGTATTTTTTATTTTACAAATATGTTCTTCATTTAGCCTAATATAAAATATTAGGTATTATACTTAATTTTTTTTTCTTTTAATGGCATAACAAACTTTAAAGGTAAAAAATATTGCAGACACAATGCTTTATTTCTTTACCTGGGCAAGAATAAGACTTGTTATTAATTTCAACTATTTATTGTTTTTAATTCAACCCTTTTCTATTTAGCCTTGTAGCGCCGAAGCGTATATTCAATGTATGTTTTTTTTCTGATTTTAACGGAAGGGTGTTTAGCTATATTTGATGGAAAATACAGTGCCTGCAAAAAAAAAAAAAAAAAAAATCTTTACATGTCAATTGCCGTTTCCGCCAAAAATTTGTTGCGATGCCTAGTGATGCCACGTGGTGTTAGTTGGTCACACACGACCTTTCCCTACCCTACCAATACTCAGTTCGCCAGGGAACATTTACTGTGTGGCTGTACGATCTTTGCTCCCGCCGACCAGTATTTCGTTCATTTCTTAGGCCCGATGTACACTGACGAGACATGAGGCAAAGTTTGAAGAGACATGCGACACGCGCATGCTCGAAATACAATTTCATCTCCTGAAAACTGTTTGGAACGTGCGTGTGTCGCATGTCGCATCAAACTTTGTCTCATGTCTCTTTAGGGTGTGGTGGGACTTAAAAGCTTGGTAAACTGTATGGTTATTCCCACTCCTCTGAACGGGTCGGAAGGAGCTTAAAATGGAAATGAAATCCCGTGCCTTGACTCTGCTAGAGAAAGGGGTATCTCAGATTGATGTAGCTAGATATCTTTCAGTCTATTCTAGATGGAACCAAATGGAGCGATCTGGTAAATGTAGCTAGATATCCCTGCCTAAACGGCTGCAGATGGTAATAAAACGTAAAGCTGAGATAACAAAATACTGACTAAAATGTAATGACTAAAAAAAAAAAAAATAATTGATTACTCCTTCCCTCCTTCACCCCCCCCCTTTTTTTGGTGTGTGTATTCGTGTGTTTCTCTCTGATTGGTCCTGCCCTGCATGATGCTTCCTATTGGTTGTTTGTGTTGCTCCTCCCCCTCTGGATTTTGCCCTGCTTTCAGTCTTGCTTTTACCTCCAAGGCATTAGCACGTGTTTGCACCTGATGAAGAAAGGCTACGTCCTTTCGAAACCGGTTGTGCTGATTTAAAATTTATGGTGTGTGAAGAAGTTTTAATTTCTTTCTATAAAATGTAATATTCACAATAAATCCCTTGAATGTTAAGATTTTGACTTAAATGTTCACATTTTATTAACTTCGTAAAGATATTCTACACCTGGCTACATCTAGAATGGTCTGCCAGATCTCTGCCTACATTATTCACGAAGTCACCACTTATCTGGCATAGTCAAGCCACGGGATTTCTCTTCCAATTTAAGCTTCTTTCGACCCATTGTGTGGAGTGGAAATACCGATGTAGGTTCTCAGACTTTTAGCAAATGAACAAAATACTGGCTGGCGCGAGCAAAGAGCATATAGCCTTTCTCTAAAAGTCCACGGGACGAACTGAGTGTTGATAGGGTAGGGAAAGGTCGTCTGCGATCAACTAATACCACGTGTCATCACTGGGGTTCGACACATTTTTATGGCGGGAACGATAATTGACATGTAAAGTTTTTTTCTTGCAGCTCATGCGAAAAGATTTTTCTTGCTGGCACTGTATGTTTCATAGTTTTTTTTTAATAACTAATTGTTTTCTACCCACTTTGTAATTACATTTTAAGATTTGTCAGAGTTCAGTTTTCTCTCTTCCAATTCATATAAAATGATGATTCATATGATTTGTGAATTAGGTTTTTTTTTTTTTTTTTTTTTTTTTTTTCAAATAGCAAAATTTGAAGCAATTTTGACAAAATTTAAAAATACCCTAAAAATATTGATTAAGTATGTATAAATTTTGTAAAATATATCTAAATTCTGTTAAAAATTGGACATGTTAATGTGAATTGTTTAAAACGAATTAAAATGTAAAATTTTCAGGCAGTTTTGAATGAATCTATTACTATTTGCAAACTAAAATTCTTCCAATATTCAGCTTATACTACTTGATAAGACACGTGGATTCCATATTGGGTGTATTAAAGTTTTATTATTATTATTAATATTATTATTTATTTATTATTAGTATTATTACGACTTTTTAACAAATGTGTGAAAAATTAAAAATTGCGTATAAATCGTAATTATGAGTTCATAGTTAAAAATATTTAAATTTGGGGAAATTTTACAGAATATTTATAGTGTAATAACACTTAATTAAATTGAAGGCTAACCATTCGTTGGTATTTTATAATTTGCTATGTAACGTTCTTTTATCTGAAACTTATGAATTTGATAGAGAAATAGCATTAAGTTATATTGAAGATCAAGTGTTTTTATAAAAGTAGTTAAAAACTTGTTACCTTCCGAAAGTATATATGGAACTTGTTTAAATTTTACGACATATAAAAAATATATTTATGTTACATAAATAATGTAAAAATAAATTAAACTAAGCTTTTTTTTTTTTTTTTCGCACCCCAGGAGTTCTTTTGTATTTTAATTAAATTTCTTTTTTACACACCGTTGATTTTATTTTATTTTATATTTGAACTATGAACTAACTGTACATTATTACTTATTTGTAATAAAAAGTTTTATGTCTTACTTTAATGTGGCTCTTTATAAGCAATATACTAAGAGATAGAGGAAAAGAAAAGAGAGAGAGAATATTGATCCATGACAGTAATAAAACTATTTTGAGATTCTTTAAGAACAACGGCATAATGTGGCAGTGTGTTTAAAGGAACGATAAAATGTTTTTTCAGAAAGATTTTGTTTTAAATATAGTTACCAAGTATATAGTTTTCACAGATTAAAGAGACTAGATTTTCTGATATATATATTTTCTCAGATTTGAAGTTTGCAGGTCTAGAAACATTCCAAAAATTTTACTCGGATTTTGTTATATTGACACCACTATCGTTAATAAGAAATTTCTTTTGAATCTTTTAATGCTAAATAAGATCCTAAAACCTAATGCAGGATTTTGAGGGTTCAGAAGCCAATCAGTGTAGATTAAAAATAAATAAATAAATAAATTTATTTATATGTTGTAAGCAACAGAGAATTTGAAGTTTCTTTATAGGTACAAATAAGTAAGTGAATTTCATTTTTCAATTCCTACTATTAGTTCACACTCTCCCCTTGTATATCTTGTACAAATCTTGCAACTGATTTTTAACTAACTTCCCGACTAGCTAGATATTTAAAACTTTCAGGATTGCTCAGAACACGTTGACAACACAATAGTTCGAAGTCCGATTTTCGGAATTTTTTATTAGTTTTCTTATAATTAATTAAAATATGAAAATAATAATATTCTAATAGCGTTAAAATAGCCATTAAAATATTAGCTATAATGTAATTGCTGTAAAAAAAATTATGAGTTCACTTTCTTCCGACATAAAAATAAATACATTTAATTAAACGTGAACATAAAAAAATTATAAAAAGTTAAATTATACATCTCGCAAAAATTGACGTCATTATCACTTTAAAAATTACATGCACATTGATAAGAGCTTTATGATACATCAGAAAATTTAAAACATGGTATATAAGACGTTTTTTTTATCTTATAATTATTCTTACTTCAATTTAACGCGCGCTTTTTATTTCCTAATTCAAGATTATTAAAAAAAAAAAAAAAAAAAAAAAAAAAAAACCTTTTTCGATAGTGTTTGTAAGTAGGAGTTGACTTTAAAATTTTTTCTTTTATATTACTTGTAATATCTCAGATGGAAGAAGCACCATTGATATCAATATTATACGACTTTTAATTTATTGACTTTGTATTATAATTCTATAATAAAATTATCATTTTATCAGTTTGATTTGTAGTTCCCCATCATACTGTAGGTATGGGGAACTTAGGTAATCGTGAAAAATTTCAACCACAGTTTTTTTACTTTTTTATACGTTTTCAGGTGTGAGGAATCCGAAAATGACAAAATTTATATGGTGTCAGTCCGTTAGTGTGTTAGTTCGTTAGTGTGTTAGTCCTTTAGTTTGTTAGTCTGTTTACAAGATATCTCACGAACAAATGATCGCCGAGAGGTCAGATCAGTTTTAAAATATTACTTTCGATACTGGCAGGAACCCTATTTATTTGCAACATTAGAATTAAAAAACTTCGTAAGTTATTAGAAATTTACGATTTTTTTAACATGGGAGAATAGAACAAACATTCACTTAAACGTGCATTAAATGGAGACTTTTTACTGTAAAAATGTCAGACCAGTTTTAAAGTATCAGGTTTGATGCCGGAATGAACATCAGTAACTATAAATATGCTACTTTGAAAATTTCGCAAGCTATTGGAAATTTACGAATTTCTTAACATGGCAATATAGGGCAAAATTTCACATAAACGTCAATTTTAAGCGATATTTTCATCGTAAGGATGTCAGACTACATTTGAAATATTATTTAGGACACTGGCATGAATATTAATAACTATGAATTTTCCAATATAAAAATTTCGTAAGTTATTGAAAACTTATGAATTTCTTAACATAGCAGAAAAGAGCAAAATTTCACATAAACGTCAATCTTGAGGGATATTTTCATCGTACAGATTTCAAACCACTTTCAAAATATTATTTAGGATACCGGCATGAATATCATAGACTATGATTTTTCCAATTAAACAAATTCGTAAGTTATTTGGAATTTACGATTTATTATACTTAACATGTCAGAATAAGGCAAAATTGAGCATAAACTTCCATTTTGAGGATCATAAATACATTAAACAACTTTAAAATTACATTTGTGATATTTGTTTGAACATTATTGAAAAATTTCGCCAAAGGGGGCCTATACTAAAGCTATACTCTAGTGTGAATTCATATTGTTGCGTACTCGGGGTTCGTAAATTATCTGTAAATGAAAGACAAATCTTGCAGAGGCTTAAAAGTTTATTTACAGATTATTCCCGAAGGTTACATGTCTGTTACTCAAGTATCAGTTTCAGTTTCACCAAAAAACACATCTTAACTAGCAGCTATCAACATAAAAATCACAACATAAACTGTACCTTTAACAAACAGTGTATTAATACATACACATCAAATACATAGGTGAATCAAAATAAATTATTTTGATTTAACTCTTGAGTGTTAAAATAAACTTTTTTTTTCTAAATGAAGATAATTTTTAAACATACCGATCATTATATTGTATGCTATCGCTTTTTGTTACAAACTAAGCAGCAGCATGGGGGAAGTACATTAGTTATTTCATTTTTCTCTGTAAACTTTTCTTTTTTTCTGATTTTTCTATTAATATGTATAATAAAAAAAAAAAAAGAATATGAAAAAATTGCATAACATAACACAGAAATGAAAAACAATTTTAAAACAGAGGGAAAAGTACAATACTTTAAAAAATAACACTTTTTTTTCTAAATGTTACTTCTCTTTTAATTTAATACAAGATTCATATACATTTTGCTTGAAATAGAAAGAAAATTTTATCTGATAAATTGTATAACATACCTGACACTATTTCATAAATCGTCGTTTAATAATAAGAAGCGCGTTATTTGCAAGACATCAAGAGTTGTGAAGTAAGAGCCCTTTGCATGCTGGAAAAGAATCTAACCATAAAGTGCAAACGGTGGGGACTGACATATTTGAGATAAAATTTCAATGTTGTCTTTTTTCTTGCATCTCTCTGTGCATTCATAGTCCAGTCAAAATAGGAGAAATGGAAAAAAAATCGTGTAGTTTTGAAATTTTGCATACTCATAGCCAAGAGGGTCCTGAAAAACATACTAAAAATCCCCGCCCGTGGTGGGTGAGCGGGGGGCAGGGGGGGCATTTAAGGGGGCACTTTTTAGTTTTTATTAAATATCTTAAACAATATCGCATTTAGGGAAAGAAAGTCAAATACAAAATTAATCTACGTAAAATTTCCTACAAAAATGTATATTACATTTTGTTTGTATGATCAATAGTTTAGAAGATATAGGGGGATGAAATAACACATTTTCTTGAAAAATTCTTTTTTGCAATAGCAAAATCAACTAAAGTGTGCAATTAAAAGGGTTCTTGTCAAATATTTTCTAATGTACAAAGCAAATAGATCAATAGCGAATATGTAAGGATAGTACAGCATGTTTTGTACGTTTTAAATAACTTTTAGGTTAGTAGGCGCAAGTGGTGGTTTGAGTAAAAATCCAGATAATGAAGACCCAAAAAACGATCAGCATTAAAAAAATAATAGTGTAGCTTTGAAATTGAGCACAGTTATAAAGTTAAGTGCCCTGAACAACATACTAAAAGTCCCCAACCATGTGGGGGGTGAGCGGGGAGCAGGGGGCATTTAAAGGGGGCACATTTCAGTTTTTATTAAGTATCTTGAAAACTATCGCATTTAGAGAAAATATGTCAAGTACAAAATTAATCTACGTAAAGTTTCCTACAAAAATATATCGTACATTTTGTTTGTATGATCAATAGGTTAGAAGATATAGGGGAACGAAATAACACATTTTCTTGAAAAAATCTTTTTTACAATAGTAAAATGAATTAAAGTGTGCAATTAAAAGAGTTCTGGGCAAATATTTTCTAATGTACAAAGCAAATATATCAATAGCGAATATGTAAGGATAGTACAGCATGTTTTGTAAGTTTTAAATAATTTTTAGGTTAGTAGGCGCAAGTGGTGGTTTAGGTAAAAATCCAGATAACGAAGACCCAAAACGGATTAAAAAAAAAATCGTATAGCTTTGAAACTGAGCACAGTTATAAGGTTAAGTGTCTTGTCCTGAACAACGTACTAAAAGTCCCCAACCGTGGGGGGTGAGCGGGGGTCAGAGGGCATTTAAAGGAAGCACTTTTCAGTTTTTATTAAATATCTTGAAAACTATCGCATTTAGATAAAAAATGTCAATTACAAAATTAATCTATGTAAAATTTCCCATGAAAATGCTTATTACATTTGTTAGTATGATTAATAGTTAAGAAAATATAAAGGTTGCTTTGTATCTTATTCATATCTTGCAGAAAAGTGGAGTTTTTCGATTTGCATATTTTGACTTCCACTCTTTAAACTTGGCGCATTCCGCACGCACACGAATATATCGATATTTATTTGTATGAGTAGAAAATATTCAACCCGAATCCTTTTAATTACGAACTATAGTTTACGTTACTATTGTAAATAATATAAAAAGTTAAATAAATAAATAAAAAAAAACACAGAATAGCCTATAAAACGAGTAGTTATGATTTCGAACACTGATTTTATGAGACAATTTTTCATTTTTATATATTGACATAGTTTTAGGATATTTCATTTGTAGTGTTTTAAATTTCTGAAAAATAATTCTTTTTAATAATAAAAAAGTTTTTTATGAATCAAAAGCATTTCTCTTGCACTGCCTGAAATGACTCCCCAGAAAAAAAAAAATAAAAAAAAAAAATATATATATATATATATATATATATGTGTGTTAAAATGAAATGAATACAAGTATAAAAACAAACAAAGGCTTCAAATTTATAACACCCCTCTTTTAAGTCTGGGATTAAAAAGCAATTTTACCTAAACCACAACTTGCGCCTACTAACCTTAAAATAATTTAAAACGTACAAAACATGCTGTATTCTCCTTACCCTATGCATATATTTGTTTTGTACATTAGAAAATATTTGACCAGAACACTTTTAATTAAACGCTTTTGTTGATTTTACTATTGCAAAAAATAATTTTTCAAGAAAATGTGTTATTTCGTTCCCCTATATATTCTAAACTATTGATCATACAAGCAAAAAGTAACATACATTTTTATAGACAATTTTACGTAGATTAATTTTGTAATTGACATTTTTTCTCTAAATGCGATAGTTTTCAAGATACTTAATAAAAGCTGAAATGTGTCCCCCTTTAAATGCCCCTCTGCCCCCGCTCATACCCTCCCATGGTTGGGGACTTTTAGTATGTTGTTCAGGATACTTAACTTTATAACTGTGCTCAATTTCAAAGCCACACATTTTTTTTTAATCGGTTTTGGGTCTTCGTTATCTGGATTTTTACTCAAATCGCCATTTGCGCCTACTAGCCTTAAAATTTTTAAAACTTAAAAAACATGCTGTATTTTCCTTACATATACCCTATGCATATATTAGTTTTGTAAATTAGAAAATATTTGACAAGAACCCTTGTCAAATGCAAAGTAGCATGAAAATAACAATGCAAAGTAGCATGAAAATAAATAATGATAATGTAGTAGACAATTAATTGCTTAAGGTACTATCATTACATGCCAATCCAGATAACGAGAATCTATTTTATTAAATGTAAAAGTGATAAATACGTCTCTAGCTTTATCTCATAATAATGTGTATAGTAAAAAGCAATCGATAAAACACATATCAATTAGAAAAGCATGCAAGTGTTTACTGCAAATTTCTGAGATGGCAGGATATTTAAAGTATATATCAGGATTTTTAGTTTTACTATATTTATTTGTCCTTGAAATTTAAATAGATGACACCAAACAAGAAATGAGACCAACGTCATAATTGAACCTACTGAAACATATTTGACATTTGCCCCATGCGTAGTTGTCACATACAATGAAAAAATAGGTGTTAATGAAACAATCGTCTAATACATCTTCAGTAGTATTTTTGAAATCGAAATTATTTGTAGTTTGTAACACTGAGTCTTGCTAAAAATCAATACCATACATTTTAAATATCTTTATTTCCTTTTAACGGTTTTCTTCTATTTCTCAGATTTGTAACTTGATTAACATCCGGTTTATGCTTAATATGTAACTTCAATCGTTCCATTTTTATTCCAGCACACAGTACAATTTATAGCAACATTCAGCAAACTGTATCAAAAATTACAGATTTATTGCTCATTTTTTAAACTTCTTTATTATGAAATAAATTGTAACTTTTAAGAAAAAAAAAATGCGTCAAAATTAGTTTTCTATTTCTATGATGACATTAGACTTACAAAATATTTCAAGAATAATATTGTTAGATTTATATTGTGTAACAAATGAATGTTTTTAAATATTATAAATCAAATATCTTGTGGCATTTCACAAATTTTACAAACTGAAAATGTAATAGAAATTTATTGCCACATTCATTGCCACATTCATTTAACAGGAAAAACTGAATTATTATATATTTTAAATATATCAATTGAAATTCATGCTTTTGAACTGTCTTTTTTAAGAACTACAATACCATTATTAATCGTAAGCTCTGTATATAACAAAAATATTTAATAAAATTCTTTAAAGTATATCACGAAGGAAAAGTCATAATGAAACCGAATAATAGAAGCAATATTTTTATTGATGCCTATATTTTCTTCTGAAAGCAAATGCATAATTATAATAAAATTGAAATTCAGTCACGTCATGAGCACGTATAAAATTGTTAGAAAACAATGAATCATTTACATGGGTTGCATGATGACAAAATTATTTATGAGCATGTTGATATATTGCATTGTCGAAATGTTTCAAATATACCGGGTGATCCAAAAGGCAGGACCAACTTTAAAATTGAATAATTCGATAACGAATCAAGATACAAAGATACGGTTTGCACCAAACGGAGGAAAAAGAAACCGGGTTTTGTGTGGCAAAGGAAAAAAATTAGTTCTGTTGGCGACCAACAGATGGTGCTATAGGGATTTATTTCACTAAAAGATAATTTACAAATGAAAAAAAAATGTTGACAACTTACAAGTCAGCTTAATTACAGTTAATTACTACTACTACAGTAACTGTTCAATGCCCATCATTCAGAAGTACAGCTGTGAGATGATTTACCACATCGTTCACAGCATTTAGTAGCATTTCTTGCGTTATGGCAGAAACATTTTGGCGGATGGCATCTTTCAGTGCTGCTAATGATGCCGGTTGGTCGCGGTACACTTTTGACTTCCAAGAATCCAGACAGCCAAAAGTCACAGGGTGTCAGATCGGGAGATCTTGGAGGCCATGCGTGATTAAAGTAGCGACTGAGAATGCGATATTTCGATGCATATAAGCTTCGACTACCATTACCTGCTGTAGTTGTTACTTTTTATATCGTTTGTTGCTTTGCATAATCCTACATCAGAAATACGACAGCGCCATCTGTTGGTCGCCAACAGAACCATTTTTTTTTTCGTTGCCACAAAAAACCCGGCTTCTTTTCCATTCGTTTGGTGCAAACCGTATCTTTGTATCTTGATTCGTTTTCGAATTATTGAATTTTAAAGTTGGTCCTGACTTTTGGATCACCCTGTATTTACATATAAAATATTTAGATTCTTAAAAGTAGAAAAGTTTTAATAATAATGTACACCAGTAACGTTACAATAGCTTAATAATAGCTTAACAATCATGTGTGTGCGTGGAGAAGATATCGAATCGCAATAGCTAAGATGAAATTAATTCACTTAAAGATGGGTTCACTTAATACATGGTAGACCCTCCACCCAACGCACATATAGTAGGCTGCAAATGCAGAAAACGCAAAAATCACAAACTCCTATTTTCATTGTGCAGCTGAATTCAAACCACAACAAAAAATGTAAAACGAGAATTTGAATAGATAACATCCAATAAACATAGGTTTTCAGATGATGGTTTAATGGTACTAATACAAAAGCTAGTGTCAAAAGGGCTATGCATGTTTATATATATGTATACCTCTGCAATAAGTATAACCTCTGTTACTGACTTTTCTCTATAAACATGTATAAGTATATTTATACATGTTTATAGAAAAAAGACGCAAGCAGAGGAGAATTTTCAGATAAGAATTTTAGTTCAAACTATGAAAACTTAATTACATCTCTCAATAGATTTCAAGTTTTCTATTAAAAATTATTAAATACATCCAAAAAAATAGAAACAGCAATAAAAACGACAAATAAAATATCATCTTACGGGGAGAAAAAGAAAATATTATTTCCATAGAAAATGCTATAATTTGAATTAATGAGTGGTTTACAGGACATACAAGACATATAGAAATACATTAAGCGATATAAATAGAAATTTGTATTTTTATATGAGTTATGAAGAGGCGTATTTTCGAAAATCTTTTTGTTCACAAGCAGTTATGGTTCAAACATCATCTGAGCCCTTTGCATTCAGACTCAATAAGTTTTTAGTATCTCTGTGTACGTCTGTCTGTACTGCGATAGCGACCGTAGTTATCATCCAGGTGGCTTGCACAATGTTACACATATCCATGAGCCATTCAGAATCGACTGTATCTATTTTGTGTGTTTTATGCTTGTAGTTCGTGTACAGATATACGACACAGTAATTTTCAGCTCTACTGTCTCTATAGACACAATTTGTGTATAGCGCAATAGCCATCGCTAAAATAACCTGATAGACTTGCAAGTTGGTACATATATTCATGAGCTATACAGAAATGTTTGCGTATTTTTCACTCGGTATATTGTTTATAGTTCGAGTACAAAGACAAACAAGATTATTTCTTATTATCATGTCCTATGGATGGAATTTCGGTTAAATACATTTTAACGTTTTTACATAGCATTCAACAAAATGAAATTAACATACATTATTGACAGGTATTAAAGGATATTATTCATAGAAGCGGCTGTGAATAGACATAAAAATTAATCTACAGGACCGCACAAAAGAGCTCCGATAACGTTATGCAAGCATTCAAATTATGTCAAATTTGTCACATATTTATGAGCTTCATATAATTAGTTGAATAGTGTTTATTCCTGTATATAATGTTTTTTTTTTTTTTTTTCATTTACATAAGCACACAAATAAATTTCGTACCATTAGAGCGTATGGACAGATTTTCATTTAAAAGTATTTTAACGGGACTACACTACATTAATCATAATGAAATTAACATACATTATTAAGATGCATGAAAGCTTGCTTTCGGTAAAAATAGGCGTGCGAACACTTAATTCTTCTCCTCCCCCCACCCAATGCCTGTTTAAATTTTCTTCTTTCGTGAATATAAACGTTCTCGTGCCTGAAAATTTCGTAGCTTTTAAGTATCTAAACTAGAGTATGGTAATAACTGTATTTAAGAATAATAATCTGTGTTTAAGGGATTTTTTTTTCGAAAATTTAAAATATTAATAGAGAAATGTGTTTTTTATTTAGAGAATCTATGGAGAATATGGAATAGCGATGCAAAATGAAGTACCGTTACATCTTCCTCTTATGGTGCTGCAACTTATCGTAAGCAAGTCCAATATTTTTGCCGATCTTAAAATATGAACGGTAGCTTATGTCACTGACTTGAGCAGTTTGTCTTGCTCACCTTGCGTCACGGACAAGAGCAGTTTTATGTCATACAAATTCTTTGGTTTATAAAGTTTCAGAGACATATTTGGAGTAAGTATTACGAATTCTGTAACCTTCAGTCGGCTGCAAAATTATTGAAGCGTTAGCAATAAATCGCACTTAAAAGATGTGCACGTAATACTGTTTCGTTAAGTAAATATTTGTCGAGTCATGATTTTAGTCTTTATGCTGTTCATAAAAAAGCAAAATAATAATAAAAATTAGCGATTAAATTAAATATATATATGAAGAATGTGGATGCGTGCTTGAATAATTTTCCTGCCGATTGAAAACCTCGTCTCATGTCCGGTAGGGAAGTTATGATAGTTGTCTGATTCCCATGAACTAATTTATATGAACAGGTGGTTGAGATTCATTCAATTTCCAAGATGGCGATTCGGGTAATATAAAATACCAACTATTTCATATTATTTGGGATTTTTGTAAGACTTGAGTGTTGATAATTTTCAGCACTGTTTATTGTAAATAATAATTTCAAAATAAAATATTTATATTGTAATCATTGATGATTTTTTTGTAAAAATACCACCCGGTTCCATATTATCCTTTAAAGAAACATATTTCTCTTCATAACTGTTCCATATTACCAGAAAATAGCTTTTTTCTCTCTTAACTAAAAATTTTGCATGAGAATTCTTTTTTTTTTTTTTTTGTAACCATCAAAATGCAGTAAAAACACTTAAAAGTTTGTATTATTCAGATCCACAAAGCTTCAGTTCGTTGTGGTGAATTCAAATAGAAACAGTATTCCATATTCAGTTACTTTCCTCCATTTATTTATTTTGTATGTGTGTGTGTGAAATCAATAATAACGTGATTTAAATGTATGGAAAATAGAACATTTGCTAACCAATAAGTTAAATACTATTTTTTTCCCTTATATCAAGTACTATGCTCCTAAAACACGCATATGCCATTGGTACATTGGATAATAGTAACTATAATATTCGTATAATCTGTAGTGAAAAAGAAAGTTAAAATATTTTTAATGGCAATTATTTTATTGACGTTATCTTGTTATAAGTTCAAAATATTGATTTAAAAATTTCCAGTGATGTGTAAGTGTTACTCTTAAAATTTGTCTTAAAACTTCCTTACAATTACTTTGTTTTCGTTTATTAATGTAAATCGACACATTGAAATAATGCTTTTAATTTTGAAGTACATTGTAAATTATATCACACTTTCACTGAGCTTATATTATATATTGATATATATTTATTTCAATAACGTGGTTTATCTTTTACATCACATTATCTAAAACTGCAAATACAATTTGGTATATATATATATTATCGCACTTTCCATCTGATTACATTTTCACTGAGTTTGGATACTGTGACACAAAATAACCACTTATACAAACTGCACAAATTTTAATTGCGAAGGATACTTTTACCATTTAATCTTCTTATAAGATTCATAATGTTTTTATGCTGAAATATATTTCATTTTCGATGCAAATAAAATTCTTAAGTAAAATGCAATTTTATCTTGTGATTCGTAAAAGATAAATGTTTTCTTTTTTTATACTATGTCATAAGCATACATTAATAAACCTATAATTGTACTATGAGAAGTGAATAAGTTGCAAGACATCCAAGAGCAGCTAGGTAAAATCCTTTCGTATATTGGAAAAAATTCCACCCGGAAAGTGCGAACGCCGGTGCATGACAAATCTGACATAAAATTTCAATGTTGTCTTTTGTCTTACACCTCTCTGTAACATTCAAGGATCGCAAAATTTTGACATTAGTCATTTTAGCCTCTTTATCAACTTCGTTGACAGCAGAAGAAGCAAATGAGATTCCTGTAAATAAGACAAAATTGGTGATTGCTACGAAAATATCTTTTAGACCAATATCATCTTTTTTAGATAAATATATTATCAAACATCCCCATAGAAATCCACAAGTATTGTAAAAGGTCTCTAAAAATATTGGAACTGACAGTAAGGTATTGATTTTTTCGAAATTAGTAATAATAGCATCATAACGCTTAAAGCAATCATTACAAACATCAGCCGTTATAATAGTCTGTTTCAGCATGCTTTTGTTAATTTCGACGTATCTAGATAATATAAGCATCATATATCGACAAAGAATTATATAAAACAATGCAAAGGCACATGAAAAAATATATTCGTAATGAATGATAATATTAAATACTTGCCATAATACTTGCAGTACTCGCCAATCTAGGTTATGAGTATCTATTTTGTTAAATGTACTAAAAGTAAGTATATATTCAACAATTTCTGGGTCATAATCATATGTATGAAAAGAAATTAGTAGAACAGATATTGATACGAAAATGATGTATGAAAACACAACAATTTTCTTAGGAGGCAGAATAGCTAAACAGAAAAGCGAGTTTTGAAGTTTTGCTATAGCTTTATGCATCTGTCCTTGATACTTAATCATGTAAAACCACATTATAAATGCTGCAAAGGACATAAGTATGTTAGTTAAAGTATGTTTAATGTTCTTTCCATCCATAATTATCACATATATATTAGAAATACTTGCTAATGAAACAATCGTCCAGTAGAGATTCATTAACATTTTTGCGGCGGTAATTATTTGATGTCGATTACCCTGTGAGTTACAAATATCAATCCCAAACATATAAAATATCTTCAAAAAGGCGTCTATATTCCCATATAGCTTTCTACGTCTACTTTTTGATTTCGCGTCCTGATCGCTATCAGGTTTTCGCATAGCATACACCTTTAATAGTTGCATTTTTCTTCCAACATAAGACAACATATTTTTCTTTGTATATCCACGTCACTTATATTTTAGAAAAGCATAGTAATTTTATCAAATACTGCATCTGTTTTTTAAATCAATTATAACGTGAAAATTTCGTATCTTTTATGAAAGGATAAACAAAACCATTGAATGTTTTTTTTTAATTTCCATGACGACATCAGATTTATATAATATTTGACAATGGATGTAAATTAAGTATTAATAACATGCACACCGTTTATTAAATTGATATTCGAATAATGTTTAATAAATAAAATATTTCTAAACATGAACATTCAAATGAACTGCATAATGTTTCACATTATACATGTATTTGAAATGCAACAACAGCTCATTTCCAAGCTAATTTAGCAAAAATCATCCATATTTTATTGGGTTGTTCGATAAATAATGTCGTTTTTTAAAACCTTCCCTTCTAAAAACCAAGGCTTCTTCGAACGTGGAATTTTTCAATTTACCGAAAGATGACAAAAGGTCATCCAACAAAATGGTCAAAATATCATTGATAAATGTTTGTTGTTAATATAAATAAATTCACTTTGAAAAACACGAGAAAAAAAAAAAAGACATTATTTATCGAAAAACCCAATATTTGTTATTTGCTATCATTTGCCTTTTATTTCCTTTAAAAAAAATGTATCATTTGGAATTTATGTTTTCAAACATACCTTTTCAATCCCTATAATTACAATCGTTATCATATGTTAAGGATTTAATCATAAATATTTAATAAAATTGCAACTAATATGTGTTAAAGAAAATTGAATAGATTAAGCACTTGTTTATATTGATTACATATATGAGACAACAATAATGTTTATAATATTGAAATTTAATCACATGACTTGAACAGTTGAAATTGTTTGATAGGAGAGTAGATTAAGAAATTTATTAGTTGAGTGAATACAAAATTATTCATGAGCAATTTTCATCGTAAAAAAAAAAAAAAAAAAGGATTCCAATGTATTTGGATGTTTACTATTAAAATGATTGGATAAGGTGTGTACCCCTCCCCCTACCAATAATCATGCATTCTATGAAGTTAATATTATTTCTCAATCGAGCAGTCAGTCAGTCACATACATTAACATAATAATAGTCTCACTATCATATATATATATATATATATATATATATATACATGCATATATCTATAGTAACAATAAGTATTATCAATAATCATTCATTCTATTAATTTAGTACGATTCCTCAATATAACAATTAGCCAATAGCATTTCAATAGAATAATAATAGCTTCACAATCACATACATATGTATATACAAGGTCCAAGAAATAGATAGACCCTACTACTGCATGTCTTGGGAACCCGTCAGAATTTCTGAAAACTGTAAAATTCGTGAATAAATTTAAAGGGGATTCCGTTTAAATTGGGGCTGGAGGGAATGAAGTGAATTTACGCTATTTTATCGCGATGAAAATGTTTTTTAAAGACAAACTATTTATTTGTCAAATAATTTACCTCTTATATAATTTTAAGAAGTAATGAAGGATTAAATTTTTCAGTAAAAGTCACCCACCCTCCTCTCTGTATCTCGAAATATTCTATGGAAATTTTTAAAACAGTAAAATATGTGCTAAATAAATTGGATGGCAACTTTCTTTAATTTAAAAAGAACTTTGAGTTAGAAAACATAGAGGAGTCTAGGGAGGGGGACATTTTTGAAATTTTAAATAGGGAAGTATTCTTTTTCAGCTTATTTGGAAAAAAACTTTTTAACCCTTTGTTGCATCCTTATCACCTGCAAAACTTTAAAGGAAATTATTGTGTTTTTCCTATTTAAATTTGCCCCAGAAGTCATGGAAAAAAATTGTTTCATCAAAAATTTGTTTATTTTAAAAGTTACAGTTTGTCCACTGTAGTGGACAGTATGCATATAGAAACTGGATATCTAGTAGTAGTCCAGTCAAAATAGGAAAAATAGAGGAAAAAAATCGTGTAGTTTTGAAATTTTACATACTCATAGCCGAGAGGGTCCTGAACAGCATACTAAAAGTCCCCGCCCGTGGGGGGTGAGCGGGGGGCAGGGGGGCATTTAAGGGGGGCAATTTTCAGTTTTTATTAAATATCTTAAAAACTATCGCATTTAGAGAAAAAATTTCAGTTACAAAATTAATCTACGTAAAATTTCCTACAAAAATGTATATTACATTTTGTTTGTACGATCATTAGTTTAGAAGATATAGGGAGTTGAAATAACACATTTTCTTGAAAAATTCTTTTTTGCAGTAGTAAAATCAACTAAAGTGTGCAATTAAAAGGGTTCTTGTCAAATATTTTCTAATGTAAAAAACAAATATATACATAGGGAATATGCAAGGATAATACAGCATGTTTTGTAAGTTTTAAATAATTTTAAGGCTAGTAGGCGCAAGTGGCGGTTTGAGTAAAAATCTGAATAAGTCCAGTCAAAATAGGAAAAATAGAAAAAAAAAATCCTGTAGTTTTGAAGTTTTGCACACTCATAGCCGAGAGGGTCCTGAACAACATACTAAAAGTCCCCGCCCTTGGGGGGTGAGCGGGGGGCAGGGGGGCATTTAAGGGGGGCAATTTTCAGTTTTTATTACATACCTTAAAAACTATCGCATTTAGAGAAAAAATGTCAATTATAAAATTAATCTACGCAAAATTTCCTATAAAAATTTACACTACATTTTGTTTGTACGATCATTAGTTTAGAAGATATAGGAAGATGAAATAACACATTTTCTTGAAGAATTCTTTTTTGCAATAGTAAAATCAACTAAAGTGTGCAATTAAAAGGGTTCTTGTCAAATATTTTCTAATGTAAAAAACAAATATATACACAGGGAATATGCAGAGATAATATAACATGTTTTGTAAGTTTTAAATAATTTTAAGGCTAGCAGGCGCAAGTGGCGGTTTGAGTAAAAATCTAGATAACGAACACCCAAAACCGATCAACATTAAAAAAAAAAATCGTGTAGCTTAGAAATTGAGCACAGTTATAAAGTTAAGTGCCCTGAATAACATACTAAAAGTCCCTAACCATGGGGGGGGGAGGCAATTAAAGGGTGCACATTTCAGTTTTTACTAAGTATCTTGAAAACTATCGCATTTAGAGAAAAAAAAAATCTCAATTGCAAAATTAATCTACGTGAAATTTCCTAAAAAAATTGTATATTCTATTTTGTTTGTATGATCAATAGTTTAGAAAATATAGGGGAACGAAATAACACATTTTCTTGAAAAATCTTTTTTTTTTTTTTTTTGCAATAGTAAAATCAACTAAATTGTGGAATTAAAAGGGTTCTGATAAAATATTTTGTAATGTACAAAACAAATATATGCATAGGGAATATGTAAGGATAATACAGCATGTTCTGTACGTTTTAAATAATTTTAAGGTTAGTAGGCGCAAGTGGTGTTTAGGTAAAAATCCAGATAACGAAGACCCAAAACCGATCAACATAAAAAAAAAATCTTATAGTTTTGAGATTTTTTTTCTCTAAATGCGATAGTTTTCAAGATACTTAATAAAAACTGAAATGTGCCCCCTTTAAATGCCCCCCCCCCATGGTTAGGGACTTTTAGTATGTTATTCAGGGCACTTAACTTTATAACTGTGCTCAATTTCTAAGCTACACGATTTTTTTTTTTTTTAATGTTGATCGGTTTTGGGTCTTCGTTATCTAGATTTTTACTCAAACCGCCACTTGCGCCTGCTAGCCTTAAAATTATTTAAAACTTACAAAACATGCTGTATTATCCTTGCATATTCCCTATGTATATATTTGTTTTTTACATTAGAAAATATTGGACAAGAACCCTTTTAATTGCACACTTTAGTTGATTTTACTATTGCAAAAAATAATTTTTCAAGAAAATGTGTTATTTCATCTCCCTATGTCTTCTAAACTAATGATCGTACAAACAAAATGTAAGGTACATTTTTGTAGGAAATTTTGCGTAGATTAATTTTGTAATTGACATTTTTTCTCTAAATGCGATAGTTTTTAAGGTATGTAATAAAAACTGAAAATTGCCCCCCTTAAATGCCCCCCTGCCCCCCGCTCACCCACCACGGGCGGGGACTTTTAGTATGTTGTTCAGGACCCTCTCGGCTATGAGTGTGCAAAACTTCAAATCTACAGGATTTTTTTTTTTCTATTTTTCCTATTTTGACTGGACTTATCCAGATTTTTACTCAAACCGCCACTTGCGCCTACTAGCCTTAAAATTATTTAAAACTTACAAAACATGCTGTATTATCCTTGCATATTGCCTATGTATATATTTGTTTTTTACATTAGAAAATATTTGACAAGAACCCTTTTAATTGCATACTTTAGATGATTTTACTATTGCGAAAAAGAATTTTTCAAGAAAATGTGTTGTTTCATCTCCCTATATCTTCTAAACTAATGATCGTACAAACAAAATGTAATATACATTTTTGTAGGAAATTTTACGTAGATTAATTTTGTAATTGAAATTTTTTCACTAAATGTGATAGTTTTTAAGATATTTAATAAAAACTGAAAATTGCCCCCCTTAAATGCCCCCCCTGCCCCCCGCTCACACCCCACGGGCGGGGACTTTTAGTATGTTGTTCAGGACCCTCTCGGCTATGAGTATGTAAAATTTTAAAACTACACGATTTTTTTCCTCTATTCGTCAAATTTTGGCCTTCGTTGCCTGGACTATAGAGGTTTTAACAATTTTGGTAACGAAAAAATTATAAGCAGTCACTTTTTTAATCGATACACAAATAAACTTTGTATTTTACGCATGAATATGTAGATTTTCTTGAGCGTAATTTCATCTTACATCTTTGAGCACTATTTGATGTTTGTCTATCAAAATGCTCCACTCCATCGTAGCGGACATCCATGAGGACAGAGTTTCCTTTGACTGACCTTTTTCTTGTAGGTTTTTCCACTGACATTTGCCCTTGTTTACGTAAGTCTTCTGTATCTTGTTCATAAATTACTCTTGATACTGATTGTATTAGTCCTCTGGCAATGGACGTCTTGAAAACTCCTAGTTGCATAGAACATTGTGGTATGACAGCTTTGTAAAAAAGCCATCAGTTTATCACGGCAACATCTATAAAATTAAATAATACCCTTTTGTACAACTACAATGGACAAACGGAAACATTTCTACATTAGCCTACGTTCATAACGTCCATTGTAATTGACAAAAAGAAAAACACATCAATTTTCATAAAAAATTGCATCTGAAAGTGAATGTTCTATTCAAACATATTCTAAAATGCCTAAAATTACTATTTCTAAATGTAAAATGTCAAAATAAAAAAGGTTTAGCTCTTATATACAAAGTTTACAATGAGAAATCATACTAACTTGGAAGTACAGGTTGCCGCCATTTTCATACTAACAATGCAATCTGTAATTTGATATTATGCTGCCATCTATGAGCAATATTTGAAAGCTTAAATAATACAGAAAGAAAAATCATTGAAACCAAATCTGTAAAACCCTTTGTGTGAAAAGGAAAAGAATATAAACTTTTTTTTACTACAGTGGACACGATGCAACAAAAGGGTTAAAACAAACAAACAATATGTCTTATCTTACTATCCATAGTAAGGAGGTTCTATCTAAACATTTTATAGAAAGTCCCCCATCTTATGCCCTGAATTACGTGAACGTAACAAATTATATAAAAAATAAAAAATAAAGTATCATTTGACATTCATTAAGTGATTGTCTTTAGAGGATATTTTAAAGAGTTCACAAAACCATAGCCATTAGAAATTTCAACTATAGCCCTCTTAGATACACATACTACAGCTTGAAAAAAATGACTTGCCTTTTTCAAAGATACAATAAATATCGCTCTGATTCATTGGACTTTGTGTTATTTTATAACTGATAACGCAAAATCTTCTTAGTTAAAATCATTATTTGTAGAGGGCTGTAATATTAACCTAGATTTTGAAGTTAGTCTATACACAGCTAAGAATGCTTATTATTAGAATTTATAACGAAAAATGTCCTTCACCGTCCATTTAACTTATTCAGAATTTTCTCTAAATCTGTAATATTGTTTAAAAAAAAAACAGTTTTAGTATGTAATTTTTTTTTTTTTTTTTTTTTTTTTTTTGAATGATTAAAAGCAAGATTTAAATTAAAATACCATAACTTACTTCATTCAGATTATGAATCTAATCATAATGTTAGAAGATATGATTTAAATTTTTCAAAAACTATATCAATTAGAAACATAAATAGAATATAAGATTCAATTCACTATAAGTTTATATAAAGTTTTCAGTTTTGTTTAATTTTTAAGTAATATATAGTTCACATGAAAAAAAAAAAAAAAAAAAAAAAAATGTTTTTATTTTAAGTTAAACATCTCTGACCCCTATGTTAATATCTAAAACTGAAATACAGACAACAGCTAAAAGATAGTAATAATGAAATTTGAATGACAAGATATCACATGTCATATGAAAACTCTGCATTACTAGTGAAAGAAAAGCGCATTTAAGACATAAAAAAAATGATAAAAAATAGTAACATTTAAAACACTCACTGCAAGATTAATTTAACAGTCATTTGCAAAAGTTTAAGACCAGTAGCCGATTTTCAATATTTTAACACATTGCATCATTTGCGCAGATTATTGCATCATCTTATGTGCTGATTGCAACAAATGCATTCTGCTGCTATAAATAACGGTGCCCAGCAAGTTTATTGCCAGTTGTTTATTGGATTTTGTCGTAGACAGCGCTGTTGTGTAATTATTGTAATGGATGAAAAACCTTTACTTACTGTTACAAAAAGATCAGGAATAGTGACCCTGTATAAAACTGGATTTTATGAACTTCAAGTAAGTTCGATTGTAACTATAAGCAAGACAGCTGTGAATCAAGTCACACGTAAATTTAAAATTTTGAGAAAATTTGTGGACCCTAAGAGTAGTTTCATATTCATACTTGGAGTAAGTCGAGGTTTCCTTGCAGGTTTATAGGATGATAAACCAAAATCTTTGGCCAAACATCTTGCGAGACCTTTCTCTGATTGCAAAAAAATATTATATGAAACCACTATTATAATTTGGCATGGTGTTGCTTCGATATATTGTAACAAGATTTATAAAATTTTATATAAAACCCCTTTTGTCAGTAAATTTCAATATATACACTCTTGGTAAAATAAGAATATTGTAAATATGATATATGAATTCTCGCCAGGAATTGTTTAACATGTCGGCTGTCCCACAAGACTGGAATCCTGAACGGATCGGATAAACTGGTTCGGTACTGAATCCAAACCCACAGTTTCTGACGTGCAATAAAGTAATATTAAATTTATGGTATTAGATACTGACTAAAAATTCAATTATACAAAATTAAACAAATATTCAGAGAATTAAATACTGGATAAACATTTACAAGTACATACGTAGAATTATAAACAAAATTTCCATGTGCACTATAAACAAAATTTCAAATGTATAAAATTTTACTTTTAAAAAACGCACTGTTCCAAATATTTTGTAATATAAGAAAAACATAAAATAACGAAGCAAATGTAGAGAAACGGTAGGGAATATGGAATAGTCGAGTAAAATGAAATACCGTTATATATCACGTATACGGTGCTGCAGCCCATTGGAATCACGTCAGAAATCTTCACTGCCCTCAAATATGAAAGAATGGTAGTACATTTTCTGTGAGTGAGCAGAGCAGTTTTGGTGTCATACAATTTGTTTGGTTGATCGAGATTAAGATATATATACGAGTATATATTTTAAAGATAAGTATCACGAATTTAGTATTATATTTATGAAGCAGTAAAATGAGTGAAAACCTTGTGTCATTTCCGGTAGGGGAGTTGAGTTAGTTATAATTTGTCTTCCAAGATGGCGATCCGGTTAATACCAACTATGCCATGCTATTTGAGATTTTAATAAAACTTGAATGTTCATAATTTTTTTCAATACATTTTATTTTCAGTAATTATTTCCAAATAAAATATTTATAAAGAAATTATTCATGATTTTCTGTAAAAATACTATCCTATTCCATATTACAATTTGAGAAAATGTGTATTTTATGTTCCTCTTCATAAATATTTAATATTACCCAAAAATAGCTTTTATTTTAACTACTTCTTTTTTTTTTTTAATCTTCCATGCAAACTCTTTTTTTTTCTTTGGGTAACATAATGGGTAATTTTCAGATAGCTGACCAATTGAAAAATACTAACGAACTTTTAGCCTTAAATTTAATTAGGTATTAATATTCTATAAAATCTCAGCTAAATTTAGAGATTTGGACTATGAACTCATATTTACGATTTATAGACATTTTATTTATTTTTGATTATTGAATGATTGATATTTGATTTGACATATTTAATAAAAAAAAAAAAAAAAAAAAACTTTTTTATTCCCCAATCTAAAAACTACGTGACCAAAATGTATCAGTTGACCAGAATGATGAATATTGCCATGTCTTAGAAAGGAAGATAGCTAATATTTGTTACTTTGTTACAGCCCTTTTTAACATCTCTGAATACTGGAATTATTTGGATTTTTAATTAAAGTCATTTAATTAAATGAGTCCTAAACTGGAGAAAAGAAAATTGTTTTATAAATCATTCATGCTTGAGTGATAGAAAGTTCTATTGCGCTAATTATAGATATTTCATATGATACCATAATAAAAGAAACCAAAACTAGCCACAAGCCTTGTTGACTTTTGAGATTGCGAAAATAATGTTACACTAATATTTTGAGTAGATTGAATGTTTCGTAGTAGGTATCATAAAAAAAAAAAAAAAAAAAAAAAAAAAAAACTTTGAATATAGTTACTTTTTTTTTTCTTTTCTTTTTAGGGAAAAAAAGTACTGTCCATTAATTTATTAAGTAACATAGAAAATATTTTTATTAACAGAATATATTCGACTCGTTTTTAGAGGCACTGTATTTTGTTTATAAACAACATACGCATCATACGATATATTTAAATTTTGTACACACACACACACACACACACACAACAATCTTGCACTATTTTTTTTTTTTTTTTTTTTTTTTTTTTTGTGTTTAAACACAGCGCCTATAGTACTTCAATTAATGTAATGTATTTTGCCAACGTAGTTTAATTAGTAAAATATATCAATAATAAATTCCGCCGAAACATGTAAGCTATTTGGATTTGTTTGTATGTTCTTGTACCACAGATCATTTATCCGATCTTAGTGAAAAGATTCTAGTAATATTATCATGTGATACAGATTTAGAAAAATGAATTTAAGCTTAATGCTAATACATATTTTTGAGTTAAGCTGATTACAGGTTCACAAACCACCGCTAAAAAATCAGATTTTCGAATTCAGGGAACCTCAAAAAGTATAATTTAGCAATAACTTTGTAAAGAAAATTCAATCCCAAAACAATACTTTCGTCATAAACATTGAATATTTTTTTCATAATCACTTATACAGAGTTCTCAATGAAGCACTATAAATTGAGAATTTAAAGCCCTGATTTTCTGTGTATCAATCATTGTTTTTTTTCTACATTTTATCTGTTAATAATACAGTAACTGTAAAGCAATTTTATTGTTTATAAACCTTTGTAGATATTATTATTATATGGCTGTACGTCATATAAACATGGTAGTACTTTAATCTCAATATTTTTGAAATGTGTAAATAAGCATTTAAGGCATTATTTATTTATTTATTTTTAAATAATTGTACATTCATTTATTAAATGCTTTCAGTTAGTAGAATTTAGATGAATTAAAATGTTGCTTAAATAAGAAATTGTCTTCACAGCACCAAAGAGAAATTTTTTTCCAAATAGTTGTGGATTCTGTTCTATATTCTTTCTGCATAGTTAAAAAACTTTTTTCTTTTCGTTAAAAATTGACATTACATATGGACACATTCGTACTATACAGTATTTATAATAAGACTGCGTAGTCTCAATCATAATGAAAAGAAAATTTTAAAAGGACAAGCTGAAAATCCTGGTTTTCAGGTTGATACGAACGAGAGAGGAAGTTTCGTAGTTTCGTTTCTTCTTCATAAATTTTGCCGTCATATGTATTCTGCTGCGTTTTCAGGATGCGGTAAATAATGCGTTATTTAAACTATCAGAAATTAATAATCAAGATTCAAAATGAAAAAAACACGTGTATATAATGTTTAATAAATATGATTAATAATATCTTTAACCCTTTAGAGCGCACTACCCTTTAAAGTTGTAATTTCAAGAAAAGAAGTTGTAGACTATCTACTTAGGTCTAAAGGAGTATGCAGGCATAATTTTGTAAAGATAGTACTTACCGTTTTTAATCTGTGGGTGTTCCATCAGCTGGAACACTGCGCCACTAGAGCTCTGAAAAGTGCGTCTAAGTGAGCATCGCAGCGAAGCGCGTAAAAGAGTAAAATATTTTGCATATGAATTAAAAAACTCTGTATTATACCTGT
Organism: Salticus scenicus; assembly: GCA_963930645.1. Classification (NCBI taxonomy): domain Eukaryota; kingdom Metazoa; phylum Arthropoda; class Arachnida; order Araneae; family Salticidae; genus Salticus; species Salticus scenicus. Next base: position 148,973,993 of record OZ005662.1, read on the forward strand.
GTAGCAGATTTCGCATGACCCAGGGTTTACACACGGGTAGGCCTGCTATTCTAACCCCCCCCATCCCCCCCCCCAAAAAAAAACTTAGTTATGTGATTTTTTATAAAATAATTTGATATTTACAGTTAGTATACAAATATACAAGTCCTACGTGCAAAAGTATTCACAATTAGTCTATTTTTTAGCTTCATGAAATTTTTAGAAGCACGTCACACCCTTTTGGTAGAAGTTTGGAATGTATATTTCTAGGTTGTTTATTAAAAAAAAAAAAAAAAAAAAAAAAAATCGCAGCATCTGATAGCTTGACGTCATTCCCTCCAAGCAGAGGAAAACAGAAAACGTGAACACAGCTGTCTTCTCTCACCATTGCTTTTGGTTGCGTAATGAAAAGCGCTAGTGTCGCAGTGTTTCAGGAGATGGAACACCTTATTTTATTCAACGATTCCTCGTATGTTTCCTGTATAAAAAGTTAAAAAAAATATAGAATAAATAGTTTAGAGTACAGCCAACGATATCACATAGAAATTTTTTTTCAAGCAATCTTTTTTGTATCACAAACAAAATTTACAAAATTTCTTGTAAATACGAGGATTTAAAATAACGCGTCTCAGTTAAATATCATGGATTGCCTTGTGTAGTGGTGTCATCTATGGGTGAAAAGGAAAGTTAAAAGTTAAAAGTAAACCTATTTTTATGCATTTGCAATTGAATTTAACAGTTGGAGAAGCTAGCGAAGTTAGGTGTTCCATGTAGTGGAACACTGAGCGGCAAAGGGTTAAAAACATATAAGAAATGTAATGCATAATTTCGGTGGCAAATCCCCCCTAAATTTTCCCTTTACCGGAAATAATCATATTTCAGAATTTTCCAATACTGTAGCACCATAGAAGATATTTAACAGTTAAAATAATCATTTCCCCCCTCTAAAAATCAAATTTATAGCCATAAAATTACCGAAAAGTGATAAAAGTAGGGAACCGTCCCTAATAAACGGTAGGTGAGAGGACAAAATATTCGTCATATTCGGTTTCAGGAGGTCATTTTACATAAAAATTTGAAAAAATGGTGTTGGGGGCAATTTTCATGCAAAGTACTGTAATTTTACAGGTTCGAAAATATCCCCTTTCGACCTGTAGGCTCTAAAAACATATATGTAGTAATTTTGTACGGTCTTACTGCATTTTTTTGCCCCCCCCCCCACACACACCTTCCCACCTCTCTTGGGACGAATTTCTAAAACTCCAGAGATTCGTTTTTAGGTATATGTATAAGCGATATTTTAGAGGAAAAAACATTTTTTTTTTTGCTTGAGATATAAAAGATTATTTGAAATCGTATTTTACCCCCTCCCCATCCTTCGGGGTGAAATTTATAAAATTCCAGATCTTAGTAATTATGTATTTGTGTTTGTTATATTTCAGAGCAAAAAATTGAAATATATATGTTTTTTTGTTTGAGATATATAGGATTATCTGAAATCCTGTCTTACGCATGGGAAATCACGTTTTGCCCCTTCCCCTCCTTTGAGGCCGAATTTCTAAAATTTCAGAAATAGATTTTTAGATATTTGTGTTAGCTGTATTTTAAAGCGAAAATTTTAAGGATATCTGTTTTTACTTTCTCTTACCTTTCTTCTATCTCAAGTACAAATATCCGCAGAGTATCCAAACTACATATTATACATGTGTATCATACGGGGAATCTACACTAAACTTTTTGTTGAGATGAAACAAATAATGCAAGTACAGGTACACCCAAAAAAAATTCAAATTCATCACGACTGTGGCGGAAATTGTAGGTAATTAGAGTTTAACATGTACATACTACATTAAACCAAATGAAACGAATATATATATTTTTATATGTGTGAAAACATGTTTCATGTAGCACATTCTATGGAAATCCATCGCTGTTCGTTTACAGGGCAGCATAAAAGATCTTGATTATAAAGCAAAAATGCTTGAAATTTTAGGAAAGTGTATTTCTAGTTGCATCGTGTGTAAATAATACAGGGTTATGTTTATGTGCACCATATGACGAGTACATAACTTTCAGAAGATATACAGGACTGTCAATATATAGGCCTTAACATTCTTTTTTATTGTTAGTGAAAGTGCTTTAATATAATATTGTACTATGTCCAGAAAAGCTGCTGAAAAATTGAAATTAATTCCTAATAGCCATATGGCAAAAAATGTATTTTTTAAATTTCAATATTAATCTGTTTATTATTATTATTATTATTATTATTATTATTATTTATTATTATTATTATTATTATTATTATTATTATTATTGACGCATTTGTGGCGTCCTGATTACCGAAGTCGAATTTTTAACGTTGTATCTTTGTCTGGGACTCTTAGAGTAAATTGAAAACAAATAATTTTACGCGATCCAAATGTTATATTTTGATGTTAATACGTTTGTTACTAAGAAAGTTCAAGATTGATAATTTTCAAGGAATGTTGCATGTGAAAGTTATCTGGATAATTTTAAATGAACTTTTGAATTTAATGACAGATTTGAATTTTATATAAATATAGGTACAATAATTATACGGAGGTTCTGTGTGAAGTTTGATCAGGACTGATAAGTTTCAAGGAATGCTGCATATGAAAGTTGTCTGAATAATTTTATGTGAACTTTTAATTTTAATAACAGATTTAAATTCTATATAAAAAGTAGGTGCAATAACTAAACGGAGGGTTGAGGAGGGCGGTAGCCCCCCCCCCCTCGCATAGAATTATTTGTCAAATAAATCTGATCTGAAGCCTGATTTGAATTGATTTAACATAAGATTACATAACAGTACTCGTTATCTTACTTCTTATTCTCCAATCTGTATTTATAGTATTAAATTTCAGGTGAGAGAAAGTCTAGTGAGTGATACAACATATGCATGATTTTATTTCTTTCGAAATAAATGCTATACAAACAATTTTTAAATATGGAATTACTTTAATACACAAGAAATTTTGTAGTATTCCTGCATTTGTAAGGTAAATAATATTTTAGAAATGCCAATTTAAAAATATACACATTCACTTTTAATATTACATGACAATAATTTTATAAATTTTGCGGGAACAACCATATGTGATCATATATAATTAGATAAAAATTTAAAGTTGATATTATTGAGTTAATTTTTAATTTTTATTAGAACATTTCTAGTATTAGTTTCTTACAACGATAATTGTGCTTCAGAAATTAGCAGCATCTCACCTTAAATCAAGCGTATAGATATAGTATATGCTTGAAGCATACAGATTTACCCATACGCGTTTTTTTTTTTTTTTTTTAATTCTCTTGGATGTCTCTGTATACGAACCATTTGATTGATCTCAACGAAAAGTTTAGGGTAGCATCCCTATATGATACACATTTAGAATGCCGTGTTTGGGCTTTCTACTATTGTTTGTTCTTGAAATATGCTGATATCAGAGAGATACACACACAGACACACAGACGAACCGCTAGAACATGATTTTTGCCTTCAGGGGACCTCAAAATGTGTAAATATAAAAGAAACACAATATCGAAATTTGTTCCAAGAACAATACTTCCTGTACCATATATATGGACCAGAGAAAGTAAAAATTCATTCAAATGAAACTATGCATTCAAATTATTATCTGTTTAAAAATAAATTTTGTAGATTGAAAAAAATAATTGACAATGCATTTTAATTTGTAAAAGTAACAATTTCATAAATAGTTTTATACAAAATATCTTTATGTCAATAAACAATACAAAGAAAAGTTTTGTTTGTAAAAACGTTTTTGTTACTATGTCGGCACACACTTCTGAAAGATTCGTTGAAAAAAGAATGCTTATTATATAGGTCATACGATTTCTGCAGGTGTTATTTTAAAAACTAGTTGGCATAGGTGGACTCTGCTCAGTTCCCCACCATATTTATGTTCTCAGAAATTTCTAGTGCGAGACATATTATAATCATGTTAAAAGAAATGAATTTGACCAAAGCTTGATACAGTGACAGAATGAAATCCCCGCCTAATAGGCTATCCACCGTTCACTTCGATATATTTATCTTATTCTAATTTATTAATTTATTTTATCGGGGTCAATTCCGTTGTTTAGTTTTCATGCTACTATTTCCAATGCAATAATCCTCAAAATTCATATTTATATGAAAAATTTAAAATTCCGCTATGTTGATAAAATCGTAAATTACGAATATTTTACGAAATTTTCCTAGTAGAATATTTGTATTCAATTATGTTCAAACAAATAGCATAAACTTAATTTTGAAGTTGTCTAATGTATTTAGGATCCTCAAAATGGAAGTTTGTGCTCAATTTTGCCTTATTCTGACATGTTAAGTAAATCGTAAATTCCAAATAACTTACGAATTTTTTAATTGGAAAAATCATAGTCTATGATATTCATGCCAGTATCCTAAATAATATTTAGAAAGTGGTCTGACATCATTACAATGAAAATATCCCTCAAGATTGACGTTTATGTGAAATTTTCTCTATTCTGCCATGTTAAGAAATTCGTAAATTTCCAATAACTTACGAAATCTTTATATTGGAAAATTCATAGTCATTAATATTCATGCCCGTGTCCTAAATAATATTTCAAAAGAAGTCTGACATCTTTACGATGAAAATATCTCTCAAAATTGACGTTTATGTGAAATTTTGCCCTATACTGCCATGTTAAGAAATTCGTAAATTTCCAATAACTTGCGAAATTTTCAAAGTAGTATATTTATAGTTACTGATGTTCATTCCGGCATCAAAACGGATATTTTAAAACTGGTCTGATCTTTTTACAGTAAAAAGTTTCCATTTAATGCACGTTTAAGTGAATTTTTGTCCTATTCTCAAAATCGTAAATTTCTAATAACTTACGAAGTTTTTAAATTCGAATGTTGCAAATGAATAGGGTTCTTGCCAGTGTCGAAAGTAATATTTTAAAACTAATCTGACCTCTCTGCGACAATTTGTTCTTGAGATATAGTGTACACAGACTAACAAACTAACGGACTGACCCAATAACAGACTAACACACTAACACACTAACAGACACCCTACAGACAGACACCATAGAAATTTTGTCATTTTCGGATTCCTCACACCTGAAAACGTGTAGAAAAGTCAAAAAACCGAGATCGAAAATTTTCACGATTACCTAAGTTCCCCATACCTATAGTATGATGGGGAACTAAAAAGTATATCCAGAGCAAACTCGTAAGTTTTTAAATTTGAAGAAAATCAGTATGAAATTATGTATGAATAATTGTTGTAAATGGTCTTTTAAACAGGGGATTAAACAATTAAAAAATCCCAATTGTGATTTATGGATTGAGAGATGCAGCTGGTTACTTTATATATTTGGTATCGATATTTGTAAATTAAATATTACTTCACGTTCTGAAACTACTAAATTTATTTTACATATTAGTTCCCCATCATACTATAGGTATGGGGAACTTAGGTAATCGTGAAAATTTTTGACCTCGGTTTTTTGACTTTTTTGCACGTTTTCAGGTGTGAGGAATCCGAAAATGACAAAATTTCTATGGTGTCTGTCTGTATGGTGTCTGTTAGTCTGTTAGTCTGTTAGTGTGTAAGTCCGTTAGTTTGTTAGTCTGTGTACACGATATCTCAAGAACAAATTGTCGCAGAGAGGTCAGATCAAATTTAAAATATTACTTTCGACACTGGCAAGAACCCTATTTATTTGCAACATTCGAATTTAAAAACTTCGTAAGTTATTAGAAATTTACGATTTTCTTAACATGGGAGAATAGGACAAAAATTCACTTAAACGTGCATTAAATGGAAACTTTTTACTGTAAAAATGACAGACCAGTTTTAGAATATCAGTTTTGATGCCAGAAGGAACATCAGTAACTATAAATATGCTACTTTGAAAATTTCGCAAGTTATTGGAAATTTACGAATTTCTTAACATGGCAGTATAGGGCAAAATTTCACATAAACGTCAATTTTGAGAGATATTTTCATCGTAAAGATGTCAGACTGCTTTTGAAATATTATTTAGGACACTGGTATGAATATTAATGACTATGAATTTTCCAATATAACAATTTCGTAAGTTATTGGAAATTTACGAATTTCTTAACATGGCAGCATATAGAGCAAAATTTCACATAAACGTCTATCTTGAGGGATATTTTCATCGTAAAGATGTCAAACTACTTTCGAAATATTATTTAGGATACTGGCATGAATATCATAGACTATGATTTTTCCAATTTAAAAAAATTCGTAAGTTATTTGGAATTTACGATTTACTTAACATGCCAGAATAAGGTAAAATGGAGCATAAACTTTCAGTTTGAGGCTCATAAATACATTAGACAACTTCAAAATTACATTTATGATATTTGTTTGAACATGATTGAATACAAATATTCTAATAGGAAAATTTCGTAAATTATTCGTAATTTACGATTTTACCAACATAGCGAAATTGTAAATTTTTCATATAAATAGGAATTTTGAGGATTATTGCATTGGAAATAGTAGCATGAAAATAAACAACGGAATTGACCCTGATAAAATAAATTAATAGATTAGAATAAGATAAATATATCGAAGTGAACGGTGGATAGCCTATTAGGCGGGGTTTTCATTCTGTCACTGTATCAAGCTTTTGTCAAATTCATTTCTTTTAACATGATTATATCTCTCAAACTAGAAATTTATGAGAACATAAATATGATGGGGAACTGAGAAGAGTCCACCTATGCCAACTAGTTTCAATTACGTTCATCTGGGCAGTTGCATTTTGCAATCAAGCAGCAAAAATATACATTGGAATTTACAACACATCATCAAGCAAGATACTTTTAACATCATTAATCACATTTTTTAGTTTATTTTTAATATGGTTTTTCAGTTTTTACTTTCAGATGAAAGTTGGCAACGCAATATCGAAATTAAAACTTGTTGGAAATATAATTAAAGTTACACCACCTGGAAAGTTTGTATGTACTTGCTTGTTTCTTTTAGGATCTGTCTGTCTTCTTCGAATTTTTGTTTTGTTTGTGATAGACCAGACATAAGAACAGTATATTCATACTTATTTTTAGGTAAATTAGATTCTTATGATATTGATTGGCGTTTTGCAGCGATAATAACTTATTCTGTTACATTTACTAGAATATATATAACTTTTCTGTTTCCATCCTGTTTTACAATTTTTTTAATAGTTACTTTCCGCTATATGACATTGCTTTTGGACAAGTACATTTCTTTTAAAAAGATTTCTATAAGGAGAGGTGATATAAATTCAAAAATCTGTAATAGTACCTTTCAACATTATAATGTCATCTTATCATTATATAACAATATAAATGAAATTTTAAGTACTCCATTATTTTTCAGGTGTACTTTATGTGCAACCGCGGTATTCTTTGTAACAACAAAACTTTTAGAATAAAATTTTCCCCCAGGTGTCTTTTGTTTTACAGTACTTAATTTTTCTCAATTTACAATGATAACTTTCTTCGCTTCTGCTGTTAATGAAGCTGATAAAATAGCTAAACAAACGAATATTGAAATGCTGTGTTTATTAGGTCCTGCTGCAAGAAAAATATTCCGATTAGTATAGAAGTTTTATCACAGAAATTTCATGAACCTGCATTCGTATTCTCTAGTTGGGGATTCTTCCACTTTACAAGACGATTTTATTTCACTGCTGTCGGAAGCCTGCTTACCTATTCTTTGCTATATTAATGTACTTTTCAATGCTACTATATACTGCATTAACGATTTTATTTGACTGCTTTCTGATGTATAACAACTTATTCTTTGCTGGTTAAAAACGCATGATATTTATACATATTTTATTTATTTATTTATTTTTTAATGCTACTAGATACATTATTTGCGTTTTGTTAATTGAAGCAAATGAAACCTTCTTTTTCCTTTATTCACATAAAATATATTTGCTTCGTTATTCTAATGTTACTGACAGCGTATTTCATATTGTAATAAAACATTTACTACTCTTAGAGAGGTCTAGTATTTATTTTTGCTCTATGTTTTAAATTTCAGTTTACCTAATGTGTTTTTTTCTTTATTTTGCTTTAGATGAAGTTACTACTCACTTTAAATTACTGGGGAAAAAAATAATCAAAAATCTTTACATTTCTGCTCAAGTGGTTAGCAAGATTTACAAACGAACAGATTTTTCGATTTTAAAACTTATCTCTTGATGAGTTTCTTCAAACTTTGGGTATTTAAAGAACTAGGTCTTCCTTATGTTTTTCGGTGAAAATTGGTTTAAGACAACTTTTAGGGGGCGAATTAATATGGACTAATGAAAAATTGTGTATAAATTTGTATGATGATAGCATGTTAAGTAACGGAGATATTATTCTTTATTTCAAAATTACAAAAAAATCAGCATAGTTTTTATTTATAGTATACGGAGATATAAAAGAAAATCATTTCCACTTTCAGATAAGTTAAAAAAACTCTTTTGAAACAATATGCTGCAATCGGAATACTAATATCTTAAATATCTCATGAAATATGAGGCTTTCTGTTAAAAATATTTTCACTGCACTTGCGCGATAGATATAATATATATATATATATTACATAGGTAAATGCAAGGTATATTGCGAAACCTTTTTATTTCTTTTCCCCTTTCGCCTCTTCCCATCCCGTCCCTCCGAATAATTTTGCACTTTAGAAAGTATTCTCATTCGATTTGTAGACACCAAAAACATTTTTGTTCTCCGTTCCTCTTAATAATTTTATACTTTAGAAAAGATGGTTATTCGATTTGTAGGCCCCTAAAACATATATATATATATATATATTGGATGGTCTAAATCTATTTCTAATTTTTTGCCTCTTCACCGTCCCTTTTCGCTTCTCCTAATCATCATTATCATCATCACGGGGCCTACAGGAGTGCCTACGGTGATCGAAATCTCCGCTTACCTCCACCAACAATTTCAAACTTTTAAAAATATCCTTATTCAATTTGTAAGCTTCAAAAATCTCTATGTACCGAATTTGAACCGCCGAATCTATTTCTATATTTTGCTCTTTCGCCAACCCTATCCGCCCCTTCTAAAAATTATTTACTTTCGAAAATATCCCCATTCGATTTGTAGACCGAAAAAACTTATCTGTACCAATTGTGAGTAGCCTAACTCTATTTCTATTTTATTGCCCCTTCACAACCCACCCACCCCCCGTTCCTGGCCCTCTTAAGCATTTTACACTTTCGAAAATATCCGCATTCGATTTGTAGGTCCCCAAAAACTATTTATCAATTTTGACTGGTTTAACTCTATTTTTATTTCTTTTGCCCTTTCGCATCCTCCCTTCCCGCCCCGCCTAATAATTTTACGCTTACAAAATATTCTCATTCGACTTGTAGACACCACAAACCTTTTCACACGAATTTTATATAATTTTTTGCCCCTTCCTGCTTCTTCTAATAATTTTACACGTTCGAAAAGGTCCCCATTCGGCTCCAAAAACATTCGTGTAACAATTTAACGGTCTAACTGTATTTATATTTTTCCCCCCTAATCACCCCTCTTTCCGGCTTTCCTGGGAGGAATTTCTAAAATTTCAGAGATTTGCTTTTAGGTATTTGTATTAGCTATATTATAGAGCAAAAATCTCACATATATGTATATATATATTTGTTTGTTTGTTTGAGATATAAAGGATTATTGTAAATCGTGTTTTGCCCTCCCCCCCTCTCCTTTGGGGAACGAATTTCTAAAATTCCAGAACTTTGTATTTAGATATTTTTGTTAGCTATACTTCAGTGCAAAAATTTCACGTATATCTTTTTCTTTGAGATATATAGAATACTATGCGAAATCACGTTTTTCCCCTTCCTTATGGCAATCATATAGTTTTTTGTATGAAATTTTGTTTGAGATGTATAGAATACTATTAAATAATGTTTTGAGCATGTGAAATCTCGTTTGTCCCCTTTCCTTTTGGGGGCCGAATTTCTAAAATTTCAGAAATTGATTTTTAGTTATTTGTGTTAATTATACTTTTAAGCAAAAATTTTTCGGACACCTGTTTTTATTTTCTCTTACCATATATACGGTACAAAAAGTATTGTTTTTAGGTCAAATTGTCGAAATCGAGTTTTTGTTATATTTACACGTTTTGAGGTGCGCTGAATCCAAAAATTATGTTTTTAGCGGTTAGTCTGTGTGTCTGTCCTTTTCAAGCAAACCTCAAAAACATATAACACTAAACTTTTTTTTTTTTTTTTTTTTTTTTTTTTCTTTCCGAGATGAAATAAATAATTCGTGTAGAGGAACTCCTATGAGAATTCAAATCCATCACGTCTATAAGGGAAATTGCAGGTGTGTAGAGTTTAACATCTATAGACTGCACTAAACTAAATGGAACAAATATATCTTTGTATAAAAACAGGTTTCATGTAGAATATGGTATGGGAATCTATCGCTATTCGTATACAGGGCTACAAAAGAAGAACTAGATTATAGAGCGACAAATGCTCGAAAAATTATGAAAGTGTGTTTCAGGTTGCACCGTGTGTTACTAATATAGGATTATATTTATGTGCACCATTGATGTGTACATAACCTTCAGAAGATGTACACAGCTGCCAGTATTTCAGGTCTAACATTCTTTTTTATTGTTAGTGAAAGTGCTTTAATATAACATTTTACCATGTCCAGGAGAGCTGCTCAGGAATTGAAAATAATTCCTAATAGCAATATTGTAAATAATGTATTTTTTAAAGTTAGATATTCATCGCTTGTTTTTTGTATATTTACACGTTTTGAGGCTTCCTGGTTACCTAAGTCAAATTTTTAACGTTTGATCTTTGTTGTGTATCTTAGAGTAAATTCAAAACAAATAATTTCAGGCGATCCAAATGTTGTATTTTGAAGTTAATACGTTTGTTACTAGGAAAGTTTGATCATGATTGTTAAGTTTAAGAAAAGTTGTTTGAAAGTTAATTTTAAATGAACTTTTGAATGTCATAACAGATTTGAATTCTGTATAAATGCAAGTACAATAATGATACGGGTATTCTGTGTGAGGGGGGCGGTAACCCTTCACGAAGAATTATTTGCCAATAAAATCTGATTTGAAGCCTACTTTGTAATATTTTAACACAAGTTTATTTAAGAGTACTCGTTATCTTACCTCTTGTTCCCCAATATGTATTTTTAGTATTAAATTTCAGGGTAAGATATCAGATTATTTTACATGATTTTGTCACTTTCAAAACAAATACTATACAAAGAATTAATAAATATGAAATAATAAATACTATACAAAGAATTAATATTTAATATTAAAAAATAATGGTTACCCCCCTCGTTTTATTAAAAGAATTTATAAAGAAGAGTTCTATTTTTCATATAAAACAGTTTATCCTAAAGTTAAAAATTCCACTTATCGTACGACTATCCCTTATTATAAAGGTATTTCTGAAAATATCTCTAAATTACTTAGAACAGTTAATATCTCCACTAGCTTTAAACCTCAACTCCGTATTAGTAACTTTCTCTCAAACTTTAAACCCGCTGTCCCCCCTCTTAAACGTCTAGGTGTAATCTATAGTATTCCTTGTAAAAATGTGATTCTACATATATCGGTGAAACTGGCAGAACAGGTGAAATTAGATTAAAGGAACATAAACGCTCATATAAAACAGGAGATTTAAAATCAAAACTCGTAATACATTCTCTCAATAGTGATCATATTCCGGATTTTGAAAACTTTAAAATTTTAGCTTCTAATATAAATATCTATGAATCCCGTATTTTTCTAGAGGGCGCTTTTACCGAAATGCAACATTCTGCCTTGAACGAGGCTAAGGCTATTCCTCCTGAATATTTAATCTTGCTATGATGTATTATGAATTTTGTAAATGTTGTTTGTGCTTGTATGTTTGACACTGAGGAGAGCTAGTGTTCTAGCCGAAACGTCTGTCTTGTGTTTTATTGTTTTTAATTAAAATGTATTTTTAAAGTTTTAAAATTTTTGTATTTTTTATCTCATTTTAAAAGTTACATTGGTTTTAATATGTTAATGAGATGTATAAATTATGTTTAATTTTATTAAAATAAATATGCTTTTCTTTAATACCTGACACAGTTTGTAGTATTCTTGCATTTGTAAGGTAAATGATTCTTTAGAATAGCTAATTTAAAAATACACATATTCACTTTTAACATCACATGACAATAATTTTACAAATTTTGCGTGGCTAACCTTATGTGATCAAATATAATTAGAAAAAAATTTAAAGTTGATATTATTGAGGTAATTTTTAATTTTTAATAGTACATCAGTACTAGTCTTTTCAATCAGCTATAATAGCGCTTTAGAAATTTGCAGTATCCCACCTAAAATCAAGCATATAGATATATATGCTTGAAGCATATGGATTTACTCATAGACGTAATGCAATTTAATTTTCTTGGGTGTTCCTGTACACGAACCATATGCTTGATCTCAACGAAAAGTTTAGTGTAGCATCCCTATATAGTACACATTTAGAATACCAAATTTGGGCTTTCAACTACTGCTTGTTCTTGAGATATGCTGATAACAGAGAGACACACACACACAGAGACAAACCGCTAAAAACACGATTTTCGGATTCAAGAGACCTCAAAATGTGTAAATATAACAGAAATGCAATTTCGAGAATTTGACCCCAAAACAATACTTTCTCTAAGATGTACATGCATGAATGAAAGAAAAATTGATTAAAAGGAAAATATGTTTTGAAAATGATTATCTGTTTAAATGGAAATTTTGTTGTTTGAAATAATAATTGACAATGCCTTTTAACTTGCAAAAATAACAGTTTAATAAATAATTCTATAAAAAAAGACCTTTATGTGAATAAAAAATAAGAAGAAATGTTTTGTTTGAAAAAACATTTTTGTTACTATGCCGACCCACACTTCTAAAAGACTCGTTGAAAAACGAATGTTTATTACGTACGTCAAACGATTTCTAAAGATTTTATTTTAAAAAAGTATATCCATAGTAAACTCGTAATTTTTGTTAATTTGGAGAAAATCAGTATGAAATGGTGCATGAATAATTGTTGTAAACGACCATTTAACAAGAGGATTAAACAATTAAAAAACCCCAATAACGATTTATGGCTTGAGAGATGCAACTGGTTACTTTATATATTTGGTATCGATATTTGTAAATCAAGGATTACTTCACGTTCTAAAACTATTAAACTTATTTTACGCATTTCAAACACGTTTATTTGGGCAGTTGCATTGTACAATGAAATATCAAAAACTTACATTGGAATTTACGATGCATCAAACAGCAAGATATTTTTGTCGTCATTAATCACACATTTTAGTGTGTTTTTAATATGGTACTTCAGTTTTCACTTTCAGATAAAAATTCGCAAAGCAATATCCAGATTAATATACGTTGGAAATACAATTAAAGTTACACCCCCTGGAAAGGCTGTATGTATTTGCTTGTTCGTTTTGGGATCTCTCTGTCTTCTTCGAACTTTTTTAATGACATAGCAGACATAAGGACAAAATACTCACATTTATTTTTAAGAAAATTGGATTCTTATAATATTGATTGGCGTTTTACAACAATAATAACTTATTCTGTTAAATTTATTATAATATATACCGCTTTTCTTTTTCCGTCTTGTTTCACTGTTTTTTTAATAGTTATTTTCCGCTATATGAAATTGCTTTTGGACAAGTACATTTCTATTAAAAAGAATGCTTTAAGGAGAGGTGATATAAATTCAAAAATCTGTGATAGCACATTTTGACATTATAATGTCATATTATCATTATATAACAGTATAAATGAAATTTTAACTATTCCACTATTTTTCATGTGTACTTTATGTGCAACCGCTGTATTCTTTGAAACAACGAAATTTTTTGAATCAGAATTTCATCCAGGGGTCTTTTTCTTTTTTTACCGTAGTTTGTTTTTCTGAATTTACAATGATAACTTTCTTAGCTTCTGCTGTTAATGAAGCTGATAAAATAGCTAAACAAACGAATATTGAAATGCTATATTTATTAGGTCCTGAAGAAAGAAAAAAATTCCCGAAAAGTATAGAAGTTTTATCACAGAAATTTCATGAATCTGCATTCGTATTCACTGGTTGGGGTTTCTTTCACTTTACAAGAGGATTTTATATGAGTGCTGTCGGATGCTTGATGACTTACACTTTACTGATAGTAAAACTATAATATTGGTACACATTTTAATATATATTTCAAAGCTACTAGATACAATATTGACCATTTAATTGACAGCTGTCTGATGCTTAATGACTTATTCGTTACTGATAATAAATATATAATATTAATACATATTTTAAAATAATTTTAATGCTACTAGATGCAGCATTAAGGATTTAATTGACAGCAGTCTGATGCTTAATGACTTAATCGTTACTGACAATAAATACATGATATTAATACATATTTTAAAAAATATCTTTTAATGGTACTAGATGCAGCATTTACGATTTAATTAACAGCTGTTTCGTGCTTAATGACTTATTCGTTACTCATAATAAATACATGCTATTAATACATATTTTAAAATATTTTTTAATGCTATTAGATGTAGCATTGACGATTTTATTTGACTACTGTCTGATACTTAATGACTTATTCTTTGCTGATTATAAACGCATGATATTTATCAGCATGTCCCACTGTGGATCACTCGCCATTAAAAGGCAACCATCCAACCATGATATTTATATATATTTTAATATATTTTTTTAATGCTACTAAACACAGTATTTGTATTATTATTATTATTAATCTTTTTAATGCTGTTAGACACAGCTTTTGCGTTTTGTTGATGGAAGAAAATTAAACTTTTTTTTAATTATTAAAGCCTTTTTTTAGCTTACATTCTCTGTCATAAACCTTTTACCGAATCCAGGCTAAAAACGGTAAAAGGGGAAAATAAATTTAAAATGTCAGTCTTATCGTTACAAATTTGGTACCAAATGAAAGGAACATTTTTTCTGAATCCAGGAGCGCAAACAGTTTTTACACACGACGAGTATTTTTTTTTTTTTTTATTTTTTTTTTTTTATTAACTAATGTATGAAATTTAGGTGGACACACTTCATTTTAAACTTTTCATGCTTTTTAGTGCGAATCAAGCTGAGGGAAAAAGTCTTTAATTAAAAAAAAATAATAATTGATTTGTTTATTCATTTAAAATATATTTCTTTCGCTATTGTAATATTACTGACAATGTATTTCATATTGTAATAAATCTAAGTATTCTAGAGAGATCTAGTATTTATTTTTTTGTATGTTTTAAATTTCAATTTACCTAATTTGTCTTTTAATTTGTTTAACTTATATAAAATTACTACTAAAGTTAAATTAATAGAAAAAAAAATCATATATTTTTACAGACCTGCTCAAAAGTTTGGAAAGATTTGCAGTTTTTTTTTTTTTTTTTTTTTTTTTTTTTTAACGTGTCTATTGATGAAATGTTTTGAAATGTTGGGTATTTAAAGAACTGGATTTTCCTCATGTTTTTCAGTGAAGATTGGTTTAAGACAACTTTCAGGGGGCAGTAGCAAATTCAACAAATTCAATAATTATTTTAATCACCCTGTATCATTAAATAAACGAAATGATCTGTAAATTTATATACATGGACCCAATACGAATTGTGTATGATTTTGGGTGACGATAGCATGTTAAATGACGAAGATATAAGCATTTATTTAAAAAAAAAAAAAAAAAAATCAGCATATATATCTGTATATCTTATACTATTAAGTAAGCAATATTTGTATATTTCACTGGTCTCGAAAACGGTAGCTCAGACAGTCACGAGATTTAACACAAAGGTGCATCCCGAAGGTTCATTGTGCACATCGAAGTCAGATTTTCGAATTTTTGATTAGTTTTTTCTTAATTAATTAAAATGTAAAAATAATAACCTTCTAATTTCTGATAAAAAAGCCATTTAAATTTTAACATTTTATCCATAATTTAATTGTTGCCAATTTTTTTTCGAGAAGATAATAATAATAATAAAAAAAAAAAAAAACGTAGATTTATTTAAAATGAGGAAAATAAATCAGAAATATTAGAATATAAATTAGAAATATCAGTCGCATCTTTCAAAGAAGATACCAAATAAAAGGGAAAATTTTTGTAAATCCGATGCATTAAACAGCTTATCAATCGGATGATTAGTTTTTTCTTAATTAATTAAAATGTGAAAATAATAATCTTCTAATTTCTGATAAATAAGCCATTTAAATTTTAAAATTTTATCCATAATTTAATTGTTGCTAAAAAAACATCTTTAACTTTACTGAGAATAAATACGAACTGAACTGAAAAAACAATTTCAACTTTTCTGAGAATAAATACGAACTGAACTGAGAGGAGTCCGAGGTTAAAAAATGTGAAAACGAAAGTGTTGTTCTTTTTGATAAAAAAATCTTTTTGTTTTGTGATTGAGTTAGTATAAATTAAAAAACCTTGTGATTCTTTTAAACAGGGAGTTATTAGTAAGTCTTTAAAATCAAACTACAACATAAACATTTTATTTCAAAGGATGATATTTAAACACGTTCATTTTAAAAACTCTGAAACACTGATATGTGGCATTATATGCAACAAAATCAAAAACAACTTTCATTTAAAATTTAAATACGAGTTTTTAGAAATCAAAAAGTTTAAATAAATGTTCTTAAGATGAAACGATCAAGTGCTGTGATACCAGTTAATCCAGAAGAACAAAGTACTTCAAATGCAGACCAACTAACTAATCGTGCTTCCTTATATCAAGCTAGGACTCTCCGTGCATCAAATTTAAAATGTCGCCAAAATATAAGGGAAATAGGACAGATGCATAGAAAGGAACGTTCTGAGAGTATATCTAGGCCAGCTTTTCAGCATCGAGCAAGGGAGAGCACGGAAGACAGAATCCAGCGACTTGAAGATCTAAGACAGCTAGCTTCTCAGCGTAGGGCATCAGAGAGTATACTATAGAGACGACAACGCCTAGAAGAGCAAAGACGTCGACAAGCAAGATATGAAGTGGCATTGCGAAATCGGTGCCCAACATACAAAGTAGCAGTTTGTAGAGATGTGAACTATAGTACTTTAGGAGAATTCAATGTGAAATGCGTTCATTGTAAAGCATCACATTTTCCAGAGGAACGTGTTTCCAATCGTCTTCTTAGAGACTCTTTTGGTGATTGTTGTCTTCATGGACGTTTATTACTGCCAGCACCATATTTTGCGAACGAGTTAGCAAGACTGTTTCTGCACTGCCATCCACTTGCTGAAGAATTTCATAAAAGAATCAGAAACTTGAATTCCTGTTTTGCTTTTTCTTCTTTCAATGTGTCAGAAGACAGAACCATCAACAGTCATGGCATATACAGTTTTATTGCATGTGGGCAAGTATACCCCAAAATGAACTTGGCTGCTCAACCGACTCAAGACATACATGGAGAATTTGAAAAACCTCAATACGGTCAGATGTATTTTTTGGATCCTGGTGATGCTGTTGACGAAAGATTACATCATCCTCTGAATTATGGAACAAGTCGTGAACTCATGGAATTATTAGAGCACGTAATAAGGGCACAGAATGGTTATGCACAGGGTTATATGATGATGCGAGAAGTTCAGTATGAAGTTAAACAGCAAGCTACTGCACAAGGATTATCTGCACCTGAAGTTCAACTTTTGTTCAGAATTCCTCAGGAAAGTGATTACAGAAGATTTAATACACCATCCATTAATGAAGTTTGCGCTGTCTTCACACTTAATGCCGACCAGAGTTTCCCAGAAAATGAAATGGTTGTACATCGGCGAAACAAAGAAATTATTATTCTAAAAAATATTGATAAACGTATTGAGCCATTCTCTTATCCACTGTTTTACCCACAGGGTACGGATGGTTTTTCTCTTGACATACCATTGACTTCACCTTATTTTTCGCGGCATCATGCAACGCGCCTTGAGTTGGCTCAGAACAGACTTGCTTTTTGACATGAAGTAATAAATTATTTGTCCACAAGAATGAATTCTACAGGTCATGACTTGCGACAAATACAATTTAATGCATTGCATTTTGGTGGCAGACTTTTTCAACAGTATGTTGTCGACACTTTTATTAGGGGTCGAAAGAGATCGTATTCAGTGGATTAAAGCAAATCAAAAGAAGATTCTTGCTGATAATTATACAGAAGTCACACGTTTGATAAACGACTTAGTAGAAAAAAACAAAGCTACAGTTGGAGAGTAAGTCATTCTCCCATCATCTTTCCCAGGGTCAACACGCTATTATACTGAACAATTTGAAGATGCTAAGGCAATTGTTCGCCGTCTTGGTTCTCCAGATTTCTTCATAACAATGACATGTAATGCAAACTGGACTGAAATAGAAAACGCTTTGCACATTCAGTTACAAGATGGATCTTTTATACAACTTCCTCAAGACCGACCAGATGTTGTAACTAGAGTTGCAAAATTGAAATTTGATGAAATAATTGAAGATTTTGATAAGAATCAGATATTTGGAAAAGTCGCTGCTTATGTATATTCAATTGAATTTCAAAAGCGAGGTCTTCCTCACATTCACCTTCTTCTAATTATGAGTTCTCAAGACAAGATTCATAATCCTTAAGAACTGGATGATCTCATTTCTGCAGAGATTCCCGACTTTGAAGATACAGATCTGAGAGAACTTGTAATAAAGTGGATGATTCATAACCCCTGTGACGAACAGAACCCAAACGCTGCATTCATGGTAAATAAAAGTGGACGTATGAAGTGCCGCTTTCATTTTCCAAAATCATTTGAGGATGTATCTTCATTGGCAGACAATGCAAAACCAAATTATCGAAGGCGTTATGATCCCAAACTGGACCCTCACAGTCGATATTTCTCTCATGAAAGTGCAGTGTATCGTAAGAGTGTTGATGGCAGCCGCATAACGAGAGATAATCGTCATGCTGTTCCTTATAATGCTTGTTTACTGAAAAAGTACAATTGTCATATAAACGTTGAATATGTTGGAAGCATTATGGCTGTGAAGTATCTATACAAGTACATATATAAAGGGTTTGATTGTGCTTCACTTAAAGTTGTTGAAGGAGGAAGACAAATCATGTACAATGAAGCATATACTTATGTTGAGGGTCGATGCATCACTCCACCAGAGGCATGTTACTCCACCAGAGGCATGTTGGCGTTTATTTGGAAATGAAATTCAGAAGAAGAGTCATAGTGTGCAACGATTATCAATTCGCCTTCCTGGCCAGTACAGAATTGTAAATTTAGATCAGGCTCAGGAAGATTTAGCTGATACAGGACAAAAAGGTTCGACTCTGGAAGCATATTTCAAGCACAATAAAAAGGCTAAGGAAGAACATGAAATTAGACAATCAAATGGAGACACGGAGGAAGAGCCAATCTATTATTACTACTGGCAAATGCCTGAACACTTTAGATGGGATGCAAGAAACAGTGAATGGATTCAAAGAGTACGACAGATAATAGTTATTGGAAGAATACATAATGTCAATTTTGTTGTACAGCCTGAATTATATCACTTGCGACTGTTATTGTATCATGTAAAAGATGCAACTAGCTTAAAGGATTTACTGACAGTGAGTAATATTGAACATGCGACATACAAGCAAGCTTGTCTACACGAGGATTATGCTATGATGACCAACAATGGATTGAAGGATTGTCCGAATCTGCAGGCTCAAAACTGCCTAGGGCAATGAGAACCCTTTTTACACAGATTTTGATTCTAGGCTGACCAGAATACCCAAAACGGCTGTGGGAAATGTTTAAGCAAGATCTCGCCGAAGATTTCATTCATGAAGGTCAAAGAAGATTCAATTGAAGATTGTCAAGCGAGAAGATTGTCACTATCAAGCGAGCATACCGTGTAATTGCCCATAAACTCGACTCAGAAGCGACAGAAGGTAGAAATTTTCAATATTGGGTTGAAAAGTTTTCATTTGATGATATTGATGATTATGAAACTGAATCGATTCAAGAAATGTCAAATGTCAATGAATCAGCAGCTATTGGTCAACAAATGTATCAACTTCTTAGAGGAAAGCAAATTTAAATTGTGGATGCCATATTTCGTTCAGTCAGTGATGGGAATATATAATCAAATTGCTTTTTTATTGACGGACCTGGTGGTACTGGAAAAACTTTAATGTGCAGTGTATGGCTTTTACAGGCATTGCTTCGATTCGACTTCCTGGAGGACGCACATCACACAGAACATTTGGATTGAAACCTTTCACCAAGTTCCACAATCAAACCGGGCTCCTGTAAAGCTCAAAAACTTTCTAAAGTTCAAGTATTTCTCATGGATGAAGCACCTATGCTTCCTAAATATGCATTGCATGCAATGGACGAAATTCTGCGTAAAACTGGAAATGCAACTTTGCCATTCGGTGGAAAAATTATGGTTTTAGGAGGAGATTTCAGACAGTGTCTTCCAGTTCAACCGCGAGCGAATAAACAAGAACTTATTGACTTATCAATTAAAAAGAGTGTGCTTTGGTGTAAGTTTAGGAATTATTCACTGGATGAGAATATGCGGGTTGATCCAGAACAAAGAAACTTTGCAAACTATATATTTTAAAAGTTGGTAATGGAGAATTACCGATTAGGTCTTTAGATGAGATACAGCTACCCGAAGACATAATTTCAAATGGAAATCTCATTGAGGAGGCTTTTTGGTTTTTGCTTTGTCAATGAAAATTATGAAGAGATGAAAAATAGAGCTATTCTTGCTCCTCTTAACAAAGATGTTGACAGGTTAAATACTGAAATTATTTCGAATTTACCCGTAGAGTACAAAACTTATCACAGTTACGATACTGTAAATAACCAACCCGAAGGAGGACTTCAATTTACTGTTGACTTTTTAAATTCTGTTGGAAATTCCGATTTACCACCTCATGAACTTAAACTGAAAAAAATGCTATTATTATGTTGATGCGTAATATAGATGTATCAGAAGGCCTTTGCAATGGTACAAGATTAATTGTTACTGATCTGTGGAATCATATTATATTAAAGCAAAAATAATAACTGGTGAACACTGTGGCCGAGATGTACATATACCAAGAATCACACTTCAATCATCAAAAGGTCAACTTGGTGGCGCAATATCTAGACATCAGTTTCCTGTAAAAGCAGCATTTGCTATGACAGTGCATAAATCACAGGGCCAAACTTTTGACTTTGTAGGTGTTGATCTGAGAGTACCAGTTTTTATGCATGGAATGTTTTATGTAGCTTTTTCAAGAGTTAAAAGAAAAACATCATTAAAAGTACTTTTTCCGATAGAAAATCAACATCATACTCGTAATATCGTCTGGAAAGATATCTTAAACCATTCAAGAACTACAGAAATGGATTACAGTTTTAATAAAAATGCAGAAGATTTAAATTTCAGCTTCGATTTGGACTAATGCAATTCAGGCAATTTCCTCACGCGTTTAATGTGTTAATAAATTTTTCTTATGCGTTTATAAAATGGTAGCACATTTTTTGTTTGTTTGCTGCAATATATTTTAATATTAACAGCTAAAATTCTTTAATTTATAGCATTGCAGTAGAAAGCTATTTAAATGTGATGATTTATGAAAATGTCTGATGATTTATAAAATATATGTATAGTTATAAATTTGTAAAAATTACATAATTATTCAGCCTTAAACTTTTATATCCCACAGTGTACTCACCCAACAACAAATTTATTACCTTCTCTAAGTGTTTTTGTTCTTATATATTTTCTTTTACGTGTTTTCTTTCTTAAAAAATGAAAGAGCGATACAAATGTTCTAAGAATAGGGGAAGAAGTTACGATTAGCGCCGCAGGCACCCAAGAGTTAATTTAAAATCGTTATATTTTTAATATTTTAGTATTAAGCCACTTTTACAGAGAGCGAGTTATGATTTGCGCCGCAGGCGCCTAAGATTTTATTTAAAAATATTTGAATTTTCAATATTATTATATTATGCGACTTTTTAAGAGAACAAATTACGATTGGAGTCGCAGGCGCCAGAGCTTGTTTTTTGGTAAATATTTTCTTGGGTCTCCGGCCAGCTAGCTGGTGAATCCAGCTAGTTTATAATATACATAGTTTTAAACAAAAATTATTTTCGCTTTCAGATAAATTGATAAAAAACCAGATGATAAAAAAGAAAAAAAAAACTCTTTTAAAACAATATACTGCAAATAATATACTGATCTTAAATATCTCATGAAATTTGAGGCTTTCATGAAAAATTTTTTCACTACACATGCGCTATCGATAGAAAAAAAATTATCACAATATAGGTTGAAAGCAAGGTATATCGGGAAAGATTTGTTAAAAGTTCATTTTAATAGAATAAAAATTAAACAAATTATCCGCAAAAGAACAAGTATATTTTAGGTATTTTTTCCGCAATTCAAATTTCAAAAGTGGTTTTTACATGCCGCGTAATTTATTTGAAGATCTGATTGTTTAAACCTCTATGCAAAAGTTCTTTTTTGTAAAAAACCTCTTAAAACCATACAAACATAAGTAAATAAACAAAATATGTTAGAGTTACAAACTTATAAGAGTTTTCCCCCCCAATTTTTTTTTTTGACCTTAATTAAAAATAACACAAGTCAACATGTAAAATTTTGATTTTATAGTTTTGAGTGATCTTTATGTTTTTTGGTGCGCTGAAACCGAAAATAAAGTCAGTTTTTTTCTATCACGTATAGATTTTTGACAATACAGGGTACCTACCTATAAAATTTCTTTCATTACATTTCCTCCAATATAATTATATGTTTTTATGATTAATTATTAAGTCTTTGTATAAATTCGTGCGGTTTTTTATTGCTTCATTTCATTAAAAAAAATTTAATCAAATGACAATTTTTAATCAAAATACTCTCCATTACTTTCTACAAACTTTGCCCATTTTTCGGGTAACAAATGCATACCACGGCGATAGAAGCTGTCGTCTTTGGAGGCAATAAAATGATCCGCGTCCGCATGAACTTTTGCAACGACCGAATAATTATGGATACCTATTGTTGTAATAACGCAGCACTAGTGCGACGTAAAACCCTACCATCAAGCCAACCAGACTATTGTTATGATGTTATATGTAAAATATTAAGTCGGTAATCACTATGTATTGGTACAAATCTATACGTGATAGAGACAAATGGGTTGCATTTTCGGTTTCAGCACATCAAAAAACATAAAGTTCAGTTAAAATCATCAAATCAAATTTTGTCAACTTCAATTTTGTAGGCCTGTGATATTGGATCTTCCAATAAATTACGCGACATTCAAAAAACTCCTTATGAAATTTCAACTTTGGAAAAAAACTTAAAATCTAACTCGTTCTTTTTCCGACAATTTTCTTAATCTTCACTCTATTCAAACGAACTTTTAACAAATGTTGAGTAATATATTCTGGTTTCAACTTTTGTAATAAAAATCTTTCATCTTTCGCGCAAGTGCAGTGAAAATGTTTTCATAAAAACGGTCATATTTCAGAAGATATTTAAGATAATTGTATTGCGATGGCACTACACTGTTTTAAAAGTGTCTTTTTTTTTTAAATTTATCTGAAAGAAGGAATAATTTTCATTTAAAACTTTGTATATTATAAATAAAAACATGCTGATTTTTTGGGGAGTTTAAAAATAAATACTTATATTTTTGTTATTTAATATGATATCGTCAAAGAAATTCATCCACAATTGTAGTGGGTAGATATACTATGGTAGATATCCTAAACTTACGGATCATTTTGTTCACTTAAGCTGCTATCACACGAAACAATATATATTCTGAAGTATAATCTATTGAATCTCAAACCTACCGAACAACTTTCTTGTGCTCATTCAAGGGTTATTTTTCAGCATAAACGAAATCCACAAATGAAAATAACGAGCGTAACATTTGGCGACAATTCCCTTTCGGAGGTTTGAAAGGAATGAGAATAGGTGATACTCTGGAATCGCGATTCTCTGATTGGAGAACTTCATTCTAAAGACTAGCGTATGTGATTTTAACAGTCCAAAATGTGTGATTGAAGAATATACGTGCAGCAAAAGCATCAAACGGTAGCCTTTCACCAGTTTACCGCATTAAAAACCCATTTATTAGTTACTATGTACTAATACCGTTTATACGGAACTTCGTCTGATAGCGGATTTAACCCTTATACCGGAACATCGGTCTCAGAGACCGCTAAAGGTTAGGCTTAGTGTAGGGACTTACGGATGCATATTCCTAGAACAGGGTATCGGCAGGTTTGCCGATAAATGTCCAAGACGACAAGGGTGTCTAACTGAAGGGTGTCTAACTAGTGCGACGTAAAATGAACTCAACCTGTAGAGGATGGCATGTCTCAGAACAACCCTTAGGGGTGAGTCCCGAACTGTCGCCAATTGTTCACAGCGTAGAACTAGTGCAACGTAAAACCCGCTCAAACAAGGGAAGCTACCCTTGGGTTTGGCAGTCAGCAAAGGGCGTAGCCCTTACTGTTGAAAAGAAACCTGTAAAGTGTTATTAGAATACTAGGAATCTCAATTTTTTAGCGCTAACAGACACATTACGTAGAAATGTCAGTAATTCAGAATTCTTTCTGAAAGTTTAAGTTCAATTGGTTTTGTTGGTATTAGGTAGAATTAGAGTGCTATGAAGAAAGTTGCGGATGGAAGTTGTGAGTTTCTAACGGAATTGTGGTTCTCGGCGAGTTTTTGGTGTTCGAGTTGGATTGGAAAGTATTTTAGGTAAAGTCTTGTTGCGATGATTTATTCAAAGTTTTTTTTTTCCAATCGTCAGATACATTTAAGTAGTAAGTCATTCAAAGCAGAGAAGAGTTATTTGTAGGAAGTCATCCAGAGCCAAATCATTCACAAGCGAGTCATTACATGGAGTTTCCTTGACGAGTTATCTGCCCTTTGAAAAGTATATTTTATCAGTAGCTATTATTTTTACACATTTCTACCCATTGCGCAGTACTAATGCGACATTAAATCCAATCAACAATATAATATACCCTGTCACCCCTATGATACGTCATGATTGAGAAAGTAAATTTATGGCTGCAAGAAATCATTATTTATCGCCACAAAATTTCGACAAATACATTCAGTACCCTTTTTTTACCTCGGTCTGTAAGACCGATGTTCCTGGCAAGCATGATGAAAACATGTTCCGGCCAAAGGGTTAATGATACTCGGTGATCATAAACATTATTAAATTTGCTTAATTTATTACCGACCATCAAAGTGTAGTCTTCAACCAATCTTCACTGACATGAAGAAGACCCAGTTCTTCAAATACCCAGCGTTTGAAAATATTTCGTAAAGAGAAAAGTTCTTAAATCGAAAAAAGCTGATCGTTTGCAAATCTTGCTAAACTTTAGAGAAGGTGCATTTTCAGTGATTACTGTGATATAGTTCTTTTTTTTTTTTTTTTTTTTTTTACAAATTTTTAATTTTAATTTTTATTCTATTTTTGTAATAACACATATAAATTAGTATATAAAATTATATGTTACGTAAAAGCATATATTAAATAAGTAAATTAAATGATCAGAAATGTTAAAAAATAAATAAATAAATAAATAAATATTCGGTAAAAAATATTTGTTAAAAAAAAAAAAAAATTGTAATTTTCCTACTGAGAACTTTTTTTTTTTTTTTGTAAAATTAAAGACATTGGCGAGAAAACATTATCTCAGTGTGTCACAATATAGATTTTTATGTAAACAGATAATCAATGTAGTTACAGATTTAATGTGATAGCTACACATTTTGTTTTGTTTTGCATATGGACAATTTTTCATCAATAATAAGTCACCTGATACATTACAAAATTATGACGTTCATAATTTACGATAACATTAATTTATTAAAAAGAAATAATATTTTATTAAGTTTTATGGGCCATGTTTTTAACAAATAAGGAAATTAATTATTCTTTAAAATTATAGTTTAAAAAGTTATTTGCTGTATTTTACTGAGAGCCAATTCTGACTTCAAGTCTGTGTATAATACATGAAATTGTACAATTTTTTGATCAAGAAATTAGCTGTATTTAAACATGGTAATATAAGTAATTTGAAACTTATTTAAAATCCCATAACTGATTTTCTGTAAAGTATACTATTCTTGATTTTAACCATCACAAATTGTCCATTACGTTGCTTTGTTACTAAAGTGTGACGTAAGGCACACTTATCCTAAACCTTTATCTTAAAATTATATTAATACATTACTGTGAACAAACAGGCTTTGACTGCTTCTCGCTTTCTATTCTCTATATTTAAAGAAATTTCCAAATATCAGTTATCACTTGATTTTAATTAACTTGATTATAAATACAAACTAAGAAAATTTCGTAGAAATCTCTTAAAGTCTGACTTTGGGATTGCAGTAAACAAAATGAAATGAGCATATATAAATAATTAGGTATGTGCTTTTTAGGCATAAAAAGCATGTTTCTGAAAAAATTAGAGCTGCCATCTAGTGAAGAAATTTTGAACTTTCGAAGTTATAGGTTTTAAATATCCAGTTAAATTTATTTTAGTTTTTGAGTTGTGCTTCAGATCAAATAATTTACAGAGTATGATTTAAACCTGTGTATTGTTTAATGAAAATATTACAATTTAAATAATTTGTACGGATTAAATATTTTTATTAAACAATACATATTTTATACACATTAAAAAACTATTTAATATTTAAATTATGCTCAAAATATACATTTTATAGCATTTTTATTTATTTATTTATTTATTTATTTATTTATTATTACTTTATTTTTAATGAAAAGGATAAAAAAAATATACATTCCTTCTTTGGCGTTTCAAATAAATGAATTACTTAATACTATTTATTTATTTTAATTTAATTAATTAATTTGTTTTATATTTAATAGTATTATTATTATGATAATTATATGCATCTGTTATTCTAAACATTTTAAACATTTATGATAAAAGTAAAACTTAAAAAATAATAAAAAATAAACTTATTTATTTATTTAATATGAAATTTAAAAATTCGAACTCGAAGCAAACTGTCCCAAAATCGAACTGACGTTGGCACATTCTCTTCGGGCCACTACCGGATATCACATATAGGCCCAGTATCGTATGCCGATAGAAATGGTTTGCCGATTTTTTGCCGTAAGCGGTCCGGTAGCTGCAACCGATATTGTTTCCTACTATCGGTTGCCGGCATTCTACTGATTAGAAGTGATTTTCATTTTTATATATCAGATGGAAGATCGCTGCTATTATAGCACTTTTAATTTATTGACTGTGTATTATAATTCTAAATAAAATTATCATTTTATGACACTCATTTTTTTTTTTTTTTTTTTTTTTTTTTTGACTGAATGGTTTCCAAACCATCAATATTGTGATTTATAATAATTTATCTCTAACGATATAACAAATTCAATATATGTATATGTATATATATATATATACATACATACATATATATATATATATTTATACATATATATATATATTCATATATTATTTTAGAAGCAGTTTAGAGGGATGAAGATCCTCCCGGACAAAACCAAAACATACGTTCTCTGTAGAAACTGCCCGGATGTCATGTTAACACCGAGACATATTTTCGAGTGGCCAGCCTCACTCCACATGTTTTGGTATCGGGATGGATAACCTAAGAGGTGTTCTCTACAGCCAAGACACTCCAAACGTGGCAGCCACAATCGTCCAGACCTTTGGTGTCATTTGAAAATCCATGGACACGAAAACAGCAAACAACATTTTAGGAGCAACATCACTTTATTTTTTCTTCCCTTTATTTTCTTCGACATTAAACAAAATAAAGTATTGGTTTCGAAAAAATTTTCGCCCTCTAGTTTTCGATTGATTTACACGTTTCTAGAGATCTGGAACAGGATTTCACCAATTTTAGAAAATGTCTGTCTGTGTCTGTGCGAGGCAAAATTTTATGGCAACTGTATCGAGGAAACTACGGCAGAGAATTTTATACAAATTCATATGTAGCTGCATCTTAACGTAAATTAGTATCTATCAACCTTTGATGAAAAAAATGCAACAAGCGGCATTACCATCCTGATATATCTAAATTTTTAGCATGGCAGTATAGGACAAAAGTTCGTTTAAACGTGCATTAAGAAAATTATTTTTAAGAATCATTATGAGATTAAAAATAATTGTTCATGATAATGGTAGTCCACTAGGAAAAAAAACCTGTAAATGTAGGGGCACCGTTTTCCCCGCACCCAGGAGGGGAGCAAATTATAAATAATTTGCATTCTGAAAGATACCCGTGGGTATCTTTCAAAAAAGTTCGTAAATATCTTGAAAATGAAGGGTTGAACTATCAATCTGCGATAATTTAAAATAAATTAAGATTTGATATTTTTCTTTTCTTTCCTTTCTTTATTTATCTATTTCTTTTTCTTTTTTTTTTTTTTTATATAAAAATAAACAAATAAATAAATAAAATTAAAACATTAAAAAAAATCTCGCATTTTTTTTTCTTTTGTTTTTTTTAAAGACATACACAGAATAAAAGTTACTTCCTTTGCGATACACAGTGTTATACTTCTCTATGAAACATTCATCATAAAGAATAATTTAAATAATTTTACTTTTAATAAAGTATTTGTATTGCGTGATTTTATATAGGAAAATATAGAAGGAAGTGACATGGTTCGCACAACATATTAGCTCTTTTATAGGCATACTTTTTGTTGACAATTTTTTGTCGAAAGTTTTTTGAGGTAAATATTACATTTGTTGAGATTAAAGTATAACAGTTTCTATCATTTCTATCTGATATTCACTGGGACTACAAATTTTTCCGAAACATTTCTTATGAAATGTTATACTTTTTAATGTAATTCATTTACAAAAAAAAAAAAAAAAAAAAAAAAAAAAAGAAATCTGCTTTTATAATTAATTATTATTACTTTCCTACTACACATGTTCTGAATTATTTTAATATAATAAAGAAAAGCAGTGATTGATTTTAATGTTTCGTAGTTATATTGTTTGTTTAGATTAAATAAGTGTTTGATACATAAAAAGTAATAGTACTAGTTCACATTGTTTCGTATGAATTAAAAGTGTTTTCCTTATTTCAGTTTTGAAACTATAATTTATAGAAACTGTATTGACATATTTTTACTATCATCTATAAAGAAAGCAGCTTTTTTATATCGCAGATTCTAAATTAAAAGGTTGAAACAATTGACGAATTTCCTGGAGAAAAAAGAGAAATGTAATAAAAAGTAACAAATATAAATTAGAAAACGTCTTACTAAATGGAAGTGATGAAATTAGTAAAGAATAATGGTTCGATATATCCAATTAAAGTATTTTATAAAGAGCAATGAAAAAAAATAAAAATAGGTATCCTATTGGTAAAAGTTAAATGGCGTCTATCCATCTATGAGTTGTGTTTAAAAGAGTCTACCGCACTCATAGACATGACATTTGACACACACACAGATCAGAATGTGTCAGTGTACATCTTGAAATTTTTTTTTAAATTTTGAATTAGGAAGCAAGTTATTAATTTAAAATATTATGTGTTACACAATTTTTTTCTTGCATTTGTTCTGGACATTTTTCTTTGATTTCCAATTTCAAGCTGTTGCTCTTCAAATTAAATGCTTAAAACTTTTTATGTCATTATTATTATTATTATTATTATTATTTACATTAAAAAGAAACATTTATTTACATATAGACAATAATAATAATAATAACGTTAATAAATCTATATCATCAAAAGCTTCTGACAAAACTGACATCATAATAGATTTAATTAATTGATTAATTTATTTAAATAATAATAATTTGAATTAATCAAAAAGCTTATATGTTTTTTTCCCTTAATTTTAGCATGCGCAAAGTAATGTAGGTAAAGCTTTAATATTAGAGCCTCTTGGAAAATTTTATTTATTTATTTATTTTTTGCCCTTTTGGTGATGAATTAAAATGAATATCGCATTTGCGTAAGTAAAAGCCTCGGCGACAAATGTC
Source organism: Salticus scenicus (assembly GCA_963930645.1). Lineage (NCBI taxonomy): Eukaryota > Metazoa > Arthropoda > Arachnida > Araneae > Salticidae > Salticus > Salticus scenicus. The sequence continues at coordinate 149,004,105 of OZ005662.1, forward strand.
CGAGATACTTCGGTGCTAAATTTAAAATTTCGCCAAGGAGGCCTGTACTAAAGCTATACTTTTGTGTGAATGTATATTATTACGTACTCGGGTTTGTAAATTGTCTGTAAATTAAGGTGAAGCTTAAAAGTTTTAACTTGCAGAAGCTTAAAAGTATATTTACAGATTATTCCCGAAGATTACAAGGCCGCGGTAGCCCAGTCGGTAGAGCGCCAGGCTCGTAAATGGAAGACTACAGGTTCGGTACTCGAGCCGGCCAAAGACCATCGTGTACACTAATGGTGGCTGGTGCACGTAAAATCTGTCGTGGCCGCAATGTCCTCCACGTTCCCATCAAAATTATACCTCTGGGGGTCACCAAAGCGGGAGAGCCGTGGAGGATCAAAATTGTGTGTCTCCGGACCACTTCTTGGGGTGAGTCCCAGACCGTCGCCAATTGCCCATTGCACAGCACTAGTGCAACGTCAAACCCAACAAACAAACAGCCAACCCAAATAGAAAAAAAATTTTATACGATAAATTGGTATAACATATTTGACACTAACTCATAAATCGCCGTTTATATATTTATAAGTCAATAATAAGAAGCGAATAAGTTGCAATACATCAAGTGTTGTCAGGTTAGAGCCCTTTGTATATTGGTACAAATTCTAACCGTAAAGTGCAAACAGTTGTGACTGACATATTTGAGATAAAATTTCAATGCTGTTTTTTGTCTTGCACCTCTGTGTGCCATTCAATTATCGTAAAAATTTGAGGTTATTCTTTTTTGCCGCTGTATCAATTTCACTGACAGAAGAAGAAGCAAATAAGATACTTGTAAATAATACAAAATTTGTCATTAAGAAAGAAATATCTTTCAGGCCAAATATCATGTTCTTCATATTTTAAGAATACCAACAACCCCTAGAGAAATCCACAAATGTTGTAACAGTTCCCTACAAATAATGGATATGATACTCATACAGCACACTATGTTTCAGTTACGTTGCAAAAAGCTTACAATCTTTCAAAAATGTAACACATTTAAGTATGCTCTTCGATACCTTTCTGAAACATTCGCTCTTTTTCCTTTTCTATTTGTTAAGAGATTGTAACGTTTCTGTTACGCATCTGATTTTTTGTTACGATCGCGGATATTTCTACGTTTTTGAAACTAATCGGAAAGTTATCTGAACGTTTTTAAACGTTCCTGAAATGTTTATAATGTTTCAATGTTATATGATTATTACATGTCTTGAACATTTTGTGCTGTTAAGGAGTAATGTGTTGATTTTTTCGAAACTAGAAAAAAAAATCATCATAACGTTTAAAGCAATTGTCGTAATCATCAGCAGTTATAAATGCCCTATTTAACGTCTTTTTGTCGATTACAACATGCCTAGATAACGTGAGTATCAAACATTGACAAAGAGTGATACAAAACAATGCAAAGGTGCATAATATATATATAAAGTAGTAGAAAATTAATTGCATGCCATGTTACAAGTTTTACATAGCAGTCTAGATAACGATAATCTATTTCATTAAATGTAACAGTGATAAATACGTATCTTGCTTTATTTATTTCATAATTACGTGTATAAAAAGCAGTCGATAAAACACATGTAAATAAGAAAAGCATGTAGCATATTATTACAAATTTCTGAGTTGGCAGGATATTTAAAGTATATATCAGGATTTTTAGTTTTACTATAGCTTTATTTATTTGACCCTGAAATTTCAGTAGATGACCTTACATTAAAAATGCTGCAGAAGTCATAACTGAACCAGTTGAAACAAATTTAACATTTGTTCCATGCGTAGTTGCTACATACAATGAAGAAATAAGTGTTAATAAAACAATCGTTCAATACAGCTTCATTAGAATTTTTGAAGCCGAAATTATTTGTAGTTGGTAACACTGGGAGTTGCCAAAATCAATGTTAAACATTTAAAATATATTGATATAAATGTCTATATTTCCATTTCACTCTTTTCTTCTATTTCTCAAATTTGTAACCTGACTAAAATCAGATTTATGCTTAATACATACCTTTAATTGTTCTATTTTTATTCCAGTATACATTATAATTTACAACGACATTCTACAAACTGTATCAAAAACTACAGTTCTATTGCTCATTTTTTAATATTCTTTATTATGAAATAAATGATAGCTTTTATGTATAAAAAAATATGTGCCAAAATTACATGGTTTTTATTTTCATGACGACATTAGACTTGCAAAACATTTCAAGAATAATACAGTTAGATTTTTATTGTGTTACAAATAAATGTTTCTAAATATAATCAATCAAATATCTTGTGACTTTCACAATTTTTACATACTGGCAATGTAATACAAATTCATTGCCACATTCATTTAACAGAAAAAAGTTAATAATTGTATCTTTTAAATATATCAATTGCAATAATGTTTTTAAGAGTCTTTTTGAATAACTACGACACCATTATTTATCGTAAGATCTGGATGTAACAAAAATATTTAATAAAAATATGACAAAGGGAAAATAAAAAAGAAAACGAATAATAGAAGCATAAAGTTTTATTGATGCCTATATATATTTCGGTAAGCAAGTATAATGATTATGAAATTGGAATTCAGTCATGCCATCAGCACGTATAAAATTGTTAGAATACAATAAATGATTTACGTTGGTTGCATGATGACAAAATTATTTATGAGCATATTGATGTCTTGCATTGTGAATTTTTTTTTTTTTTTTTTTTTTTTTTTTTTAAATATAATATAGCTAAATTCTTAAAAGTAATGATGTTGTAGTAATAATGTGTACCAGTAATGTTACAATAGTTTAATAATAGCTTAACTGTCATATGTGTGCGTGTAGAAGGTATCGAATTGTAAATAGCTCAGTACAATACAAAAAACTAAAAAAACACAAACTTCTATTTACATTCTGCAGATGAATTACAACCACAACAAAAAAAGGAAAACAAGAATTTGAATAGATAACATCCAATGAACATAGGTTTTCAGATGATGGTTTAATGGTACTAATACAAAAGCTAGTATCAAAAGGGCTAGGCATATTTATATATATGTATACCTTTGCTATAAGTATAACCTCTGTTATTGATTTTTCTCTATAAACATGTATAAGTATATTTATACATGTTTATAGAGAAAAGACGCAAGAACAGGAGAATTTTCAGATAAGAATTTTAGCTCAAACTATGAAAACTTAATTACATCTTATAATAGATTTCAAGCTTTCTATTAAAAATTATTAATTACATCCAAAAAAAATAGCAAAAACAATAAAAACAAGAAATAAAATATCATCTTACGGGGAGAAAAAGAAAATATGATTTCTATAGAAAATGCTATAATTTGAATTAAGGAGTGGTTTACAGGACATACAATACATTTAGAAATACATTAAGCGATATAAATGGAAATTTGCATTTTGATATGAGTTATGAAGAGGTGTATTTTCGAAAATCTTTTTGTTCACAAACAGTTATGGTTCAAACATCATTTGAGCCCTTTGCATTCAGACACAATAAGTTTTAAGTATCTCTGTGTACGTCTGTCTGTACTGCGATAGCGACCGTAGAAATTATCCAGTTGGCTAGCACAATGTTACACATGTTTATGAGCCATTCAGAATCGACTGTATCTATTTTGTGTGTTTTAATGCTTGTAGTTCGTGTACAGACATACGACACAGTAATTTTCAGCTGTACGGTCTATAGACACAATTTGTGTATAGCGCAATAGCCATCGCAAAAATAACCTGATTGACTTGCAAGTTGGTACGTATATTCATGAGCTATACAGAAATGTTTGCGTATTTTTCGCTCGGTATATTGTTTATAGTTCGGGTACAAAGACAAACAACATTATTTCTTATTATCATGTCCTGTGGATGGAATTTCGGTTAAATGCATTTTAACGTTGTTACATATCATTCAATAAAATGAAATTAACATGCATTATTGAGAGGCTTAAAAGGATATTATTCATAGAAGAGGCTGTGAATAGACATAAAAATTAATCTACAGGACCGCACAAAAGAGCTCCGATAACGTTATGCAAGCAGTCAAATTATGTCAAATTTGTCACATATATTTATGAGCGTCATAAAATTAGTTCAATAGTTTTTATTCCTGTATATAATATTTGTTTTTTTTCATTTACATAAGCACACAAATAAATTTTGTACCGTTTCAGCATATGGACAGATTTTTATTTAAAAGTATTTTAACGGGAATAAACTTCATTAATCATAATGAAATTAACATACTTTATTAAGGTGCATGAACGATTGCTTTCAGAAAAAATAGGCGTGCGTACACTTAATTCTTATCTCCCCCCCCCCCCCCCAATGCCTGTTTAATTTTTCTGCTTTTGTGAATATAAATGTTCTCGTTCCTGAAAACTTGGTAGCTTTTAAGTATCTAAACTAGAGTATGGTAATAACTGTATTTACGAATAATAATCTGTGTTTAAAGGATTTTTTGTTTTCTAAAACTTAAAATATTAATAGAGAAATGTGTTTTTTATTTAGAGAAAATATGGGGAATATGGAATAGCGATGTAAAATGAAGTACCGTTATATCTTCCTCTTATGGTGCTGCAACTTATCGTAAGCACGTCCAATATTTTTGCCGGTCCTAAATTATGAACGGTACTTTATGTCACTGACTCGAGCAGTTTGTCTTGCTTACCTTGTGTCACGGACAAGAGCAGTTTTATGTCATATAACTTCTTTGGTTTATAAAGTTTCAGAGACATATTTGGAGGTAAGTATTATGAATTCTGTAACCTACAGTCGGCAGCAAAATTATTGAAGCGTTAGCAATAAATCGTACTTAAAAGATGTGCACGTAATGCTGTTTTGTTAAGTAAATATTTGTCGAGTCATGATCTTAGTCTTTATGCTGTTCATAAAAAAGTAAGTTGATGATAAAAATTAGCGATCAAATTAATATATATATATATATATATATATACATATATGAGGAACGTGAATGTGTGCTTCAATAATTTTCCTGCCGAAAGTATTTATTAAGCAGTAAAATGATTAAAAATTTTGCGTCATTTCCAGCAGGGGAGTTAAGATAGTTGTCTGATTCCCATGAACTAATTTATATGAATAGAAGTTGAGATTGATTTAATTTCCAAGATGGCGATTCGGATACTATATTAGGTGTATCGGAAAGTTCTGTCGTTTTGAATTAAAATACTGACATCGGAAATTTATCCTGGATATAATTTAAGATATTCTTAGGTAACTTATAAGATGGTTATTTGTAAAGTACCATTACTGTTAAACAAAAATTTCCGGTTTCATTTTATTAATTCAAAACGACATAACTTTCCGGTACACCTAATAAAATACCAACTATTACATAATTTTTGTGATTTTTGTAAGACTTGAGTGTTGATAATTTTTCAGCACTGTTTATTGTAAATAATAATTTCAAAATAAAATATTTATATTGAAATAATTAAAGTTTTTTTTTTTTTTTTTTTTTTTTTTTGTAAAACTTCCACCCTGTACATATTATCTTTTACATATTATCCTTTTTCCTTTTCCTTAATACATATTATCCTTTAAAGACACATATTTCTCTTCATAATTGTTCCACATTACCAGAAAATAGCTTTTTTCTCTCTTAACTAAAAATTTTGCAGGATATATATATATATATATTTTTTTTTTTTTAGTAACAATCAAAATTCAGTAAAAACACTTAAAAGTTTGTAATATTCAAATCCACTAAGTTTCAGTTCGTTGTGGTGAATTCAAATAGAAACAGTATTCCATATTCAGTTACTTTCCTCCATTTATTTATTTTGTGTGTGTGTGTGAAATCAATAATAATGTGATTTAAATGTACACTGTAAAAAATGCTGCAATAAAATTACGGGCAAAGCCCGGCAGCAGAGATTCCAGTCAAAGCCCGTAAAAATACATTAAGACGATGAATGATGTATCGCCAGTAATTTTACGTTGTGATGAAACATACAAACAACCTGCAAAAAAGGTAGCATTAACCGTAAAATTAAAAGTTAAAGTTTGAATTTCTCGAATGCTTTAAGCAATTATTACGCATAGGGATGTATTAAGCAATTATTACGTGTAGGGAGAAATCCACAACACTAAAAAACTTATTTATTTTTTTATACGCAAAAGTTATTTTATTAATTTTCATGTGAGGTAAACAGTCCTGGGTAGCCCGGGATTCGAACTCACAAGCACCTGTGTCAAAGGCCGGCGCTTTGCCAACCGCGCCATTGGGATCACAGAAACTTTTCTTTACAAAAACAGATAAAGTCAACATCAGAACTGACTAGTTTATAAATCTTGTCATATGCACCAAAATACTTCTGGAAAATTTTTTAAACCGATTTACAGCACAATGTAAGTAACAAATCTGCAATTATTTTTACAGAACTAGCTATACAAATTTACAGCAACCTATACTGTATTTATGTTAAAAAAAGTGCTTTATTTTTTATAGACATTTTTTACAGTTATTAAATTGTTAACGTTCAAACTATGCATAAAAATTATTTTATTTTAAGGCTATTTTAAAATCTAAATTTGCTATTTTTGACAAAATTAAGAAGTCAGTCAAATCTCATATTGAAAAAACAAAAGCTTTTTTTTTTTTTTTTTTTTTTTTTCCCTATAAAGACTACGATACTGAATTTTGTGAAAGAAAATCGAACTATTTTTCGAAATCATTTTTATTTGTAAACGGACTGGATTGGATTTGGGAATAAGGCCGATTGACAGCTGTAGGTTCTAGGCCTGAGGGGGAGTGCCCTCCGAGGGGTCTTTCTGAAAAGTCCTAGCCGGTATTTACACAAGTTTCGGAGGAAACCACGGAAAACTCCGAACGGCAAGGCCGACGAGCGTGATCTGTGATCGAGCCCGGCACCTCACGTCTACCAGCTTTCAGCGCAGAACCGCTCGGCTGCTGGTGGGCCTTTTTTATTCGTAAACACTAGCACTAAAGAGGTAGTCTTATTTCAAGGTTCTCATTAGAGGTAAATAATGGGTGAGAATTTCTCACCCTTTTTCAAAAACAAAATGAAACTTTTGAAAACTATGTGAGATCTCTGAAAATTGACCGAGACGCAGAATAAACTTTGAATAATAATAATAAATCTTTTACATAAATACAGAGAATTTGTATCTCCAATTAATACGATTTTTTTCATGGTTTTCGATCAGTAGTTGGTGCAAAGAAGAAATAACTAGAGCCTCTAATTCTTATTTATCCAAACAGGTTTTTATTATAAGGCCGATTTCAAACTGTGTTTATGATGTGTTAGGCGTATTTGCACTTTTTAGAACAGCAGAAGAATTTTTTTTTTTAAAGCTGTATTCCATTGAAGGGAGCCCATCAGCGGCTGAGCGGTTCTACGCTCAAAGCTGAGAGACATAAAGTGCCGGGTTCGATTCCAGGTCGCCCTCGTCTGCCTAACCCATTCGGAGTTTTCCGTGGTTTTCTTCGAAACTTGAGTAAATACGGCCTAGGACCCTTTAGAAAGACCCCCACGGAGAGCACCCCCCTCTGGCCCATTACTTATAGCAGTCAATCGCCTTTATTCCCAAAATCCAAATCCACTGAATGAAGAAAGGACTGAAGTATTTCGAGAGCAGAACCTGATATATATGATGTAATGTACATATCTGATGGTCATATTCAGATAAAACAGCTTTGTTTTTTAACCGTGAAGATCATACATAGTAATCATAAGACTTACCTTCAAATGGTTAATTACATATTCATTTCATATTCGAATAAACTTTTTTTTAGCATATTGTAAAAAATGCATTGTGGAAACAACATTAAAATTTTCCGTTTTCTAAGGCTTAACTAAAGGGTTAAGGGCAATTAGAATGCTGTATGCTTAAAAACATAAAAAAATAAATAATAAAATGAAAAAATGCGTTTAGTGGATAAAACAATTATTAGGTTGTAGTTTGTGTTTTAGAAATCTGGCTTCAAATCAAGAAACCATTTTATCTTTCTTTTTTAATGTTTTCGTGTTAATAGACAAAGAAAATCAATATTAATTACACAGTTTCAGTCAGATGGAATGAATTAAATTAAGAAAAAACAATAGCTTATTAAAACCAATGGATGTATCTATGCGTCATGCATGCATAATTAAACACATTCAATTAGTATAAATAAAAATCATAGTTTCAGTTTGAAAATGGAAGAAAAGGGAATTATCTCTTTATGTCACTGAAATGATAGCATTTGAAGAGATTTTCTCGTAAGAAAATGGTTTGGTGAAAGATAAGTGCGATTTGCGTAGATTAACGGCTTTTTCTCGTAAGAATTCAAAAAATTATACTTTCGAAATATCAAATTACGGGCTACGACCGTTTAGCTTGCAAAACGGTCATTTCCCGTAAAATTATACGGTTATTTCCTAAATTATGCTTCCAAAACATTAATTTACGGATTATGACCGTTTAGGTAGCAAAACGGTCATTTTCCCTAAAATTATACGGTCAAATACCGTGATTTTACAATTTTTTTTTACAGTGTATGGAAAATAGAATATTTGCATACCAATAAGTTAAATACTATTTTTTTTTATTATTATATCAAGTACTATGCTCCTAAAACACGCATATAATTTTGGTACATTGGATAATAGTAACTATGATATTCGTATAATCTGTAGTGCAAAAGAAAGTTAAAATATTTTTAATGACAATTATTTTATAGACGTTATCTTGTTATAAGTTCAAAGTATTGATTTAAAAATTTCCATTTATGCATTGGTGTTACTTTTAAAATTTGTCTTAAAACTTCATTACAATTACTTTGTTTTCGTTTGTTAAAGTAAATCGACACGTTGAAATAACGTTTTTAGTTTTGAAATACATTGACAATTATATCACACTTTCACTGAGCTTATATTATGTATTGAAATACATTTATTTCAAATAAGGGGGTTTATCTTTTACATCACATTACCCAAAACGGCAAATACAATTTGGTATTTTTCTTTTTTTTTCATCGCACTTTATATCTGATTACATTTTCACTGAGTTTGGATACTGTGATAAAAAATAACCACTTATACAAAATGCACAAATTTTAATTGCGAATGATAATTTTACCACTTAATCTTCTTATAAGATTCATAATTTTTTTAATTCTCAGCTACATTTTCCTTTCGATGCAAATAAAATTCTTAAGTAAAATGAAATTTTATCTTGTAATTCGTAAACTATAAATATTCTCTTCTTTGATAATATATCATAACCGAATATTCATAAAATTATAATTGTATTATGAGAAGAGAATACGTTGCAAGACATCCAAGAGCAGCTAGGTAAAATCCTTTCGTATATTGGAAAAAATTCCACCCGGAAAGTGTGAATGCCGGTGCATGACAAATCTGACATAAAATTTCAATATTGTCTTTTGTCTTACACCTCTCTGTGACATTCAAGGATCGCAAAATTTTAACATTAGTCTTTTTAGCCTCTTTATCAACTTCGTTGACAGCAGAAGAAGCAAATGAGATTCCTGTAAATAAGACAAAATTGGTGATTGCTATGAAAACATCTTTTAGACCAATATCATGTTTTTCATATAAAAATACCTTCAGCAATCCCCATAGAAATCCACAAATATTGTAAAAGGTCTCTAAAAATATTGGAAATGACAGTAATGTATTGATTTTTTCGAAATTAGTAATAATAGCATCATAACGCTTAAAGCAATCATTACAATCATCAGCCGTTATAACAGTCTGTTTCAGCATGTTTCTGTTAATTTCGACATGTCTAGATAATATCAGCATCATATATCGACAAAGAATAATATAAAACAGTGCAAAGGCACATGAAAAAATATATTCGTAATGAAGGAAAAGATTAAAAACTTGCCATAATACATGCATTACTCGCCAATCTAGGTTATGAGTATCTATTTTGTTAAATGTAATATCAGTAAGTATATATTTAACATTTTTTGGTTCATAATCGTATGTATGGAAAGAAATTAATAGAACAGATATTGATACCAAAATGATGTAAGAAAACACCACAATTTTCTTAGGAGGCAGAATAGCTAAAGAGAGAAGCAAGTTTTGAAGTTTTGATATAGTTTTATTTATCTGTCCTTGAAACTTACTAATGTAAAACCACATTACAAATGCTACGAAGGACATAATTATGCTAATTAAAGTATTTTTAATGTAATTTCCAATCATGATTGTAACATATATAGATGAAATACTTGTTAATGAAATAATCGTCCAATAGAGCTTAATTAAAATTTTTACGGCGGTGATTATTTGATGTCGATTACCCTGTGAGTTAGAAATATCTATCCCAAACATATAAAATATTTTCAAAAAGGCATTTATATTCCCATATAACTTTCTACTTCTAATTTTTGAGTTCTTGTCCTGATCGCTGTCAGGTTTTCGCATAGCATACACTTTTAATAGTTGCATTTTTCTTTCAACATAAGACAACACAGTTGTCGTTGTACCCACGTCACTTTTATTGTAGAAAAGCATAGTCATTTTATCAAATACTGCATCTGTTCTTTAAATCAATTATAATGTGAAATTATCGTAGCTTTTATGAAAAGAAAAATAAACACAACAATTGAATGTTTTTTGTATTTCCATGACGACATCAAATCTACATAATATTTGACAATGAATGTAAATTAAATATTAATAAAATACACAACGTTTATTAAATTGATATTCGAATAATGTTTAATAAACAAAATATTTCTAAGCACGAACAATAAATGAACTGCATAATGCTTCAAAATATGTATGTATTTGAAATGCAACAACAGTTCACTTTCTAGCTAATTTAGCAAAAATTCTCTATACTTTATTTGTTATTTGTTATCCATTGACTTTTATTTCGTTTAAAAAAAAATTGTATCATTTGGAATTTATGTTTTCAAACATACCTTTTCAATCCCTATAATAACAATCATTATCATATGTTAAGGATTTAATATTTAATAAAATTGCAACTAATATGTTTTAAAGAAAATCGAATAAATTAAGCGCTTATTTTTGTATATTGATTGCATATATGAGACAACAATAATGTTCATAATATTGAAATTTAATCACACGACTTGTACGCTTAAAATCGTTTGATAGGAGAGTAGATTAAGAAATTTATTAGTTGAGTGAATACAAAATTATTCATGAGCCAATTTAATCTTATGCATAGAAAAAAAAAAAAAAAAAAAAAAAAAAAAAAAAAAAAACTTTAATGCAATGTATTTGGATATTTACTATTAAAAAGATTGGATAAGGTGTGTACACCTCCGCCATCCAATAATCAGGCATTCTATGAAGTTAATATCATTTCTCAATGGAACAGTCACCCAGTGACATACATTAACATAATAATAGTCTCACCATCATATATATATATATACATTTATATGCATGCTTATATCTATAGTAACTGTTGGAACAAAAAGAAAACTTTAATATTAATTTAATTTTTTCCCGCGTTAAGAATCAGAATTTTATTATTCCAACAAGTAAAACTCAGTCGCCTATCAGACGACTATAGCAGGCTCTTTGAAAACTTGAAACTTATTTATATTTCCAAAAATATATACATTTTATTTTAATTTAATTTTTCTAGTGGAGAAACAATTCTAGTTAACCAAAAATATCCTTATAAAGAGTGTCTTACCTTGACCACAGAGATGTTGAAGCCAGCTGAGAACATATCACTTGTCAAACACAAAGAAATTCACTATTTCTCGACAGTTCACATTTTAATCTGTTCAGACACACACAAAACTATTTACAGTTATACATAATTTAAACATAAATTTGTTTTTGGACCCATTTTTTGCCCGTTAATTCTTCTGCAAACTGCATCATAAAACTCCACAATTCAAATCCAAACTAACTACCGAACATTTTTTTTCTTACATCTCCTTTACAGAAGCAAAAGCGCCCTCTATTGTGGACTTTCCGGAAATAATTTCCCCTTTTCTCAACACTTCCACCTTGATTCATCGGCAGGTGAATGAACTAAAATGAAAAAAATAGTTATACATGAAACATATAGATATATGGAAAAAATAACACAAATGCAATTAATTGAAGTATAAAAAGTTTGTCAGAAGTTAATGTTCAAAGTTTTTAAGTCCTATCGGACAGGAGTTCTAACTATACGACCACTCCTGGTCATTTTTGACACACTCTCAAGATGTTGTTGTGTCTTGGGCAAAACTTTATTCAATGTCTCTGGATCATTAGGTACAACTTCAGTGTCCTGTGATTTAATTTTGATGATAGGATCAACTTTTGAGCACACTTCTAATGGGAACACCTTTTGTACTGGCCGTACCAAGGTTCCACTCTTGACTCTCAGCTTGACAACTCTTATACGGTCATCTCTTCCAGGATAGACTTCTTGTATTACGGCTAGTGGCCAATTTAGTCGTTTCTGATTATCAATTTCGATGATCACCACATCACCTTCTTTCAAGTCTTTATTATCTTTACCAGCCTTCTGGATCAACTGGCTTAGGTATTCTTTACGGAATCTATACCTGAATTGCTGTCTCACTTCTTGACAATAGGCATGTCTTGAGAGCAGCTTTTTTCGGTCCAAATAGTCCAAATCTGGAGTACCCGATTCCTTCAAGTCAGAAAGAAAATCGGATGGCTTTAAAGGTTTGAAATCACCCAAATCATTAGATATATAAGTAAGTGGGCGATTGTTTAAAACAGCCTCGACATCACACAGAACAGTAAGTAACTCTTCATATGTCAATACAGACCTTCCCATTACACGAAGAAGCAAATCTTTAGTGGAGCGAATTAAACGCTCCCACCAACCGCCCCACCACGCAGCGGTGGGCGGAATGAATTTCCACTCTATTGGATGTAGTGGATCGTGACATATCTTTTCCCATTCAATTGTTCTTAAAGCTGCAGCAGTACCAGTAAAGTTATTACCGTTATCCGAGTATATTACGGAAGGACGACCTCTGCGGGCGATGAACCGCCGTAATGCTTGTATAAAAGATTGCGAACTCATGGATGACAACAGTTCCAGGTGCACTGCACGATATACGGCGCAGGTAAAAAGTATTACCCACGATCTTGTCCTATTTCTTAAAAAGAGGGGACCACAGACATCAATTCCAGTAACTTCAAATACCGATGCTCTGATGCGAGATGATGATAACTCTGTCTTCTGGCAGATGTGTAGGGGCTGTTGCTGTGGCTTTACTCATTAAGCGTCTGCACACAGCGCATTTTCTTATTACTGATTTTACAGTTCTTCGTGCAGATATTATCCAGAACTCCTTTCTGACCATACTCAACAGTGTCTGAACACCAGCATGTGAATTGTGGGTATGTAATTCCCATATCAGGCACTCTACGATATGGTGTTTAGGTGGTAGTAAAATCGGAAACTTGAATTCATAAGTGTATTCTCTTTCGATTATTTTAGTTTTGACTCTAATAAGCTTATTTTCATCCACGAGTGTGATAAGACCCCTAATGGACTCTCCAGTCACTGGAAAATTCTCCACTTGAATAATAGAAAAAAGTTTCAATTTTGAATTTTGGAACTCTGAAGCAGATAGGAATGGCTGGCCATTCAGTGCTCCCCCTTGACAACTCTGAATAAATCTCATTACCCAACCTAAAACTCGCACCATTTTAGAATATTTAGAAAATTTCTTATACCATTTATCACCGACCTCTGTTGTGACATTAGTATTGACACTTAAGTCAATAACTCGCTTTCTTTTAATTTCTGCTGCAACTGACTCCTCGTCTGGCAAAACTTCAGAGTCAGGCCATGATTCAGGAGGAAGTCTCAGAAATTCGGGTCCCTCCCATCAATCACATTGTAACAAATGTTTAGGCGTACAGCCACGGAAGGCTAAGTCAGCGGGATTCAATTTGCCTGGTATATGTCGCCAGCATTCTCCCTTCGACAAACTTAAGATCTCTTTTACTCTGTTATTCACGAATACACCCCAACTCTCATCTCGTTGTATCCAACAAAGTGCCACAGTGGCATCTGTCCAGTAAAAGGTTGGAACGTCAGTTAAGAACAGGGCTGCACTTACATATTTTGCCAAACGTGCACCCAAAACACAAGCTAATAATTCTAATCGTGGTATTGTTATCCTTTTCAATGGCTACACGCGTGTTTTTGCTGCAACAAATTTCACAGATACATTTTTGTCACTTTTACTTCGCAAATAAATAACCGTAGCATATGCTCTTTGGCTGGCATCGCAAAAAACGTGCATTGACCACGAATCTTTGTTCCCATAACCTATTCTACGAGGCAATTTAAGCTGAGAAATACCAGACAGTTCTCTATACCATTTTAAGAATCGATTTTTCAGGTCATCTGGTAGAGGTAAATCCCAATTTGTTTTAGTTGCCCAGGCCTCTTGAAGTATTAATTTCCCAGGTAACATTACTGGTGCAATAGAACCTAGCGGATCAAAAACAGAGTGAATTAAGGAAAGTAATTTTCTTTTTGACAAATCTTCTACGCTAATATCATTTTTGACTGGAATGAAAAGTTTGTCCTCTCTGCGGTCCCATTGTAGACCTAAAACCGGTGAGACCGTATCGAAGGGTTATCTAATAACTCATTTCCACTTGTTGGACCAAATGTCCAAAGACGCAGTTCCATTTTGGCCTCTGCCATAATCTCAGTTGATTGACTCATAAATAATTCTAATTCTTCTTTATTATCAACTGAGGTCACGCACTTGTCGACATAAAATGAATCAGCCAACTTTTTCGCCACACTTTCATATTTTGGTGCGACATTTGACAAATGATGTGAAATGACTGATGCCAATAGGTATGGGCTACTAGTTACCCCAAAAACCACTCTTTTATGCCGAAATTCTTTAATTTTGTCATTTACCCACCAAAGAAATTTCAAATAATTTTGATCTTCCCTCTGTATGCCAATCTGCAAAAATGCTCGTCTTATATCGGAAGTTTCGCCAATCGATTTTTCTCTAAATCGTATTAAAATAGCTGGGATTTCTTCTACTAGGTTAGGACCTTTCATCAAATAATCATTTAGAGAAAATGAACTACCCGATTTACATGAGGCATCGAAAACTGGTCTAATTTTGGTGGTTAGACTATCTACTTTGATAATTGGATGATGTGGTAGATAATGTCCTACTTTACTATTTTCAGATTCTGGAATTATCTCCACAACGTCTTCAGAAAGCCACTCACTAAATACCTTATCATACTCATTAAAACTATTTAATTTTCTCAATTTTCGCGTGGTGGAAAATAATCTCTTTTCTGCAATATGCCTGTTAGAGGGAAGGTCAACTGGGAAATTTTGGACCCAAGGTAAACTCACGCAATATCTACCATCTTCGGTTCTGTGAAGATTCTTCAAAAATTGTTCCTGTGCTAACTGATCTTCTATATCCTTAGAAAAGGTCTGCGCCTCATTCCTAATACCGATGGATTCTAAATCCCACATATCAGAAACTTTCATATTTTGAACAAGGAGGTTGGTCACTAGCATGTACTGGGTACCCTCAAAATTTTGGACACGAAAATTATTCTGTTTCCCACACAAAGTTCACCCCAATTTGGTATTAATAGCTGTCAGACCTCCCTTTAATTGAACTACTTCACCAGTGAGAATTTGTCTAAAATATCACTTCCTATTAGAATCTCAATTTCAGGATAATCATCGCCTATACCTGAAATCCAAATTTTATGCCTTTTTAATTCCCCCAATAACGGACCTTTAGATATGCGTTTTATTGTACCGCAAATAGTATCTTGTTCGAGAAAATTGAACCGATGTTCATTACTTTTCCCAACGGGTCTAAGTCTCATGCTATATCTATTATGACATTTTGATTCAGTTCTAGCTCCCCCAAACAGCGTATGAGTTAAATTCTCAGTGGAAATAATTTTCAAATTTAAGGCTTCGGCGGTGGATCTTAAAACATAAGATCTCTGCGATCCACAATCTAAGAGACACCTAACCTTTTTTCTCAGACCACCTGAGACAACTTCAACTATTAAAGTCATAAGAATGACCTCTTTCATACATGAAGGAGTAGACACAGTACTCTGTACAGCATTTGACCCTTTTTCACTAACTATTGTCTAGTCCTTATTCTCTGGAGCCTCCGGGCATAAAATTATGGGATGAGAACGCGTACAAAGACGACACTGAATAAATTGTTTACATTGCTTCGCAAAATGACCAGGTTTAAGGCAACTTAGGCAGCATTTTAACTCTTTTAATTTATTAAATTTCTCTTTTAAAGATAAAGACCGAGCTTTGAAACATTCTTTACTTTCATGATTTTTTCCGCAAAAGACACATGATAACTTCTTAGTCGCTACCAAACCAGCAGCACTCGCAATAGGTTTTTTATTTTTGAATTTAATCTCTTTAGGCCGCTCTTCACGCGAGGGTGTCGTAACCTCGAACACAGAACGCGCGAGTTTAACTCTTTGTTCCCCCTCGAATCTTTACGCAAAAACTGCAAGAGATTTGAGAGACGGGATCCCTCATTACTAAATAGAATGCTCCTCTGCCATACCCTAATCATCTCAGCGGATAAACAAGACTCAACCATGGGATATAGCCAAGCACCATTGGAGTATGGGCTTATGCCCAAAGACTCGAGAGCTCGGAGGTGGGACTCAATTTTGTCAAACAGTGACACCAGAGATAGCTTATCTTTGCCCTGTGAGCGTACATTTGGAATAATTAATTTCAGTAACTCTCTCACATAAATTTCTGTTAAAATTTCCTTATTTCCGAAAGGCTCCTCAAATGCCGCAATAGCTTTCGGATAATTTTCCTCTATTAATGGGTAACTTTCAATTAACTCACACGCCCTAGTTCCGGGTAACATGGATTGCGTTAAATAATGGAATTTATCTACGGCATCAAGATCCTTATCTTCGTGAATTTTTTTGAACTGACCCCCAAAACGAAAGATAATTTAGTAACTGACCATCAAATTTTTTGATCTCGATTTTTGGTAGCTTATACCTCTTTTCATTGAGATTAATACTACTATCTGGTGTTACAGCAAAAACATTATCTTTTGAATCCATAAGATTAATTTGTTCCTTTACTCGTCGGTTAAGCGAAATAAATTCATCAGAATATTCCTCACAAGCTATAACTTCCGTTTCCAGATCCTCATCGGAAGTTTTCCCTTTTATCAATAAATCCAGTAATTCCGAATCATGAACCTTTAATTCGCTTACTTCTGTTTGTAACTTTACAAATTTATCTTCTAAAACGGACCTATCGGGTTGTTCCCTCTCTAATTCTTCTTTTATAACATTAGCCGTTCTAGTAAAAGCAGTACGTGCAATGGCACGCTTCTTCTTCAATAACTCAACACTCATTTTTTTTCTGAGTGTCCTAAAATATCTAACACAAATTTTAAATTTAAACTAAAATGTTCTTAAAACTCTAATATTTTTTAACTCAAACTTCAAATAGTTTAAACTGTAACTCAAATTTAAACCATAACTAAATTATTTAAGAACAAAACTCAGTTTAATTTAAAACAAAACTCAAATTTTAAAACCATAACTAAATTATCCAAGAACAAAACTCAATTTAAAACCATAACTAAATTATTTAAGAGGAGAACTCAATTTTTAAAACCATAACAAAATGATTTAAACCAGAATTCAATTAATGCAAAACCAAAACTCAAACAGCAATTGAATGATTTGTCAAAACTCAATATTAAACCATAACTGAAATAATGTAAAACCAAAACTCAAATTAAATTCAGTCACAATTTAAATATTCTTAAAATAACATAATTCAAATCATTCTAATGCAATAACTTTTTTGTTCTCAAATAATCACAAAAACATTAACTCAATTCAATAAATAAACAAATTGGTATAACCTTTAAAAATATCAAAACAGAAAGTATTAAATGCATAACCTTTAATTATATAACTCAACTGGCTCAGTAAATAAGAATATAAAATGTCAAAAGGAAAGAACTGAAACAGCCACCATTCCCATCTCTACTTATTCATTCGCATATTCAATAAAAACCAAATAGTATAACCATTAATATTAATTTTAACCTTTAATAATATTATGAACACTCTAATTATTTATATTAATCATCAAATTATATTACTATTTCATAATGTTCTTAAAAACGAAAACGAAACTTTTAAAACCAGAACAAAAACAAAAATAATCATTACTGTTAATTTTCAAAGATCCTGATCACGGACGCCAAAACTTGTTGGATCAAAAAGAAAACTTTAATATTAATTTAATTTTTTCCCGCGTTAAAAATCAGAATTTTATTATTCCAACAAGTAAAACTCAGTCGCCTATCAGACGACTATAGCAGGCTCTTTGAAAACTTGAAACTTATTTATATTTCCAAAAATATATACATTTTATTTTAATTTAATTTTTTTAGTGGAGAAATAATTCCAGTTAACCAAAAATATCCTTATAAAGAGTGTCTTACCTTGACCACAGAGATGTTGAAGCCAGCTGAGAACATATCACTTGTCAAACACAAAGAAATTCACTATTTCTCTACTTTTCACATTTTAATCTGTTCAGACACACACAAAACTATTTACATTTATACATAATTTAAACATAAATTTGTTTTTGGACCCATTTTTTGCCAGTTAATTCTTCTGCAAACTGCATCATAAAACTCCACAATTCAAATCCAAACTAACTACCGAACATTTTTTTTCTTACATCTCCTTTTCAGAAGCAAAAGCGCCCTCTATTGTGGACTTTCCGAAAATAATTTCCCCTTTTCTCAACAGTAACGATAAGTACCATCAATAATCATTCATTCTATTAATTTAGTACGATTCCTCAATATAACAATTAGCCAGTAGCATGTCAATAGAATAATAATAGCATCATAATCACATACATATGTATATACAAGGTCCACGAAATAGTCAGATCCTACTACTGCATGTCCCGGGAACGCGTCACAATTTCTGAAAACTGTAAAATTCGTGAATAAATTTAAAGGGGATTCCGCTTAAATTGGGGCTGGAGGGAATAAAGTGAATTTAAGGTAGAAAATTAAAAATTGTGAAATGGAAAGGGACGCTGTTTTATCGCGATGAAAATGTCTTTTAAAGACAAACTATTTATTTGTCAAAAAAATTTACCTCTTATATATTTTTAAGAAGTTATGAAGCATTAATATTTTCACTAAAAGTCACCCACCCTCCTCACTGCATCTCGAAATATTCTTGGAAATTTTGAAAACAGTAAAATATGTGTTAAATAAATTGGAGAGAATCTTTCTTTAGTTTAAAAATAACTTTGAGTTAGAAAACATAGAGGAGTCTAGGGAGAGGGCCATATTTGAAATTTTAAATAGGGAAGAATTCTTTTTCATCTCCTTGGGAAAAAGCGTCTTAACCCTTTGTTGCATACTAATCACCTGCAAAACTTTAAAAAAGGAAATTATTGTGTTTTTCCTATTTAAAATTGTCCTAGAAAAAAAAAATTGTTTCATCAAAAATTTATTTATTTTAAAAGTTACAGTTTGTCCAGTGTAGTGGAGAGTTTGCATATAGAAATTGGATTATCTAGTAGAGGTTTTAACAATTTTGGTAATGAAAATATTAAAAGCAGTCACTTCTTTCATCGATACGCAGAACAACTTTGTATTTTACGCATGACTATGTAGATTTTCTTGAGCGTAGTTCCATCTTACATCTTTGAGCACTATTTGATGTTTGTCTAGCAAAATGCTCCACTCCATCGTATCGGACATCCATTAGGACAGAGTTTCCTTCGACTGACCTTTTTATTGCAGGTTTTTCCACTGACATTCGCTCTTGTTTACGTAAGTCTTCTGTATCTTGTTCATCAATTACTCTTGATACTGCTTGTATTAGTCCTCTGGCAATGGACGTCTTGAAAACTCCTAGTTGCATAGAACATTGTGGTATGACAGCTTTGTAAAGAAGCCAAGAATTTATCACGGTAACATCAATAAAATGAAATAATACCCTTTTGTACCACTACAATGCACAAACGAAAACAGTCCTATATTAGCCTATTTTCATAACGCCCGTTGTAGCTGACAAAAACAAAAACACATCAATTTTCATAAAAAATTGCATCTGAAAGTAAGTGTTCGATTCTAACATATTCTAAAACGCCTAAAATTATTATTTCTAAATGTAAAATGTCAAAATAAAAAAAGGTTTAGCTCATATATACAATGTTTACAATGAGAAATCATATTAACTTTGAAGTAGAGGTCCACGCCATTTTCAAACTAACAATGCAATCTGTAATTTGATATTATGCTGCCATCTATGAGCAATAGTTGAAAGCTTAAATAATACAGAAAAAAAAATCATTGAACCCAAATCTGTAAAACCCTTTGTGTGAAAGGAAAAAAATTTAAACTCTTGTCCACTACAGTGGACACGATGCAACAAAGGGTTCAAACAAACAAACAATATGTCTTATTTTACTATCCATAGTAAGGAGGTTCTATCTAAAAATTTTATAAAAAGTCTCCCATCTTCTGCCTGAATGTAACAAATTATATAAAAACTAAAACATAAAGTATCATAAGACATTCATTGAGTGATTGTCTTTAGAGGATATTTTGAAGAGTTCACAAAGGCGTACCATTAGAAATTTCAACTATAGCCTTCTTAGATACACATACTACAGCTTGAAAATAATGACTTGCCTTTTTCAAAGATACAACAAATATCACTCTGATTCATTTAACTTTGTGTTACTTTATAACTGATAACGCAAAATCTTCGTAGTTAAAGTCATTATTTGTAGAGGGTTATAGTATTAACCTAGATTTTGAAGCTAGTCTATACGCATATAATAATTAGAAATTTATATTGTTATTATATTTGAAATTTATATTATTATTATATTAGAAATTTATATTATTCATTATTAGAATTTATAATGAATAATCTGGTGTGTCACTCACACGACTTTCTCTTACCCTAAAATTTAATACTATAAATACAGGTTGCAGATTAATAGGTAAGATAACGAGTACTGTTATGTAAACCTATGTTAAACAATTCATATTAGGCTTCTGAAGAGTTTTATATGATAATTAGTTCTGTGTGACGAAACCTCAACCCCCCGTTTCATTAATGCACCTACATTTATATAGAATTTAATTCCGTTATTAAAAAATATTTCTCTTTTTAAAAAATAATTTATTAAAATTATTATTTTAAAAAATTATATTTTATGATAAGGCAGACGATTTCCATATTAGAGTAGTAGTATAACACCAAATATTAAAAAAAAAAGTCCATTTTATTCTCAATATTAAAAAAAAAAAAAAAAGAAAAAAAAGAAAAAGTACCATTTTTTTTTTTCAAAGTTTTTTTTTTTTTTCGTTAAAAGTAAAAAAATATCAATAACTTTTTTTTTAAATTATCGCAGATCGATGGTTCAACCATTCGTTTTAAGGTATTGGCGAGCTCTTTTGAAAGATACCCATTATGAAAATTTATTCCCCTCGAGGCCAGGGGGGGGGAGGCGAGGCTCCTACATACACAAAATAATTTTTCCCAAGTTAACTATCTCTATTACAAAAATATATATTCGTTTCATTTGATTTAGTGCAGTCTATAGACGTTAAACTCTACTTACCTGCAATTTCCTCCATAGACGTAATGTATTAGAATTCTCTTGATTGTCCCTGTACACGAACCATTTGCTTGATCTTAACGAAAACCTTACTGTAGCATCTGTATATGATACACATTTAGAATACCAAGTTTGAACTTTCTGCCATAATTTGTTTTTGAGATATGCTGATAACAGACAGACACACACACAGGCATACAGAACAGACACAGACACAGACACACAGACATACACACAGACCATTTGCTAAAAACATGATTTTCGTATTCTGGGGACCTCAAAACGTGTAAATATAACAAAATCTTGCGTTCGAAAATTTGACCCAAAAACAATACTTTCTCTAGCTTATGGGTAAGAGAAAGTAAAAATGTCCTTCACCGGTCTATTTAAATTATTTTGATTTTTCTCCAAATCTATAATATTGTTAAAAAAAAAAAAAAAACAATTAGTACGCAATTTTCTTTTATTTGTATGATTAAAAGCAAGATTTAGATTAAAATTCTAGAACTTACTTCATTCAGATTATGAATCTAATCATAATTTTAGAAGATATGATTTTAATTTTTCAAAAAATATATAAATTAGAAAAATATGTAGAATATAAGAATCAATTCAATATAAGTTTACATAAAGTTTTCAGCTTTGTTTAATTTTTAAGTATTATATAGTTTTCATGGGAAAAGAAAAAAAAACATAATTTGTTCTTATTTTAAGTTAACCATCTCTGACCCCTGTGATAATATCTAAAACTGAAATACAGACAACATCTAAAAGATAGTAATTATAAAAGTAATAATAATGTTTAAATGACAAGATATCACATGTCATATGAAAACTCTGCATTACTAGTGAAAGAAAAGCTCATTTAAGACATAAAAAATTATCAAAAATAGTAACATTTAAATCATTTACTGCTAGATTAATTTAACAGTCATTTGCAAAAGTTTAAAACCAGTAGCCGATTTTCAATATTTTAACACATTGCATCATTTACGCAGATTATTGCATCATCTTATGTGCTGATTGCAACAAATGCATTCTGCTGCTATAAATAAAGGTGCCCAGCACGTTCATTGCCAGTTGTTTACTGGATTTTGTCAAAGACAGTGCTGTTGTGTAATTATTGTAATGGATGAAAAACCTTTACTTACTGTTACAACAAGATGAGAGATATTGACCATGCATAAAATTGGATTTTTTGAACGTCAAATAAGTTCGAGGATAACTGTTAGGAAGAGAGCTGTGCATCAAGTCACACGTAAATTTAAAATTTTGGAAAAATTTGTGGACCTGAAGAGTCGTTTCTTTTTCATACTTTGGAGTAGGTTGAGGTTTCCTTGCAGGTTTATGGGATGATAAACCAAAATCTTTGTCCAAACATCTTGCCACATCTTTCTCTGATTACAAAAAAATAATATATAAAGCCACTATTATAATTTGGCATGGTGTTGCTTCGATATATTGAAACAAGATTTATAAAATTTTATATAAAACCCATTATGTCAGTAAATTTCAATATATGCGCACATGGTAAAATAAGAATGTCAATATGATACATGAATTCTGGCCAGGAATTGTTTAACATGTCGGCCGTACCACAAGACTGGAATCCTAAACGGATCGGGTAAACTGGTTCAGTACTGAATCTGAACCCACAGTTTCTGACCTGCAATAAAGTAATATTAAATTTATGCTATTAGATACTGAATAAAAATTCTATTATACAAAATTGAACACATATTCAGAGAATTAAATATTGAACAAACAATTACAAGTACATATGTAGAATTATTAACAAAACTTCATTGTACACTATAAACAAAATTTCAAATGTATAAAAATTCACTTTTAAGAACTGCACTGTTCGAAATATTTTGACAATATAAGAAAAACGTAAAATAACGAAGCAAACATAGAGGAACGGTAGGGAATATGGAATTGTTGGGGTAAAATGGAATACCGTTATATATAACCTGTACGGTGCTGTAGCCCATTGGAATCACGTCAGAGATTTTCACTGGCATCAAATATGAAAGGCAGTAGTACATTTTCAGTATATGAGAAGAGCAGGTTTGGTGTCATACAATTTTTTTGATTGATTAAGATTAAGATTTTTTTTTTCTAAGATAAGTGTTCGAATTTAGTATTTTCTTTACGGATCAGTAAAATGAGTGGAAACTTTGTATAATTTCCGGTAGGTGAGTTGAGTTAGTTTAAATTTCTTTCCACGATCTATTTCTATCCACTTTCTTTCGATTCATTTATGGTCTATCTGAAAAGTCAGACCATTCGCGGAAAGAATAAAGATGTGCCCTGATATTTTATCCAATGACTAAGGGTACATTAAAATTTACTAACGAAAGGGATTTTCTTAAAAAACGTTATAAAAGTCCTTATAACATATCAGAACATTCATTTGGTAAGCTGTAATAGATTTAAAAAAAATATTTTTTTGAATGTAGGAAAACTTTTGTGGCCATCCTTTATAACATAAATAAATTGCAAATCATTCACGTTTATTTGAATTTATTCAATGAAACTATTCACATAGTTAATTCCGAATGAAATATTTAAACTGCGAGACCATAATTAAATGTTATTGGCAACAGATTAAAATTACAACGCAAAATATAAATAAAAATAATAAAAATAATAAATAAAATAATAAAATAATAGAGAAATTTAAGAGAGTTAAATACGTTAATACATTTTAATTAATAACTTTCTTCATAAATAAAATTTAAAAATCCGGCTTCGAGGTGCACACGGAGACATTACATACGCTGGGCCAAATGATATGCTTGTAAGAGAAGAAGGGGGAGGTAGATTTTTCTGGAGACAGCTGACAGACAGACAGAAGGAAAGACAGTGGCCATTTTTACTTTTATTGATAAGATAGAAAAAATAATGAAGTGATATTTCTGCATAAAATGTATGTATTTCTTTAAAATTGCTTATGCAAGTGGAGAAATATTATGGATTATAAATCATTACATGGATGGCTTAGAAGTCAATCAGTGTAAATAAAAGAAAAATAATCTGGTGTGTCACACACACTACTTTCTCTTACCCTGAAATTAATTATTATAAATACAGGTTGGAGATTGAGAGGTAAGATAATCAGTACTGTTATGTTAACCTATGTTAAACAATTCAAATTAGGCTTCGGAAGAATTTTATATAATAATTAGTTTTGTGTTAGGGGGACTACCGCCCCCTCAACCGCCTGTTTCATTAATGTACAAAAAACAAGCGATGAATATTTAGCTTAAAACATACATTAATTACTATATCTCTATGAGGGATTTATTTCAATCCGCGAACAGCTTTCCCGGAAATGGTAAATTATTATTAGTAAATTTCATCCACTAACAACAAATAACTAGTGTGTTGTGGACACCACAAGACATTCTTCTATATTTTCCTATACAAATTCACTCAGTAAAAATAATTTATTAAAATTATTATTTAAAACAATTATCTTTCATGATACTACACACGGTTTCCATATTAGAGAAGTAGACACTAAATATATATATATATATATATATATATATAAAGTTTAATATATTCTCAATATTACATTACTAGTATATAACACCGTCAAAAATGGCGTAATGTGAACGATAAATCTTGAAAACAATGTTTAGATCATGATGGTTACCACGTGATCATTTAAATGTATTTTCAATTTTTGTTTATAAATCAAATGTGTTTCGATATTTTATAATTTTCGTTCTGAAATTAAAAAAAAATCTACCCGATCAATAACTATAAATGACAATAAAAAAACTGCTGGTTGACAAAAAATATAGGCCCGACAACACAACAGCAACAACACATCCCAGTGTTCTATTAAGTGCTCTATCCGCGTTTGTAATGATCGATAGATGGCTCTTTCTCAACTGCAGTTGTTAGTAAATATAATAGCCACGTGTATTTATTATTGTTCTTTCTTGTTGTTCTATCATTGTTTCAGCGTGAAAGCTATCAGTGGTATGATAATTTCACCTTAGCCCACCAGAGGGGGAGAATTTTATTACAATCGCGGATACGCAAGCGAAGTGTGACGCCAACGATCGTCCGTGGATGCAAGAAAATGATTTCCTATGTTATTCGCCCATTGGATTTTTTGTAAAAAATTATTAAAAATCCAGGAAAATTATTTCCCGACTTTAATCCCCATATTTGGGTATATATATGTATTAGTTATCATGTGCATGTGTTAGATTGAATTATTTTGCTGTCAAATTGACAAAAGTTTAATTTTAAATTTCAAAACTCTGTTGTCCTTGGCTTTTTTGTATT
This sequence comes from Salticus scenicus, assembly GCA_963930645.1. Lineage (NCBI taxonomy): Eukaryota > Metazoa > Arthropoda > Arachnida > Araneae > Salticidae > Salticus > Salticus scenicus. The sequence goes on from OZ005662.1 coordinate 149,030,108, forward strand.
TGGCGATCAAAAACGTACTACGAAAATATACATGCCATGTGTATATTTTCGTTATATGTATTGTGCGAAATATTGTTTCATATTATTCATTTCTCTCTTAATATAAGTTTTTAAAATAACCATGATTTTTGAAAGGAATTAAATTATATTCGCCAGATGATTTGGCGATATATATATATATATATATATATATATATTCTGCCAAGGATGACCGATATCAAATCTATTTCGCTGCAACATATTAGTATCGTATATCAGATACTTTATTTAGACATTTGAAAACAAATTTCACTTTAAATTATGATAGAATATTTATCATTTTCCTTTTAACTAGTATATTAGTTGGATATTTATTGTGTAAATATCATCCTTTGAAATGAAATGTTTATGTTTTCAATGGAATATGGAAGTTTTTTTTTTTTTTAATCTAGAGTTTTGAAATTTAAAATTCAAATTTTATCAATTTTTGAACAAAAACAACTTAATCTAACGCATGCACATGATAACTAATATGGGGACACATGATAACTAAACCTAAATATGGGGATTAAAATCGGGAAATAATTTCCCTCGATTTTTAATAATTTTTTACGAAAAATCCATTGGGCGTTTAACATAGGAAATATTTTTCTTGTATCCACGAACGGCAAGTGACGTCATCACTTCGCTTGCGTATTTAAAGTCCTCATAATAAGAAAAAACGATTCACTTCATTTTACCAAAATACTCTTTTTTAAGACTATCGTAGATCCTGTTTTCAAATTTTCTAACTAACTATCCAATAACTACAGACACTCCATGCTAACCCAAATTTACCTCTACTCGATACCTCCAACCAGCTATCTCACCCACAACATCGCCAAAATATCCAGGATCCAGCTAGGGACTTTCTCATTCTCAACCGAACATTTTACCTTGACTCGACATTATCACCTTAGACTACTCTACTTTCAATACTCATTTCAACTGGTGACTTTTACTTGCCCAACCAAACATTCTATCTCAACTATCATTTTACACTAATTTCAAAACTAAATTCAACTGGCGGCATTTACGTAATAAACCAACACCTCCTGTAATAATGCTTCGAGCTGCGCTCTACGTCATGGAAGATCGGCCGATTTTATCCAATGAACACTTCCTATGATACATACTGGATCGTGGGGATTGGATGAAATCGGCCGATCTTCCGTGTCGTAGAGCTCAGCTCGGAGGCATTATTAAAGGTGGTGTTGACTAAACTCGACGCCAATCATACCTTACAATGTAAACAAACAATGAAGTTTGATAAAAATATTTAAAGGCTTTAATGCGTTTTTACAAATATTTTAAGATTTTTAAGGCTTTAATATGCTTTAGAATGGACCATATTCCCACTTTGGGTTCGAGGCTACAAGAATATCAGCTGGGTAGGGAAACAATCCTCAACTCTACCATAACAAAGCATTGTGGCTTGCAAATTTTTATCTTGCAATATTATTTATAAGAGTTACAGATTATATGAAATTGAAGTAAGAGTGATATAGTGATACCTTTGTTTTGTTTTTAATCCAGTTTTAGTAATATACTTTAATAGTAATCAACATATGTAATATTAAAAGTTGCCATGTGAACTGTGGCGATGTTAACAAATTTAAATGGATGTTCCATTTAATAAATTCCTTTATTAATATGATTGAAATTCTAATTATTTAAGCTTTGATGTCTATATATATGTGTGTGTGTATAAAATGTTCTTATTAATCTTTTATTCATTATATATATATGTGTATGTGTATACATAAAATGTTCTACAATTTTACGATATGGAATAGTCTTAACTTTATCATTCGATTCAGTTGTTTACATTTCTCTTTTGTTCTTGTTTGAACACTATTATTAAGTTTCACTGCAGAAATATTTAGAAAGATGTTATGCGTAACAATAAAATGGCATCTTGAATATAATTTGTTTACAAAATATCGGCCACGTGTTCGGCGATTTTACCTACGGTGACGTCACAGGAATATTGTCCATTATTTTAAGCGTTTTTTTTAATGAAACAGTCAAAGAGTCGTTCATTCGGAATTTAAAAGTTGTCCATTTGGTATTTGTATTTTCTGAATGGCAACAGTTTTGGTTTGTTTTTATTTGGTATTGCATTGTTTATAATCATGAAATGAAGTTACATAATTCTATTTATAGGTTCATGTTTATAATAGCCAGTGATCCGTTATATTTAACTTAGATATTTAAACATTACAATTGAATAGTTTTTCAAGGTTTTAGAGGAAAAAAATAAGAATACGTGCGATACAAAACATGTATGAAAATGATATGTATGTTTCCTAAGTTGAATTAAACAAACGGGAAAAAAATGGCTGCCAAAAGGTTCTGTTTTGAAGCGGTACTAACCGGATTCGTACATGACAGATGAGGGTCAATATATATTAATTAATATTTTTTTTATTTTGTTAAAAAAGGAAAAAAATCGATAAATTTATTTTAAATTATCGCAGATCGATGGTTCAACCATTCGTTTTAAAGGTATTGGCGAGCTCTTTTGATAGATACCCATCATGAAAATTTACTCCTCTCTAGGGAGGACTTCCCCCCCATGGGGCGGGGGGAGACGAGGCTCCTACATACACAAAATTCTTTTCCCAGTTGACTATCTCTATTGCACAAAATATATATTCGTTTCATTTGATTTAGTGCAGTCTATAGATGTTAAACTCTATTTACCTGCAATTTCCACCATAGACGTAATGTAATTGAATAATTTTGAGTGCACCTGTACACGAACCATTTGCTTCATCTCAACGAAAAGTTTAGTGTGGCATCACTATATGATACACATTTAGAATACCGAGTTTGGAGTTTCTGCTACTGTTTGTTCTTGAGATATGCTAATAACAGACACACAGGGAGAGAGACAGACACACAGACACACAGACACACACACACACACACGCACACACACACATACCATTCGCTAAAAACATGATTTTCGTATTCAGGGAACCTCAGAACATGGAATTATAACGAAACCTCACGCTCGAAAATTTAACTCTAATACAATACTTTCTCGACCATATGGGTAAGAGAAAGTAAATAATCTGATGTGTCACTCACACGACTTTCTCTTACGCTGAAATTTAATACTATAAATGCAGATTAGAGATTAAGAGGTAAGATAACGAGTACTGTTATGTAAACCTATGTTAAACAATTCAAATTAGGTTTCGGAAGAGATTTATATGATAATTAGTTATGTGTGAGGGGGCTACATACCCTCAACCCCCCGTTTCATTAATGCACGTATATTTATATAGAAGTTTATTCTGTTATTGAAATTAAAAGTTTGCGTAAAATTATACATAGTATTTTCACTCGCAACATTCATTGAAACTTATCAATCTTGATCGAACTTTTCCAGCAACGAACTTATAGTAACTTCAAAATACAACATTTGGATCTCCTAAAATTATTCGTTTTTAAGTTACTGTAGGAGACACAGACAAAGATCAATTGTTAAAAAACTTGACTACGGTAATAAGGAAGCCTCAAAACGTGTACATATACAAAAAACAAGCGAAGAATATTTAGATTAAAAATTCATACATTATTTACCATATCTCTATGAGGAATTTATTTCAATTCTCGAACAGCTTTCCTCGAAATTGTAAAGTATTACTAGTAAAGCACATCCACTAAAAACAAATAACTAGTGTGTTGTAGCCACCACACGACTTTCTTCTATATTTTCCTATACAAATTCCTCAGTAAAAATAATTCATTAAAATTATTTTTTAAAAATTATCTTCCATGATAATGGAGACGATTTTCACATTAAAGAAGTAGTATAACACTAAATATCCAAAAATAGTTGAATTTATTCTCAATCTTACATAAAAAAAAAAAAATGAAAAATGAAAAAAAACGATAACTTTATTTTAAATTATCGCAGATCGATGGTTCAACCATTCGTTTTAAAGGTATTGGTGAGCTGTTTTGATAGATACCCATCATGAAAATTTACTCCCCTCTAGGGAGGACTTCCCCCCCATGGGGGGGGAGACGAGGCTCCTACATACACAAAAATTTTTTCCCAGTTGACTATCTCTATTACACAAAATATATATTCGTTTCATTTGATTTAGTGCAGTCTATAGATGTTAAACTCTATTTACCTGCAATTTCCACCATAGACGTAATGTAATTGAATAATTTTGAGTGCACCTGTACACGAACCATTTGCTTCATCTCAACGAAAAGTTTAGTGTGGCATCACTATATGATACACATTTAGAATACCGAGTTTGGAGTTTCTGCTACTGTTTGTTCTTGAGATATGCTAATAACAGACACACAGGGAGAGAAACAGACACACAGACACACAGACACACACACACACACGCACACACACACATACCATTCGCTAAAAACATGATTTTCGTATTCAGGGAACCTCAGAACATGGAATTATAACGAAACCTCACGCTCGAAAATTTAACTCTAATACAATACTTTCTCGACCATATGGGTAAGAGAAAGTAAATAATCTTATGTGTCACTCACACGACTTTCTCTTACGCTGAAATTTAATACTATAAATGCAGATTAGAGATTAAGAGGTAAGATAACGAGTACTGTTATGTAAACCTATGTTAAACAATTCAAATTAGGTTTCGGAAGAGATTTATATGATAATTAGTTATGTGTGAGGGGGCTACATACCCTCAACCCTCCGTTTCATTAATGCACCTATATTTATATAGAAGTTTATTCTGTTATTGAAATTAAAAGTTTGCGTAAAATTATACATAGTATTTTCACTTGCAACATTCATTGAAACTTATCAATCTTGATCGAACTTTTCCAGCAACGAACTTATAGTAACTTCAAAATACAACATTTGGATCTCCTAAAATTATTCGTTTTTAAGTTACTCTAAGAGACACAGACAAAGATCACTTGTTAAAAAACTTGACTACGGTAATAAGGAAGCCTCAAAACGTGTACATATACAAAAAACAAGCGAAGAATATTTAGATTAAAAATTCATACATTATTTACCATATCTCTATGAGGAATTTATTTCAATTCTCGAACAGCTTTCCTCGAAATTGTAAAGTATTACTAGTAAAGCACATCCACTAAAAACAAATAACTAGTGTGTTGTGGCCACCACACGACTTTCTTCTATATTTTCCTATACAAATTCCTCAGTAAAAATCTTTCATTAAAATTATTTTTTAAAAATTATCTTCCATGATAATGGAGACGATTTTCACATTAGAGAAGTAGTATAACACTAAATATCCAAAAAAAGTTGAATTTATTCTCAATCTTACATTAAAAAAAAAAAAATGAAAAATGAAAAAAAACGATAACTTTATTTTAAATTATCGCAGATCGATGGTTCAACCATTCGTTTTAAAGGTATTGGTGAGCTGTTTTGATAGATACCCATCATGAAAATTTACTCCCCTCTAGGGAGGACTTCCCCCCCATGGGGGGGGGGAGACGAGGCTCCTACATACACAAAAATTTTTTCCCAGTTGACTATCTCTATTACACAAAATATATATTCGTTTCATTTGATTTAGTGCAGTCTATAGATGTTAAACTCTATTTACCTGCAATTTCCACCATAGACGTAATGTAATTGAATAATTTTGAGTGCACCTGTACACGAACCATTTGCTTCATCTCAACGAAAAGTTTAGTGTGGCATCACTATATGATACACATTTAGAATACCGAGTTTGGAGTTTCTGCTACTGTTTGTTCTTGAGATATGCTAATAACAGACACACAGGGAGAGAAACAGACACACAGACACACAGACACACACACACACACACGCACACACACACATACCATTCGCTAAAAACATGATTTTCGTATTCAGGGAACCTCAGAACATGGAATTATAACGAAACCTCACGCTCGAAAATTTAACTCTAATACAATACTTTCTCGACCATATGGGTAAGAGAAAGTAAATAATCTGATGTGTCACTCACACGACTTTCTCTTACGCTGAAATTTAATACTATAAATGCAGATTAGAGATTAAGAGGTAAGATAACGAGTACTGTTATGTAAACCTATGTTAAACAATTCAAATTAGGTTTCGGAAGAGATTTATATGATAATTAGTTATGTGTGAGGGGGCTACATACCCTCAACCCTCCGTTTCATTAATGCACCTATATTTATATAGAAGTTTATTCTGTTATTGAAATTAAAAGTTTGCGTAAAATTATACATAGTATTTTCACTTGCAACATTCATTGAAACTTATCAATCTTGATCGAACTTTTCCAGCAACGAACTTATAGTAACTTCAAAATACAACATTTGGATCTCCTAAAATTATTCGTTTTTAAGTTACTCTAAGAGACACAGACAAAGATCACTTGTTAAAAAACTTGACTACGGTAATAAGGAAGCCTCAAAACGTGTACATATACAAAAAACAAGCGAAGAATATTTAGATTAAAAATTCATACATTATTTACCATATCTCTATGAGGAATTTATTTCAATTCTCGAACAGCTTTCCTCGAAATTGTAAAGTATTACTAGTAAAGCACATCCACTAAAAACAAATAACTAGTGTGTTGTGGCCACCACACGACTTTCTTCTATATTTTCCTATACAAATTCACTCAGTAAAAATAATTCATTAAAATTATTTTTTAAAAATTATCTTCCATGATAATGGAGACGATTTTCACATTAGAGAAGTAGTATAACACTAAATATCCAAAAAAAGTTGAATTTATTCTCAATCTTACATTAAAAAAAAAAAAAATGAAAAATGAAAAAAAAACGATAACTTTATTTTAAATTATCGCAGATCGATGGTTCAACCATTCGTTTTAAATATACTGGTGAGCTGTTTTGAAAGATGCATATCATGAAAAATTACTCCACTCGTGGGGGGGGGGGGACTTCCCCCCAGGGGTAAGGCGAGGCTCCTATATACACAAAAATTTTTTCCCAGTTCACTATCTCTATTATTAAAAATAATATATTCGTTTCATTTTGTTTGGTGCAGTCTATAGATGTTAAACTCTACTTAGTACTTACTTGCAATTTCGCCCATAGACGTAATGTTTTTGTATACTTTTGAGTGTCCCTGTACACGAACCATTTGCTTCTTCTCAACGAAAAGTTTAGTGTAGCATCCCTATATGATATACATTTAGCATACCATGTTTGGAATTTTTGCTACTATTTGTTATTAAAGTATGCTGATAACAGAGAGACATACCCACAGACATACAGACGAACCGCTAAAAACATGACTTTTAGTTTCATGGGACATCAAAAAGTGTAAATGTAAGAGAAACACAATATCGAAAATTTTATCCAAGATACTTTCTCTACAATATATATGGGCAAGATAAAGTAAAAATTGATTCAAATGAAAATATCCTTTCAAAATGATTATCTGTTTAAAAGGAAATTTTGTATATTGAAAAAATAATTGACAATGTATTTTAATTTGTAAAAAATAAAAATCATTTATCATTTTATAGAAAATATCTTTATGTCAATAAACAATACAAAGTTTTGTTTGTAAAAAAGTTTTTGTTTCTATGTCGCCACACACTTCTGAAAGATTCGTGGAAAATTGGATGCGTATTATATAGGTTATACGATTTCTGAAAGTTTTATTTAAAAAAAAGTATATTCAGAGTAAATTCGTAAGTTTTTAAATTTGGAGAAAATCAACATGAAATTATGTATGAACTAGCGAGCTTCGCCCGCTAGCGGGTCAGTATTTTCAAATGAATCACTAAAACTAATGAATCACTAACAGTAACTTTTAGTGTTAAGAAAAGAAATGAAAAAAAATATCATTTCTAATTGGGTAAAAAGTCGGCCCGTGTCCCCACTGCCTTCGGCAGCGCAGTTCCTTGCGCGCTGCGCGCGCACAACTTAAGGGATACACGCGCGCAGCGCGTGTATTCCTTACCTGACCCTTTGTGCCCCCTAAAAAAAAAAGCGCACAACTTAAGGGATACACGCGCTGCGCGCGCGTATTCCTTCCTTGACCCTACGTGCCCCCTAAAAAAAATCATTTCTGATCCGGTAAAAACTCGCACCGGGTCCCCACTGCCTTCGGCAGCGCAATCGCGTGCGCGATGCGCGCGCACAACTTCAGGAATACACGCGCTGCGCGCGCGTATTCCTTCCCTGACCCTTCGTGCCACCTAAAAAAAATCATTTCTGATCGGATAAAAACTCGCACCGGGTCCCCACTGCCTTCGGCAGCGCAGTCCCGTGCGCTCTGCGCGCGCACAAGTTAAGGGATACGCGCGCGGTGCATGCCTATTTCTTCTACACCCTTTCAGGCCCTCTTAATTAACCTACGTATACCAATTTTGAACGATCTAACACATTTGGCTGAGATACAAAAGAAAACGTAATCAGGACACCTCAAAACGTGTAAATCTGGTGAAAACTTTCGATAATTTAAAAGAACTTTAAAATATATTTCGAATGATGTATTAAAAATAATTGAATCATAATTAGAAATTGAAATATTGAAATTTGAAAATATTACAGCGCCATCTGGTGGTAAAAATTTCTGTATTCCACTGTTTGATTCCAATTCAAAAAAGCTTTCTAATGATGTCTTACTTATGAATTTTTTTAATTAGTAGCTGAGATACTAAAGAAAACTAATTCAGGACACCTCAAAACGTGTAAATCTGGTGAAAACTTTCGATAATTTAAAAGAACTTTAAAATATCTTTCGAATGATGTATTAAAAATAATTGAATCATAATTAGAAATTGAAATATTGAAATTTGAAAATATTACAGCGCCATCTGGCGGTACAAATTTCTGTATTCCACTGTTCGATGCCAATTCAAAAAAAGCTTTCTAATGATGTATTACTTATGAAATTATTTTAATTAGTAGCTGATATACAAAAGAAAACTAATTCAGGGCACCTCAAAACGTGTAAAGCTGGTGAAAACTTTCGATAATTTAAAAGAACTTTAAAATATTTTTCGAATGATGCATTAAAAATATTTTAATCATATTTAGAAATTGAAATATTGAAATTTGAAAATATTACAGCGCCATCTGGCGGTTCGAAATTCTGTATTCCACTGTTCGATTCCAAATCCAAAAAGCGTTCTAATGATGTATTACTTATGAAATTATTTTAATTAGTAGCTGAAATACAAAAGAAAACCTAATCAAGTCACCTCAAAACGTGTAAATCGGGTAAAATCTCGCGCGCATCGCGCGCGGTGCACACCTATTTCTTCCCCACCCTTTCAGCCCCTCCTAATTAACCTACGTATATCAATTTTGAACGTTCTAACTCAATTAGCTGAGATGCAAAAGAAAACCTAATCAGGAGACCTCAAAACGTGTAAATCAGGTGAAAACTTTCGATAATATAAAAGAACATTAAAATATCTTTCAAATGATGTATTAAAAATAATTTAATCATAATTAGAAATTGAAATATTGAAATTTGAAAATATTAAAGCGACATTTTAATTTGCAATTAAAAATGTACTTTTTATCCTACTCAAAATACCTCCGATTCTCAATCAGTGTTATTATTATCTGTTATTATTATTATTATTATTATTATTATTATTTTTCGCTTTCGTCGAGAAATTGAACGGGTTGCTATGGTGACGCAATGGACGTGTTATTACTCAGTGTTATTACTCATCTGTTATTATTATTATTATTATTATTATTTTTTTTTTTTTTTCGCTTTCGTCGAGAAATTGAACGGGTTGCTATGGTGACGCAATGGACGTCTGCGTTATTTGATTACGGTATTCATTTTGCAATGCTTCATTTGACGAAAGGAAGGTCGGTATTCTGTTTCAATGGGTTTAAAGCGTGAAATTAAAAAAAATTATAACTCATTCAGTTTTTAAAATTTCCTCTCAATCTTTTGGGAATTTAAATGTTTAAGCGAGATCTATACACACACACACACACACACAAAAAAAAAAAAAAAAAGAAATGATTTATCTCTAAATGCTTTTGAGTTATAAAATGTTTTACGAAAAAATCGATGTTTCGTAAAAATCTAAAAATATGGATCGCTAATCCGTATTTTGTAAAAATGTTTATATGGTTCGAAAGAGAATTAAATGGCCTTTCTTTATATACCAGCTGTTAAGAAATGGAAGGGTTACTTGGTCGTACAGGGCGTTTCAAAAAAGACGACCGCGAAAAAGAGAAATTTTCGACCCTTTTTAAAACTTTTTTTTTAAATATAAAAAATCCGTATTTTTTTAAAAAAAATTGTACCGTAAGAATCGGTAATAAATGCTCTTTTTTTTGGTACAGGTGTATTTTCGATATGTCGAACCGTTCAAACAGGATCGCTTTACAAAAACCCACGAAATTTCCTCTTTGTAGTTCTTTCGAGGTAAGCGGTCTTGGTCGAAAATGGCGGACTTCTCCGATTTCGAATCGTTTTTTCGTTAGACAATGGTTGACATTTTAAATAATATCTCCGCTAATTAGGGTCGCATCGTTTAGCAAATTAGATAACCCAGATCTGCGATAAATTCTCTGTCCATCAGTACCTGTTCGAAGTCCGTGCGACCGTTAGCGGCGGAGCTTTTGATGCGTCAAGCCGTTTCTCACAGACACACAGACACACAGACAGACACACACACGCGTACAGATTTTAATAATGTAAGAGATAAAGATTTTTGTAAATGATCTTTTAAACATTGGATTAAACAAGTAAAAAAATCCCAATAGCGATTTATGGATTGAGAGATGCAACTGGTTACTTTATACACTGCTCGACATTGAAAATGGAACACCAAGAAGGAATGATAATAACGGAATGAAATTTGTTGGACACATACATTATAGTAGGAAGAACAATTGATTAAAAAGTCATGAAATTTGGAGTAATATGTACTGAGAAAACAGTACATAAAGCAGCGACTTCTGTGAGGAATAACAGCACATATCTGCTCTATCCAATCGCTGTTCGATTCAATGCCTAGGCAGATATGTGCTGTTATTGCTCATAGAGGTCGTTGCTTTATGTACTGTTTTCTCAGTACATATTACTCCAAATTTCCTGAAATTTTAATCAATTGTTCTTCCTACTATAATGTATGCGTCCAAGAAATTTCATTCCGTTATTTTCATTTCTTCTTCGTGTTGCATTTTCGATGTCGGGCAGTGTATATTATGCAGTGTATATCGATATTTGTAAATAAAATATTACTTTACGCTCTGAAACTAATAAATTTATTTTACATATTTCAAATATGTTCATCTGGGCAGTTGCATTTTACAATCAAATAGCAAAAATATACATTGGAATTTACAACACATTATCAAGCAAGACAGTTTTAACATCATTAGTCACATTTTTTAGTTTGCTTTTAAAATGGTATTTCAGTTTTTACTTTCAGATAAAAATTCGCAAAGCAATATCCAAATAAAAATATGTTGGAAATGTAATTAAAGTTACAGTATCTGGAAAGTTTGTATGTACTTGCTTGTTTGTTTTAGAATGTGTCTGTCTTTTTTGAATTTTTGTAATGTTTTATGATAGACCAGACATAAGAACAGTATCTTCATGCTTATTTTTAGGTAAATTAGATTCTTATGATATTGATTGGTGTTTTACAACAATAATAACTTATTCTGTTACATTTACTAGAATATATATCGTTTTTCTGTTCCATTTCTGTTTGACAGTTTTTTAAATTCTTCTTTTCCACTATATGACATTGCTTCTGGACAAGTACATTTATGTTAAAAAGAATGCTATAAGAAAATGTGATATAAATGCAAAAATCTGTGATAGCACATTTCGACATTATAATGTCATGTTATCATTATATAACAATATAAATAAAATTTTAACTACTCTACTCTTTTTCATGTGTACTTTATGTGCAACTTGTGTATTCTTTGGAACAACAAAACTTTTAGAATCAAAAAATCCTCCAGGTGTCTTTTCTTTTACAAGACTTAGTTTTTCTCAATTTACAATAGTAACATTCTTCGCTTGTTCTGTTACTGAAGCTGATAAAATAGCTAAACAAACCAATATTGAAATGCTGTATTTATTAGGTCCTGCTGTAAGAAAAAAATTCCCGATTAGTATAGAAGTTTTATTACAGACATTTCTTGAACCTGCATTTGTATTCTCTAGTTTGGGATTCTTTCAATTTACAAGACGATTTTATTTGACTGCTGTCGGAAGCCTGCCTACCAATTCTTTGCTGATATACAACACGTGATATTAATACATATTTTAATGTAATTTTCAATGCTACTAGATACTGCATTAACGATTTTATTTGACTGCTTTCTGATGTATAATGACTTATTCTTTGCTGGTTATAAACGCATGATATTTATACATATTTTATTTATTTTTTAATGCTACTAGATATATCATTTGCGTTTTGTTAATTGAATCACATGAAAACTTCTTTTTCATTTATTCACATAAAATATATTTGCTTCGTTATTCTAATATTACTGACAACGTATTTCATATTATAATAAACCGTTAAGTATTCTTAGAGCGATCTAGTATTTATTTTTGCTCTATGTTTTAAATTTCAGTTTACCTAATATGTTTGTTTCTTTATTTTACTTTAGATAAAGTTACTACTCACGTTAAATTACTGAGGAAAAAAATTATCATAAATCTTTACATTTCTGCTCAAATGTTTAGCAAGATTTACAAACGAACAGTTTTTTCAATTTTAAAACTTATCTCTCGATGCGTTTTTTCAACAATGGGTATTTAAAGAACTAAGTCTTTCTTATGTTTTTCGGTGAAAATTGGTTTAAGAAAACTTTTAGGGGGGGCAATTAATATGAACCATGTACAAATTGTTTATGAATGTGTAAGACGTTAGCATGTTAAGTAACGGAGATATCATTTATTTGAAAACTCCAAAAAAATCAGCATATTTTTTTTTTATTTATAATACACACAGTTTTAAACGAAAATTATTCCGACTTTCAGATAAGTTAAAAAAATTCTTTTGAAACCATATGCTGCAATCGGAATACTAATATCTTAAATATCTCATGAAATATGAGGCTTTTTATGAAAAATATTTTCATTGCCCAAACGCGATAGATAAAAAAAAAAATATATTACATAGGTAAAAGCAAGGTATATTAAAAAACCTTTTTTTATTTTTTTTTATTTTGCTTCTTCGCCTCCTCCCTTCCCTCCCCTCCGAATAATTTTACACTTTAGAAAGTATTCTCATTCAATTTGTAGACACCAAAAACATTTTTGGTCTCCGTTCCTCTTAATAATTTTATACTTTTGAAAAGTTCCTCATTCGATTTGTAGGCCCCAAGAGACACATATATATATTGGATGGACTAAATCTATTTCTAATTTTTTGCCTCTTCGCCGCCCCTTTCGCTTATCCTAATCATCATTATTGTCATCACGGGGCCTACAGGAGTGCCTACGGTGATCAAAATCCCCACTTACCTCCACCAACAATTTCATACTTTTAAAAATATCCTTATTTAATTTTGTAGGCCTAAAAAATCTTTATGTACCGATTTTTAATCGCCGAACTCTATTTCTGTATTTTGCTCTTTCCCCACCCCTATCTGCCCCTCCTAAAAAATTATACTTTTAAAATTAAGAGCTTATTTCCAAATGGCATTAAGTCAATTTTTTTTATTCTTCAAAAAACGCGATTTTGTCATGAAAGATTAATTATTGAATTTAAGGAAAAGATAATTTTTTCCAGTAATCTATGGATGACAATAACACTAAATTATATGGTTTAAAAAATCCTGACAAGATAGTTTTTTAGAAATAAAAAATGAAAAAAAAATGACTTAACTCCTTTTGGAACAAAACTATGACTTACGCCCTTTTAGCACAAACAAATAACGACATGAAATGACTTACTTCCGATTGAAAGTAATCCAAGTATTTTTTTTTTTTCAGATAAATGCAGCATAAATTTTAGATACATAATTTTGGAAGTTTGTTAGTTATCACAAACCTTCATTTACAAATTCTATTTCTTCATCGCTATCATTATTTTCCCTTATGTTAGCGTTACAGTCGGCAGCAAAAGTATCCGAGCATTCGTAAAAATTCCTATATAAAAAAAGTACACTTAATACAGTTTTTTTAAATAAATCCTTGTCGAATCCTGTACTTGTCAGTCTAAGAACATGATTCTACAAGGATTTAACAAAACAATATGAAATGTGCTTTTATTTATATAGGAATTTTTGCTAGTGTTCCGATACTTTTGACTGTAGATGTATCCTTGTAAGATTGTTCATAAAAATAAAAACGTTCGTGCAATTTGTTAATTCCCAAAACTTCAAGTAATTTCAAACCTTTTTTTTTTTTTTTTTTTTTTCCATAATGTTTTTTGGTTTTATTTCAGAAGGGGCGCACGGGAGAATTTTTTTTCGTACGTTTCAGAATCTTGCAACGGCAAAACGGAACACAGTAAGTTGTCTTGATTTTCACATGTCGCTTTGTAATTTATAGTGCTTTTGCGTTTGAAATCATGAAATCTTGTTCGTGTTTTAGACGACTATGCGCAAACATTTTTCAATCTATAATTTTCCTCTACTTCTTATACTCCAAAAGATTACCAATCCTAGAGAAATGTTCAAAATATTTATTAGGGAGTAAAATTCTATCCACTTTCTTTGAGCTAGTCTCCACTCGGCCGAATGCTCTATCTTCTGGTTAGTATAAGTCACAGATTATCATACAGGTAGGACAGTGAAGCTAAAATGCGAACCGGAAATATAGTAGCACCACCAGCGTCAACAGAGGGGAACTTCATGTGTTAAGACTAAATGAACAGCATCTTTGATCGAAAATTGTTTTTCTATTTCGCGAGTAGTTAGTAGCAGGTTAGTATGGGAAGTTTTCATTTTCTTCGCTTTCTATTGCTTTTGAATTCGCAAAATTATCCTCAAAACATTCACAGCTATTCTTGTAAGAAATAAAAATTAATTTTTATAATGTTTAAAAAAATGCTTTGTCAAAGATATTCATATTCAAGTACAAATTAAAATTACAAACTGTAATTCTGAAATAACAGTATGAAGTCATTAAATATTTAATATTGCTTGGTTTAAATAATATAAAATGCTTTAAAATGAAAAAAATGTTTTTATTTTATGTATATTTTCAAAGTTTATTTTCTTAATATTTAGCAGTTGCTTATTAAAATAAATTGCTTGTGACAATCAAGTTTGTAAACAATAATGAAGTTGCCAAGCCAAAACGTATGTGCAGGTTTCTTTCCTTCACTTTTTCTACTACTTTTAAATTCACAAAATCATAACATTAATAGCTGTTTTCTAAAAAATAAAACTAATTTTTATTATGTTTGAAAATAAATTTTGCCAAACACATTCGTGTTCAA
Source organism: Salticus scenicus (assembly GCA_963930645.1). NCBI lineage: Eukaryota > Metazoa > Arthropoda > Arachnida > Araneae > Salticidae > Salticus > Salticus scenicus. The sequence continues at coordinate 149,045,524 of OZ005662.1, forward strand.
GTGTACAATTTAATATAACAAATAGTAATGCTGAAATAACAATATGGTATGAAATCGTAAATATTTAACATTGCTTGGTTTAAATAATACAAAATGCTTTAAAATGAAAAAAATATTTCTAGTTTATGTATATTTTCGAAATTTATTTGCGTAATATTTAGTACTTGCTTCTTAAAATAAATTGGTTTCACCGATCAAGTTCATAAACAATAACAAAGTTGCCAATGCCAAACGTAAACATCAGTACAACGGTTAGTTGGTTGGATGTTGGGTTTAACGTTGCACTAATATTACGATATGAACATAGATACAATAGAAATAAGTCAAGCGATTGCGTAAGCTGGAGAGCTCGAGAAACTTACAGCCGTTGACAATAGGGACTTTGCAGTCAAATTTTAGTTACCGAAGAATATACGAGAGTATCCTATCTGTATAATAATCTGTGGTATGAGTGACCACGCACTGGGAAGCAGTATATGGAGGTAGGTAATGCCTTTTTGACCAAACACTGCTGAAAGCATTCCTAACGTGGTATAATTTTTATTTTTCTTCCGCACGAGTCACTGAACAATCGAACGCTATTTCTAACAAAATTTGAACAATATTTCCAACTCTTTTTGCTACCACACAAAAAATGGATCTAAATGTGATAGCCCATACGGGAAGATCTGTATCATCATTACGAATAAGGTACTTTATACTTATCTGTCTTAGTTTTGGTTCATTTTTCCGTGGATGATATGCTGTCTTAGGTATAATTTTCATATGAGAACACAAAAAATTACCTTATGAGTATCGCTGTAGATGGCTTTAAATGCTACTTTGATAACATCGTTTGTGAGGATGTTTGCTTTACTAAACACACTGTCAGTATGACTGCAGGTGACTATTCCATGCTTACCGGACGAAGTTTATTTTTTTATTTTTTATATTTTTTTCCGTAGATTTGGATCACGCTTACAGTTTCTCGGGAGTGGAGATAATACCACATCTTCTTGATTCAAATCACACAATAAATTCTTTCCAACTTAACCTTATTAGGCAAAAAAAAAAAAAAAATATATATCTATGTGGCAACCGGCAACATTCTTTTCTGTGCTGTTCACTTTTCACCCAAGACCAGACAAACCACGAGGCGCGCTACAATTGGTTGAACTTGACTTAATCCTTTTTGCACAAAACTTACTTGTGACTTACTTCCTTTCGGAAAAAACACGAATTTCATCCTCAGTTTTCAATACGACAATATTCTGTTAGGAAGTTCTACTTATTGAAAATACATTGTTAGACATGTGCTGAAAACTTTGGCATCGAAAAGTCAATTTTTGAAAATTTTGACTTAAGCCTGTTGGAAACAAGCTCTTCAAATATCATCATTCGATTTGTAGGCCTAAAAAACCTATCTGTACCAATTTTAAACAGTCTAACTCTATTTCTATTTTATTGCCCCTTCGCACCCACCCCCCTCATTCCTGGCCCTTTTAAGCATTTCACACTTTCGAAAATATGCGCATTCGATTTGTAGCCCCCCCCCCCAAAAAAAAAACTATTTATCTATTTTGACTGGTTTAACTCTATTTTTATTTCTTTTGCCCCTTCGCCTCTTTCCTTCCCGCCCGTCCTAATAATTTTACTTTTTAGAAAGTATTCTTATTAGACTTGTAGACTCCACAAACCTTTTTACAAGAATATTTAACAGCCTAACTCTATTTAAAATTTTTTGCCCCATCCCGCTCCTTCTAAGAATTTTACACGTTCGAAAAAATCTCCATTCAACTTGTAAGCTCCAAAAACATTTATGTAACAATTTTGAACGGTCTAACTGTATTTCTATTTTTTCCCCTTAATCACCCCTCTTTCCGGCTTTCCTGGGACGAATGTCTAAAATTCCAGAGATTTCTTTGCCGTATTTGTATTAGCTATATTTTAGAGCAAAAACCTCACACACATATATATATATATATATATATATATATTTTGAGATATAAAAGATTATTTGAAATCGCGTTTTGCCCCTTCCCCCCCCCTTGTCCTTTTGGGGACAAATTTCTAAAATTTCAGAACTTTGTATTTAGATATTTTTCTTAGCTATATTTCAGAGCAAAAACTTGACGTATATCTTTTTTGTTTGAGATATATAGAATACTACGTGAAAATAGGTTTTCTCCCTTCCCCTATGACAGTCATATAGTTTTTTTAAAGAAATTTTGTTTGAAATACAAAGAATACTATATATCTCAAACAAAAAATGTTAAATAACGTTTTGAGCATGTGGAATATCGTTTTCTCCCTCTCCTCTTTGGTGCCGAATTTCTAAAATTTCAGAAAATGATTTTTAGGTATTTGTGTTAGCTATATTTTAAGGGAACTGGGACGTTTTAACCTTCAAAAAATCGATTTTTCAATTTTAGCCTCAAAAAATAGGAAAAATAAACGAAAATATATAACGATTCCTAAAATATATAACATGTATAGGTTTGAACTGCCGAAAGCTTAACTATTAACGTTTAAAAACGTAAACAAAGTTTTTTGCATTTTTCTCAAAACATGTTTTTTCCATATTTAGGTACGCTCGTATAAAATTCTATGCATCACACAAATCTGCAATTTTGTGATATATTATTTTTAAGCATTTTTCATCTATTAAACATATTTTTATTTATTTGTGGGCACCAGTTTTTTTAGGGGGGTGCTGTTTATGTTAAAAGAAATCATAATTTATAGAATTTCAAGTTATATAGCATTTAATTTTTTTTTATTATTTCTATTTTGTGTATATTAAAATAAAATTATGTTCACTATAATTATTGAACCTTTACTCATGTATTTTGATAATTTTTATGTGATTTTATGCAAAACTTTTTTTTCTGAGCGTACCGATTTGTGGTTATGTATTTACAGGCAATTGCATCACAGCTCATATTCGATTTGCTATTAAAAAATAAATACTTGAAATTAAAAGGATTTCTTTAGTGTTTTATAATGAAAATATTATGTTCTGTTTATATGTATAATATTTTAATTCAAATATAACTTTTACTTGGGGAAAACCCTTTATTTGAAACTGCAATTTTAACTACTTTTTCGTTGTCGAGAACGTCCCAGTTCCCTTAAAGCAAAAATTTTACGGACACCTCTTTTTATTTTCTCTTACCATATATACGGTAGGGAAAGTATTGTTTTTAGGTCAAATTGTCGAAATCGAGTTTTTATTATATATTTACACGCTTTGAAGGGCGCTGAATCCAATAATTATGTTTTTAGCGGTTCGTCTGTGTGTCCGTCTGTTTTCAGCATACCTCAAAAACATATAACACTAAACATTTTTTTTTTTTTTTTTTTTTTTTTTTTTTTTTTTGCGTTGAAGCAAATAATTTGAGTACAGGAACACCTAACAGAATTCAAATGAATCAAGTCTATAAAGAATGTTCGTATACAGGGCTACACAAAAGAATTTGATTATAGAGCGACAATGATCAAAAATTTATGAAAATGTATTTCAGGTGCACCGTGTGTTATTAATATAGACTTATATTTATGTGCACCATGTGATGTGTACATAATCTTCAGAAGATTTACAGAGCGGCCAATATTTAAGACCAAACATTCTATTTTAATGTTAGCGAAAGTGCTTTAATATAATATTTTACCATGTCCAGGAAAAGTTCTCAGAAATTGAAATAAATTCCTAATAGCCATACGGTAAATAATATATTTTTTTTAACCTAAATATTCATCGCTTTTTTTCTGTATATTTATACGTTTTGAGGCTTCCTGATTACCGAAGTCAAATTAACGCTTGATCTCTGAATGTGTCACTTAGAGTAAATTAAAAACAAATAATTTCAGGCGATCCAAATGTTGTATTTTGAAGTTAATACATTTGTTACTAGGAAAGTTTGATCAAGATTTTTAAGTTTCAAAGAATGTTTTAAATGAGCTTTTGAATGTCGTAACAGATTTGAATTCTATATAAATGTAGGTACAATAATGATACGGGGATTCTGTGTGAAGGGGGCGGTAGCCCCTTCAAAAAGAATTATTTGTCAATAAAACTTGATTCGAAGCCTAATTTGAATTGTTTTAACACAAGTTTACTTAACAGTATTCGTTATCTTACCTCTTATTCTCCAATATATATTGATAGTATTAAATTTCAGGGTAAGAGAAAGTCGTGTGAGTGATACACCAGATTATTTTACATGATTTTCTCCCTTTCGAAACAACAAATACAATACATTGAATTTATAAATATTATTTTCTTTTTATACACGACACTGTTTGTAGTATTTTTGCATTTGTAAGGTAAACAATACTTTAGAAATGCTAATTTAAAAATATACACATTCACTTTTAACATCACGACAATAATTTTATAAATTTTGCGTGGACAACCTTATGTGATCAAATATACGTAGAAAAATATTTAAAGTTGATATCATTGAGGTAATTTTTAATTTTTATTAGTACATCCGTACTATTATTTTCAATCAGCGATATTGGAGTTTTAGAAATTTACAGTAGCCTACCTTAAATCAAGCATATAGATTTACTCATAGACGTAATGTATTTGAATACACTTGAGTGTACCTGCACACGAACCATATGCTCGATCTCAACGAAAAGTTTAGTTTAACATTTCTATATAATACACATTTAGAATATCAAATTTGGACTTTCAACTATTATTTGTTCTCTAGATATGCTGATAACAAAAATACACGCACACACAGACAAACGGCTAAAACATGATTTTAGGATACAAGAGAACTCAAAATGTGTAAATATACAAGAAATACAATTTCGAGAATTTGACCCAAAAACAATACTTTCTCTACCATATACATGCATGAAAAAAAGGAAAAATTGATTGAAATGAAAATATGTTTTCAAAATGATTATCTGTTTAAAAGGAAATTTTGTTGATTGAAATAAAAATTGACAATGCCTTTTAACTTGCAAAAATAACAATTTAATAAATGATTCTATACAAAATACTTTTATATCAATAAACAACACAAAGAAACGCTTTGTTTGAAAAATAATTTTTGTTACTATGTCGACCCACACTTCTAAAAGACTCTTTGAAAGACGAATGTTTATTATGTACGGCAGACGATTTCTAAAGATTTTATTTTAAAAAGTATATCCAGAGTAAATTCGTAGGTTTTTAAATTTGGAGAAAATCAGTATGAAATGGTGTATGAAAAATTGTTGTAAACGACGGTTTAACCAGAGGATTAAACAATTAAACAAACCCAATAACGATTTATGGCTTGAAAGATGCAACTGGTTACTTTATATATTTGGTATCGATATTTGCAAATCAAATATTACTTCACGTTCTGAAACTATTAAATTTATTTTACGCATTTCAAATGCGTTCATTTGGGCAGTTGCATTGTACAATCAAATATCAAGAACGTACATTGAAATTTACGACGCATCAAACAGCAAGATAATTTTAACATCATTTGTCACATATTTTAGTGTGTTTTTAACATGGTACGTCAGTTTTCACTTTCAGATAAAAATTCGCAAAGCAATATCCAGATTAATATACGTTGGAAATACAATTAAAGTTACATCCCCTGGAAAGGATGTATGTATTTGCTTGTTCGTTTTGGGATCTCTCTGTCTTCTTCGAACTTTTGTAATGTTTCATGACACAGCAGACATAAGGACAAAATACTCATATTTATTTTTAAGGAAATTGGATTCTTATAATATTGATTGGCGTTTGACAACAATAATAATTTATTCTGTTAGATTTATTATAATATATGCCACTTTTCTTTTTCCGTTGTGTTTTACTGTTATTTTAATAGTTATCTTCCGCTATATGAAATTGCTTTTGGACAAATACATTTCTATTAAAAAGAATGCTATAAGGAGAGGTGATATAAATTCAAAAATCTGTAATAGTACCTTTCAACATTATAATGTCATCTTATCATTATATAACAACATAAATGAAATTTTAACTATTCCACTATTTTTCATGTGTACTTTATGTGCAACCGCTGTATTCTTTGGAACAACGAAATTTTTTGAATCAGAATTTCGTCCAGTGGTCTTTTTTTTCACAGTACTTAATTTTTCTCAATTTACAATGATAACTTTCTTCGCTTCTGCTGTTAATGAAGCTGATAAAATAGCTAAACAAACGAATATTGAAATGCTATATTTATTAGGTCCTGGAGAAAGAAAAAAATTCCCGATTAGCATAGAAGTTTTATCACAGAAATTTCATGAACATGCTTTCGTATTCTCTGGTTGGGGTTTCTTTCACTTTACAAGAGGATTTTATTTGAGTGCTGTCGGATGCTTGATGTCTTATACTTTACTGATAGTAAAACTATAAAATTGATACACATTTTAATATATATTTCAAAGCTACTAGATACAGCATTGACTATTTATTTGACAGCTTTCTGATGCTTAATGTCTTATTCGTTACTGATAATAAATGCATGATATTAATACATATTTTAAAATATTTTTCAGTGCTACTAGATGTAGCATTGAGGATTTAAATGACAGCTGTCTGATGCTTTATGAGTTATTCGTTACTGGTAATAAATACATGATAGACATATTTTAAAATATTTTTTAATGCTACTAGATGCAGCATTGACGATTTAATTGACAGCTGTCTGATACTTAATGACTTATTCGTTACTGATAATAAATACATGATATTAATACATATTTTAAAATATTTTTAATGCTACTAGATGCAGCATTGAGGATTTAATTGACAGCTGTCTGATGCTTAATGACTTATTCGTTACTGGTAATAAATACATGATATTGATACATATTTTAAAATATTTTTTAATGCTACTAGATGCAGCATTGACGATTTAATTGACAGCTGTCTGATGCTTAAAGACTTATTCGTTAGTGATAATAAATACAAGATATTAATGTTACTTGATGCAGCATTGACGATTTAATTGACAGCTGTCTGATGCTTAATGATTTATTCGTTACTGATAGTAAATACATGATATTAATACATATTTTAAATATTTTTTAATGCTACTGGATGCAGCATTGACGATTTTTTTAGACTACCGTCCGATACTTAATGACTTATTCGTTACTGATTGTAAATGCATGATATTAATACATATTTTAAAATACTTTTTAATGCTACTAGATGCAGCATTGACGATTTAATTGACAGCTGTCTGATGCTTAATGACTTATTCGTTAGTGATAATAAATACAAGATATTAATGTTACTAGATGCAGCATTGACGATTTAATTGACAGCTGTCTGATGCTTAATGATTTATTCGTTACTGATAGTAAATACATGATATTAATACATATTTTAAAATATTTTTTAATGCTATTGGATGCAGCATTGACGATTTTATTAGACTACTGTCCGATACTTAATGACTTATTCGTTACTGCTAGTAAATGCATGATATTAATACATATTTTAAAATACTTTTTAATGCTACTAGATGCATCATCGACGATTTTGTTAGAGTACTGTTTTTGCTGATTATATACACATGATGTTTATCAGCATGTCCCACTGTGGGCCTTTCGCCATTAAAAGCAACCAACCAACAATGATATGTATATATATTTCAATGTATTTTTCCAATGCTACTAAACACAGCATTCTTTTTTTTTTTTAATGCTGTTAGACACTGATTTTGCGTTTATGTTGAGGAAAGAAAATTTAATTTTTTTTTTTTTTTTTTTTTTTTTTTTTTTTTTTTTTTAGCTTACATTCTCTGTCATAAACCTTTTACCGAATCCAATCTAAAAACGGTAAAAAGGGAAAATAAATTTAAAACGTCAGTCTTATCGTTACAAATTTGGTACCAAATGAACGGAGTATTTTTTCTGAATCCAGGGGCGCAAGCAGATTTTACACGCGACAATTAGAGTTTTTTTTTTTTTTTTTGTTAATTAACTAAAGTATGAAATTTAGGTGGGAATACTTCATTTTAAACTTTTCATATTTTTTAGTGCGAATCAAGCTGAGGGAAAAAGTCTTTAATTTAAAAAAAAATAATATTTTATTTGTTTATTCATTTAAAATATATCTGTTTCGCTATTGTAATATTACTGACAATGTATTTCATATTGTAATAAATTATTAAATATTCTAGAGAGATCTAGTATTTATTTTTTTCCACGTTTTAAATTTCTGTTTACCTAATATGTCTTTTAATGTGTTAAACAATTCATATTAGGCTTCTGAAGAGTTTTATATGATAATTAGTTCTGTGTGAGGGGGGCTACCGCCCCCCGCAGACCCCCGTTTCATTAATGCACCTACATTTACATAGAATTTAATTCGGTTATTAAAAAATAATTCTGTTTTTAAAAAATAATTTATTAAATTTATTATATAAAAAAATTATCTCTTATGATAATGCAGACGATTTCCATATTAGAGAAGTAGTATAACACCAAATATCCAAAAAAGTCCATTTTATTCTCATCATTAAAAAGAAAGGAAAAAAAAAAAAGATTTTTTTTTCTAAGTTTTTTTTTCCTTAAAAGTAAAAAAAAATCGATAACTTTGTTTTAAATTATCGCAGATCGATGGTTCAACCATTCGTTTTAAAGGTATTGGCGAGCTCTTTTGAAAGATACCCATCATGAAAATTTACTCCACTCGAGGGGGGACTTCCCCCCCAAAGGGGAGGAGGCGAGGCTCCTACATACACAAAATTTTTTTCCCAGTTAATTATCTCTATTACAAAAAATATATATTCGTTTCATTTGGTTTAGTGAGTCTATAGACGTTAAACTCTACTTTCCTGCAATTACCCCCTTAGACGTAATGTATTAGAATTCTGTTGATTGTCCCTGTACACGAACCATTTGCTTGATCTTAACGAAAGGCTTACTGTAGCATCTCTATAGGATACACATTTAGAATACCAAGTTTGAACTTTCTGCCATAATTTGTTTTTGAGATATGCTGATAACAGACAGACACACATACCATTTGCTAAAAACATGATTTTCGTACTCAGGGGACCTCAAAACATGTAAATATAACAAAATCACGCGTTCGAAAATTTAACCCCAAAACAATACTTTCTCTACCTTATGGGTAAGAGAAAGTAAAGAGGCATGTGGTGGCCACATCCTACTAGTTTATTATTTATTTATTTATTTGAAAATAAATTTTGAATATGAAACAAATCTACGTTGAGCTCCAGAATTTTTAATTAAAATAATCATATAGTTTCGAACTTCCGTTTTGAAATTATGTATACATACAAAAGAAATTGATTTCAATTTGTAATTTGTAATTAAAAAATTCGTTGATAATAAAATAATAATAATAATTATTATTAGTTGTAGTAGTAGCAGTAAGAAAAAATAAGAATATGAATTTTCTTTTAAAACTTTTCTCTTTCTTGCAGTTGATTTTCTTAACAAGTTTTTTAGATTTCTCATCTTATTTTGTAAATCATTATAATATAAATGCGTCAATGATCACTTTCGTTCGGCTGAGTAAACGCATCTAGCAATTTTTCGTCAATGAACTTTATTTTTTTCTTAATTCATAACACAAAATAATACCTTAACTTAAAATAATACCTTTTTTGTTTCGTCATTAGTGGTTATCACAAAGAAAAAATTCCATGTACACAAATGACTCTAAAATCTTTAGTAGAACTTCCGAAGAAACGTTATTATGTAAATATTTCAAACGTTAAATCAATTATTCCATTCAAATTATTTTCTTAAGCATGTCGAATATCCAACTTTAAAAACATATCATTTAACCACTTCACTGGCCACTGTTGTGCGTGGAAGGCTAAATTTCCCCCGAGTTATCTCGGGATAGCTGGTGAAATGGTTAAAGTATATAACATCATAAGCACGTCGGAATGATTTTATGCATTAAACTAAATAAGATATTATTTCACGAAGAAACTTAATTTGAAATATATTTCTCAAGAAATTGATTTACTAAAATAGAATATGCTGAGATAAAAAAAAAATAATAATAACTCCATCTAGAAGGAATAAGTAGTCATTTTCTACATCCCTAAACTAGAAATATAGATTTTGAAGATATGCGCATAAGGAATACATATAACATGGAAAGATGAAATGATTGAGAGTTTCTAGTTTATACTTTTTTAAATGGTGAAACAATATTATGATTAATATAGTAAACATTAGAAATCCATCGTATCGCGAAAAACGCCAATTATATTAAATTTTATTTCTTTGAATTTTTCTACCATGGTAGAGAAAGTATTTTTTTCGGGGCCGAATTTCGTAACTGCGTTTTTAATATGATTTGGAGTTTGAGGTCCGCTGAATCCGGAAATCAAGCTTTTCCTGTTAGTTGGTGTTTCTGTGTGCCTGGGTTTCTGTGACTCAGTTAGCAGTATAAAATTAAAACAAATGTTAGGAGATAGTTGAGTATTCTAAATTTTTATCATTAAGGGATGTTACAGAGTTGTTTATTGAAATCAGAAAAAAGTTCGTGGACTTTTAATATAAGTATTTACTTGGATTTTTACAATAAGTATTCAAATACATTAGGGAAATGTTCCTTGTCAAATATTCACATATTTGTATTGCATTAAATATTATAACTTTCTTGCAGATGCCGTTGCTGTTCAATGTCCTACAAATAACGTCGATATCATGTGCTTTAGCAGAATATATATTCAGATTTACACGAAACATAGTACTTTATTTGTACTTTATTAATATGTATAAAAACTTTAAAACTTAAATGACGTTAATTTTATCAGATACACAAGCAAATTCAATTTTTGATATTTTTTTTTAATTATTCCCGTGGAAATAATTATATTTTATGTCAAAAAAAAAAAAAAAAAAAAAAATCAACGCGTATATCTTTTTGGCTTTAGCTGAATATGCTTTAAAGCTCATTTTAAAGCTAATATAAGTTTTTTTATATTTTAATTAATAAAAAAATCTGTCAAAAATTCAAAAATCAGGCTTTGAGATGCATCATAAAAGGTAAAATTGGACCTTAATGCAGATTTCCGTAGCCTTTTGACTATAAAATATGCTTACACACAAACACAAACATATCTCCTTTTCTTAACACTAGAAACAAAACATAGCCTAATGTGCACGCTATGTGTGTAAATTGAAAAAAAAAAGCCAATGAAAAGTAGTGGCGAGAAAAATAGAACATGCATTTTAGGTGTTAGTCTCTTTAAAATAGAAATATATTACCAATAACATAAAAGAAATTAGATTAAAAACAATTACTCACCTGGAATATTATCATTATTTTGATATGAAATATAAACTAAAAAATATAATTTCTAATAATATTTAAACATTAATATTTAGAATATCAAGAAGTATTTGTTTACAACACTAGGGAGCTCTATCCACTGCTCGCTCCACTCACCAACCCCGTGGGAGGTACACCCCCCCCCTACCGATTTGCTTCGCTTATTACCTCCTGCGGGGCTCTACCCGCCTATTCGCATCCTCGCCTTTCATTCAATAGGAAATTTAATAATACATAACGAAAGACAAAAACAGAACAATATTATAGAAATCCACCATATGTAATATCACACTGAAATATACAGTATTTAATAATATATCGCTTATAATATACCAACAATCTGCTTTCACCATCGTCCTAAAAATAGGACACCATGCATAAGTGTGCATGGTGTGCTTATAATATACCAACAATCTGCTTTCACCATCGTCCTAAAAATAGGACACCATGCATAAGTGGTATTTATATAAATTCTTTGGAATATTTTAATTCAAATCAAAGGCAATATATTATTTAAAAATCCAATAAATACATATGTGTCTTTATCATTAGTTTAAATTAACGTTTAATATATATTTTTTAATTTTTAAAATGACGATTTTTGAAGATTTATTCATTACATTTTCAACCCATAATTACTTGAAAAGGTTTTACGTTCAAGAATAACGGATATATAAATTTATTGAGGTAATATTCTACACTTTTGTACTGTAAAACAATTATAAAATAATATATATATATATATATATATATATATATATATATAGCTAGATGGTCTGTTTTCCTTATACTTCCAACTCTCATAGACGATTGTTCTGTGTTTAGGATAGCTTGTACGGATTAAGCTAATGAAAGGTTGATAGTTTTTCTGATTTTGTGTGTATACATAGGCTTAAAGAAACATATATTTAAGATTTTATAAAGAAAAAAAAATTTCAATGCTTGTCTACGATATTTGTTAACGTACGAAAATTAATAACAATTTGCAATTATTTTGAACGGAAATATATGCTAGACACCTACACCGCAAAATAAACAACGACGGCATAAACTTTTTAATTTTTTTTTATTTTAAGGACTAGGACGACTATTACCTTCCATCTGCGTAAAAACGTCGTCGCCAGTTTTTGTAGACCAGTTTTGTGTAACACCGAAAAAGGGGAAAATAAATTAGAAATATCAGTCCTATAATTACAAATTCTGTACCAAACGAAAGTGCCTATTTTTCTGAAACCGGTTTATTGACACGACAATTAGATTTTTAAAATTAACTAAAGTGTGAAATTTAGGTGGAAACACTTCATTTTATTCATTTCAGTCATTTTAGAAAGTACGTGGCCCAGTTTTACTGTCAAAAAATGAGACAAAAATAAATTAAAATAAAAAATAAAAATTTTGCAAGTTAATAGTCCCCCGTACTAAACTAAATTCTGTCTTTAACATTATTTTTCTTTTTTTAAGTACAGAGAGAAATTTATAATACCTAGCCATTTAGCATCACAGCTGCAGTATATGACCCCTTGGACAATTTTCATTTTTTGTCGCTATTGGGTGATGAATTTTTGGGTATAAAATTGCTTGTTTAAAGAAATTATGAACTTATATTTTTTAATGCCTATATTTTTTATTATTGCATTTTTTTAGTTAATGTAGGATACTATGTAATAATCTATATTTATTTACAATATTCAGCTAGGTTTAAAATGGTGTTTGTCGCAATAAGGATGCAACTTTTTAAAGTGCAGTTTTTAGTGTACGATTTAGTCAGACCCATTTAAAGTAAATAACTTACGTGGTTATTATAAATATTTAAAATTTTTCATTGTCATTAGTAATAGTAGCACGACAGGACTATTTCTTTCAGAAAGCGAATTTACGAATTTACGTTGACACCATTTATTATATAGCATCTTGATTATTATTATTATTATTATTATTACTAGCAAACCGGTGAGAGATTTTCGCAATTTATTTCTTTGTAAAATTTGAAATTTGTAAGTATTATACCAATTTTCTACCCAATTTAAGTTTTAATTCATCTGAAATCAAATTATTATTTGTTTGTTTGGGAAGTTAAACCAAAATCATTCAAGAAGTGGTTTTGAAATAAAATTCATGTTTGACGCCCCAGTTTTCATAATTTTCCAGGCAGGGCAACTTTAATGTAAGACCCTCATGGCGACTTTTAAATTTTTGCTGCCATGTGGGTGACGCCTTTTAATTATTCATATATATATTACCATGTTTTTATTAACTTCTATTCTTGTATGTTTGTTTGTCTGGTATAAATGTTTCAATCGAATTTTAACTAACTTCCCTACTAGCTAGACATTTGAAACTTTCACAGTAGCTTAGAACCCGGTGACAACACAATACTTCTAAGCCCGATTTTCGAATTTTTGATTAGTTTTCTTATAATTAATTAAAATATGAAAATAATAAATATTAACTATAATTTAATTGTTGCGAAAAAAAAAAAAAAAATACGAGTTCATTTTCTTTCGACATAAAAGTAAATGCATTTAATTAAACGTGAACGTTAAAAAAATATAAAAAGTTAAAATATGCATTCACAAAAATTGACGTCATTATCACTTTAAAAATTTTATGCCCATTGATAAGAGCTCTATGATTCATCAGAAAGTTTAAAACATGGTATATAAAAAGCTTTTTTTTTTTCTTATAATTATCTTTTTTTATTTTTATTTTATTTTTTACTTATTTATTTTGGCATAAATTTTGTTTGAGAAAACCTAATACCTATTCTTATTATATTTTTTACTATTGCGTTTTTTAGTTAGTTTATGACAAAAAGTTCATATTTTATTTATATTTTTAACTCGCTTTTATTAGCTTCACCCGTATGTATGTTTGTATGTATAATGTATGTTTGTAACCGCTCTGGGAGCAAACAAAAAATCTATATTATAAAAAAAGACATTCCCTACGTGATCGCTGTGGCTGTGAAGTAAAGCTCCGCGCTACAAACCTAAAGGTCTAGCGTTGAAGCCCAGTCAGGGAAGATTTTTTATAAAGGTTTTTTTGTTTAATTCTAAATTATTTTTAATAAAGATTTAAATGTAAGTAAATATTATGGTGTGTCACTCATACGATTTTCTCTTACCCTGCATTTTAATACTAAGATAGATATTTTGTGCTTTTTAGTTCACATATCTATAAAAGCGTGTTCTTTAATTTTTTAAAACTATAATATTATTAAACTATAGCTAGTTTAAATAATGCTTGCAAAAATTGTGAACATGCAGCTTTTAAAAAAAGATTTTTTCTATAAAATAATCTCATCAAAGAAATGTTTTTTTTTTTTTTTTTTTTTTTTAGTGCTAGAGGCCTATTTTAGTCGGTACAGTTGTCGAATTTTTATAATACACTCTTAATTAGTGCTAGAGGTCTATTTCAGTCGGTTTATTGAATGGGGATTTATTGAATGAAGTCCCCCCAAGGCCCAACTTTGACATGAGTCCCCCCCCAAGTTACCCCTATTTCAGTCGGTACAGCGTTGTCGAATTTTTATACGTCACTCTTAATAGTGCTAAGGGCCTATTTCAGTCGGTTTATTGAATGGGGATTTATTGAATGAAGTCCCCCCAAGGCCCAACTTTGACATGAGTTCCCCCCAAGGTACCCCTATTTCAGTCGGTACAGCGTTGTCGAATTTTTATAATACACTCTTAATAGTGCTAAGGGCCTATTTCAGTCGGTTTATTGAATGGGGATTTATTGAATGAGGTCCATCCAAGGCCCAACTTTGACATGAGTCCCCCCCAAGGTACTCCTATTTCAGTCGGTACAGCGTTGTCGAATTTTTATACGTCACTCTTAATAGTGCTAAGGGCCTATTTCAGTCGGTTTATTGAATGGGGATTTACTGAATGAAGTCCCCCCAAGGCCCAACTTTGACATGAGTCCCCCCAGGCCCAACTTTGACATGACCCCCCCAGGCCCAACTTTGACATGAGTCCCCCCAAGGCCCAACTTTGACATGAGTCGCCCCCCAGGCCCAACTTTGACATGAGTCCCCCCAAGGCCCAACTTTGACATGAGTCCCCCCCAAGACACAACTTTGACATGAGTCCCCCCAAGGCCCAACTTTGACATGAGTCCCCCAAGGCCCAACTTTGACATGAGTCCCCCCCAGGCCCAACTTTGAAATGAGTCCCCCCAAGGCCCAACTTTGACATGAGTCCCCCCCAAGGCCCAACTTTGACATGAGTCCCCCCAAGGCCCAACTTTGACATGAGTCCCCCCAAGGCACAACTTTGACATGAGTCCCCCCCAGGCCCAACTTTGACATGAGTCCCCCCAAGGCCCAACTTTGACATGAGTCCCCCCCAGGCCCAACTTTGACATGAGTCCCCCCAAGGCCCAACTTTGACATGAGTCCCCCCCAAGGTACAACTTTGACATGAGTCCCCCCCAAGGCACACCTTTGACATGAGTCCCCCCAAGGCACACCTCCCTCTCATTGGGGAAAAGAGAAAAAACGTTGTTTTGCGGCTATAAGACAGTTTGGACTTCCAACGTTATTTGTTACAATATCTGCAGCTGAAACACATTGGTTTGATTTAATGAAAACTTTATCATGGAAATTAGATCGTCACGAATTAACTAAAGAAGAATTTGTCGATATTAACAAGTTTAGCTGTAGGCCTCTGGCACTAAATTAAAATCTGTCAATGTCAGATTTTCATGTTTTAAATAATGAAATAATGTCGTGTCTGTATATGTATATATTTTTTTTTTTAATCAGATCACTAAATATTTTTTAATCAGATCACATAATCTCAAATATTGCTTATGTATTATTTTTCATCCTCGCGAATTTTACTAATTCACTTTCAAATCGTTTCTACAAAATTTAATTGTAATTGGTTCACGTTAGAGAAATATTCATCGAGATAAATAAAGGAAATATTACATAGATAACTATTATTATTTTAAGCTTTAGATAATATTTAATTTAGAAAATGAAAAGTGCGAATGATGAATAAAATTTAATAGTACTGCATTATTTAACTTAATTTATATACATGTCAGTAATATAGGAAAAAAAAAATTAGCTGTTTTTTTTTTTTTTTTTTTTTTTTTTTTTAATAATAAACAGAACGCAAAACGGATAGTATTTTACGTGGAGACATTTTGTATATATAAATAATAATTTAATAAATAAATAAAAATAAAAACTGTTTTTTTTTCTTCTCGCATTAAGTTAAAAAATATTTAAAATAAAAGTGAGAAAAATCATGCTAGAGCAATGAAAGAGCTTCTACCTCTTTTTGACTTGAATTTGAATTTTTGTACCGGAGAAGCTCGGACATTTCTCGCCGAAATACTAATTGAATTCATCGCCAAAATAAATTAAAAAATTAAAATCCGCCAGGGTGGTCCTATATAAGCTGTAACAAAAAGAAAAAAAAAAAAAATTGCAAATGAGTATAGAATCTGTTGCTAAGGAGCGCAATGCAGCTACTGTATGGATTTATATGGAAAAATAAGCCAAAAATAATGCAGAATTTTATATCAGTTAATTAGGAAACAGAAACTGGCTTCGGATCTTATTATTATTACCATTATCATTATTGTACCATTTTCTAATTAATCTATATATTTAAGGCATGATTCAAGTTAAAATGGTTATCGTAGTTGCGTAAATGAATTCCTCTGCGAAAAATGTCTGGGCTACGTCATTTCTAATGTTTAAAAATCGCTGAATTGGTCATAGTAAAGGTAGTCCTATATAACCAATCGTTTATTTATATTTTGAAAAACTAAATCTTTATATAAACTAATCTAAGTTGTTGTCTCTTGAATTTCACTTTAAAAATTTCTGGGCTTATAATTCATTAAGGATTTTTTTTTTTTTTTTTTTTTTTTAAGTATATTGAAATATATTATATCTTCTAAGTCAAAACACATTTTAATTGTATATCTATTGGAGATATGTAGAAAGGAAAAGAAAGAGGTTCAAAATAAGGAAAGAAAGAAGAATATTTTAAGAAAAGTACTCGCCCCTAATTTTCAAATAGTGATACTTTTTAAATTTTTGTACGATCAGTTTAGTTAAATTTAGTGAATTAGCAATTTTTTATTTTCAGCCTTACAAGATCTTTTGAAAAAAAAACGCTAAATTATATATTGAAAACTAACTGAATTATTATACCAAGAAAATGTCGACTCATGCCAAATTTAAGAATCTCTTAAAAAGCTATTTCTACGGTAAAGCAAGAACAGGAACCATACAGTAACTGATAATGTAAAGTTTTAGATTACTTGTTAATAAAAAAAATGCACTCAAATTAAATATTAAAACAAAACAGCAATCTGTCTAGAAGAAAAGTGGGACATACGCATCTCTCAATTATAGTTTATGCGGTTTAACAATTGGAACATATAATTAAATATCATGTAATCAAATAGATATTTTATAAAAGGAAATCTAAAGAGAAATCACTATAGCTTTGATAATCTGATAAAATAAAAGATTTAAACATGTACAACTTAAAGTGGAATTCTGGTGTACTATCGTTTGTATAAAAGGTTTTAAAATTTTTAAGTCAACGGTTTTATACCGTTTTTATCATTAGGTATTTTTTAAACCGTTAAATTTAAGTTAAATGAAGGAAAAAATATTTGTAAATTAATTTGTTTGAACATAGTTTTGTAAAAACAAATGATAAATTTGAATATAAAATACATATTTGTGTATAGTTACATTTTTCCATTTTTTCGCGTAAAAGAAAAAAAAAAAAAAAAACTATCTTAATAGAAAATACCATGTAGAATACGAGGCTGAATCGCAAATCTATCCCAAGCATGCAAAAATTGGTTTTATTGTAAATATTGTGATAAATCTAATTTTAACTTACATTCCAATTTGAGTATCGGGCCACTAACTGACCAAACACGTCTAAAAGAGACGTTTAAAATTTTAAAAAGTATGATTTTTTTTTTAAATATAATTTTAACAGACAGAAAATTTTATAAACGTAGTTTAATTTCCTATTTTATTTTGAACACTTTGCTATATACATTGCCCGTTTATCATTATAATAATGATTGATTTGTACTGCCTTTCAAATGTTATATATATGTATATATATATATATATATATATATATACTAGCAGGCTTTGCCCGCTTCGCTGGTCACTATATTTAAAGGAAACTCTTTTCTATATAGCTTTATGAAAAAAAAGAAGAAAAAAAATACTGAAATCGCTCAAAAGTTCGCTTTGAGTTCCCGCTGCCTTTGGCACGAATTGTTCATCTTCGCAGTCTCCTTTGCCTGTCCCTATTGCCTGCGACAATAGCTTACCCGTGGGCTTCCATTTGGGTGCTTATCATATATGACAGTTTCGATACAGAGAGTATCGAAAAATCTGAATTAGCTTTTTTATATTTGAATACCAATTACATAAGAACAACATTATGCGTGATGTACATAACATTTGATTTCAAGTTATTTCCTATATTTATTTGATTTAATCGATCAACCATAAAATGACAGCAATTTCAAGCCAAATTTAATATTACAATATGCTATGATCGACTACGTCTATCGCATGAGACAATTAATATTATTATTATTTTGTGGTTATATATACTTCATTCTTAGTTAATAGTAGTTGGTATATAAAAAAATAAATAAATTAATTAATATGTAAATTTCATCATGGTACAAACTTAAAATAGCTCCCCTTGACGACATTTGAATTTTTGTCGCCGTTTTAGACCAAAATATAATTTATGCGATTATTGTTCCTATTTCTATCTATCTCTTTCTCTTTTTCAATACTTTATAATTTAGTTATATTTTTGATGAGCTACTTGGCTTTAAGTGGCTGTCCTTGGCGAAATATGTCCGATTTACTTCAGCATCAAAATTTAAAAATTTGTCCAGTATTATCAATAAGTAAATTGCTTTAATATAATGCTGAATTATCTTTTATGTCTAGCGTGATTCATCCGCTATAACATATAAAGTTGATGTATATAAAAAAATGCTATGTGATAAAATTCAAATCATATTACTATTAATATTTTATTTTAGTTATAAAGACGTTATTTTCTCATTCGCCAATTTAACATTTAGTAATTTTTATTTTTTGCGTGAAAGTATATTTCATTTTATGTTGAAAAAAAAAAATACCTCGTAAACTTTTTTGGCAACAATTAAAAATTTAAATGGCTTAAGGCAATTACCAGTTTATTATTTTGATATTTTAATTAATTTTAAAAAATCTAATCAAATAGTAGCATATGTCTTATTATTATCTATCTCGGTACCAAATTTTATCCAGATCCTAAATAGTAGCATATGTCCTATTCCAGATTATTATCTATCTCGGTACCAAATTTTATCCAGATTCGTTTAACCATTGTGACGTGATTGAGTAACAAACATCCATACATCCAACGGACAACTCATGCCATCTAGTTAGAAAAGTTGTTGAAAGATTTGGTTAAAAATTAATTAAGAAAGAACTAATCAAGTTAAACTTTCATTAATAGATAAAAACCTATTCGCAGACCTACCGAATGTACATACAAAATTGCATTAAAATAGGTTAAGCCGTTTTGGAGGAGTATGGTAACAAACACTGTGACACGAGAATTTTATATATTAGATAGGGAGAGAGAGAGAGAGAGAGAGATGGCTAAATAGATAGATAAATATATGTATATTGTTTTGATCTTAACGTACTTTTTAAACAAATCTTCTAAAAACTTACAAACTACTCCGTATACTCCTTAATCTTATAAAAATTTTATGTATTTCTTTTATATTCTTTTCTCTATTCTTCTTCTATTTTATAACTTTCTTCTGCTTCAAAATCTTATTATACATATATATATATATATATATATATATATCAAATTTATTTGATATAAATTCATTTGAAGTATGCATGAATATATTTTTACGCATGCTGAATAAAAGATTCGATATATTTGAGGTCAGAGTACAGCTGTTTCATTCTTATTATTTAATCCATCGTTGAAAATAGAATATCAATGGAGATTTTTAAACGAATGCGGTTACCTTGGATATAGCCTTAGGTAAGCCTTTAAGCAGCTTAAATATTGGCGAGTAGAATGTATTTATGATATAAATTTTGTATTACATTCATGTAGCATATTACTTCCAAAAGTATATAAAAAAAATATATGAATGCTTTATACGTATCAGAAATCAATAAAAAAATGGTTTTTCTCAAAAAAAAAAAAAAAAAAAAAAAAAAAAAAAAAAAAAAGAAAGGAAAATAACACATAATATATACATATATATATATTAACTACTTTTTTTTTAACCTTCTGCTTTTAATCTTTTTTATTTTCGAACTGAGTGTGGCTGAAAAAGACAGTGTTTAAACGCTTTGTTTGAAAGAGCGTCTGATATAAATTACCGTCGCACAATGATTTTGGGGGAGCTAGCACTGATAGTTCTTTCAAAGTGACACAAAGAAAAATACATTATCATTGTGGCCTATTAACTTAAAATTTTTAAATTGCGATAATGTCAAAATGCCTCGCGCAATTGAGTTAAAATTTTTCATACATGTTTCATGTCACTATTCTGCGACATGTATTGAGTTTGCTGAATCTATCTATTATAGTTTTTTTTTTTTTTTTTTTTTTTTTACAGGGACACAAATAGTTCTTTATCATTATGGTATATGAAATCAAATTATTCAAAGTGCGATAACGTCTAAACGCCTTATTCAAATAAACTGAAAATTTATTCACATGTTATACGTCATCGTGACACGAAGTTTATAAATTTTTATGAATCTAGCACTCATAGTGATTTTACAGGGATACAACAAAAAATTCTTTATAATGGCTTATGGACTTAAATTATTTAATTATGTGATAGTGTCTAAGCATCTTATTCAAATAAACTGAAAATTTCTACACATGTTGCAAGTCATTGTCTCACACACTGTATAAATTCTGATGAATCTAGCTATTAAAGTTTTTTTTATAGGGACACAACAAAAAAAAATTATCATTATGTCCTATAGTCTCAACAATTTTTAAATGCGGCAGTGTTAATTTAAAAACGTAATATACAGATAAAAATATTCAAACACCCTATTATAAATTTCTCTTTTATTTCTTTAAGGACTTCTCGTACTTTATGTAACCGTTAATTATTTAAGGTACGGAAAGTCGAGTAGATTAACTCTGGAATTTATTATTTTATTATTATGTTTCTTCGTACTTTTTTCGTACAATGTTTCTTCATTTTTTGAATTATTTTCATAGTTTATTGTGTTTCATGAGTTTCATTAAATTATAATCTTTTTAAAATGTGCTGGAATATATATATATATATATATATATATATATATATATATATATATTATTTATTTATTTTCAAAATTTCTTTTTAAATAAGGCAAATTTATTAATCAAGTGAGTTTCATAAGATCATTTTTTGTTGCATGCGTAAATTTTTAAAAGCTGTAACAATAAGTGAACGCTCTTTGAAAAAAATCTCTCTTTCAAAGCCCTCTCATGCTCTTTCAATTCCTTCTAAACATTACTTTTTATACCGGATATTTACAAAAAATATATTAACTAAGTTCTACGTAAATTTTAATTTGTCAAATTCTATTTCGTTAATCTAAATATATACATATTTTTTTTTTTATACTTAAGCTAAATTTAAGTGAAATGGAAAGAGCTTTCTAAGTATTCAGCGTTAATCTACATTTTGCTTTAATTAATTTGTTTCGTTATACACACACACACACATACATATACATATATATATATCAGTTAATATGCAAGCCGAATGGCTTCCTTGTACACCCATTTAATTAAATATATACGAACACTTTGACGTTTTTTTGTGTGTACGCGTAGTAAATGAACGGTAAAAAATGTGCATGGTCTTGTCGACAAACGCACTTTTTAAACTAGTATGCTTGAAAAGTAAACATCATCAAATTTTACATTTCAACGACAAGTAATAATAATAATTACATAAACAAATATTTGACAACAAAACCTCGGTTTAATGGAAACAATAAAATGGAATCTATTTCAGAGACTGACATTTTTGTGAAAAAAAAAAAAAAAAAAAACTTATTATGTTAATTAAATACAAAATATACATTTTGACAAACATTTTTACATAAAATACAATTTTCCCCACATTAAAATAAAATAACAATAATAATAAAATACATGACATTACAAAACCAAAAACAAATTCTTTAGAAAATTAAACTCTTAAGATTCATAAATATTCACAGAAATAGATCATTCTGTGAGTTTTCTGAGCCGAAAATGTATTCATAAACAATACCCAATTCGCCAAAAAATAAGACTAGTGATTTAATCTAAAAACACGCAAATAAACGTGTAAGACTTTTGTTGACTTTTACAGAAAATTCATTAAATATACAATGTCAGTTGGCCGTAAATCAAACTAAATACAAAAGTAGATGATTTGCAACAACAGTTCCAAACACATTAATCATCTGAACTTCGCTTTAAAAGAAAAAAAAAATAGTACGACAGATCGGATTATTTCTTTTAGACAGCGATTTTGCTGTCGTTACTACTTTTTATCTATCACTTTGATAAACGTCCATCCATGTTTGTCTTTAACTATTAGGTGTAAGGAAAATTATGTCGTTGTTTGGCGCCCAAACAGAGAGTTTGGACACGAAACCAAACCTTTTAATGTGATCCAAAACAGTAGTATCATGAATTCCAAGCTTGAAGCCCGCTTCTGTGAAGTAATAGCGGGATTTGTCCTGATCATACTGTAGCACTTCGTCATTGGCATCTGATGACCTTTGACGCAAAATTTCGCAAGCCATCTTTGACATGTTCGAGCTGTTACTGAGTTCTCTCCAAACACGTCACAGAGGTTTTTTGAACTCGTACAACATGCAAAGCCTTAAGTGCACTTTTTGGTGAAAGTTCTACAAGTTTTTAAAAAAACGACTAAAATACGAAAAAATGTGTGTAAATCATCGATCACACTCTAGCCAAACTGTTTAAAATGGCTTCTGCCTGAAACCGGTTTCAGTCGATAATCGACAGCGCATAAAATTGTACGTATTCAGAAACGACAGAACTTTCCTTTACACCTAATAAAAATAAATAGCTGAAAGTTTTTCATGCATATATATATATATATATATACTGTTCTTAATAACAGATCAACTTGATCTGTTTCTAAGAGGAAAAAATTTTGAAAAGGATTTCTCTTTGTCCTTCCTTATATTCAACACAGGCTATAGACTACACATGATAAAGGAATGTTCTTAATGATTTAATTGAATCGTATAACACTAGGAAGGTAAGCACAAATTAGTAAAATTTCTAAACAAAACAAAATTAAATTTAAAGTGCATATTTGGTCACATAGCAAAGGGTACAAATTTTGCGTAACAATATCACCTGGTTTAGAAACGATCTTAGACGTTTTTAAGGTATATAAAATCCAACATTGGCAACTGGGACTTGTGGAGATGCTCTAAGATATTTATTCGTTTTCCTTAGGTCATGTATTCTAATTTCTGTATAGTATATTTTTTTGTACTATTTAAACAGAAATAATTTTTCTTTGTCAGTAAATTTAATGAATAATTTAATAAAATTAATTATTGTACTATATTTGATTAAAATTTTTCATTTATTTAAATGAGTAAGACACATAATTTCTTAATTAATTTTAATATATTTTCTTAAAGTATTCGAATTAATTAAATTATTTTATTCCAATTAAAAAGAAAATATTTTAAATTTTTTGTTAATTAACAGGAAAAGCTAAACCTGTTTTCGAGCGAGAAACTTAAAAAAAAGCGAATCAAACACCTTATCACAACGCCACATTTCCTTGCTTCCGTTATTAGATCTTCTTTATAAAAACGAGTCCTATAATATAAATTCGTCCTATAAGGTGTTATTCAATAAAATTAGTATAATATTTTATGTTTTTAACGTCTTTTTTTTAATCTAGGCTTAGTTTTCTTTCAAGCGAAATTTTACAGTATCACATTTCTTTTGTGGGTGTTTGCAAAACTCGAATTTTTTTTTTTTATAGAAAACTCTTCAGAATTATAACTTGCACTGCACTCAAAATAAATAAACTAATAAAAAGAAAATTAAATGACATGCATATATATATATATATATATATGCAATTTTCATGCACATATATATATATATATATATATATATATATATATATATATATAACAGTGTGTAAGATGAAAATTTTTTAAAAAGTATTTCTCTTTGTCCTTCCTTATATTCAGCACAGGCTATAGACTACACATGATAAAGGAATGTTCTTAATGATTTAATTCAATCGTATAACACTAGGAAGGTAAGCACAAATTAGTAAAATTTCTAAACAAATCCAAATTAAATTTAACCCGTTAGTAGTCGCTAGTTGGTCGATTTGCCGCCCTTCTTTTAGTGTTGCCAGATTTTTTTATTCAATAGCCACCAAAAATTTTTAGAAGTAGCATTTGATATACATAAAACGCGAATAAAATCGAAGAAACGTCGGTCACATCACTTCTTAAAATTATTGGTGACAGTTAAATAAAAAGTGTGCAATTTTTAATAGGTGGCGCTGTCTATAGCGACTACTAACGGGTTAAAGTGCATATTTGATCACATAGCAAAGGGTACAAATTTTGCGTAACAATATCACCTGGTTTAGAAACGATCTTAGACGTTTTTAAGTTATATAAAATCCAACATTGGCAACTGGGACTTGTGGAGATGCTCTAAGATTTGTATTCGTTTTTCTTAGGTCATGCATTCTAATTTCTGTATATTACATTTTTTTGTACTATTTAAACAGAAATAATTTTTCTTTGTCAGTAAATTTAATGAATAATTTAATAAAATTATTTATTATACTATATTTGATTAAAATTTTACATTTATTTAAATCAGTAAGTTACATATTTTCTTAATTAATTTTAATATATTTTCTTAAAGTATTCGAATTATTTAAATTATTTTATTCCAATTAATAGGAAAATATTTTAAATTTTCTGTTAATTAACAGGAAAAGCTGAGAAACTTTAAAACTTTAGCGAGAAACTTAAAAAAAACGAATTAAACACCTTATCACAACGCCACACTTCCTTGCTTCCGTTATTAGATCTTCTTTATAAAAACGAGTCCTATAATATTAATTCGTCCTATAAGGTGTTATTCAATAAAATTAGTATAATATTTTATGTTTTTAATGTCGTTTTTTAATCTAGGCTTAGTTTTCTTTCAAGCGAAATTTTACAGTTTCGCTAAATAAAAGCTAATGTACAGTCGGTAACAAAAGTATCCGAACACTAGCAAAAATTCCTATATAAAAAAAATAAAAATAGTTAATACTGTTTTGTTAAATAAATCTTTATCGAATCATGTTCTTAGTCAGTCTAAGAACATTATAACTAACAGATGAACTAGTGTTTGGATACTTTTGTTACCGACTGTACTAAACATGTGTCAGTAAAATGTAAACGTATGTCATGTGTGTCTAATTTACTAAAGAAGCATTTTTTGCTGAAAAGGTGTACATTTTGAAATAGCAAATTTAAATTTGAACAAAATGTTTACATGTTCTATTTTATTCAATAGAAAACTATTACTTTAATATTTCTATGGTAATATTGAGTTTATTTTCCTTTAATTTTACCTAGAGTGTTACTTCATAATAATTCTAAAATAGATAATCAAAATCGGAAGAATTATGCTTTTTAATTTTTAAAAATCGATATCTTTTCAACTGGAAAATTCAATTCTAAATGCATACTGAAAAAGAATTATGAAGTCTCCACTCCGACTTCTACTGTACTCATCGTGCTTATGTTAGAGTAAAAGGCAATCAGGAGACTTAAATTATGACATCTATCTTTATTAACTTAAACTGGAGAGGGCTTACAGTGAAGAAGGAACTCAATAATAACTTAAACTAAATACTTAAAACTATCCTAAAGAAATACAGCTCACCACTTGAAACTTACTAATATTAACAGATGACTTGATCGGGGACATTTAGGAAAACGAGGAACACTTTACAACATCCGAAATAGCACTCCAAAATATTAACCACCAACGACACCTTCACCAAATCCTAAAACCAATATACAATACTTCTATCTACAACTGCTATCAACACTCGTTACCATATACAACAACACCACTTCAACGGCACGCACCAACGACGCACTTATCGCTCTATTTAAAGTTCTCAAAAACAGACAATATGATTCACTTCATTTTACGAACTACTCCTTTAAAGACTATTCGTATTCAATTTTATACCACCTTTCACACACATACACACACACACACAATCAACGTAGATCCTGTTTTCAATCTATCTAACTATTTATCCAATAACTAGACACTCCATGCTAACCTAAATTCACCTCTGCTCGACACCTTCAACTAGCTCTCTCACCCACAACATCGCCGAACTATGCTAGTTCCAGTTAAAAACTTTTCCATTCTTAACCAACATTCTATTACAACTCGACGCTATCACTTTACCCTACTTCCAAAACTCACTTCCCACGGCGACCTTTACTTCCTTAACTCGACGCCACTTCTACCTCATAGAATCACATTCTTTTATTAATTATTATTTTTGTATTCACTAGCAAAAATTCCTATATAAAACTAGAATATTGTGGCCACCACATGACTTTCTTCTATATTTTCCTATACAAATTCACTCAGTAAAAATAATTTATTAAAATTATTATTTAAAAACATTATCTTCCATGATAATGCAGACGATTGAAGTAGTATAAAACAAAATATCCAAAAAAAGTTGAATTTATTTTCAATATTACATTTAAAAAAAAAAAATCTTAAAAAGGAAAAAAATCGATGGCATTACTTTAAATTACCGCAGATCGATGGTTTAACCATTCGTTATAAAGGTATTGGCGAGCTCTTTTGAAAGATACCCATCATGAAAATTTGTTTCCCTCGAGGGGAGACTTCCCCCCAGGAGGAGGAGGCGAGGCTCCTACATACACAATTTTTTTTCCCAGATGACTATGTCTATTACAAAAAAAAATATATATTCGTTTCATTTGGTTTAGTGCAGTCTATACATGTGAAACTCTACTTACCTGCAATTTCCCCCATAGATGTAATGTATTTGAATACTTTTGAGTACCCCTGTACAGGAACCATTTGCTTCATCTCAACGAAAAGCTTAGTATAGCATCCCTATATGATACACATTTAGAAATCGAGTTTGGAATTTCTGCTACTATTTGTTCTTGAGATATGCTGATAACGTACACACAGACAGACACACAGACAGGCAGACACACACACAGACCATAAAAACATGATTTTTTTTTTCAGGGGACCTCAAAACATGAATATATAACATAAACTCACGTTCGAAAATTTGACCCTAAAACAATACTTTCTCGACCCTATGGATAAGTGAAAGTAAAAAGGACCCTTCATCGCATAAAAAACAGTTTTGTTTAATCAGAAGGGAGTCAGTATACTACTCAGTGGCGAAGCGTCCATGGAAGCGATCGAAGCATTGCATCCCCATTTAAGATTTTTAAAAAGTAATCAAGTAACGTCGCCTCGTCGACTGAATTTTGTCTTCCTCTTGTTTTGGAAGCGCTTTGCTTCGGCGCTTTTGGCGCTTCCATAGATTTTTTAACCACGCCTCGCCCCTGATAATATAACGCATTTTACGGGAACTATAGGGTCGATTTTTTCTTAGTTCTTTTTAAAATGGTTGAAGAATTGAATAGAATGTTACCTTATTACTGTTTTACTTTTCCAAACAGTAGATAAGTCTCTGAAAACCTAGACCATAAACTTTCCGGCCGATAGATTTAATTATATTACTTTATTTATATATTGTTGTCTTTGGAGCACGCTCCTCAAAAGAAGTATGCGTGTTCGGAGGCTCTTCTTTCATTTCTGGTGTGTAGTAGTTTAATTAAGTTTCATTAGCTATTACGTATTTTGTGAAAACTTGCTAAAAATGCACTTGAATTTATTTAAACACAATTTGGAAATTTGTACATGAATCAACTGTCATGAAATCGCATTCGTCATTTTTATAACTTTTTCCTCAGCAAATATTTATGCAGTAGATTCAACACATACTCAACTGAAATGTATATATACTCAACTATCTAACACATCTTTCCACAACTGCATTCTACAACAACATTGTGAACTTCGATGACGATTTTATCAGTCGTTATCTTCACTTAACACTCAGGTTGTATATAAATTTTTGTTCTTGTATGGATACAAGGAAAATAATTAAATTACTTGTAAAGCCAATGCAAAGTAATTGAATGTTGCTATCGTAATATTTATTCACCTTTTTTTTCAATTTTGTTATATATTTTCCCAGAAAAAGGTAATTTTATACTAACAAAGTAACATTCAAAAAGTGTCGTCTTCAAAAAGTATTGAAAAAAATATATGTGATTCTACTCTTCATAAAACACCACAAATTGAAAAAATTATTGGCTGAAATGACCACAAAAATGACCACCTTACACTGACCACAAACATTTATCAAAATTAAGCATTTTTGGCGATTTAGTGCTGTTAGGCGATAAGTTTGCTAGCACAGAGATTGCCGTGTACGAACAGAACCGTGTTTTACTTCTCCGCCAAGTACTCAAAATCAATCGTCTTACAGTGTGAAATTGCCAATCTTTTGATAATTTTTTTGATCACTGAATTTTATTTCAGCCGATAATTTTTTCACTTTCTGGTGTTTTATGAAGAGTAGAATTACATATATATATTTTTTTCAATATTTTTTTAAGACGACACCTTTTGAATGTTTCCTTGAAAGACGCGAAAGTGTATTTTCTCCAAAATGAAAACAACCGCATTACCTGTATGCTTTTCAGTCTTATAAAACACAAATGAATTGAGATATCGTTTGCATATTCAATGAGCGTTTCCATATTTAATAATAAATTAAACACATACCAATAAAAGTACTACCTGGCAGCCATTTTTTTTATAAAGCCGCGGATTTCATAATTTGCTTTCGTAAAAAAAAAAAAAAAAAAAAAAAAAAAACAGTCGGCAGCAAAAGTATCGGAGCACAATATTTTCTGCGATGTTAAATACTTTTGAAACTTTCCATAATCTAAAGAAATAAATAAACAAAACATAATGAAATTATTTTAAAGATACATTTAACAAAACCAGATATTAATGTAATATATGAGAAAAAAATACATTACAGTGTCACTAAAAAAGTTTTTTTAAATATTTTTCGCAAAAATAAAAACATTTTTTAAAATCCAATATTTATAAAAGTGTTTTAAAATTTTCACCGTCAAAATAAGCACATGAAAACTAATTTTATTTATATCATTCCTAATAATAATTTGAATTATTTTATTTATAATATATGACTGAAGCATTGAACAATTTCGCTTAACAACATTACGAAAAATACATTTAACGTATTAAATATCTTCTGAATTACGGAAGTCAATATAATTGAATGGCGTTTTCATTTATTACAATAAATGAGATAACGAATCGGTTTGAAACTACGAAATAACATATAATTTCCTGAACGCTAAATGGGAAAATTATTTATTATTACTCGGCTATATGCCTTTATTTTTCACACAAGGTCTCTCGCTAATCTGGAATATACCGACCAAAGCACAGACGTAAATCTTTGGATTACTGGAAATAACTAATAATGACGCATTTATAAGGCAGAAAGTTATGTTTAGTTTCATACATATAAATGTATAACACTGTATTATACACTGCATTAGTACATACAAGCAGTTGAAGCGTAAATTAAAATAAACTTATAATAATGAAGAAAAAAAAGTCGTTATATACTAATCGTTTTTTTTTTTTTATTACTTCTCGCTTGGTAGTTGCCTGTAAAGAAATTCCAGATTACTGAAAGGCCAGAAAACATGAAGCACTGGAGCTAGTACCCTATTTATTTATTTATTTATTTATTTATTTATTTTTCAACAAATCATATATGTTTCATAATATGTAAAATTTTCTAGTTCTGGCTCTTTTTTTTCTGGGTTGAAAAATATGTATAAAAGATATTTAAAAATTCTTTCAAAGTCGTAAATAAATAAAAGTGTAGTGACTTGGGCTTTATTTTGCATTACGGCTGAATTTTTTTGCCTTTGGATACAAATAATTCAGCTCATTTATAAAATTCTTTACTTGATTAAAATGTTGTGTTGAGTGATCGAAAGAAGATCACTGCAAAAGATCACTACAATAATAATAATAAGAAGAAGAAGAAGAATCACTACATTATTTATGTATAAAGCAAATTTATTTGGTTCTAACTTATTTATAATTTATTATTATTTAAAATTTTCTAAACGCGACTAAACGGAACGTTGACGTATAAGACAATTTTTTCCCCATTTACTCTTTAAAAATTTCAATTTTACACACACACACACATATATATATATGTATATGTATATATATATATATATATATGTGTTCTATTTACTGTAATTAAAGTTTTTAAATCATGACAATTTAACAAATATGTCTTAACTGACAGTGACAGAAACTTTTTTCATTTACTCAAAAAAATTCCATTAATTATATAAAACATACATTTATGTAAAGGGTAAAGTATGTCATTTAAATGAAGTTGTATTATATTATTATAAAACATAACGTAATATGTTGGGAAAATTTAATAATAGATTATCTTGAGACAAGTGACACACACACACACACAAAAAAAAAAAAAAAAAAAAGAATGCGATTATGACATACACAAACACACACACATATATGTATATATATATATATATATATATATATATACCTGTTTACAATTCAAAGAAGAATACTTGAATAAAGTTACACTATTTCATTTACGATCAATAATAAATTTTCTTAAACAAATTGTATACATATTTTTTCATTATAAGGAGAAATTTAAAAGTTAATAAAAAATTTCACGATCTATTTTGTTACATAGAATAAACGAGATTTTATATTTTACATAATTTATTCATTTTCAAAAACGGAGACTGAAAAAGTAGTAACTACACATTTAATGTAAAATAACAGTTTTCCATAATCTATATTTTATCGATGATTAACTTTCATTTCTTTAACGCCTTTTAAAGAAAATTCAATTTTAGAGATTAGATGGGTAAAACATTAGGCAAAATGATGCTTTTTCTAAGAAAAATTTCAAGTTTAATTTTTTAAACGTACTATTATGAAATATTGTTTGAAATATGTTTTTATATTCTCTGCAGTTCTATATTAAAAAATTGTACTTAAGTACTTAATATACATTTTTCTTTTAGGTAAATGCTGTTGTTAGTTTTACAGGTTTTAATAAATAAAATAGGAAGTTGTTATTATAAATAAACACTCAAACTAAAAAGAAAAAAATATGAAAGAATGAAAGAATGAAGAAAATGAATGAAAATGAATTCCTTCCCGCACTTTGATGTCTTTTTCTAGTCAATTTTAGCCTTTTGTTTTTTCCGGTGTTAGTTTTTATTTATTTATTTTTTTATTTTACACTTAATATTGTGAGATTTTTTTCGTTTTTAGCTTGGAAAGATTCATGAGGGCGTTATCGACTGTTTCAACCAATATACGTAATAAAAGCAATTGTATTTTAATATTATTGTTCTTTAAATCATGGATTTATATTTTATTACTACTTTAAATAAATAAATAATAATAATACAAAAATGGACCAAGTTTATGTAATCTGAAGCACAGAGCAATAAATCCGAATAAAAAAAATAATTTTAATACATTTCAATAATAACTGCGTGCGCGTGTATATATATATATATATGCATATATTCATATATGTATGTATATGCATATAAGTTATTATTATTATTATTTTCTTATTTTACTAAAAAATGTCTGTTTTACTGGTTCCTGCAAAATTCTTGCTACACCAATTTCTTCTTTTTTAATTTCTTAATATTTTTAAATTCATTTTCGTTTGTCACGCCCACTTTTTTAAATTTATCACGCCTATTTATTACCATCTATTGAAAATAATATTTTTTTGTGTAACTTTTAATGCTGGCTTTGGCGCCTACTTTATACAAATATATTTTGTTTATTATATATATATATATATATATATATATATATATATATATATATTTACATTAAAAACTAAATTTGGTAATTTCAATACATATAAAATTTATAAAACATTCCATCCGTTTCATGCATAAATGATGCATTTATTGTAAAGAATGTATTTATATTAAATCTTCCTATTTAGAGTTCAATTATTTAAAATCCACAATCTTTTATAATGCAAAATATGCAACGAATATACTAATATATTTAAATCTGTGCTATGATATGTATGATTTAAATTTATTGCAATTTATTCTTTTTACCAGCTCAATATAATGTTATATTAATCTGTAGGTGAAATAGTTTACCTGTTTTCTTGGATCGTATAACGCAGACAAAGAGTTTGAAAATAATATATTCTAACTGTGTATACATGCGGAAACAAAGATAAATTATTCAATTTATATGACCATGTTCATATAAAACTTTTATGTACCTAGACTTACATTATATGTTAAATAAAATGTTTACGTTGAAAATGGAATTTTTGCTATGTTTTATAAATATTGCATTTGGACGAAAGAAAATGTATAGTACAAAGTTTGTTTTATTATTATTATTATTATTATTATTATTAGTAGTAGTAGTAGTAGTAGTATTTATTGGATTTTGTTTCTTTTAAAATGTTTTCAAAGTAAAACTCGGTTTACTTAAGAGTATGAATGCTCTAAACTGAGTACAAATATATGAACAAACCATTAGGTATTTTTTAAATCCCTAAACTAGAAATATAAGGGAATGTCTAAGGTTGTGGGCACAGTTTTGATTTTGGCTTATAACTTTTGATAGAGTAAATATTATGCAAACATATGAACACAAGTGGAAAGCTAAAAATATTTGATAATGTTTGATAAAATAACTGTATCGAGTCTGTCAACTAGAAAAAAAATTATCACCGATTATGTGAAGTGGTCATATTTGGCCAAAAAATAAATTTGTACCCGGTGTTGGGTACACTTGAAAAAAAAAAAAAAAAAAAAAAAAAAAAAAAAAAAAGCTAAAATTGGGAATATAAGAAAAAAAAACTACCATAGATACAGAAAATAACAATACTCATTAATTTTGTAAGGATTCAGTCTCCAAAATAACAACAGAAAAAGACATTTTTCAAATTTTATTCGTCAACTTCTTCGTCCTCAAAATCAGAGGTGCAATGCTTTCATTTAAAATAATTTGCATGTGTATTGGCACACTTCAAATGAACGACTATCCCACTCGTTGCATTTGATTGTGTTGACTCTTGTTAAACATGATAGCAGGTGCTCTAAACAGGTTTTGCAGAAGTTGACATAATTTTTAGATTGTGGATGTTCCGATGTTTAGCGCGCTTGTAAGGGAGTTTGACAGGTGGAGTTGCCTTACTTTTTGCAGGATTTTTCTGGAGGGACACAGATGCTGCGAGGAAGTCCATATTCTCGGGTCGTCGATTTTATGGATTTCTTATCTATTAAGCAATCCTAAATGACTTTAACCAGCGCATTAAAATCCATTTCTTTTGAATCAGTTGACTTTTCCGGGGTTAACATGGCTAAATATGCCGAAAAATACATAAAAGACTAATAAAATATGTTATGTTGGCATAAACGATCATATTTGAAAATTTAAACACATACTTTAAATGAAAAAAATCTAGTGTGCCCACAACCGGAAA
This sequence comes from Salticus scenicus, assembly GCA_963930645.1. Lineage (NCBI taxonomy): Eukaryota > Metazoa > Arthropoda > Arachnida > Araneae > Salticidae > Salticus > Salticus scenicus. Next base: position 149,079,626 of record OZ005662.1, read on the forward strand.
TGACAGTCATTTTTATAATGACAGAGAAAGCAGATTTCAGTCCAAATTTTCGTTGAATTCAATATTACATCACAAAATACTGTAATGAATATGCTGCATCAATATATATCACTCTTACATTTTTGAATTAATTTACTTTGATTTTTCGCATCATGAAAATGTTCACAAATAACTTTTGTGTTGCTTTTTTTCAGATTTGTTTTTCCGATGCTTGCACTTCCTAAGCAAATGCGTCTGTACACTTTAATGTTAGCACAAAAACTGCGTACTCTCACAATACAAGTTTGCCAATACTCAAATCCACCATATTTGCTTTCTGTTAAAAGATATGAGGGAGTGCCCATTTCCAGACCATACCCATAACAAGAGACATTCCCCTACGTATAAGGTAAAGAAATAACCTGAATAGACGAAATATCAAGAATTTCTAGTCTGCACTTTTCTAGATTACATGAATGTACAAATTTAATACGACAAAACTGCTTTTCTAATCATAGGAAACCTACTTAATACATATACAGTTAAAAGTTTACAAATAAAATCTCGAATTAAGTTTTCGCAAATAATGGTTTTTATATAATAGCAATAAATAAGTCTTTCGCAAATAATTTTATAGTACATAATCAATGATGACGATTGTAGTAATTGTCGTCACTGCGTATCCGTCATTACATGAATGTATAAATTTAATCAAACAAAACTGTTTTTCTAATTCTAGGAAACCTACTTAATGCATATAAAGTTAAAATTTTACAAATAAAATCTGTGATGTTATTTTCTAATTGTTTCTTAATTGACGTTTTTTGTATAGTATATGTTAGATACAGTAGCACATCTAATCATTTGTAAACATTTAGTGTACTTTTGTACAATTATTTTGTACTTATTTGAATTCCATTGTAGTCTGCTAATTTTTTTTTTTTTTTTTACGTTAGCACTTGAAGTGAAATCGAACACAGGGGATAAAGAATTAAAAAAAAAAAAAAAAAAAAGAAAGAAAAAGAAAAGGTGGCGCTGTATGTGGTTCAATTTTGCATTTGTAGTAACATAAATGTAGAGAAATTGAGATAATTCCAGAGAAAAGAATTTGATTTTTACTGTATTATTTGATTAAAAAAAATCGTGCCTCAAAAAAATCCTGTTATTGTTAGTTTCAGGAAACATACCAACGCATTATGCTTCGGCATTTCAAAAAAAAAAAAAAAAAAGATAAAAATAGCACAAAAGATAATGAGAAATCTGTGCATGTATAACTCGTTATTATGATAAAATATTTATTAAAACTTCCCTTACACATTCAAGGAAGAAAACTACTTTATTATATTTTCAAAATGTTAAAGCTGACTTACACATAATACATACTAACAATCAAACCAGAAATTCATCCGAATGGTTGCACATTTTCATAAATATAACGGATAAAATAACCCAAATAAATCAACTGAGACAAAATAGAGGTAAATAAAACTCCCGACAAAATATACCGTCAAAGTCTACCCTCTCCCCAACAAAACAATCGCAGAACAGAACAGCATCGATAAAATAGACCTAAGAAAAAATATCTCGAAAACAAAATAGCACCAACAAAACTGCACCGATAAAATAGAATCAAAACAAAATGACGCTGACAAAATAGGTCAGACATAGTAACCTGTAAACAAAACAGCTCCAACAAAATAGCCCCAGAACAATTTAGGCGTAGGAAAAGACAGCACTAACATACTAGACCCGAGAGTCTTGGCAAAATATCATCGACAAAATTGTCTCGACAAAAAAAATACGCTTGGAAAAATCTGTCTTGACAAAATAGGTCGAGAACAAAATAAACCTGAAAAATTCCCCCCCCCCCCAAAAAAAAAAAAAAAAAAAAAAAAAACATCTCGAACAAAATAGCTTCAGGTCAAAACAGTCTGACGACAAAATGGCCCGACAAAATAGACACAAAGCAGTATCAACAAAAAAAGCTTTGACCAATTATCCCAAGGACGAAATCGCCGCAATAAAAAAGCTTCGACAATACAGCCCTGATAAAATAACTCCAGAATAAAACAACCCTGAAAAAATTGTCATAAAAACTAACCCTGGAAAAACAGTCTCTACAAATTAGCCTTAACAAAACAATACTGGGAAATTAGCTTCCATAAAACGGCCCCGACATGATAGCCCCAATGATAAAACAAGAATATAAGAAAATGCAAATACGTAAAGAGGGAAAACCATATAAATAAAACTTAGGGCGCAAATTCAATGTTGTCTAAAAACTATTTTTCAATTGTATTATTATTTTAATTTTGTCGAAAAATTTATATTCCATTCCAGACAGAGATGACCAATGATGAAAGAAGAACGCAGTTGATAAGACGTAGATTCCACGCATTAAGTACCACTAACCTCATCCTCAAATCTATAAAATCACGATAAACCTCATACATATGAAAAGCGTAGAAAAATCTTCTTAACGGAAATAAACAGCATGTATTAGATTAACTTGTAGAATAATTATTGTTTAACAAATCACAGTTTGATGAAAGACATTCACTGACAATATTGGCAACAACTGTTCGTTTTCTGATTCGAATTGTAAACAAAAACAAGAACAATTTTATTCTCGTACTAAAATTTTCCTTGTTTGTTTACGACTCGAATCGGAGAATGATCAGTAGCTTTAAAGTTTGGCAATTCCAAAACTAAAATATCAGTTCATGCGACTCACATTTTAAACACTTTAACTTCAAAATTAATTAATGTCAAAAAGTTTAACTATGTTACTAAAATAGTGATGCTAATGTAGTCCTCCATAATTTTTAACAATTATTATCATAAACTAAACGTATTTATGATTTCTTTTATTAATCCATTGTCTGACTATTGTAAAAATTATTGGAATTCTAAGAAATAACAATTCTTTATTAAGAGTCATTTGTAACTGCTCTTTATTCAGAAGTGTGTGCGTAGCTTTTTACATCGTTTTCACTGAGAAACCGAAATATCTGCTACATTATTATGGTTTGCTGAAAGTACTGACTAATTCTCTTTTGTACCTTCTGGATGGATGAAGTCTTCTATATTTAACTGGCAACTTGTTCTATTCATATTTCATAATTGTAACTTGAATTGAAAATGTATTAAAACTTTGATGGGTGACAAAAATACATGGATAATTGGTTAAAAATAATATTTATAATATTATTCAAATCATGGTGGATTGAATAGATTGGCTTTTTAAAACTATATTTTAACACGTTTATCTTACCTAAACTATTCAGATTTTATAAAAGAAATCAGCAAAACTTTATTTATTTATTTATTTATTTATTTATTTTTTTTTTTTTGCATGGATTTTACAAAAGAAGTAGCCTGCCGAAAAAGGATATATTAAAGTCCAAATGACATAGTATAGTGAGATATTAAGCATATTGTTGGTACATCAAAATTTTAAAATTATTTTTTAACTGATTCATATGCACTCATCCGTACTTAATTCGTAACGTATTATTTATTTATTTATTTATTTCATTAGAGAAATTGACATCACTAAAAGGAAAAAAAAAAAAAAAAAAAAAGCAATTTTACAGGTTTGTTCCCGTTAGCAAAAGTTTGGGCAAAATAGCCATTAATTAATGTTTTGGCCGTAATTTATCCATTTGGAATATCATTTTATTAATAAATAAATTTTTGTATTATTCTTTCGAAGATATTCTCCTAACTATTAAAAAAAAAGTTCTTCTGACTATTAGAAAATAAATAAATAAATAAAAATATATATTCAATCAAACCCCAATTTAGTGACATCATCGGTACGTATAATAATATGGCGTTATATAGGATTTGGCGCTATATCGAATTATAATCCAAACTGTATGAATGAAATAAAATTAAACATTAACTTACTTCATTATATTACAACTATCAGAAAAATTGAGTATCATGGCACTGAATATGTGATAAGTAGTATTTTATTTCGATCCACGGAATAATTGTATTTATAAGGTAGAAAATATTTTTAAATAGCTTGTTTTTTACTTATTTTATTTTATTTTATTTATCGGTTGATTTTTTTTTTCTAAATATGATCCTTAGTTTGTTAATGCAATTTTTTTGCTCCACAAGATTTAATTTCTTCTTCTTTAATTTATATATCCTCTTTAGGTGAATCTGAATTTGGGTTGTATGAATCAGAATTTGGCTTGTTATTTGTTATTAGCCCAGCAATTTCCTCTTAACTCATTTCTTCAAATGCTTGAACATCTTTGTCTATATTAATATATTCAACTGCGATGCTGCATGCAAGTTAAATTTTTTATATCATGCTGTAAATCTTTAATTTCTGCAGTGTTTATTTTATCAACTGATCTTTCACTATTTTTTAAGTCAGTATGATTCCAGCAGTTAACTACAGTTTCCGTAGAAACTTCATTCCACGCTCTTTTCATAATCCGAATCGCATCTTTTAGGGAGAGCGCAGAAAAATCATTTTTACTGATGCGGTCAATAATGTGTCTGATGTGGTATTCCCGGCAATGCACTTTGAAAGAATTTATGATTAACGTCTCCAGTTAGAGTAGTTATTTTTCGCACTCTTCTGCAATATCCACATGTAAAGAGCATCTTCTAATTTTTCATGTTTAGCTGATTTCAGTTTTTTAATATTTGACTGAGGACTGTGAACATAAAGCCATTTTTCCCGTTATCAGAATATGTCGCCAATCGTTTACGAACAGGATTTTTTTTTTTTTCACAAGAGAGCAAAATGACTAGATATACCCTGTTGAGATGTGTTTGGATTAATCTCTTTATATTCATCAAGTTGCCGTTTTCCGAAACTGAAAGAATAACCCTTTCTGACATTTTGAAATAAAAGAAGAAAAGAAAAGAACGTTTTCTCCGACGTAACAGTTTGAGTAAATATGAACTTTTGTCTTGTCTCTCAATAAAATATTATTCCTTCTCATTACAATCTATCACTGCGAGGAGGTTTGCATGGCGTAATCGGCGGCGGTAAGAGTGGCAATAAGCATAGCGCTTGACTGAATATATATATATATATATATATATACACTAGCAGGCTTTGCCCGCTTCGCTGGACATTAAACTTAAATGAGTTATCAGAATCCCATATCTTTGTTAATAACCTGTGATTAGTAGAGGTTTATTAGAGAGCAACGTGAGGAGTCTGATTCCCCACTGCCTTGGCAGCAACTTACTCACTTCTTACTTCCCCTTCCTCATCGGGTGAGTTCGAAGTTGTGCAAAATCCCAGTAATGTACATAATGCGTACACTTAATTAATATCCACACACCAAAATTCGCAATTCTAAGATAATTCAAAGCGAATTCAAACGGAAAAAACATGTTTTTACACATGTTTATTGCACTCCGACTTCGAGAGGGGGGGTGGGAGGGGATTTCGAATTTCCTGAAATCCAGTTACAACAAGTGCCGGATGTATACAGACAATTTACGCACCAAATTTCGTGAACACAGAAGTCCTTAATAGAAAATATTATAAATAAATAAATACAAAAAGCACAGCTTTAGTATGGCAATCCTTTGGTGACTTTAAATATTTTAAGCCATTTTTGCGATAAACTGAATTGGCTATCTTAAATGTGGAATTAAAGATCTTGGCGATAAACGTCCGAGCTACTTCGGTGCCGAACTTCAAATTTTGCCAAAGGGATCCGATACTAAAGCTGTTCCATACACAAAATAAATAAATAAATAAAATAAAATAAAATAAAATAAAAACTCTTTTCTGATATTTACAAAATAAAAATAAAAATCTTAATAAAATCCAAATTATAATCATTTACAATTAAGGGGATAATATAAAAGAACCTCATAAGCTACATAATAAAAACAAAATTTTTTATTTTACTGCAGGAAAGAAAAGTACTGCTTAATTAAATAAAAATATTAAACTAATGTCAAATATATCTATGAAAATATTTATCCACGTACAAATTCCTGATTAAAAAGAAAGAAAAAATCACCAACTTCTGTAAGTATTTTTCTCTCTAATTTTTATTATTATTCACGTGAAATTAAAAATATTTTATTTTATTTCTTGAAAATAAAAATATATATAAATATAAAACCTTCTACCGAATCTGGGTTGAAAACGTAAAAAGAGTAAAATAAATTAGAAATGTCAGACCTATATTTATAAATTTGATAAAAAATGAAAGGGGAGATTTTTCCGAATCCAGGGTTGCAAACAGTTTTTCGATGCGACAATTAGAATTTTAAAAAATAACTAAAGTATGAAATTTAAGTGGCAACGGAAAAATGGAAAAAGGGAATAATAAATTAGATATATCAGACCTATCGTTCCAAATTCAGTACCAAATGAAAAGGGTGATTTTTCTGAATCCTGTTGTGTAAACAGTTTTTCGATACGACAATTAGATTTTTTAAAATTAACTAAAGTATTGAATTTAGATAGCAACACTTCATTTCAATCTTTTTATAATTTCTAGTGCGAATCACGCGAATAAAAAAGTCTTTATCTTAAAAATTTAGTTTTACATTTTATTTTTCCATTCAAAGCGATTTAGTGAAAAAATATTTATGGCGCATGCGCAGGCGTTTATTACCCACAATTTAAACACTAATCAAACCAAAATTTGGAAAATTTCTATAGATATAATATTAAGTTGGATGAAGACCTAAGTTTCTGCCAAGCGCCGTTGAATTCCGTCCAGCCGTTCTCGAGTGATGCCCGGACAAACGTGTTTTAATTTTTTACCCCCCAGGTTGGAACGGAATGGAATTTCTGAAAAGTTGAAAGATATAATTTTAAGTTGAGTGAAGACCTAAATTCCTGCCAAGTGATGTTAAATTCCGTCCAGCCGTTCTCAAGTGATGCCCGGACAAAAAAAAAAGCGACATACAGACACTATGACACACACACACACACACACACACACACACACACACACACACACACACACACAGGCAAAAATTTGTGAAGTCATTTTCGGCTTTCATGGGGTGTGAAACGTGAAGATATTGCAAAAATTTTCGATTCCGACAAATTTACAGACAAAAGTCTGATTTTATTATTATAGATACGAATTTTAATAAAAAGGTTTAATATTTTGGAAAATGTAAGTTGGCGCTACATCGAGTTGGCGTTATAACGGATACTTTACATTGTACTTCCTTTTCAGAAGATTTGTTCACCCATACATGTGGCGGTTAAACGGGTTTGGCGGTATTTCGAGGGGCGTTATATCGGAGTTTGACTGTATATATTGGTACTCGGTATAATGACTACTGAGAACCTTGTGATAAAACAAAAAATACAAAGTCGTATTATGAAATATCAGTTAGCTCGTATTATAGGTAAGAAATGGTGTTGGTCGTGAAAATTAAACTAGCGATGTTCCGTAAATATACGTATTTTTACGGGGTAACGTGAGGTTACCAACACACACACAGACGTAATAAAATTAGATAATTTATACATATACATGTAAAATGAAAAAAAAAATTGTCATTACACATCATTAATTATTTAATTAGTATTAAATGATTTTTCAAGAAAAAAAAAATTGTTACAATCTTCTTACTGTAAATCACTTTTTGTGTTCAAAATAAAAAATAAGCCCTTTTGTATTCATAATTAATGTATACATTTATTTTTTTTTTGTGTGTGTGTGTGTATGTGTGCGTGTGCGTGTCTTTTTCAATACAATAAATGTAATTTTAACTTCTCCCATAAAAAAAAGAGATTCATTGTGCTTCTTACTAAATATCTTTTATTTTCGATTTTTTTTTTTAATAGAATACAAATGTTACAATTTCTTGGGGAAGGAGAATAATAAAACGCTCTTGAATTGATTCGGTACAAAGAATAAATGTGTCATGATATAAATGAATTTTTTAATATAATGACAGCTTTTATAATATCGATCATGATTATAATGAGAGAAATTTCTTTTTCTCTTTCCAAAAAAAAAAAAAAAATATTTCTTGCTAAATCTGTATTTTTTTATAACATTTCTAAGATTTGCATTTTAAATTTATGTTTATAAATTGGATATTTGTTGAATTAGAAGATAAAATACAATTATACATATAACAGTTTGGCTTAATAACTAGAAACGTTGGAAACTTACACTACTTTATTATTTATCAAGTTTCTTTTATAAAATGTGCATTATGTTTAATGAAAAGCTTTTCTAAAAAGTAATTTTTTTCAAAGTATGTGTCCGTATATTAACAATTTGTTTGATATATTTTTTGCAGTTTTCGATTTTTGTAACCGTGCAATTTCAAAGATCTGTCATAATGACATATAGCATGTATAACAATTAATTTATTCATTTTACTTATTTCGGTTTTAATGTATTCTTCCTTTTTACTTTTTCTAAAGTAATATTATTCGATTTTCATTTATGAATACTTTTTATAATATTGATTTCTTGAGATGTGCAATATTTTTTTCATTTCTGTAATATCTGAACAAATCTATTTTAATAGTCAGAATATTACATTTTTTGTCAGTCAGAATCTTACCTCCTGTGAAAGAAGCTAGTGAAATGAAAATGAATTAAGAGAATCTTCAGTGGATTTGCATCTAGAAATATTTCTAAAAACTCACAATTAACAAACATTCGTCGTTGTAAAAACAGATATTTTTGAATTATTATCTACTAATGAAGTATGTAGTAAATTTGTTATAGCAATATAGTTCTTTTTTTTTATAAATATATTTCATGATAAAAATTAAGAACTATTGTATAAAGAATAAGGAATGATGTACAGAATTAACAGTGTTAATCATAATCTTAAGTAATAATAAAGTTTAAAATATAAATAATACCGTTGTTAAGAAAAAACGTTTAATTAAGTAATTCAAAAACTTCAATTAGAATAATACATTCTAAAGAAAATTCAGTTAAAATATTCATCAAAAATAAGTATAAAGGATAAACCAGTTATGTATAAACCTTCAAAAATACGAATTTTGAAAGTAAAAAATCCTTATAAAAATCATTTCTGCAACGTAACATCAATTACATATTGGATGTTCTTAATTTTTGGTTTTGATATGTCCAGAAACAAGAAAAACAGTTTTAGATATAAAGTTATGTATTTATATAATAAATTTGTGATATTTTACTTAGTTTCACGTACCTTTATTGTTATGTGGAAATTTAAAAATATTAAGGAAAACAATAAACTTGTTTCTAAATATGTAATATCAAATTTTATTTTATGTGCTCTTTCAGCATGGCTGTGGTGCACATTGCAATCATCAAAAAAGAGAATTTCAAAAACATTACGAAATGTTTCAGATTTAAAACGAAAATCCTATACTGTCAAATCGTATATTTTTGTTGCCAGTTGTTTCGCTTTCGCATTTATTAATTTCATTACAACCATTGTTATAAAATTAGATCCATTTACAGATGAGAGATACAACCAAATACTCCTGCAGTTATACTTTTTCAAACTGGAGAATAAATAAATTGTCAGAGTTTTAGCCGTAGCATTTTCAGTTATTCATATAACTTATTTTTGTTTATTGCCAAATTTCATTGCTGTATTGTATGCGATTAACTGCTATGATATGCATGTTCTACTTAATCTACATACGGCAAAAAGGAATACTGGCCCAGAAAACGCAATTAAATGGTTGAAATTTTACAGCCATATTCAAAATGTATTTCAATTCTACGAATTTACATTTTCGTTACCTATATTTATAGCATTTTCAAACAATGTACTGGGTATGGTTTTATGTATCCTTTCATTCATCGATCATTTTGATAATATTTTGAGAGTTTTTTTAGCTGTTATAAACGTTGTACAGATAACTTTCATAGTGTTATCTGCAGCAAAAGTTCATGAAGCTGATAAAGTCGCTAAAGAAGCTAATCTGACGTGTTTGGAGACAATGATACAACCAATGACGTTTGTTCAGTTGAATGAAATACTGAAACTCTGGAGGATAAATAACAGAAAACCTTTTAGACTCAGTGCTTGGGGATTCTTTAATTTTACAAAGAGCCTTTATCTGAATGCTATGGGTTCTATTCTAACATACGTATTACTGCTCATAAATATATAATAAATAAATTACTCGAAAAATAGGCTGGTGTACAACGACGCAATGAAATTATTCATAAAACTAAAGAATGGTAAAGCGTCTCATAACATTAAGGTAAAACGGATTATTACAGCTACTGTTGAGCACAAAGAATTGACAGAAAAAAGTTTTAAACAGCTTATGATAAATTATGGACATTTAATGTACAATATTTAGTGTCTTATAGCAGTACATAATTTAAAAAAAAAAACGCAATATCGTAAAAAAAGATTGTATCTAAAAAATTCTTTTTTTTTTCAAACCTTATGACTATATGAATAAATTTCCTTTGTCAAATTTAGCGTGCATAATTTATATTGGACGTGTCGATTCCGTATTTAAATGTCTTTTGCTTTAAAAATTTGTAAATATATAAATTCTTGTAATTCGAATCCTTATTTAATTGTTAATTGAAATAAAGTATTAGAAATCACTAACATAATTTTTGAAGCTGACTATTGTGGGAAATTACAAATGAACAATGCATAATTTTATTGAACAAAATGTACTTTAAATTTGAAATTAATTTTGTTCCTATGATTATATGAATAAAATGCTTCTCTCAAATATAACGTATGAAATTTATGATGGATGTGTTGAATCCTTATTGCATGAGCTTTGCTTTAAAGGTTTGTAAATATATAAAATCTTGTAATTCGAATCCTTAATTAACAGTTAATTGAAAAAAAAATATTAGAAATTGCTAACTAATTTTTTGAAACTGAGTATTGTGAAAAATTAAAAATGAAAAATGATATTTTTATTAAACAGTATTTACTTTGATTTTGAAATTATTATTATTATTATTATTATCTTACTGTATGTCAGATTTCCTAAGGTAGGGGGAGAGTACTTTAACCCATAATAACAAAATGGTGAATGACACTCCTAAAACTAGTTTCTGAAGTTATTGTCGTTGTGTTTGTACAATCTGTCCACAAAAATTTGAATTACGTTTATTACTTCACTGAAAAAATTTCCAGGAGGAACATTAATATTTTTATCGATTTCGGTTTAAGTAATCCTGAGTTACGGTATTGGTGATCGTAAATATTCACATAAAATGCATAAAAATTTCAACGTAATGGAAATCTTTCATATATTACAAAATATGTATGGTTATTACTGTTATTATTATTTAAATACTGATGTTTAAAAATCATATCACTTGTCTCATTATTCGTTTATTTATTTGTTTTGTTTATTATTATTATTTTTTTTTATCTTAAACAGAGAAAAATTACTAGCATTAACATTTTTTACATTGATTGGCTAATAAACTTTCCATTCCTTGTTTTTTTTTTTTTCTTTTTTCTTTTTCTTTTCTTTTCTTTTCTTTTTTTTTTTTTTTTTTTTTTTTTGTATTTGTTAATACATTCTCAAAAATAAATTTGTATTCGTTTTTATAAATTAATCATTAAACGAAGTAGATACTAAAACTCAAACTAAATGTATATATTTTTTGAATTAGAGTTGGTGCGAAAGGGCTATTTGATTAATATAATTTAAATTGGTGCATGCAACTTCATACATAAATAAAGGGTGTTAATTTTACTTAGCGATTGTGTAATGCTGTGAAAATGTACTACAGGTGCCCCTAACTTGCCCCCCCCCCTTTTTAGTCAAGCTCTAGAAACAAAGAAGTCAATTTTCTTCAACTTTCGGTGTCTTCAACTGACCATGATTTGAAATATGCCTCTGTTTAAAGATTATCAATGGAAAATAAGTACTGAATGTCCTTTTACCGTAATCTTTATAATACCCGCTACAATAAAAGTATTCCGCAAGACTTTGCTTACAGAGAAATACTCAAACAAAACTCGTAAAATATATTTAAGAATTAGACTATTTATATTATCAATTAATCAGATCCCCATTACACCCGTTCGTCCCCCCCCCCCCCACTGCGTAGCTATAAAACTTCTCGTACGAAAACTAAGTGATACATATGTATATATATATACATGTACAAGGTAGCTATGAAATACTGTAACTATCCAAAAGTTCGGATTTAGTTTTAATCGTTTGTTGAAACAATTCATTCTATTTTTTCTGCGGTTGACAGCCTTCTTTCAGCACAGACGATTTCTTTTTTTTAAGGAAAAAGTTTATGGAATTTTTTAAAGATGGAAACTAAAAGGATAATGGTTAAACAGTTCTTTAATCGTGGATTTTCTGCATTGAAACCTTTAAGCAATTAAAATGTCTTGGATTTAATAGGGCATTTATATATAGGACAATAATTCGATTATTGGAGACTAAGAGCTATAAAGATAGACCTCGGCCTGGTCGTCCACGATCGACTAGCACAAAAGAGCGCATAAAAATAATTCGTGAAAAGATACAAAGAAATCCTCAGCGTTTTGCAAATAAAATGGCTGCAGAAGAGTATGTAAGTAGTAGAACTATGCAAGTTATTCTAAATGAAAACCTGGCTACATACATATATATATATATATATATATATACAGTGGTGGCCAAAAGTGTGGACATTTTTTGAAAGTTTCATGTTTTTCAACTTTGTGTGCTTGTAGAATATATTAATTTTTACTTAAATACAAATGTTTATATATCAAATTGAAGGTAATTTAATGTAGAATTTAATACCAAAAACAGTATAAAACAGTTCATAACAAAACAGTTCGTAATCACATGGTGCCAAGAATCAATTATAGATGCAGTAAGTTGTCTTTTATTGGATTGACGTTTTTTTCGTACAAGAATTTTCAAACGTCGCCACAAATTTTCAATTGGATTGAAGTGAGGGCTGTTTCCTGGTCATGGTAATATATCTATGCTTTTATTTTGAAACCATGCTTTGCATACTTTTGCTGTGTGGCATGGAGCTGAATCCTGCTGAAAAATAAATGGTGCTTTGTTGGGGAAGAGATCCCTGATGGAAGTTATCAATTTTGGTTCCAGGACAGTTTCGATGTATTTTTTGGCATTCAGGATGCCATCAATCACTTGAATTCGGCCCACACCATCTGCAGACATACATGCCCAAATCATGACATTTTTGGGGTTTTTTGTAGTTGCTTCAATGCAATCAGGATGAAGTGCTTCACCTACTCTACGTCTCACGTATTTTTTACCATCACTACCAAAGAGCGATATTTTACTCTCATCGCTCCAGATTACTTGCTTCCATTGATTTTCTGACCATTTAATGTATTCTTTTGCCCACTTAACTCGTTTTTCGCGTTGCTTTTGGTTTAAATATGGTTTTTTCCTTGGAATTCTAGCTTGTAGTCCAAATCCTGATAACCTTCTTCTTATTGTTCTGGAACTTACTGCAATACCCGCTGCATTCATTTCACATTTAATGGCATCTGATGAAATTTTTCTATCTTGAAGGCATAGCCGTTTAATTTTTCTATCGGCAGTAGCATTTGTGAATTTTTTTCGGCCTGATTTGGCCTTATTTTCCACTGATTTCGTTTTTTCATAACGTAAACAGAACTTTCGTACACCAGAACAAGTCACTGAACCACCAACTTGTCTTGCAATTTCAGCATAAGAGAGGCCATTTTCTCTCACTATGACAATTCGGCTTCTTTTTGTAGATGTCCAATCAGTTCTTCTTGTTGGTGACATTGTTTAAAATTAGTTTAATTAAAAAAAGGACTTAAAATATTCAAAAACAGCAATACTCTATTTAATTGTACTAGTAGGCACCATTCCGCAAAATATTTCCACAACAAAAACTCTTTTACCATCCAAATAACCTAAACTATAGTTACAGACATTTGATTGGTCCTCAGAACGGTGTTTGTGATTGGCCAGTACGCTTTTATTACAAAACACGTCATTATTCAAAACGATTTGTGTTTGTTTGTTCTACTAAAATGAGCATAACTTTTTTTGTAATTCAGATATTTTAATTCTGTTTTTGTTATTAAATTTTACATTAAATGACCTTAAATTTGATATATAAACATTTGTATTTAAGTGAAAATTAATATATTCTACAAGCACACAAATTTGAAAAACATGAAACTTTCAAAAAAATGTCCACACTTTTGGCCACCACTGTATATATATATACACTTAAGTAGATTTATTATTCTATTTTATGCATATATAAGAAGAAAATATGCTATTCAGAAAAAAATTTAGGTTTCCTGTTTAAGATGAAGTTACACGTTTTGAGATTTCTTGAACTCAATTCGATTCGACCAGCTTCATCTCCCAAACATGGTGTATGAGATGGATATTATGTAAATATATGCTTTTTTTATTTGGATAAATATCGGCCGACAAGTGTCGCTGCTGTGCTGCAGCTTAATTCCGTTTATGAGAAGGCAATTATTTTACTTTGCTTTGCACAAAGTGGTCGAGTTTCTACCACTGGGCGATACTAGTTCATATAAAAGGACAAACAAAAAAATTTTTTTTTAGATATCATGTTTATGATCATTCCTCATGTATAAAACTTGAAACTATCCGTTATTATTACATATTATTTTAATTTCTTGTATTAAACATTTATATTAAAGAGATACATAGTTATTAAATTATGCATAATTATTAATAAAGTAATAAAAATATTTAAATAACCCCTTTTAAGCACCTTTAAATGAATTGAGCAGCTTTTTAATGGTGTAGCGAATATGAAGTTGAATAAGGGATTTTCAAAAATATATCACGTTTCAAATTTAGCAGCATACCATTTTCACTCCATTTTAACTTCTTAATATTGGGTGGCAACTTTTCAATAGTATAAAGTTTTGGAATAAGAACTTAGATGAAAAATTTTTATACCAAATGTAAGTTTATAACTCATGCTATTTCCAAATTGCACAACATAATCGTCTGATTCTGATCTTTCCTCCCTGGAGGAGAGAACACTTTTTATACAGAATAGTTGCTCCATCCAGTTGTCAATGAACACGTGAGTAAATGTCCTTTCATAAAAATCCTGTCATCAGTGTTTATATTTTTATATAATCAAGAAGGACCATACAAAAGCAGAAACGTATTTCGGAATGACGTTGGGAAATGCAAAGTGTATAATGGAGTGATATTAAGTAATATTTACTAAAAAAATATTAAAATATTAACATTTTTTCCAGTTATTTTATAATGATCTAATTTGACTTAATAAAAAAATAGAAACTTTTGTACAAAGAAAATCTTTTTTTTTTTTTTTTTTTTTTTTTTTAATAAAAAGAGTGTGTTAGATAAATGATGTTAGAGAAATGTCTTATTTTTCTTTTGATACAGAGACGCAAATATTTGTTGAAATCGTCAGAAATCGAACGCAATTATGTCGAAATGATTCGACATCATTCCCAAATCATTGAAATCTTCAGAGATTACAAACTTTTGTGATACTTTTTGCAAGCCCTTGCCTTTAAAATTGACTAGAAAATGTTATACGGAGTTTTGAGGCCACACGAGTTTACAGGCCAACTTGAATCAAAATGAAGTCTGGGAATTTGGCTTAACATCAGTTGGGTGTGGATTTCGTTCAATGAGGAATTTTGTTCAACTGTCCGAATCCCATTTCTAAAGCTTTGTTAAGCGCAGATTAAAATTACATCCTCAATAATCACATTTTGGTACGCATATTTATAAATTTGTCTTCAGACTATACGAAATCGAGAGGAGGTTTGCCTCTTGCGCAAACTCCAGCACACTCTATACATATTTAATATTTTGACGATGTTGAACTATGGAAGACATATCTGCAGGTATTTTTGAATAAATTCAATTACTATGACGATTGAACGATTGTTCCTATGAAAGTATATTTTCGTTAGAAAACAAGATCCGTTTCCAATATAATTGTGGCTAACTCCAGGAGCTTCTTGCATCTTTCGAGCCGTACTCGTTTGTTTTCAATGGTGAGAAGTTGCGCTTGTTTGGGCTTCTAAGGATGAAGGTTTAACTTGATTTACGTTAAGCGTTAACAGTTTAAGCGTTAACTTGAAGCGTTAGCAGTCCTTGTTCTGCCTCCTTACGTTCTGCCTCCTTGTCTTCTTCTTGATCAAGCTCATTGAATCGCTTGATTTCTTTTCAAAGATTTGCATGAGTTACTTGAAGCAATCGAACAGTCTGACAAAAACATGCTGATCTTAACTAAGGTAACAGTGCCTGTCACTCTTAAGGCCTTATTTATAAAGAGCTTGTTTATATCGCGTGGTATTCATCTATCATTATTATACTTTGGTTTGTTTTATACACTGATTCTTCTGGTTGTTGTTGGACACTTTCAATTTGTTAATACATTAATCCAATTAAAAAAAAAAAAGATAAAATAAAAATTGAGCCTATAAAAATGCAACAGTGTTCATCACTTGAAAAATGAATTTCACCAGTAGTAGTCAGGTGTTTGCACGAGTGGTCGTCATGTAAACAAAACGTAACAAATTGCTGAATAATTTGATTTTAATTGTTCTTTTACAAAATTTAATGAAACAAAACATTTTTGGCACATACTTAGAACCTAAATTCATTCTTACGATTTAAAACACAAAACATTAAATGGTAAAATTCAAACTATTGAGTTAGGTTTTGCAAAATAATTTGGAAAATAAATCATATGCAAAATAATTTGGAATTTGTTTACTTTTTAAAAAAGTCCAAATGTTTATTCGTTCTTAAAAATATTTTTGCTTAAAGCAAGGGTAAGTGTCAGGAGAGGGGCTAATAAACTCGTTTCCAAGCGTAACTTTGCTCCAAATCATCGCAGTAATATTGACTTTTTTTTTTAAACGTATGAGTTGGTTATGCGTACACACGCTATAAAGGGTTTTGTAAAATCTTTCACTTCTCCTTCTCCATTAAGTGTGAGGTGGATGCAAAAACACGTTTTCAAGAGTCATTCCGCCCCAGATTATGTCAAGAAAGCAATTTTTTTGATTCGTCGATTAGTTATGCGTACACAACACACACTATAAAGAGATTTTACGTAATTCCTTCCTACCAAGTCTTGGGGAAGGGGAGAAAAAACATATTTTATTGCATAACTTTGCTCTAAATAACCTTACAAATGTTATTTTTTATGCGTGAGTTGTTCATTTGTATCCAACACCTAGTGCAAGGATATTTTGCGAAAAAGTCTCGTCTTCCATCAGCCCACTTTTTATGTGCGGGGACAAAAAAATAAAAATAGGTTTTCAAGATTAACTCTGCTCCAAATTACTTCAGGAAGAAGATTTTTTTTATGTTTAGGTACACGTATTATAAGGCGAGTTTTGATGTGTGTGTTCGTTAGGTGTACACAATGTACAATATGTGATGGAATTTCGTGAAATTAATAATTTAATCGTGAGGAAGGGGTGAGAGGATAAAAAGTGGTTAAAACGATACAGAACGCAGGTAAAGCCAATCATCATATTGCGGGCCGGTAAGCTATTACAGAAAGCAGTGGGAAATTTAACTTCGGTTTCGACTGATTTCAAACATTTTTTTTTCTTTTTTTTTATAATTACTGATAATTATATGGAATTTTTGAGATTTTATTTATATGTAGTGATCAGCAAAGGGGGAAATGACTGCTAGTTTTATTTATAATTATGTATTATTCTACACATCAAGCTAATTTCACCAAATACTATGGGACTGCATCTTATAATTATAATTACTTAAGTACAACAGTCAATCAGGGAAATTTTGATCAATATTTTAACTATTTTCTATTCTCCTAAATATATTTTCCTAAATATGTATAAAAAAAATTGATTTAATTATAACTTAATTTTATTATACGTAGCAAATATTTCTGGCATCAACACAAAAGTAATATTTTTATCAGTTTCAGTTTTACACTGCCATTATGGGTGATTTTGAGCCACCATAAAAAGTATAAATATGATATTATTTTTACGTAAAATAAGAGCTATAAGAAAGTTTAAACTTTTTAAAAAAGGCTTATACATATTCCGAAATTTTTAAAATGCACTTTTTTAATCTTTCTTTTTTAGTTTTTAGCTAATGTAACACTGTATATGCTAGACAGGCAAAGAACAATCCTATGATTTTCCAAAAGACAATGCACTGCTACTGAATATATCACCTCTTTTACCCCCCACCCCACCCCCTCCTCAAACACCCATAAAATATACTACCTACATTTTTTTCTTTTTTTATTAAAAGAATCATTTATATATTTCGTGTGTTTACCTTACAAAAGTAATAGAATGTATAACTAAGAATTGTTTTTATATTTAGCATTTTTTACATAAATTCTTAGTCACCTATATCTAACATAACAAAAATCTTTAATAGAATTTTGAATCAATTCACAGTTAAGATGATTATGAAATTATGGCTTTGAATTTTATCGAAATATTTATGAATTAAAATTAATTAACCACGATCAAAAAAAAAAAAAAAAAAAAACTTATAAATATATAAAATGCATAATAAAGTGCTTAAATCATATTTACAGTTTGTAACTAATTAATATGAAGCAACTTTCAAACATCACTCAAATACATCTTCGCAAAAGCATGACATCATAAAAATTTTAAATACATTAAACAAATGTATAGAGTACACATGTGTGTTTTTCTAAAATATATAGCAGAAAACTAGAAAAGGCTCTTTATAACTAAATATGTTTATGTACCATTGTCAACTTTTCCAGCAAAATACAATGAAAATTGCCCTCTGTTTGTTTACCATCCTATAAAAAAAGTTACGTTCAGATCAAAGATCAACGAATAAAAAAACACTGGTGACTCTGTATACATACAGTCGGCAGCAAAATCATTGAAGCACACATCTACACTTTTCATATATTTTCTTTTTAGTTTGATCGCTATTTTTTATCATCAACTTACTTTTCTATAAACAGTATAAGACTAAGATCATGACTCGACAAATATTTTCTTAACAAAACGGTATTAGGTGCCCATCTTTTAAGTAGGAATTATCGCTAGTGCTTGAATAAGTTTGCTACAGACTGTAAGTATACATAGAGAAAGTTCCAAAACAGTTGAAAGAAATTTTAATTGTTTATCTATTAGAGATAAGTAGATAATGTAAATTTAAATAAATGCCCAAAGTAAGGAAGGAAAAAAAGAATATAAAAAAATAAAAAAAATACTTTTCTTTAATTTTGAAATACTAACACTTTTTCATATTTCTACTCTCAGTTTAGCCAATTTTATCCAATTACAAAATTTTTATTTTCCTAACAAAACCCTTTGAAAATGTAGATTTAATGAAAATGTTTAAATTATTTGTTTAAAAAAAAAAAAAAATGCACTCAAATGAAATATTATAAAACAAAGAGTGATTTGTTTATGAGAAGCACGGGATCCATGCGTCTCTCGATTTAGTATCATATGGTTTAATAGTTGAAACATACAATTTATGCAATCAGATAGATATTTTATCTTAATAAATGAAGTATTCAATAAAATATTTAATTGGCAACTTGCTCTATTCATGTTACATAATTTTAATTGAGTTGAAAAAATATTAAAATTTTGATAGATGATAAAGATGTGGATGATTGATTAAAAATATATACATATTTATTTATTACATTGTTGAAATCGTGGTTGAATGAATACATTTTTTTTAACTAAATTTTAACACGTTTATTTTACCTAAATTATTCAGGTTTCATAAAATAATCAGCAAAACCCTATTTTTTGCATGGAGTTTACAAAAGAACTAGTCTACTGAAAAAGGATGTATGAATATCTAAATAAGATATTATACTGAGATATTAATCATTTTGTTAGTACATCAAAATTTTAAATAATTCTTTTGAATTGATTCATTTGCATTCATCCGTACACAATTCGTAACATATTATTTATTCATTTCGTTAGCGAAAATCACATTGCTGTGAAAAGAAAAGGCCTCAATTTTACAGGTTTTTGCCCGTCAGCAAAAGTTTGGGCCAAACAGCCATTAATTTATAATTTGACCGTAATTTCTCTATCTGGAATACCATTTTATAAATAAATAAATTTTTGTATTAGTCTTTCGAAGATATGTTCTTCTAACGATTAATTAAAAAAAAAAAAAAAAAAAAAAAAAAAAGTGGCACCTGATATAATGACTGCTGAGAACCTCGTGATATAATAAAAAATACCAAGTCGTATTAGGAAATATCAGTTAGCCCATGTTATAGGTAAGAAGCTGTCTTGACCGTGAAAATTAAACTGGCAATGTCCCGTAAATTTACGTGTTCTTTAACAGTGTAACGTGAGGTTAACAACATACACACACATAATAAAACTACACAAATTATACATATGCATGTAAAAAGAAAAAAAGTAAAATTGTCATTACACACCATTAATTATTTAATTAGCGTAAAATGATTTTTCAAAAAACAAATCTCATTAAAAAAAAAAAAAAAAAAAAAAAAAATTACAATCGAATGAGCTCTTCTTACTGTAAACCACTTTTTGTATCGAAGATATATATTTTTTTTAATTCATAAATAATGTATACTTCTTCGTTCTGTGTGTGTCTTTCAAAACAATGAATGTAATTCAAATTTCTACTAAAAAAAAAAAAAAAAAAAGATTCCTTATACTTTTTACTGAATATATTTTATTTTTGAATTTTTATTTATTTATTTTTTATTTTTTAATACAAATGTTACAGTTTCTTGGGGAGGAAGAATAATAAAACGTTCTTGTATTGATTTGGTACAAAGAATAAATGTTTCATGATATAAATGAAATTTTTAATATAATGACAGCTTTTGTAAAATCGACCATGATTCTAAGGAGAGAAATTTCTATTTCTCTTTCAGAAAAATAAATTATTTAATGCTAAATCTGTATAAAATACGCCTATTCGTATAACAGCTTTACTTAATAATTATAAACGATTGAAACTTACACTATTATTTATCTATATTATTTATATAAGTTTTTTTTTTTTTTTTTTAAATATGCATTATGTTTAAAGAAAAGCTTTTTTTAAAAGAAATTTTTTTCAAAGTATGTGTCCAGTTTATTTGGTATACTTTTTGCAGATTTCGATTTTCTGTAACCCTGTAATTTCAAAGATATATCATAATGACACATAGCATGTATAACAATAAATTTATTAATTTTATATATTTCAGTTTTAATGTATTCTTTCTTTTTACGTTTTTTTTTTTTTTTTTTTTTTTTTTTTATAATATTATTCGATTTCCGTTTCTGAATACTTTTTATAATATTGATTCCTTTTGACATGCAATATTTTTTCATTTGTGGAAAAACTGAACTTATCAATTTTCTTCTTCAGAATATTACATTTCTTATGTCAGTCGGAATCTTACCTCTTGTGAAAGAAGCTAGTGAAATGAAAATGAATCAAGCGAATCTTCAGTTGAACTGCATCTAGAAATTTCTCTAAAAGCTCACAATTCCGAAACATTCGTCGTTGTAAAAACATATATTTGTGAACTATGATCTACCAATGAAGCACTTAGTAAATTCGTTATAGCAATATAGTTCTCTTTTTGTAAATATATTTCATAATAACGATTAAAAACTACCGTATAAAGTGTAAGAAATGATCTTCAGAATTAACAGCGTTAATCATAACCATAAGTAATAATATAATGTGTAAAATATAAATATTACTGTTGTTAAGAAAAAAGTTTTATTAAATTAAAAAACTCCAATTAGAATAACACATTCTAAAGAAAATTCACTTAAAATATTCATCAAAAATAAGTATAAAGGATAAACCAGTTATGTCTAAAGCTTCAAAAATACACATTCTCAAAACAAAAAGTCCTTATAAAAATTGTTTCTGCAACACAACATCAATTACAAATTGGATGTTTTTAATTTTTGGTTTAGATATGTTCAGGAACAAGAAAAACAGTTTTAGGTATAAAGTTATGTATTTTTATAATAAATTTGTGATATTGTACTTAGTTTCACGTGTCATTATTCATACGTGGAAATTTATAAATATTAAAGAAAACAATAAGCATACCTCTAAATTTGCAATTTCATATTTTATTTTTTGTGTACTTTCAACGTGGCTCTGGTGCACATTGCAATTATCAAAAAAGAAAATCTCAAAAACATTACGAAGTATTTCTGATTTAAAAGGACGAAAATCCAATACTGTCAGATCGTATATTTTTGTTACCAGTTGTTTCACATTTACAATTATTAATATCATTACAACCATTGTTCTGCAAATGCATCCTTTTACAGATGATAGATACAACCAACTACTTCTGCAGTTATACTTTTTCAAACTGGAGAATAAACGAATTGTCCGAGTTTTAGCCATCGCATTTTTAGTTATTCATGAAACATATTTTACTTTATTGCCAAATTTAATTTCTGTATTGTATGCAGTTAACTGCTACGATATGCATGTTCTACTTTCTCTACACACGACAAAAATGAATATTGATACAGCAAATTCATTTAAATGGTTGAAATTTTACACCCATATTCAAAATGTATTTCAATCCTTTGAATTTACATTTTCATTACCTATTTTTATAGCGTTTTCAAACAATGTACTGAGTTTGGTTTTAAGTATTCTTACATTCATGGATTATTTTGATAGTATTTTGAGCGTTTTTTTAGCTGTTACTTATGTTGTACAGATAACTTTAATAGTGTTATCTGCAGCAAAAGTTCATGAAACTGATAAAGTCGCTAAAGAAGCTAATATAAGATGTTTGGAGACAATGATACAGCGAGAGACGTTTGTTCAGTTGAATGAAATAATAAAACTCTGGAGGATGAATAACACTAAGCCTTTTAGACTCACTGCATGGGGATTCTTCAATTTTACAAAAAGTCTTTATCTGAATGCAATGGGTTCTATTCTAACATACGTATTACTGCTCATAAATATATAATAACAAAAAAATTACTCTAAAAATAGGCTGATATACAACGACAAAATGAAATTATTCATAAAACTAAATAATGTTAAAGCGTCTCATGACATTAAGGTAAACAGTTTGTTACAGTTAATGTTGAGCACAAAGGATTGACAGACAAATGTTTTAAAACAGACAAAAGTTTTAAACAGCTTATGATAAGTTATAGAGTTTTTAATGTACGATTTTTAGCGTATTATAGTTGTTCATAATTTCAAACCTACAATATCTTAAAAAATGAACTGTGTCTAAAAAATTCGAGATTTTATTTGTTGCTACGATTATATAAATAAGATGCTTCTGTCAAAGTTAACGTATGAAATTTATGATGGATGTGTCGATTCCGCATTTCAGTGTGTTTTGCTTTAATGATTTGTAAATATATAAACTCTTGTAATTCGAATCCTTAATAAATAATTAATTACAAAAAATATAAGAAACTACTATTTTTTTTTTTTTTTTTTTTTTTTTTTTTTTTGAAAGTGACTATTGTGGGAAATTAAAAATGAAATATGCATATTTTTTTTCTGAAGAAAATTTACTGTATGTCAGGTTTACTAGGATTTGGGGGGGGGGGGATTACTTGCACCCATAATAATAAAATGGTGAAAGACGCTCCTGGAACTAGTTTGTGAAGTTATTGTCGTTATTCGTATAATTTGTCCACAAAGATTTCAATTACGTTTATTACTTCACTAAAAAAATGCCAGGAGGGACATTAATATTTCTATCGATTTCGGTTTAAGTAACCCTGAATTAAGGTACTGATGATCGTAAATATTCACATAAAATGCATAAAAATTTCAACGTAATGGAAATCTTTAATATATTACAAAACATTTATTATTATTACTACTTTTATATTTATAATACTGATGTTTAAAAATCAAATCACTTGTCTCATTATTTTTTCATTTATTTGTTTTGTTAATTATTGTTTTTATATCTTAAACAGAGAAAAATTACTTGCATCAATATTTCTTACACTGATTAGGTTATAAACTTTCCATTATTTGTTGAATTTTTTGTATTTGTTAAATACACTCTCAAAAGTAATATTTTATTCTTTTTTATAAATAAATAAACTCTATTCATTCATTATCTAATTTCTATTTAGAAATGAATTTAAAGTCTAATGTAAAATTATTTTTAATTTGCAATTAATTTTATTTCTTTTTTCTTAGATAACTGATTATTTTTAAATTAATTTAAAAATGCTTTACTACTTTTCTATATTAAATAAATCACGGGAAAAATACTTCAAAAATTCATAGTTTATTTTACTTATAGTTTACAGCTTAAAAATCAATTTGTTGCCAATAGGCAACGATGAATAAATTAGAATATATGAATAAATTAGAGCTTTAAAATTATTGTTATAATACTTTAGATCAGGCCCGCCCAACCCAAAACTCTCGGCAGGCCACATTGGAAATATTTTTTACACAGGTGGGCCGCATGGCATAAATACGTGAACCATGCCAATATATAGTAATTCTTTTTCGGTGGGTGCGTGAGGATTTAAAACATAAAATATATATATTAAATATATATGTATTCTTCAAATAGCTATAAAATAGTCAAAACCTCTCAATATACGTTTTAAGTGTAACAATAAGAATAAGAATCAGTGATTGATTTGATAATATATATGATTGAGTGCGGTTTGAGAGCATTCGGAGAGCATTCGGAGCGCATTCGGTGCGCATTCGGAGATCTTCAGATGTTAAAACTTAGCTATCAGATGTTGTAAGAGCATATGAAGTAACTGATGTGCAAACTTTAAACGGATTAACTGAAATTTTTGAAATATTTTGAAGCATAGGACTTGAGAAAGAGTTCAAATGAAATTAATGTTAGTGGTTTCGTAATTTCTCAAGGTATTTATTTAACAGTAAAATGTATTGACCAACATGTCAAATAAGCTTAAATTGAAAACGAGACTAAAATGATAGAAAATGTAGATAGTTTGTTATAAAAGTTATGGCAGCTTTTGAGGAACTTGAAAAATATGCATCACTTTGGAAAAGACTAAAATCAAGCAAAACATTCTCTTTCTCGTTCCTACGATCATGAAAAGAACTCATAACACTTGTTTAAAATTTCTCATTTCGTGGTGTTTCAAGATTTGACTCATCCAATGTCGAAAAATATTGCAGTTTAGAAAAATCACGTGTCTCTTCTGACAAGAGAACTTAACAGAAATAAAAAAAAATAATAGAAATATTAGTGACTGAAAATTATGAAAAAGTATCATACATATTTAACAAAACAATTGTTTAACTTTCTTAACGATCCCGTAATTTTCAATAAAATGATAGAAAAAGTTCGTATTTTTTATTTTTGTTTATTCAAGAAAATCGTATAAAATAAAGTGTATGAGCAATAAATTTATTCATTTTTAATCTTTGGAAATTTTTTTTTAGTTTCAAATTCACAAAAAAAAAAAATAATTTTTCTGAAAAACCAAAGAGGTCTATTATGGCTGAATTTTCTAGTAAGCAGAAGAAATAAAAGATTTAAACATTAAAAGAGAATTATATATATATATATATTGTATAATACAATCCTAGGGTAGGTGCTCCAGTGATTGGCATGCTCCAGTAATTGACATCTATCTCGAAATAATTAATAAATAATAAAAATAATAAAATCATATATTTTACATATAGGAATTTTAACATTTTATGACAAAGACTGGAGCATAGGGTGCTAAAAACTGGTAAAATGAATAACTAGCAGTGTCAAACACGGGAATATAGGGTGCCAATTACTGATAAAATGAAAAACTGGCAGTGTCAATTACTGGAACATTGAGTAGGTGTCAAATAAAAATTCCTAAAAAAGAGTTGTTATTAAATGTATATATTTAAATATATGTGGTTCTGAATATCTTCATTCATGCCATATAAACTAACTTAAGATTTCTAAAAATATTTTCTGACGACTGGAACATTAAAAACTTCAGAGATTGCTCTAAAGGTGTCAATCACTGGTACACTTTCCCTATATGCAGAATACACTGTTCTCAGATTCGCTATCCGAACTTTCATAAATATAACTTATTTCCGATTCAATCTCGGATGCATTTATACTAAAATTAGAATCCAAGCCACTTTGTGATTTTGACTACAAAATGTGCACAATTGTAAAAAAAAAAAAAATAAATAAAAAAAGAGAGAAAAATACCATAGAGCACAAAACCACGTGCATTCAAAAGCCTAGCTGAGGTAAGATTAAAAATAAGTATTAGAAATATAGGGTGGGAAAAAGTCCGTGAATGGTTTAAAAATTCATAAAATCTGAAAGAATAACGAAAATAAAAATCGGTTTGCCGGTTTAGCATCGATAAGGCATGGGATTTTTTTTTTAGATCAGAAAAAAAATAGTTCAAAAACAGCCGATAGGGGGCGTTTCGTACATAAGCGAAAGAAAAGACATGTAAATATCAAAAATTATTTTACCAAATCCTTTATTATAGCAACATGTGTTCCACATGTCCTCCACCACAGGTGATAACACATTGCAGGTGTTTCACAAATCCAGCAACGACAGTGTGCAGCATGACCGGCAGTATACATGACAGCTCTCGGCGAACTGCATTTTTCATTTCCGACAGATTGGATCGACGGGATCGATACACCCGGGATTTAAAATGTCCCCATAGCGAAAAGTATTCATAATCGCTAGTCTCATTTGCATATTTCCAACTAAGTCATTCATATGAGCGCCATCTGTCGGCTGTTTTATTTTATTTTCTTGTCTTAGAACAAATCTCGTGACCCATCAATGCTAAACGAAAAACCGTTTTTTATTTCGGTTATTTTTTCGGGTTTTATGAATTTAAAGTATTTACATAATTTTTGCACACCCTGAATTTAAAATTGTATGGTACTAAATGTTTAAAATAAACCTACTATCCCAAATTACATTTTAAATTGTCTCCTACTTCCATCTAGTGTGTAAAATAAGAAATAAGAAAATTACATCGCATCAGAAATGGTTTATTTTTAAATCTCTTCAGTGCATTACTTTTGAACACTTCAGCCCGGAAATATCACGGACACGAGAAATAGAGAGCAAAATCTCACCTGTTATTTTTACGGAAGCTAAAAGGAAGGGATTAAATAACCTTTTGTCTATTGTTTGTAGAAAAAAAATGTCAAATTCTACTTTTATTCCTATGTGTATATATATATATATATATATTAATGAAAATACAATTAAATGTTTCTGTAATATAACGATGTAGAACGGTTGTAGTAGTTCAATAATAAATATTTTTCAATGCTACTTTTGTAGCCTTTGCATTCCTGCAAACTCCATCTTAACTTAAATACTTAGATTACTAAGAAAACCAGAGACGTGAATTGAACAAACAATAAAAGTTTATTTGAACCAGATTAATGGGAGGGCGGCCTGGAAAATAGATCTTAGCTCAGTCAGGGTATTACTAAATCAAAGATATATAAATCAACAATTTAATTATTTTAAATATCTCACCACAGCAGATAGTCGAAGGTGTAGAGACGGTCGCACTCGTACTCCAATACTACGGCTTCACTATGGGACAGAGGATTCCCTTCTGACCCAGCTTGAACTTTCCGAAACTAGTAGACACTCACCAACACTCAACACTACTTAACTTCACGCCACTAAACCTCCACTACTCTACTTCTCAATATCCGTCAAACTACGATTCATAACAACCGCTATACGATCCTCCAACATCCACTATACGATCCTCCAACATCCACACCCTCTACTAAAACCATCTCTATTTTTATACTTCTTCCTACACCCTCCTTTCACTACATTTCAATCCGTACTTTTAAAAATCACTTCTAATTTACTAATATTCAATATCTAAGTCTTTTAATGCAGCACCCTGCCGACACAAAACTAGCTCGACCTCAACCTTCACCGAGTCACTGGCGACGGAGTGATTTTAACCGTCCCCACTTCCTACTTTGCTGGATCCAGCTTAATTAAAACAACTGTGGTGACGTTCTGACGTCTCAACCTCACAGTCCCCCTCCAAGAAAAAATATTTAGTCCGGAAAATCCCCAACGGGTTTGATCGAGTAAATTTAAAAAGCTTCATTCCATATCTAACTATCTCAAATCTCTGAAGTGTGAGTGCAGCCGTCACTTAAATTTTAACCGGGTGAGAAAAACATAAAAAATTGTTAAATCCCTGAGCGAAAACTCGGGGACGCAAAAAAAATTAATTTTAAATTTTAAATAAAAGGCGTACTTTTACCCCGAGAACTCCGGGACTCTGAATGAGCTAAAACCAGGCTTACAGTAGGATTTACACACGTCTCCCAGTTAGGCCAGGAAGGCAATTGTATGACTTTAATGATATATTGTAGAATTATAAAGAGACTCGCATTTACAAATGCGATAATTTCTTGCTGTAGAATAGAGTCTGTTGCACAGCTTGTTCATATCCCACAAATAATCTTTTAAACATATCTAAGTGAAAAAAATTTTTTTAGTAAACTTTAATGGTAATAAATAGGATGTGGAACTTGAAAATCTATCCTGCAGATAAAGTGGCTAGCAGTTTAATTGTCGTCAGAAAAAAAGTAGACGTCGGAATGTAAAGGCTGTCCACATCCAGGAAAAAGAACTTTTTGACATCAGATTAAGAGATCTTTCACTTCAGATAAAAATACTTTTAACATCAGATTAAGAGAAATAGTCGATCAGAGTGTGTTTGAAATGGGAAAAACTTTTACAGTATGCATAGTAAAAAAAATAGTTAGAATTCATCTCTAGAAGAAACTGAGACATGTTCGTCTCTATTAACAGAATAGATAGGTTACATACAGAAATATTTCTCCCTCCTTAGCTAAAGCATAAGCGAAAAAACTGAGCAGTTAGTCTTTTTAATGTTATATGGTTAAACACGCTTTTTATGCTTATAGCTAAAAATAAACATTGTCCCCCCCTCTAAAAGTACATACAGATAAACTTTTAGACAAATATTCAAAAGTTTTACAAATACAAATATGCAGTTTATAAATACATCATTTATAGAAATACAAAAGAAAAAAAGGGGGGGGGGGGAGCTTTCTGCAGGTGATGGCTACAAGCTAAAAGAACTTAATACATACATGAAATAGATATTTAAGAGAGAACAAAAATGTTGACATTGAAGCTAAAATTAATTTTGATTTGAAAGTTCATGGTTAAATTAAATTTTGTATTTTTAGTTTGGAAAAGTCCATAACTTTCGTAAGAGTTCTTAAAATATAAAGTCCCAAAAAGGCTTCAAAGTATGTCGAACATTTTGTACAGCTCAGACAGGAATGCACTTGTTATAGAAAAAAAAATATAGAACGGTATCACCTGATGTGAATTTGCAGCTGCAACTTCAGGAAGGTTAGAGGTCTTGGTGAATGTGCTCGATGTACTCGTCAGCTAGGCCACAGGGTTGCAGGCTTTCAGACCGGGGTCTAGGGCTATCCCAAAAGGCTTGTATAAAGGATTGCTCGGCAGGTGATTCATATGGCTGAGCATGTTGGAGTCTGGCTTGACGCCGGGCATTGAATCGGTGGTGTAAAGAGAACTCGTCTGTGCCGACTGAGTCAGGGGCTGCTAGGAATTTCTCCATGTGCCGTCCGCTAGCTGATGAAGAGGGTGGAGGTCTTTTTCGAACCCTTGCCTTTCTCTTAGGTCGGAAAGAGTCGGTGAGCACTGAATCTGGAACTGCTAGTACCTTCTGTGGGCGATGTGTTCCAGAGGACTTTGAGGAGGGGGATGGTGGCTGTTTCAAATATTTATTCCAAGCTTTTTTCTTTTTAATCTGCGGTATAAAAGAGCTATTAGTAAAAGAATAGTCGCGTTTGCGACCAGTTTGCCTAGGAAATTTCACGTTAGTAAAGTTTGATGAACCCGTACGAGCTTGCTTTTGTGCGACGGGTCTGCTAACACTAGATCGATCAGTGGAAGTAGCCTGAACAGATTGTTCGGGTGTTGTAGGAGTAGGTAGTTTATCAGCTGTACAAGAATCAGGAGCACTAGGCTGGGGAGCGAGGTTAGGCGTAAGGACGGACTGTTTGTCCGGTGGGTTTCAACCCGGCACGCTATCACTATCAAGAGTTTCCGCATATGATTGAGTGCGCTCTTTGAATATTCGGACCTGAACAACATTAATGGTCGTTGGATGCCGTTAAAATCAATTGTCAAATTATTAT
The DNA here is from genome assembly GCA_963930645.1 of Salticus scenicus. NCBI lineage: Eukaryota > Metazoa > Arthropoda > Arachnida > Araneae > Salticidae > Salticus > Salticus scenicus. Next base: position 149,109,759 of record OZ005662.1, read on the forward strand.
TTTCTATCTTTAAAACAGAAAAAAGGCCCAATGAATTTCGGCCCAAATTTAGCTACTTTAGAATCTTTTTTTGAGCTAATAAAAAGTGATTCTAGGAGTATTTTATCTCCCACTTTTACTTCTAAAATTCTACGTTTAAGGTTACAATAAACAGCTTGCTGCTCTTGAGCTTTTCTCAAATTTCTCTGAACTTCTGGTAGCAATTCTTCAATATTTCGCGTAATAAATTGAGATGCGTTTTGCTGTACTAATACCAGTTTTTGAAAGGGGGTCAGAATCTTTCTGCCCAAAAACAAATCAGCGGGAGTTTTTCCTGTGGCATCACTTACCACTGTACGAATCGCATAGCCAAAATGATAGAGAAACTGATCCCAATTTTCATGATTTTGACCAATGAACGTCGCAATCATATTAATTAAAGTTCTATTAACACGTTCGGCCTGATTAGCTTGCGGCCGATATGGAACCGTGAAGACATGTTTAATTTCGAGTGTATCGCAAAGTGCCTTAAAAACGTTACTTATAAATTGAGGACCATAGTCCGTTACAATTTGAAGGGGGGCACCGTAACGAGAAATATAATTATTAAAGAAGGCAGTGGCCACTGCTTGTGCCGAAGCTTTACGTAAAGGCACAAATTCAACCCATTTATTAAAATAATCCACCATAACTAACACATAACGAAATCTATTTGGTTTAGAGAAGGGGTAAGGACCGATTAAGTCGAGTCCAAGAATTTGATTTGGAAAATCAACTTTAATTGGAATTAATTTACCGGCCGGCTTTACATTTTTATAATTATATTGCTGGCACAAGCGGCAACTCGAAACATATTCATTAACAAACTTCCTCATTTTAGGAAAGTAACAGGCATCTTTGAGCTTTTTATAAGTTTTCCTAATGCCAAAGTGCCCGAAATTGGAGAGTCATGAAACTCAAATAGGATGGCTTGACGAAGAGATTGGGGAATTACAACTCGTAATTCGCCATAAGATGATAATAATTTTGAATAAAAAAGCAAGCCATCGATTAAAGAAAACGATTGGGACCAGTTTAAGGCAATGGCTGATTCAATTAATGAAACTGTCTCAGGATCTTCTAAATACTTATAGATTAATCCAAATTCGGGATCATTTTTTTGTTCTTGGATTAATTGATCTCTCGAATTTAACACAGATGCTGACATAAGCGCTAAAGCTACTTTTTCCTTATCAGATACGAATTTATCGTTTAAAGTAGTGACTAGATTTGTAGACGCACCTTGGTTTACTTGTTCACTTTCAATTTCCTTTACACGAGTTTCAGCCACGTTTGCTAATATTTCGGATTGAACCGGTTCAGCCTTTAAATGCGAATGATGAATATATGAGGCTTTAACAGTAGAATTTAACTGATCATTCTTTTCATTTAAAGCAAGGGATTGATCTAACCCATTAGATTCAATCGTATTTTCTTGAGTTTGAGTAGTACGTGAAAGAACGTCAGCTACCATATTGTCAGAACCAGGTCGGTGTTCGATGTTTATATTAAAGTTAGATAACTTAAGAGTCCATCGAATCATGCGAGGGGAGAGATTCTTTCCAGTTGTTAACCGAGTTAATGCCGCATGATCCGTAACAACTGTTACTGGAAGTTGCGTAAAATATAAAAGAAATTTTTGCAGTCCCCAAAGCACTGCTAAACATTCACGCTCAGTTACTGGATAATTTCTTTCTGCAGCGTTAAGCGTACGGGACGCATATGCTATTGGGCGGCCTTCTTGGCTTAAAACGGCACCAATGCCGTACGAAGAAGCATCAGTAGCTACTTGAAATTTAATATTATAATTAGGATGAGCTAGTACAGGAGGAGCGCTAATTATAGTTTTTAACTTATTAAATGCTTCTTGTCCTTCATTTGACCAGTGAAATTTAACTCTTTTCCTTTTGAGTTTAAAGAGGGGCTCGCATATGTGAGCAAAATTAGGTATAAATTTCCCATACCAAGCACACATGCCTAGAAATCTCGAAACTTGCTTAGAAATAGTAGGAGGGGGCATGTTTAAAAGTGGCTGAACTTTTTCATTATCTACAGAAATACCAGCAGGCGTTATTTTGACGCCTAGGTACTTAATTTCCTGTCGTGCAAAATGGCACTTAGAGGAATTTAAAGTTAATCCTGCATTTTGCAGTAGAGTAAAAACAGTTTTTAAATGATCTAAATGCTCATTGTAAGATGAGGACGTGATTATTATATCATGTACAAATAACATGTACAAATAATATAAACATGTACAAATTTATTCAAAAGAGGTTTAAGTATAGTTTCCATGGCTTTTTGGAATGTCGCCACAGCCCCTGAACATCCGAAAGGCATTCGTTTAAAACCAAACGTGCCGTTTTTAGTTTGAAACGCTGTTTTTGATATATCAGCGGGTTTCATTGCAATTTGAAAATAACCTGATGTCAGATCGAGAGTAGACATAAAATTTGTCGTTGTGATATGTGCTAACAAATCATTAATTATAGGCAAGGGATACTGAGGATATTGTGTGATAGAATTTAGCCTACGGTAATGTATTGCAAATCTCCATGCCTCAGGATCAGTAATAGGTTTCCAATTTTTCTCACGACATAAAACAACAGGAGATGCATAAGGAGAGGTTACAGGCATAATAATATCATTTTTCAACATTTTTTCAATATGCCAATTTATAATATCTTGTTTGGCTTGATCATAACGATAAGGCTTACTAAAGACTGGTTTATTAGTTCCAGTGTCAATTTCATGGCAAACAACATGGGTTAAGCCAGGTGTCTCAGAGAATAACTGTTTAAACTGATTAAGAAAATTAACAAAATCAATTTTTTCAATATGAGTGAGGGCACTTTCCTCTAAATTAACAATTAACTCTGTCGGCTCGACAGGTTTAGAATTTGACTTAGAATCATCAATATGCAAAGATTTATTGGCAAAATTTATTTCAACATTATTTGCTTTCATAAAATCTAACCCTATAATGCAGGGATGCTGAAGATTGTCGATGACATAAAAAGGCCAATTAACACTTAAATTATGAATTTGAACATTCAGGCTAACTTCGTCTCTATTAACACAGGACTGGCCTTGAGCCGTTGTAATATTTAAATTTGTCCGATTTAGAGCTTTAAAGTCAAAATACTTTTTATAAGTTTCATATGCTAGAAAGGAGCGTTTAGCACCAGTGTCCCAATAAGTAGGTATGAAAATATCATGAATTATTGCATTCAAATTAGGAAGGTCCACCGGACTGATACAAATTGTGTCTAAACATATGGAGGTGGTTGAGTTATTCAGTGGCTGTTGACCCTCCTCACAAGAGTCACTTACTCGTTTAACTGACGACTCTGGTTATTACGAGAGTTACGAAAATTTCTGTTATTTCTATCAGCTCGAGAAAAGTTTTGAGACTGATTTTGATTAGAACGATCGTTCCGATAATTTTGAAAGTTATTACGCCTTGTCTGCGGCGATTGACGTTCTTGTTGATAGCGATTGAAATTTTGAGGGGGGGTGAAATTTTCACGCCTAGAATTTTGCATATTTCCATTACCCCGTTGGCGATTAAAGGTGTTTTCCGCCCTTGGAGGGTGTCGTTCTTGGTATTTGGCTAAGGTTTGAAACAGACTGTCGTAAGAGGTGACAGGTTGCAGAACAATGTAATCTTGAATAGGAATAGTCAAAAGCGGGGTTATAATTTCCATTGCAGCGGCAAAAGATAAAACTAAATCCAGCTGCTTTATAATGTCGAATTTACGTAACAAAAATGTGGTAGGTTTGTCATAAAACGACATCTTTGTCGTATAAAGTTCTTGATGGAGTTTGGTTTTATCCACAATAGAAGAAAATGATTTTTTAATTTTGAGCTTCAAATCCTCATACGTAGGATTTTGGCCTAGAGCTCTAGAGGCAATGGTGTCATACCAGATTTTAGCATCTCCTTTTATAGAGTATTTTAATAAATTAAATTTATCAGCCTCGTCAATTTTACATATATCAAAATACTGTTCAAGATCTTCAAAAAATTTAAGTACATTGTTTGAGCCAGTAAAATAAACCCGAGTGCGGGGGATGTCGAAATGAGTTGGGCGCCACTGTGGCGTTTACATTCCTGCAAACTCCATCTTAACTTAAATACTTAGATTACTAAGAAAACCAGAGACGTGAATTGAACAAACAATAAAAGTTTATTTGAACCAGATTAATGGGAGGGCGGCCTGGAAAATAGATCTTAGCTCAGTCAGCGTATTACTAAATCAAAGATATATAAATCAACAATTTAATTATTTTAAATATCTCACCACAGCAGATAGTCGAAGGTGTAGAGACGGTCGCACTCGTACTCCAATACTACGGCTTCACTATGGGACAGAGGATTCCCTTCTGACCCAGCTTGAACTTTCCGAAACTAGTAGACACTCACCAACACTCAACACTACTTAACTTCACGCCACTAAACCTCCACTACTCTACTTCTCAATATCCGTCAAACTAAGATTCATAACAACCGCTATACGATCCTCCAACATCCACTATACGATCCTCCAACATCCACTATACGATCCTCCAACATCCACACCATCTACTAAAACCATCTCTATTTTTATACTTCTTCCTACACCCTCCTTTCACTACATTTCAATCCGTACTTTTAAAAATCACTTCTAATTTAACTAATATTCAAAATCTAAGTCTTTTAATGCAGCACCCTGCCGACACAACCTAGCTCGACCTCAACCTTCACCGAGTCACTGGCGACGGAGTGATTTTAACCGTCCCCACTTCCTACTTTGCTGGATCCAGCTTAATTAAAACAACTGTGGTGACGTTCTGACGTCTCAACCTCACACTTTTATTAAAAAACACCTGTTGCATTTCCTTGCATTTCAATTAAGAGAAATTGACTATTTATTTTTTTTTAACTTTTTCTATCTTCTGCATATATAGGAAGAAAGTATACAATTCAGAAAAAAGTTTAGATTTCCTGTTTACGATGAAGTTACATGTTTTGAGATTTTCTGAACTCAATTACTTTAGACCGGCTTCATCTCCCAAACATGGTGTATGACATGGATATTATGTAAAACTATGCTGTTTTAATTTGGGTGCATATCGACCGACAAGTCACGCTGCTGTGCTGCTGCTTAATTCTCTTTTTGAGAAGGCAATTATTTTACTTTGCTTTAATCGAGTGTACTCGAGTTTCGACCACTGGGCGATACTTGTTCATATAAAAGAACAATCAATTTTTTTTAAATATCATATTTATGATCATCCATCATATAAAAAATTTGAGACTATCTGTTATTATTACATACTAGCGAGCTTCGCCCTCTAGCGGGTCAAAATTTTCAAATGAATCACTAAAATTAATGAATCACTAACAGTAACTTTTAGTGTTATGAAAAGAAATTAAGAAATAATAATAATTTCTGATTGTGTAAAAAGTTGGCCCGGGTCCCCATTGCCTTTGGCAGCGGAGTACCGTGCGCGCTGTGCGCGCACAACTTAAAGGATACACGCGCTGTGCGCGCGTATTCCTTCCCTAACCCTTCTTGCCCCTAAAAAAATCATTTCTGATTGGGTAAAAACTCACACCGCGTCCCCACTGCCTTCGGCAGCGCAGACCCATGCGCGCTGCGCGCGTACGTGTGAAGGTATAAGTGCGCTGCGCGCACATATTCCTTCTTAAGTCAAATTTTTATTCTCAAGAAAAGAAAATTTTAAAAATCATTTCTCATCGGGTACAAAGTAGGACCGTTTCCCCACTACCTTCGGCATCGCAGACACGTGTGAAGGTATACGCGTGCTGCTTGCATATATTCCTTCTCAAATTAAATTTTTATTCTTAAGAAAGGAAAAAAGAAAAAAAATCATTTCTAATCGGTTAAAATGTCGATAATATAAAAGAACATTAAAGTATTTTTCAAATGGTGTATTAAAAATAATTTAATCTTAATTAGAAATTGAAATATTGAAATATTAAAATATTACAACGCCATCTTGCGGTAGAAATTTCTGTAATGTACAGTTCGATTCCAAATCAACAAAGCTTTCTAATGATGTATTACTTATGAAATTATTTTAATTAGTAGCTGAGATACAAAAGAAAACTGATTCGGGACATCTTAAAACGTGTAAATCTGGTGAAAACTTTCGATAATATAAAAGAACTTTAAAATATCTTTCGAATTATGTATTAAAAATAATTTAATCATAATTAGAAATTGAAATACGCGTATATTAGAATAAAATTTAATTTGCAATTAAAATGTAATTTTTTTCAAAAATCGATGAAATTTGAACTGTAAATTCCCCTGTGCTGTAAATTCCTCACACAAAGTTTCAAAAAATTTAGAAGAAAATTGAAGCATTTTGAAATTTGCAATTTTTATTCCTAGTAGAAATAACACGTGTTCTCAAGTGGTAAAGTATTTCCTTCTTTTGGGCGGATATCGAAATCTCTCTTCTCTGTCAAGGTCAGTTGCCATGGTAACCCACCCCATGGATCAAGATAGCAAGCAGTATTCAGTTCATTACGGAATGACGATTACCGTTTTGAATGGTTTAATGCCTAAAATAAAAAAAAATTTTAACTCATTCAGTTTTTGGAAATTTCTCTCAATCTTTTGAGAATTGAATTGTGAAAGCGAGATCTATATACAAAAAAAAAAAAAAATTATCTCTAAACGTTTTTGAGTTATAAAATGTTTTGTGAGAAAATCGATGTTTCGTAAAATCTAAAAATATGGATCGCTAATCCGTATTTTGTAAAAATAATTATATGGTTCGAAAGAAGATTAAATGACCTTTCCAAATATACCAGTTGTTAAGAAATGGAACAGTTACTCGGTCGTACAGGACGTTTCAAATAAGACAATCGAGGAAAAGAGAAATTTTCGACTCTTTTTTAAAACTTTTTTTAAAAATATAAAAAATCCGTACTTAAAAAAAAAAAAAAAAAAAAAAAAAATTGTACCGTAAAAATCGGTAATAAATGCTCTTTCTTTTGGTACAGGTGTATTTCGATATCTCGAACCGTTCGAGCAGGATCGCTTTACAAACACCCACAAAAGTTTCTCTCTTTGCTTTTTCTTTTGAGGTAGGCTTTTCCGTAAAAAAATGACGGTCGGCTGCGATTTTGAATCGTTTCTTGATTTGACATGTCGACATTTTAATTAATATCTTCGCTAATTCGGGTCGCATCGTTTAGCAAAATAGATAACGTACATCTGCGATAAATTCTCCGTCCGACGGTACCTGTCCGAAGTCCGTGCGACCATTAGCGGCGGAGCCTTAGCTATTTCAAGCTGTTTCTCACAGACAGACAGACACACACACACACACACACGTACAGATTTTAATAATATAAGTGATTATTTTAATTTTTTGTATTAAACATTTATATTAAAGGGATACATAATTATTAATAAAGTAATAAAAAATTTTAAATAACCTCATTTCACCACATTTAAGGGGGTTGAGCAGATATTTAATAATGTAGCGAATATGAAGTTAAATAAGAGATTTTCCAAAATATATCAAGATTCAAACTTAAACGGTTTTCAAATTTATCAGCATACCCTTTTCTATTTTAACTTGTTAATATTGTGTGGCAACTTTTCAATAGTATAAAGGTTTGAAATAAGAACTTGGATGAAAAATTTTTATACCAAATATTAAGTTTATGACTCATGCTATTTCCAAATTGCGCAACATAATCGTTTGATTCTGATCTTTCCTCCCTGGAGGAGAGAACACTTTTTATATAGTATAGTTGCTCCATCCAGTTGTTAATGAAAACTTAAGTAAATTTCCTTTCATAAAAATCCTTTCATCAGTTTTTATATTTTTATATAATTAAGTAGGACCATACAAAATCAGAAACGTATTTCCTAATGACGTTGGGAAATTCAAAGTGCATAATCGAGTGATATTAAGTAAGATTCACAAAAAAAATATTAAAATATTAAAATTTTTTCCATTTATTATATAATGGTCTAATTTGATAATAACTTAATAAAAACATAAAAACTGTTGTACAAAGGAAATCTTTTTTTTTTAATAAAAAATAGTGTGTTAGAGAAATGATATATCACTAAAATGTCTTATTTTTCCTTTGATACAGAGATACAAATATTTGTTGAAATCGTCAGCAATCGAACGCAATTATGTCGAAATGGTTCGACATCATTCCCAAATCATTGAAAGCTTTCAGAGCTCTTCCAAAACTTTTGTGATAATTTTTGCAAGCCCTTACCTTTAAAATTGACTAGAAAATGTTATACGAGGGTTTGAGGCCACACTAGTTTAAAGGCCAACTTGAATCAAAATGAAGTCTGGGAATTTGGCTTAACATCAGTTGTGTGTGTATTTCGTTCAATGAGGAATTTTGTTCAACTGTCCGAATCCCATTTCTAAATCTTTGTTAAGCGCAGATAAAAATTACATCCTCAATAATAACATTTTGGTACGCATATATATAAATTTGTTTTCAGAATATACGAAAACAAGAGGAGGTTTGCCTCTTGCGCAAACTCCAGCACACTCTATCCATATTCAATATTTTGACGATGTTGAACTATGGAAAACATATCAGCAGGTATTTTTGCATAAATCCAATTATTATGACGATTGAACGATTGTTCCTATGAAAGTATATTTTCGTTAGAAAACAAGATTCGTTTCCAATATAATTATGGCTAACTTCAGGAGCTTCTTGCATCTTTCGAGCCGTACTCGTTTGTTTTCAATGGTGAGAAGTTGCGCTTATTTGGGCTTCTAAGGATGAAGGTTTAGCTTGATTTTCAATATAATTTGAACAACATAACAACTAATTCCCTTCTGACTCACTATTTTTTTTATTGAACAGTCTGACAAAAACATGCTGATCTTAACTAGGGTAATGACACCAGCGCTCGTCACTCATAAGGCCTTATTTTTAAAAAGCTTGTTTTTTTCGCGTGGTATTCGTCTATCATTATTATAATTTGGTTTGTTTCATACACTGATTCTTCTGGTTGTTGTTGGACACTTTCAATTTGTTAATACATTAATCCAATTAAAAAAATGATAAAATAAAAATTGAGCCTGTAAAAATGCACCAGTGTTCGTCACTTGAAAAATGAATTTCACCAGTAGTAGTCAGGTGTTTGCACCAGTGATCGTCATGTAAACAAAACGTAACAAATTGCTGAATAATTTGATTTTAATTGTTCTTTTACAAAATTTAATGAAACAAAACATTTTTGGCACATACTTAGAACCTAAATTCATCCTTACGATTTAAAACACAAAACATTAAATGGTAAAATTCAAACTATTGAGTTAGGTTTTGCAAGATAATTTGGAAAATAAATCATATGCAAAATAATTTGGAAAATGTTTACTTTTAAAAAAAGTCCAAATGTTTATTCGTTCTTAAAAATATTTTTGCTTAAAGCAAGGGTAAGTGGCAGGAGAGGGGCTAATAAACTCGTTTCCAAGCGTACCTTTGCTCCAAATCATCGCAGTATAATTGACATTTTTTTAAAAATACGTATGAGTTGCTTATGCGTACACACGCTATAAAGGGTTTTGTAAAATCTTTTACTTCTCCTTCTCCATTAAGTGTGAGGTGGATGCAAAAACACGTTTTCAAGAGTCATTCTGCTCCAGATTATGTCAAGAAAGCAATTTTTTTGATGCGTCGATTAGTTATGCGTACACAACACACACTATAAAGAGATTTTACGTAATTCCTTCCTACCAAATCTTGGGGAAGGGTAGAAAAAACATATTTTCTTGCATAACTTTGCTCTAAATAATCTTACAAATGTTATTTTTTATGCGTGAGTTGTTCATTTGTATCCAACACCTAGTTGGTTGGTTGGTTGGGTTTTACGTCGCACTAGTGCTGCGCAGATGGGCAATTGGCGACGGTCTGGGACACACCCCTAGAGGTGGTCCGGAGACATGCCATCACAATTTTGATCCTCCACGGAAGGGATGGCTCTCCCGCTTCGGTGACCCCCAGAGGTATAATTTTTTGATGGGAACATGGAGGACATTGCGGCCACGACAGATTTTACGTGCACCAGCCACCATTAGTGTACACGACGGTCTTTGGCCGGCTCGAGTACCGAACCCGCAATCTTCCAATAACGAGGCCTGCGCTCTACCGACTGGGCTACCGCGGCCCCCAACACCTAGTACAAGGATATTTTGCTAAAATCTTCTCGTCGTGTGCGGGGACAAAAAAATAAAAATAGGTTTTCAAGTTTAACTCTGCTCCAAATTATTTCAGGAAGAAGATTTTTTGTATGTTTAGGTACACGTATTATAAGGCGAGTTTTGATGTGTGTGTTCGTTAGGTGTACACAATGTACAATATGTGATGGAATTTCGTGAAATTATTAATTTAATCGTGAAGAAGGGGTGGGGGATAAAAAGCGGTTAAAACGATACAGAACGCAGGTGAAGCCAATCATCATATTGCGGGCCGGTAAGCTATTACAGAAAGCAGTGGGAAATTTAACTTCGGTTTCGACTGATTTCAAACATTTTTTTTCTTTTCTTTTTATAATTACTGATAATTATATGGAATTTTTGAGATTTTATTTATATGTAGTGATCAGCAAAGGGGGAAATGACTGCTAGTTTTATTTATAATTATGTATTATTCTACACATCAAGCTAATTTCACCAAATACTATGGGACTGCATCTTATAATTATAATTACTTAAGTACAACAGTCAATCAGGGTAATTTTGATCAATATTTTAACTATTTTCTATTCTCCTAAATATATTTTCCTAAATATGTATGAAAAAAATCGATTTAATTATAAGTTAATTTTATTATACGTAACAAATATTTCTGGCCTCAACACAAAAGTAATATTTTTATCTGTTTCAGTTTTACACTGCCATTATGGGTGATTTTGAGCCACCATAAAAAGTATAAATATGATATTATTTTTACGTAAAATAAGAGCTATAAGAAAGTTTAACCTTTTTAAAAAAGGCTTATACATATTAAGAAATTTTTAAAATGCACTTTTTTAGTCTTACTATTTTAGTTTTTAGCCAATGTAACACTGTATATGCTAGACAGGCAAAGAACAATCCTATGATTTTCCAAAGGACAATGCACTGCTACTGAATATATCACCTCTTTTACCCCCCACCCCCTCCTCACACACACATAAAAAGTACTACCTACAATTTTTTTAATTAAAACAATCATTTATATATTTCGTGTGTTTACCTTACAAAAGTAATAGAATGTATAACTAGAAAGCATACCTAAGAATTGTTTTTATATTTAGCATTTTTTACATAAATTCTTAGTCACCTATATCTAACATAACAAAAATCTTTAATAGAATTTTGAATCAATTCACAGTTAAGATGATTATGAAATTAAGGCTTTGTATTTTATCGAAATATTTATGAATTAAAAATCAATTAACCACGATCAAAAAAAAAAAAAAAAAAAAAAACTTATAAATATATAAAATGCATAATAAAGTGCTTAAATCACATTTACAGTTTGTAACTAATTAATATGAAGCAACTTTCAAACATCACTCAAATACATCTTCGCAAAAGCATGACATCATAAAAATTTTAAATACATTAGACAAATGTATAGAGTACACATGTGTGTTTTTCTAAAATATATAGCAGAAAACTAGAAAAGGCTCTTTATAACTAAAAATGTTTATGTACCATTGTCAACTTTTCCAGCAAAATACAATGAAAATTGCCCTCTGTTTGTTTACCATCCTATAAAAAAAGTTACGTTCAGATCAAAGATCAACGAATAAAAAAACACTGGTGACTCTGTATACATACAGTCGGCAGCAAAATCATTGAAGCACACATCTACACTTTTCATATATTTTCTTTTTAGTTTGATCGCTATTTTTTATCATCAACTTACTTTTCTATAAACAGTATAAGACTAAGATCATGACTCGACAAATATTTTCTTAACAAAACGGTATTAGGTGCCCATCTTTTAAGTAGGAATTATCGCTAGTGCTTGAATAAGTTTGCTACAGACTGTAAGTATACATAGAGAAAGTTCCAAAACAGTTGAAAGAAATTTTAATTGTTTATCTATTAGAGATAAGTAGATAATGTAAATTTAAATAAATGCCCAAAGTAAGGAAGGAAAAAAAGAATATAAAAAAATAAAAAAAATACTTTTCTTTAATTTTGAAATACTAACACTTTTTCATATTTCTACTCTTAGTTTAGCCAATTTTATCCAATTACAAAATTTTTATTTTCCTAACAAAACCCTTTGAAAATGTAGATTTAATGAAAATGTTTAGATTATTTGTTTAAAAAAAAAATGCACTCAAATGAAATATTATAAAACAAAGAGTGATTTGTTTATGAGAAGCACGGGATCCATGCGTCTCTCGATTTAGTATCATATGGTTTAATAGTTGAAACATACAATTTATGCAATCAGATAGATATTTTATCTTAATAAATGAAGTATTCAATAAATTATTTAATTGGCAACTTGCTCTATTCATGTTACATAATTTTAATTGAGTTGAAAAATTATTAAAATTTTGATAGATGATAAAGATGTGGATGATTGATTAAAAATATATACATATTTATTTATTACATTGTTGAAATCGTGGTTGAATGAATACATTTTTTTTAACTAAATTTTAACACGTTTATTTTACCTAAATTATTCAGGTTTCATAAAATAATCAGCAAAACTCTATTTTTTGCATGGATTTTACAAAAGAACTAGTCTACTGAAAAAGGATGTATGAATATCTAAATAAGATATTATACTGAGATATTAATCATTTTGTTAGTACATCAAAATTTTAAAATAATTCTTTTGAATTGATTCATTTGCATTCATCCGTACACAATTCGTAACATATTATTTATTCATTTCGTTAGCGAAAATCACATTGCTGTAAAAAGAAAAGGCCTCAATTTTACAGGTTTTGCCCGTCAGCAAAAGTTTGGGCCAAACAGCCATTAATTTATAATTTGACCGTAATTTCTCTATCTGGAATACCATTTTATAAATAAATAAATTTTTGTATTAATCTTTCGAAGATATGTTCTTCTAACGATTAATTAAAAAAAAAAAAAAAAAAAAAAAAAGTGGCACCTGATATAATGACTGCTGAGAATCTCGTGATATAATAAAAAATACCAAGTCGTATTAGGAAATATCAGTTAGCCCATTTTATAGGTAAGAAGCTGTCTTGACCGTGAAAATTAAACTGGCAATGTCCCGTAAATTTACGTGTTCTTTAACAGTGTAACGTGAGGTTATCAACATACACACACATAATAAAACTACACAAATTATACATATGCATGTAAAAAGAAAAAAAGTAAAATTGTCATTACACACCATTAATTATTTAATTAGCGTAAAATGATTTTTCAAAAAACAAATCTCATTAAAAAAAAAAAAAAAAAAAATTACAATCGAATGAGCTCTTCTTACTGTAAACCACTTTTTGTATCGAAGATATATATACTTTTTAATTCATAAATAATGTATACTTCTTCTTTCTGTGTGTGTCTTTCAAAACAATGAATGTAATTCAAATTTCTACTTAAAAAAAAAAAAAAAAAAAAAAAAAAAGATTCCTTATACTTTTTACTGAATATATTTTATTTTTGAATTTTTATTTATTTATTTTTTATTTTTTAATACAAATGTTACAGTTTCTTGGGGAGGAAGAATAATAAAACGCTCTTGTATTGATTCGGTACAAAGAATAAATGTTTCATGATATAAATGAAATTTTTAATATAATGACAGCTTTTGTAAAATCGAACATGATTCTAAGGAGAGAAATTTCTATTTCTCTTTCAGAAAAATAAATTATTTAATGCTAAATCTGTATAAAATACGCCTATTCGTATAACAGTTTTACTTAATAATTATAAACGATTGAAACTTACACTATTATTTATCTATATTATTTATATAAGTTTTTTTTTTTTTTTAATATGTATTATGTTTAAAGAAAAGCTTTTTTTAAAAGAAATTTTTTTCAAAGTATGTGTCCAGTTTATTTGGTATACTTTTTGCAGATTTCGATTTTCTGTAACCCTGTAATTTCAAAGATATATCATAATGACACATGGCATGTATAACAATAAATTTATTAATTTTATATATTTCAGTTTTAATGTATTCTTTCTTTTTACGTTTTTTTTTTTTAAATAATATAATTCGATATTTGTTTGTGAATACTTTTTATAATATTGATTCCTTGAGGTGTGCAATATTTTTTCATTTGTGGAAAATCTGAACTTATCAATTTTCTTCTTCAGAATATTACATTTCTTATGTCAGTCGGAATCTTACCTCTTGTGAAAGAAGCTAGTGAAATGAAAATGAATCAAGCGAATCTTCAGTGGAACTGCATCTAGAAATTTCTCTAAAAGCTCAAAATTCCGAAACATTCGTCGTTGTAAAAACATATATTTGTGAACTATTATCTAACAATGAAGCACTTAGTAAATTCGTTATAGCAATATAGTTCTCTTTTTGTAAATATATTTCATAATAACGATTAAAAACTACCTTATAAAGTGTAAGAAATGATCTTCAGAATTAACAGCGTTAATCATAACCATAAGTAATAATATAATGTGTAAAATATAAATATTACAGTTGTTAAGAAAAAAGTTTTATTAAATTAAAAAACTCCAATTAGAATAACACATTCTAAAGAAAATTCACTTAAAATATTCATCAAAAATAAGTATAAAGGATAAACCAGTTATGTCTAAAGCTTCAAAAATACAAATTCTCAAAACAAAAAGTCCTTATAAAAATTGTTTCTGCAACACAACATCAATTACAAATTGGATGTTTTTAATTTTTGGTTTAGATATGTTCAGGAACAAGAAAAACAGTTTTAGGTATAAAGTTATGTATTTTTATAATAAATTTGTGATATTGTACTTAGTTTCACGTGTCATTATTCATACGTGGAAATTTATAAATATTAAAGAAAACAATAAGCATACCTCTAAATTTGCAATTTCATATTTTATTTTTTGTGTACTTTCAACGTGGCTCTGGTGCACATTGCAATTATCAAAAAAGAAAATCTCAAAAACATTACGAAGTATTTCTGATTTAAAAGGACGAAAATCCAATACTGTCAGATCGTATATTTTTGTTACCAGTTGTTTCACATTTACAATTATTAATATCATTACAACCATTGTTCTGCAAATGCATCCTTTTACAGATGATAGATACAACCAACTACTTCTGCAGTTATACTTTTTCAAACTGGAGAATAAACGAATTGTCCGAGTTTTAGCCATCGCATTTTTAGTTATTCATGAAACATATTTTACTTTATTGCCAAATTTAATTTCTGTATTGTATGCAGTTAACTGCTACGATATGCATGTTCTACTTTCTCTACACACGACAAAAATGAATATTGATACAGCAAATTCATTTAAATGGTTGAAATTTTACACCCATATTCAAAATGTATTTCAATCCTTTGAATTTACATTTTCATTACCTATTTTTATAGCGTTTTCAAACAATGTACTGAGTTTGGTTTTAAGTATTCTTACATTCATGGATTATTTTGATAGTATTTTGAGCGTTTTTTTAGCTGTTACTTATGTTGTACAGATAACTTTAATAGTGTTATCTGCAGCAAAAGTTCATGAAACTGATAAAGTCGCTAAAGAAGCTAATATAAGATGTTTGGAGACAATGATACAGCGAGAGACGTTTGTTCAGTTGAATGAAATAATAAAACTCTGGAGGATGAATAACACTAAGCCTTTTAGACTCACTGCATGGGGATTCTTCAATTTTACAAAAAGTCTTTATCTGAATGCAATGGGTTCTATTCTAACATACATATTACTGCTCATAAATATATAATAACAAAAAAATTACTCTAAAAATAGGCTGATATACAACGACAAAATGAAATTATTCATAAAACTAAATAATGTTAAAGCGTCTCATGACATTAAGGTAAACAGTTTGTTACAGTTAATGTTGAGCACAAAGGATTGACAGACAAATGTTTTAAAACAGACAAAAGTTTTAAACAGCTTATGATAAGTTCTAGAGTTTTTAATGTACGATTTTTAGCGTATTATAGTTGTTCATAATTTCAAATCTACAATATCTTAAAAAATGAACTGTGTCTAAAAAATTCGAGATTTTATTTGTTGCTACGATTATATAAATAAGATGCTTCTGTCAAAGTTAACGTATGAAATTTATGATGGATGTGTCGATTCCGCATTTCAGTGTGTTTTGCTTTAATGATTTGTAAATATATAAACTCTTGTAATTCGAATCCTTAATAAATAATTAATTACAAAAAATATAAGAAACTACTATTTTTTTTTTTTTTTTTTTTTTTTTTTTGAAAGTGACTATTGTGGGAAATTAAAAATGAAATATGCATATTTTTTTTCTGAAGAAAATTTACTGTATGTCAGGTTTACTAGGATTTGGGGGGGGGGGGGATTACTTGCACCCATAATAATAAAATGGTGAAAGACGCTCCTGGAACTAGTTTGTGAAGTTATTGTCGTTATTCGTATAATTTGTCCACAAAGATTTCAATTACGTTTATTACTTCACTAAAAAAATGCCAGGAGGGACATTAATATTTCTATCGATTTCGGTTTAAGTAACCCTGAGTTAAGGTACTGATGATCGTAAATATTCACATAAAATGCATAAAAATTTCAACGTAATGGAAATCTTTAATATATTACAAAACATTTATTATTATTACTACTTTTATATTTATAATACTGATGTTTAAAAATCAAATCACTTGTCTCATTATTTTTTCATTTATTTGTTTTGTTAATTATTGTTTTTATATCTTAAACAGAGAAAAATTACTTGCATCAATATTTCTTACACTGATTAGGTTATAAACTTTCCATTATTTGTTGAATTTTTTGTATTTGTTAAATACACTCTCAAAAGTAATTTTTTATTCTTTTTTATAAATAAATAAACTCTATTCATTCATTATCTAATTTCTATTTAGAAATGAATTTAAAGTCTAATGTAAAATTATTTTTAATTTGCAATTAATTTTATTTCTTTTTTCTTAGATAACTGATTATTTTTAAATCAATTTAAAAATGCTTTACTACTTTTCTATATTAAATAAATCACGGGAAAAATACTTCAAAAATTCATAGTTTATTTTACTTATAGTTTACAGCTTAAAAATCAATTTGTTGCCAATAGGCAACCATGAATAAATTAGAATATATGAATAAATTAGAGCTTTAAAATTATTGTTATAATACTTTAGATCAGGCCCGCCCAACCCAAAACTCTCGGTAGGCCGCATTGGAAATATTTTTTACACAGGTGGGCCGCATGGCATAAATACGTGAACCATGCCAATATATAGTAATTCTTTTTCGGTGGGTGCGTGAGGATTTAAAACATAAAATATATATATTAAATATATATGTATTCTTCAAATAGCTATAAAATAGTCAAAACCTCTCAATATACGTTTTAAGTGTAACAGTAAGAATAAGAATCAGTGATTGATTTGATAATATATATGATTGTGTGCGGTTTGAGAGCATTCGGAGAGCATTCGGAGCGCATTCGGTGCGCATTCGGAGATCTTCAGATGTTAAAACTTAGCTATCAGATGTTGTAAGAGCATATGAAGTAACTGATGTGCAAACTTTAAACGGATTAACAGAAATTTTTGAAATATTTTGAAGCATAGGACTTGAGAAAGAGTTCAAATGAAATTAATGTTAGTGGTTTCGTAATTTCTCAAGGTATTTATCTAACAGTAAAATGTATTGACCAACATGTCAAATAAGCTTAATTTGAAAACGATATTAAAATGATTGAAAATGTAGCTAGTTTGTTATATAAAAGTTATGACAGGTTTTGGGGAACTTTTAAAATACATGTCACTTTAGAAAAGACTGAAAACAGGCAAAACATTATCTTTCTCATTTCTACGATTGTGAAAAGAACTCATAATTATTTTTTAAAATTTCTCGTTTCGTGTTGTTTCAAGATTTGACTCATCCAATGTCGAGAAATATTGCAGTTTAGAAAAATCACGTGTCTCTTCTGACAAGAGAACTTAACAGAAATAAAAAAATTAATAGAAATATTAGTGACTGAAAATTATCAAAAAGTATCATACATATTTAACAAAACAATTGTTTAACTTTCTTAACGATCCCGTAATTTTCAATAAAATGATAGAAAAAGTTCGTATTTTTTATTTTTGTTTATTCAAGAAAATCGTATAAAATAAAGTGTATGAGCAATAAATGTATTCATTTTTAATCTTTGGAAATTTTTTTTTAGTTTCAAATTGACAAAAAAAAAAAAAATAATTTTTCTGAAAAACCAAAGAGGTCTATTATGGCTGAATTTTCTAGTAAGCAGAAGAAATAAAAGATTTAAACATTAAAAGAGAATTATATATATATATATATATATATATATATATATATTGTATAATACAATCCTAGGGTAGGTGCTCCAGTGATTGGCATGCTCCAGTAATTGACATCTATCTCGAAATAATTAATAAATAATAAAAATAATAAAATCATATATTTTACATATAGGAATTTTAACATTTTATGACAAAGACTGGAGCATAGGGTGCTAAAAACTGGTAAAATGAATAACTAGCAGTGTCAAACACGGGAATATAGGGTGCCAATTACTGATAAAATGAAAAACTGGCAGTGTCAATTACTGGAACATTGAGTAGGTGTCAAATAAAAATTCCTAAAAAAGAGTTGTTATTAAATGTATATATTTAAATATATGTGGTTCTGAATATCTTCATTCATGCCATATAAACTAACTTAAGATTTCTAAAAGTATTTTCTGACGACTAGAACATTAAAAACTTCAGAGATTGCTCTAAAGGTGTCAATCACTGGTACACTTACCCTATATGCAGAATACATTGTTCTCAGATTCGCTATCCGAACTTTCATAAATATAACTTATTTCCGATTCAATCTCGGATGCATTTATGCTAAAATTAGAATCTAAGCCACTTTGTGATTTTGACTACAAAATGTGCACAATTGTAAAAAAAAAAAATAAAAATAAAAAAGAGAGAAAAATACCATAGAGCACAAAACCACGTGCATTCAAAAGCCCAGCTGAGGTAAGATTAAAAATAAGTATTAGAAATATGAGGTGGGAAAAAGTCCGTGAATGGTTTAAAAATTCATAAAATCTGAAAGAATAACGAAAATAAAAATCGGTTTGCCGGTTTAGCATCGATAAGGCATGGGATTTTTTTTAAGATCAGAAAAAAATTGTTCAAAAACAGCCGATAGGGGGCGTTTCGTACATAAGCGAAAAAAAAGACATGTAAATATCAGAAATAATGTTACCAAATCCTTTATTAAAGCAACATGTGTTCCACATGTCCTCCACCACAGGTGATAACACATTGCAGGTGTGTCACAAATCCAGCAACGACAGTGTGCAGCATGACCGGCAGTATACATGACAGCTCTCGGCGAACTGCATTTTTCATTTCCGACAGATTGGATCGACGGGATCGATACACTCGGGATTTAAAATGTCCCCATAGCCAAAAGTATTCATAATCGCTAGTCTCATTTGCATATTTCCAACTAAGTCATTCATATGAGCGCCATCTGTCGGCTGTTTTATTTTATTTTCTTGTCTTAAAACAAATCCCGTGACCCATCAATGCTAAACGAAAAACCGTTTTTTATTTCGGTTATTTTTTCGGGTTTTATGAATTTAAAGTATTTACATAATTTTTGCACACCCTGAATTTAAAATTGTATGGTACTAAATATTTAAAATAAACCTACTATCCCAAATTACATTTTAAATTGTCTCCTACTTCCATCTAGTGTGTAAAATAAGAAATAAGAAAATTACATCGCATCAGAAATGGTTTATTTTTAAATCTCTTCAGTGCATTACTTTTGAACACTTTAGCCCGGAAATATCACGGACACGAGAAATAGAGAGCAAAATATCACCTGTTATTTTTACGGAAGCTAAAAGGAAGGGATTAAATAACCTTTTGTCTATTATTTGTAGAAAAAAAAATGTCAAATTCTAATTTTATTCCTATGTATAGATATATATATACATATATTAATGAAAATACAATTAAATGTTTCTGTAATATAACGATGTAGAACGGTTGTAGTAGTTCAATAATAAATATTTTTCAATGCTACTTTTGTAGCCTTTGCATTCCTGCAAACTCCATCTTAACTTAAATACTTAGATTATTAAGAAAACCAGAGACGTGAATTGAACAAACAATAAGAGTTTATTTGAACCAGATTAATGGGAGGGCGGCCTGGAAAATAGATCTTAGCTCAGTCAGCGTATTACTAAATCAAAGATATATAAATCAACAATTTAATTATTTTAAATATCTCACCACAGCAGATAGTCGAAGGTGTAGAGACGGTCGCACTCGTACTCCAATACTACGGCTTCACTATGGGACAGAGGATTCCCTTCTGACCCAGCTTGAACTTTCCGAAACTAGTAGACACTCACCAACACTCAACACTACTTAACTGCACGCCACTAAACCTCCACTACTCTACTTCTCAATATCCGTCAAACTAAGATTCATAACAACCGCTATACGATCCTCCAACATCCACACCCTCTACTAAAACCATCTCTATTTTTATACTTCTTCCTACACCCTCCTTTCACTACATTTCAATCCGTACTTTTAAAAATCACTTCTAATTTAACTAATATTCAAAATCTAAGTCTTTTAATGCAGCACCCTGCCGACACAAAACTAGCTCGACCTCAACCTTCACCGAGTCACTGGCGACGGAGTGATTTTAACCGTCCCCACTTCCTTCTTTGCTGGATCCAGCTTAATTAAAACAACTGTGGTGACGTTTTGACGTCTCAACCTCACAGTCCCCCTCCAAGAAAAAATATTTAGTCGGGAAAATCCCCAACGGGTTTGATCGAGTAAATTTAAATAGCTTCATTCCATATCTAACTATCTCAAATCTCTGAAGTGTGAGTGCAGCCGTCACTTAAATTTTAACCGGGTGAGAAAAACATAAAAAATTGTTAAATCCCTGAGCGAAAACTCGGGGACGCAAAAAAAATTAATTTTAAATTTTAAATAAAAGGCGTACTTTTACTCCGAGAACTCCGGGACTCTGACTGAGCTAAAACCAGGCTTACAGTAGGATTTACACACGTCTCCCAGTTAGGCCAGGAAAGCAATTGTATGACTTTAATGATATATTGTAGAATTATAAAAAGACTCGCATGTACAAATGCGATAATTTCTTGCTGTAGAATAGAGTCTGTTACACAGCTTGTTCATATCCCACAAATAATCTTTTAAACATATCTAAGTGAAAAAAATTTTTTAGTAAACTTTAATGGTAATAAATAGGATGTGGAACTTGAAAATCTATCCTGCAGATAAAGTGGCTAGCAGTTTAATTGTCGTCAGAAAAAAAGTAGACGTCGGAATGTAAAGGCTGTCCACATCCAGGAAAAAGAACTTTTTGACATAAGATTAAGAGATCTTTCACTTCAGATAAAAATACTTTTAACATCAGATTAAGAGAAATAGTCCATCAGAGTGTGTTTGAAATGGGAAAAACTTTTACAGTATGCATAGTAAAAAAAATAGTTAGAATTCATCTCTAGAAGAAACTGAGACATGTTCGTCTCTATTAACAGAATAGATAGGTTACATACAGAAATATTTCTCCCTCCTTAGCTAAAGCACAAGCGAAAAAACTGAGCAGTTAGTCTTTTTAATGTTATATGGTTAAACACGCTTTTTATGCTTATAGCTAAAAAAAAACATTGTCCCCCCCCTCTAAAAGTACATACAGATAAACTTTTAGACAAATATTCAAAAGTTTTACAAATACAAATATGCAGTTTATAAATACATCATTTATAGAAATACAAAAGAAAAAGGGGGGGGGGAGCTTTCTGCAGGTGATGGCTACAAGCTAAAAGAACTTAATACATACATGAAATAGATATTTAAGAGAGAACAAAAATGTTGACATTGAAGCAGAACATTAATTTTGATTTGAAAGTTCATGGCTAAATTAAATTTTGTATTTTTAGTTTGGAAAATTCCATAACTTTCGTAAGTGTTCTTAAAAGATAAAGTCCCAAAAAAGGCTTCAAAGTATGTCGAACATTTTGTACAGCTCTGAGAGAAATGCACTTGTAATAGAAAAAAAATATAGAACGGTATCACCTGATGTGAATTTGCAGCTGCAACTTCAGGAAGGTTAGAGGTCTTGGTGAATGTGCTCGATGTACTCGTCAGCTAGGCCACAGGGTTGCAGGCTTTCAGACCGGGGTCTAGGGCTATCCCAAAAGGCTTGTACAAAGGGTTGCTCGGCAGGTGATTCATATAGCTGAGCATGTTGGAGTCTGGCTTGACGCCGGGCATTGAATCGGTGGTGTAAAGAGAACTCGTCTGTGCCGACTGAGTCAGGGGCTGCTAGGAATTTCTCCATGTGCCGTCCGCTAGCTGATGAAGAGGGTGGAGGTCTTTTTCGAACCCTTGCCTTTCTCTTAGGTCGGAAAGAGTCGGTGTGCACTGAATCTGGAACTGCTAGTACCTTCTGTGGGCGATGTGTTCCAGAGGACTTTGAGGAGGGGGCTTGTGGCTGTTTCAAATATTTATTCCAAGCTTTTTTCTTTTTAATCTGCGGTATAAAAGAGCTATTAGTAAAAGAATAGTCGCGTTTGCGACCAGTTTGCCTAGGAAATTTCACATTAGTAAAGTTTGATGAACCCGTACGAGCTTGCTTTTGTGCGACGGGTCTGCTAACACTAGATCGATCAGTGGAAGTAACCTGAACAGATTGTTCGGGTGTTGTAGGAGTAGGTAGTTTATCAGCTGTACAAGAATCAGGAGCACTAGGCTGGGGAGTGAGGTTAGGCGTAAGGACGGACTGTTCGTCAGGTGGGTTTGAACCCGGCACGCTATCACTATCAAGAGTTTCCGCATATGATTGAGTGCGCTCTTTGAATATTCGGACCTGATCAACATTAATGGTCGTTGGATGCCGTTAAAATCAATTGTCAAATTATTATTTTCTATCTTTAAAACAGAAAAAGGCCCAATGAATTTCGGCCCAAATTTCGCTACTTTAGAATCTTTTTTTGAGCTAAGAAAAAGTGATTCTAGGAGTATTTTATCTCCCACTTTTACTTCTAAAATTCTACGTTTAAGGTTACAATACACAGCTTGCTGCCCTTGAGCTTTTCTCAAATTTCTCTGAACTTCTGGTAGCAATTCTTCAATATTTCGCGTAATAAATTGAGATGCGTTTTGCTGTACTAATACCAGTTTTTGAAAGGGGTTCAGAATCTTTCTGCCCAAAAACAAATCAGCGGGAGTTTTTCCTGTGGCATCACTTACCGCTGTACGAATCGCATAGCCAAAATGATAGAGAAACTGATCCCAATTTTCATGATTTTGACCAATAAACGTCGCAATCATATTAATTAAAGTTCTATTAACACGTTCGGCCTGATTAACTTGCGGCCGATATGGAACCGTGAAGACATGTTTAATTTCGAGTGTATCGCAAAGTGCCTTAAAAACATTACTTATAAATTGAGGACCATAGTCCGTTACAATTTGAAGGGGGCACCGTAACGAGAAATATAATTATTAAAGATGGCAGTGGCCACTGCTTGTGCCGAAGCTTTACGTAAAGGCACAAATTCAACCCATTTACTAAAATAATCCACCATAACTAACACATAACGAAATCTATTTGGTTTAGAGAAGGGGTAAGGACCGATTAAGTCGAGTCCAAGAATTTGATTTGGAAAATCAACTTTAATTGGAATTAATTTACCGGCCGGCTTTACATTTTTATAATTATATTGCTGGCACAAGCGACAACTCGAAACATATTCATTAACAAACTTCCTCATTTTAGGAAAGTAACAGGCATCTTTGAGCTTTTTATAAGTTTTCCTAATGCCAAAGTGCCCCGAAATTGGAGAGTCATGAAACTCAAATAGGATGGCTTGACGAAGAGATTGGGGAATTACAACTCGTAATTCGCCATAAGATGATAATAATTTTGAATAAAAAAGCAAGCCATCGATTAAAGAAAACGATTGGGACCAGTTTAAGGCAATGGCTGATTCAATTAATGAAACTGACTCAGGATCTTCTAAATACTTATAGATTAATCCAAATTCGGGATCATTTTTTTGTTCTTGGATTAATTGATCTCTCGAATTTCTGGCATAAGCGCTAAAGCTACTTTTTCCTTATCAGATACGAATTTATCGTTTAAAGTAGTGACTAGATTTGTAGACGCACCTTGGTTTACTTGTTCACTTTCAATTTCCTTTACACGAGTTTCAGCCACGTTTGCTAATATTTCGGATTGAACCGGTTCAGCCTTTAAATGCGAATGATGAATATATGAGGCTTTAACAGTAGAATTTAACTGATCATTCTTTTCATTTAAAGCAAGGGATTGATCTAACCCATTAGATTCAATCGTATTTTCTTGAGTTTGAGTAGTACGTGAAAGAACGTCAGCTACGATATTGTCAGAACGAGGTCGGTGTTCGATGTTTATATTAAAGTTAGATAACTTAAGAGTCCATCGAATCATGCGAGGGGAGAGATTCTTTCCAGTTGTTAACCGAGTTAATGCCGCATGATCCGTAAAAACTGTTACTGGAAGTTGCGTAAAATATGAACGAAATTTTTGCAGTCCCCAAAGCACTGCTAAACATTCACGTTCAGTTACTGGATAATTTCTTTCTGCAGCGTTAAGCGTACGGGACGCATATGCTATTGGGCGGCCTTCTTGGCTTAAAACGGCACCAATGCCGTACGAAGAAGCATCAGTAGCTACTTGAAATTTAATATTATAATTAGGATGAGCTAGTACAGGAGGAGCGCTAATTATAGTTTTTAACTTATCAAATGCTTCTTGTGCTTCATTTGACCAGTGAAATTTAACTCTTTTCCTTTTGAGTTTAAAGAGGGGCTCGCATATGTGAGCAAAATTAGGTATAAATTTCCCATACCAAGCACACATGCCTAGAAATCTCGAAACTTGCTTAGAAATAGTAGGAGGGGGCATGTTTAAAAGTGGCTGAACTTTTTCATTATCTACAGAAATACCAGCAGGCGTTATTTTGACGCCTAGGTACTTAATTTCCTGTCGTGCAAAATGGCCCTTAGAGGAATTTAAAGTTAATCCTGCATTTTGCAGTAGAGTAAAAACAGTTTTTAAATGATCTAAATGCTCATTGTAAGATGAGGACGTGATTATTATATCATCGAGATAAACATGTACAAATTTATTCAAAAGAGGATTAAGTATAGTTTCCATGGCTTTTTGGAATGTCGCCACAGCCCCTGAACATCCGAAAGGCATTCGTTTAAAACCAAACGTGCCGTTTTTAGTTATAAACGCTGTTTTTGATATATCAGCGGGTTTCATTGCAATTTGAAAATAACCTGATGTCAGATCGAGAGTAGACATAAAATTTGTCGTTGTGATATGTGCTAACAAATCATCAATTATAGGCAAAGGATACTGAGGATATTGTGTGATAGAATTTAGCCTACGATAATGTATTGCAAATCTCCATGCCTCAGGATCAGTAATAGGTTTCCAATTTTTCTCACGACATAAAACAACAGGAGATGCATAAGGAGAGGTTACAGGCATAATAATATCATTTTTCAACATTTTGTCAATATGCCAATTTATAATATCTTGTTTGGCTTGATCATAACGATAAGGCTTACTAAAGACTGGTTTATTAGTTCCAGTGTCAATTTCATGGCAAACAACATGGGTTAAGCCAGGTGTCTCAGAAAATAACTGTTTAAACTGATTAAGAAAATTAACAAAATCAATTTTTTCAATATGAGTGAGGGCACTTTCCTCTAAATTAACAATTAACTCTGTCGGCTCGACAGGTTTAGAATTTGACTTAGAATCATCAATATGCAAAGATTTATTGGCAAAATTTATTTCAAGATTATTTGCTTTCATAAAATCTAACCCTATAATGCAGGGATGCTGAAGATTGTCGATGACATAAAAAGGCCAATTAACACTTAAATTATGAATTTGAACATTCAGGCTAACTTCGCCTCTATTAACACAGAACTGGCCTTGAGCCGTTGTAATATTTAAATTTGTCCGCTTTAGAGCTTTAAAGTCAAAATACTTTTTATAAGTTTCATATGCTAGAAAGGAGCGTTTAGCACCAGTGTCCCAATAAGTAGGTATGAAAATATCATGAATTATTGCATTCAAATTAGGAAGGTCCACCGGACTGATACAAATTGTGTCTAAACATATGGAGGTGGTTGAGTTATTCAGTGGCTGATGACCCTCCTCACAAGAGTCACTTACTCGTTTAACTGACGACTCTGGTTATTACGAGAGTTACGAAAATTTCTGTTATTTCTATCAGCTCGAGAAACGTTTTGAGACTGATTTTGATTAGAACGATTGTTCCGATAATTTTGAAAGTTATTACGCCTTGTCTGCGGCGATTGACGTTCTTGTTGATAGCGATTGAAATTTTGAGGGGGGGTGAAATTTTCACGCCTAGAATTTTGCATATTTCCATTACCCCGTTGGCGATTAAAGGTGTTTTCCGCCTTTGGAGGGTGTCGTTCTTGGTATTTGGCTAAGGTTTGAAACAGACTGTCGTAAGAGGTGACAGGTTGCAGAACAATGTAATCTTGAATAGGAATAGTCAAAAGCGGGGTTATAATTTCCATTGCAGCGGCAAAAGATAAAACTAAATCCAGCTGCTTTATAATGTCGAATTTACGTAACAAAAATGTGGTAGGTTTGTCATAAAACGACATCTTTGTCGTATAAAGTTCTTGACGGAGTTTGGTTTTATCCACAATAGAAGAAAATGATTTTTTAATTTTGAGCTTCAAATCCTCATACGTAGGATTTTGGCCTAGAGCTCTAGAGGCAATGGTGTCATACCAGATTTTAGCATCTCCTTTTATAGAGTATTTTAATAAATTAAATTTATCAGCCTCGTCAATTTTACATATATCAAAATACTGTTCAAGATCTTCAAAAAATTTAAGTACATTGTTTGAGCCAGTAAAATAAACCCGAGTGGGGGGGATGTCGAACTGAGTTGGGCGCCACTGTGGCGTTTACATTCCTGCAAACTCCATCTTAACTTAAATACTTAGATTACTAAGAAAACCAGAGACGTGAATTGAACAAACAATAAAAGTTTATTTGAACCAGATTAATGGGAGGGCGGTCTGGAAAATAGATCTTAGCTCAGTCAGCGTATTACTAAATCAAAGATATATAAATCAACAATTTAATTATTTTGAATATCTCACCACAGCAGATAGTCGAAGCTGTAGAGACGGTCGCACTCGTACTCCAATACTACGGCTTCGCTATGGGACAGAGGATTCCCTTCTGACCCAGCTTGAACTTTCCGAAACTAGTAGACACTCACCAACACTCAACACTACTTAACTTCACGCCACTAAACCTCCACTACTCTACTTCTCAATATCCGTCAAACTAAGATTCATAACAACCGCTATACGATCCTCCAACATCCATTATACGATCCTCCAACATCCACACCCTCTACTAAAACCATCTCTATTTTTATACTTCTTCCTACACCCTCCTTTCACTACATTTCAATCCGTACTTTTAAAAATCACTTCTAATTTAACTAATATTCAAAATCTAAGTCTTTTAATGCAGCACCCTGCCGACACAAAACTAGCTCGACCTCAACCTTCCCCGAGTCACTGACGACAGAGTGATTTTAATCGTCCCCACTTCCTACTTTGCTGGATCCAGCTTAATTAAAACAACTGTGGTGACGTTCTGACGTCTCAACCTCACACTTTTATTAAAAAACACCTGTTGCATTTCCTTGCATTTCAATTAAGAGAAATTGACTATTTATTTTTTTTTTTAACTTTTTCTATCTTCTGCATATATAAGAAGAAAGTATACAATTCAGAAAAAAGTTCAGATTTCCTGTTTACGATGAAGTTACATGTTTTGAGATTTTCTGAACTCAATTACTTTAGACCGGCTTCATCTCCCACACATGGTGTATGAGATGGATATTATGTAAAACTATGCTGTTTTAATTTGGGTGCATATCGACCGACAAGTCACGCTGCTGTGCTGCTGCTTAATTCTCTTTATGAGAAGGCAATTATTTTTCTTTGCTTTGGTCGAGTGTACTCGAGTTTCGACCACTGGGCGATACTTGTTCATATAAAAGAACAATCAATTTTTTTTAAATATCATATTTATGATCATCCATCATGTAAAAAATTTGAGACTATTTGTTATTATTACATACTAGCGAGCTTCGCCCTCTAGCGGGTCAGTATTTTCAAATGAATCACTAAAATTAATGAATCACTAACAGTAACTTTTAGTTTTATGAAAAGAAATTAAAAAATAATAATAATTTCTGATTGTGTAAAAAGTTGGCCCGGGTCCCCATTGCCTTCGGCAGCGGAGTACCGTGCGCGCTGTGCGCGCACAACTTAAAGGATACACGCGCTGTGCGCGCGTATTCCTTCCCTAACCCTTCTTGCCCCCTAAAAAAATCATTTCTGATTGGGTAAAAACTCACACCGCGTCCCCACTGCCTTCGGCAGCGCAGACCCATGCGCGCTGCGCGCGTACGTGTGAAGGTATAAGTGCGCTGCGCGCACATATTCCTTCTTAAGTCAAATTTTTATTCTTAAGAAAAGAAAATTTTAAAAATCATTTCTCATCGGGTACAAAGTAGGACCGTTTCCCCACTACCTTCGGCATCGCAGACACGTGTGAAGGTATACGCGTGCTGCTTGCATATATTCCTTCTCAAATCAAATTTTTATTCTTAAGAAAGGAAAATAGAAAAAAAATCATTTCTAATCGGTTAAAATGTCGATAATATAAAAGAACATTAAAATATCTTTCAAATGGTGTATTAAAAATAATTTAATCTTAATTAGAAATTGAAATATTGAAATATTAAAATATTACAACGCCATCTTGCGGTAGAAATTTCTGTAATGTACAGTTCGATTCCAAATCAACAAAGCTTTCTAATGATGTATTACTTATGAAATTATTTTAATTAGTAGCTGAGATACAAAAGAAAACTAATTCGGGACATCTTAAAACGTGTAAATCTGGTGAAAACTTTCGATAATATAAAAGAACTTTAAAATATCTTTCGAATTATGTATTAAAAATAATTTAATCATAATTAGAAATTGAAATATGCGTATTAGAATAAAATTTAATTTGCAATTAAAATGTAATTTTTTTCAAAAATCGATGAAATTTTAACTGCAACTATCCCCTGTGCTGTAAATTCCTCACACAAAGTTTCAAAAAATTTAGAAGAAAATTGAAGCATTTTGAAATTTGCAATTTTTATTCCTAGTAGAAATAACACGTGTTCTCAAGTGGTAAAGTATTTCCTTCTTTTGGGCGGATATCGAAATCTCTCTTCTCTGTCAAGGTCAGTTGCCATGGTAACCCACCCCATGGATCAAGATAGCAAGCAGTATTCAGTTCATTACGGAATGACGATTACCGTTTTGAATGGTTTAATGCCTAAAATTAAAAAAAATTATAACTCATTCAGTTTTTGGAAATTTCTCTCAATCTTTTGAGAATTGAATTGTGAAAGCGAGATCTATATACAAAAAAAAAAAAAAAAGATTTATCTCTAAACGTTTTTGAGTTATAAAATGTTTTGTGAGAAAATCGATGTTTCGTAAAATCTAAAAATATGGATCGCTTATCCGTATTTTATAAAAATGTTTATATGGTTCGAAAGAAGATTAAATGACCTTTCCAAATATACCAGTTGTTAAGAAATGGAACAGTTACTCGGTCGTACAGGACGTTTCAAATAAGACAATCGAGAAAAAGAGAAATTTTCGACTCTTTTTAAAACTTTTTTTAAAAATATAAAAAATCCGTACTTAAAAAAAAAAAAAAAAAAAAAAAAAATTACCGTACGAATCGGTAATAAATGCTCTTTCTTTTGGTTCAGGTGTATTTCGATATCTCGAACCGTTCGAGCAGGATCGCTTTACAAAAACCCACAAAAGTTTCTCTCTTTGCTTTTTCTTTTGAGGTAGGCTGTTCCGTAAAAAAATGACGGTCGGCTGCGATTTTGAATCGTTTCTGATTTGACATGGGTCGACATTTTAATTAATATCTTCGCTAATTCGGGTCGCATCGTTTAGCAAAATAGATAACGTACATCTGCGATAACTTCTCTGTCCGACGGTACCTGTCCGAAGACCGTGCGACCATTAGCGGCGAAGCCTTAGGTATTTCAAGCCGTTTCTCACAGACAGACAGACACACACACACACACACACACACGTACAGATTTTAATAATATAAGTGATTATTTTAATTTTTTGTATTAAACATTTATATTAAAGGGATACATAATTATTAATAAAGTAATAAAAAATTTTAAATAACCTCATTTCACCACCTTTAAGGGGGTTGAGCAGATATTTAATAATGTAGCGAATATGACGTTAAATAAGAGATTTTCCAAAATATATCAAGATTCAAACTTAAACGGTTTTCAAATTTATCAGCATACCCTTTTTACCCTATTTTAACTTGTTAATATTGGGTGGCAACTTTTCAATAGTATAAAGGTTTGAAATAAGAACTTGGATGAAAAATTTTTATACCAAATATTAAGTTTATAACTCATGCTATTTCCAAATTGCACAACATAATCGTTTGATTCTGATCTTTCCTCCCTGGAGGAGAGAACACTTTTTATATAGTATAGTTGCTCCATCCAGTTGTTAATGAACACTTAAGCAAATTTCCTTTCATAAAAATCCTTTCATCAGTTTTTATATTTTTATATAATTAAGTAGGACCATACAAAATCAGAAACGTATTTCCTAATGACGTTGGGAAATTCAAAGTGCATAATCGAGTGATATTACATAAGATTCACTAAAAAAATATTAAAATATTAAAATTTTTTCCATTTATTATATAATGGTCTAATTTGATAATAACTTAATAAAAACATAAAAACTGTTGTACAAAGGAAATCTTTTTTTTAATAAAAAATAGTATGTTAGAGAAATGATATATCACTAAAATGTCTTATTTTTCCTTTGATACAGAGATACAAATATTTGTTGAAATCGTCAGCAATCGAACGCAATTATGTCGAAATGGTTCGACATCATTCCCAAATCATTGAAAGCTTTCAGAGCTCTTCCAAAACTTTTGTGATAATTTTTGCAAGCCCTTACCTTTAAAATTGACTAGAAAATGTTATACGAGGGTTTGAGGCCACACTAGTTTAAAGGCCAACTTGAATCAAAATGAAGTCTGGG
Organism: Salticus scenicus; assembly: GCA_963930645.1. NCBI lineage: Eukaryota > Metazoa > Arthropoda > Arachnida > Araneae > Salticidae > Salticus > Salticus scenicus. The sequence goes on from OZ005662.1 coordinate 149,141,234, forward strand.
AATTTGGCTTAACATCAGTTGTGTGTGTATTTCGTTCAATGAGGAATTTTGTTCAACTGTCCGAATCCCATTTCTAAATCTTTGTTAAGCGCAGATAAAAATTACATCCTCAATAATCACATTTTGTTATGCATATTTATAAATTTGTTTTCAGAATATACGAAAACAAGAGGAGGTTTGCCTCTTGCGCAAACTCCAGCACACTCTATCCATATTCAATATTTTGACGATGTTGAACTATGGAAAACATATCAGCAGGTATTTTTGCATAAATCCAATTATTATGACGATTGAACGATTGTTTCTATGAAAGTATATTTTCGTTAGAAAACAAGATTCGTTTTCAATATAATTATGGCTAACTTCTTGCATCTTTCGAGCCGTACTCGTTTGTTTTCAATGGTGAGAAGTTGCGCTTATTTGGGCTTCTAAGGATGAAGGTTTAGCTTGATTTTCAATATAATTTGAACAACATAGCAACTAATTCCCTTCTGACTCACTATTTTTTTTATTGAACAGTCTGACAAAAACATGCTGATCTTAACTAGGGTAATGACACCAGCGCTTGTCACTCTTAAGGCCTTATTTTTAAAAAGCTTGTTTTTTTCGCGTGGTATTCGTCTATCATTATTATACTTTGGTTTGTTTCATACATTGATTCTTCTGGTTGTTGTTGGACACTTTCAATTTGTTAATACATTAATCCAATTATAAAAAAGATAAAATAAAAATTGAGCCTGTAAAAATGCACCAGTGTTCGTCACTTGAAAAATGAATTTCACCAGTAGTAGTCACGTGTTTGCACCAGTGGTCGTCATGTAAACAAAACGTAACAAATTGCTGAATAATTTGATTTTAATTGTTCTTTTACCAAATTTAATGAAACAAAACATTTTTGGCACATACTTAGAACCTAAATTCATTCTTACGATTTAAAACACAAAACATTAAATGGTAAAATTCAAACTATTGAGTTAGGTTTTGCAAAATAATTTGGAAAATAAATCATATGCAAAATAATTTGGAAATTGTTTACTTTTAAAAAAAGTCCAAATGTTTATTCGTTCTTAAAAATATTTTTGCTTAAAGCAAGGGTGAGTGGCAGGAGAGGGGCTAATAAACTCGTTTCCAAGCGTACCTTTGCTCCAAATCATCGCAGTATAATTGACTTTTTTTTAAAAAAAAAACGTATGAGTTGGTTATGCGTACACACGCTATAAAGGGTTTTGTAAAATCTTTTACTTCTCCTTCTCCATTAAGTGTGAGGTGGATGCAAAAGCACGTTTTCAAGAGTCATTCTGCTCCAGATTATGTCAAGAAAGCAATTTTTTTGATGCGTCGATTAGTTATGCGTACACAACACACACTATAAAGAGATTTTAGGTAATTCCTTCCTACCAAATCTTGGGGAAGGGGAGAAAAACATATTTTCTTGCATAACTTTGCTCTAAATAATCTTACAAATGTTATTTTTTATGCGTGAGTGGTTCATTTGTATCCAACACCTAGTACAAGGATATTTTGCTAAAATCTTCTCGTAGTGTGCGGGGACAAAAAAATAAAAATAGGTTTTCAAGTTTAACTCTGCTCCAAATTATTTCAGGAAGAAGATTTTTTGTATGTTTAGGTACACGTATTATAAGGCGAGTTTTGATGTGTGTGTTCGTTAGGTGTACACAATGTACAATATGTGATGGAATTTCGTGAAATTATTAATTTAATCGTGAAGAAGGGGTGGGGGATAAAAAGCGGTTAAAACGATACAGAACGCAGGTGAAGCCAATCATCATATTGCGGGCCGGTAAGCTATTACAGAAAGCAGTGGGAAATTTAACTTCGGTTTCGACTGATTTCAAACATTTTTTTTCTTTTCTTTTTATAATTACTGATAATTATATGGAATTTTTGAGATTTTATTTATATGTAGTGATCAGCAAAGGGGGAAATGACTGCTAGTTTTATTTATAATTATGTATTATTCTACACATCAAGCTAATTTCACCAAATACTATGGGACTGCATCTTATAATTATAATTACTTAAGTACAACAGTCAATCAGGGTAATTTTGATCAATATTTTAACTATTTTCTATTCTCCTAAATATATTTTCCTAAATATGTATGAAAAAAATCGATTTAATTATAAGTTAATTTTATTATACGTAACAAATATTTCTGGCCTCAACACAAAAGTAATATTTTTATCTGTTTCAGTTTTACACTGCCATTATGGGTGATTTTGAGCCACCATAAAAAGTATAAATATGATATTATTTTTACGTAAAATAAGAGCTATAAGAAAGTTTAACCTTTTTAAAAAAGGCTTATACATATTAAGAAATTTTTAAAATGCACTTTTTTAGTCTTACTATTTTAGTTTTTAGCCAATGTAACACTGTATATGCTAGACAGGCAAAGAACAATCCTATGATTTTCCAAAGGACAATGCACTGCTACTGAATATATCACCTCTTTTACCCCCCACCCCCTCCTCACACACACATAAAAAGTACTACCTACAATTTTTTTAATTAAAAGAATCATTTATATATTTCGTGTGTTTACCTTACAAAAGTAATAGAATGTATAACTAGAAAGCATACCTAAGAATTGTTTTTATATTTAGCATTTTCTACATAAATTCTTAGTCACCTATATCTAACATAACAAAAATCTTTAATAGAATTTTGAATCAATTCACAGTTAAGAGGATTATGAAATTAAGGCTTTGTATTTTATCACTTTCGAAATATTTATTAATTAAAATTAATTAACCACGATCAATAAAAAACTTATAAATATATAAAATGCATAATAAAGTGCTTAAATGATACTTACAGTTTGTAATTAATTATTATGAAGCAACATTCAAACATCACTCAAATACATATTCGCAAAAGCATGACATCATAAAAATTTTAAATACATTAGACAAATGTATAGAGTACACATGTGTGTTTTTCTAAAATATATAGCAGAAAACTAGAAAAGGCTCTTTATAACTAAACATGTTTATGTACCATTGTCAACTTTTCCTGCAAAATACAATGAAAATTGTCCTCTGTTTGTTTTCCATCCTATAAAAAAAGTTACGTTCAGATCAAAGATCAATGAATAAAAAAACACTGGTGAATCTGTATACATACAGTCGGCAGAAAAATCATTGAAGCACACATCTACACTTTTCATATATTTTCTTTTTAGTTTGATCGGTAACTTTTATCATCAACTTACTTTTCTATAAACAGTATAAGACTAAGATCATGACTCGACAAATATTTGCTTAACAAAACGGTATTATGTGCCCATCTTTTAAGTAGGAATTATCGCTAGTGCTTGAATAAGTTTACAACAGACTGTAAACGTTGAAAGACATTTTAATTTTTAATCTATTAGAGATAAGTAGACAGTGTAAATTTAAATGAATGCCCAAAGTAAGGTAGGAAAAAAAAGAATATTGTTGCGTACTTGGGGGTTCGTGAGTTGTCTGAGAATGAAAGGCCAAACGTACAAAAATTCAGTAATTTATTCACAGAAAATTCCAGAAAAATGCAGGTCTATAAACCAAGTATCAGCTTCAATTCAAACAGTAAACACCGCTTAAACAACAGCTGCCAATAGCAAATCCACAGTACAAACTGTATAGCAATAACACATGAAGCAAGTATCTTCCGAAGAGGCTCAAGAGCAATGCAAGCACTAGCGAAGCTGGCTGAAATCTGAACTGGACTGACTGCCTTGGCGAGGAAGCGCTCCTTATATGCTGTTCCATGGAACCCAGATTTTTCGAGAGAACTCTAGAAAGTGGTCAACCAATCAACTTACAGCTTCCATATTTGGTATATCCCATATAAGGATTTTCTCGCCAAGGTCGTTAAAAAAATCGCCAAGGTGGGAAAAAGTTGCTAAATTTGGCGCCAAATCCATTACCTGCATTACTGGGGCTTTTTAATGCGTTTTTAAGGGAAAATAAGGCTATTTCAACGCTAAAACGACTAGAAATGCACAAAATTAGCACTTTATCAGCTTACTAAGCCTGTTTGAAAGAATTTATACAAAAATGAACACAGTTATTTACAATTTCGTAACACTGTCCCCTCCCAAGGACTGCACGTCCCGGGCAGTGCAACCCTTGGTCAAGAGGCGAAGCTAAACAAATTTACACAATCTAAAACACAAAAACTAAGTTGCATATAACGATAAAATAGAAATACAAATCAAGTGAGAAATATTTACAAAATTCACAAATATGTACAAATATTTATATACAAATATTTACATTACGCATGCGCAAATTTTACCAGTATTTACATTTTAAATTTTTAATATTACCGTTATTGTGGTACTTGGCTAGCCTATTATAGTGCACCACCTTCGGTTTTTATGAAGGTGTTTTAGTGATCCGCACCACTACATCATTCAGCCTTTTTAAGACTGTGTATGGTCCGTCCCAGTTGCAGTGTAACTTGGGAGAGAGTCCTTTGCGTCGAACAGGATTCCACAACCAGACCTTCTCTCCTTCCTGGAACTCATATTGTGTAGCCTTTAGATCGTACCTTGTCTTCATTTTCTCCGTTGCCATGTTAATCCGCTCCCGAGCGAAGTTGTGTACGTCCGCAAATCGTGCCTGGAGATCTTGGATGTACTCCTCGGGCGATGAAGGCGCATCGGGTGGACAACCAAACAGGAGATCACAAGGGAGACGAAGTTCACGTCCGAACAGCATCTGGGCTGGAGTATAGCCGGTGGTTTCATGGACAGCACTTCGATAAGCCAGCAGGAATAATGGCAATTTCAAGTCCCAATCTTGCTGGTTCCTTGATACTAGAAGAGAGAGGTTATTCAGGATGGTACGATTGAACCTCTCGACCATGCCGTCCGACTGGGGATGTAAGGGTGTTGTCCGGGTTTTGTCTATGCCGAGTAGTTGACACAGTCCTTTGAAAACATCAGAGGTAAAGTTCCTACCTTGGTCGGTATGAAGTTGTAGAGGCGTGCCGTACCTTGACACCCATTGCTGCACTAGGACCTCTGCGACTGTGCATGCCTCTTGATTGGGAATGGGATATGTCTCAGGCCACTTGGTGAAATAGTCCATCACGACGAGGATGTATTTATTTCCACTGAAGATCCGTGGCAAATGACCCAAGATGTCGATTGCAATCCGTTCAAATGGTGCTTCCACGTTATACCGTTGCAGTCTTCCTCGACTTCGTTTCTGCGGGCCTTTACGTGCCGCACAAGCATCACAGGATTTACACCATTTCTCCACATCCTCCTTTGCCTTGCACCAGTAGAAGCGTTCCCGCACTTTCTGCAGAGTCTTCATTACCCCAAAATGGCCTCCGGTAGAGCTACTATGCAGTTGTTCTAAAACAGCTGGAATTTTTGATCTTGGTAATAAAATCTGCCATCTGAAGCTTTTCCCATCATCAGATTCCCACTTTCTGTATAATACGCCGTTTCTGATATGCAGAGAGTCCCAAAGTGCCCAATAACTTTTCGTAATGGGACTAAATCTGGAAATGTCCTGCCAGATAGGTCTGTTGCTGGTCGTCTCCTTCAGCTGTAATATTGGCTTTATGTCAGGATCTTCCAACTGGGCTTTTCTAAGTTCTTCGTCACTCCATGGATCGGGATCTTGATCTGATGGTGTTGAGACAGTAACTTGGCAGGCAACCGGATTTATCGGCAGGTTATTCTGTTCGGCTCTAGAGCAGTACTTGCAGCTTTCCGAGCAGGGCTTCCGTGACATGGCATCTGCATTACCATGTAGAGTCCCTTTACGATGACGTATCTCGAAGTCATATTCCTGCAGGCGTTGTATCCACCTGGCAATCTGTCCTTCTGGGTTCTTGAACTGGAGCAACCACGTTAAATATGCATGGTCAGTCCGGAGCAGGAATCTTCTGCTATAGAGGTAATGATGGAAATGTTCTATGGCTTTTACGATGGCGAGTAGCTCTTTCCCGGTGGTACAGTAATTTCGCTCCGGTTTAGACAGGCATTTACTCCAATAGGCAATGACATGTTCTTGACCATCAATTTCCTGCGACAGAACAGCACCGACACTCTCATGGCTGGCATCTGTATCGAGTATGAACTGTCTGTCGGGCTGTGGATATGTCAAGATAGGCGATGATGTTAAGGCCTCTTTAAGTCGCTTGAACGCTTTTTCACATTCTCTGTCCACAGGAACTTCTGTTTGGCTTCCGTCAGCTTGTGCAGTGGTCTGGCAATATTTGAGAAACCCTTGACAAACTTCCTGTAGTAAGTGCATAACCCCAGGAAACTTCGTAGTTGGGGTACATTTTCAGGGCGACTCCAGTTCTCGACTGCAGATATCTTCTCAGGATCAGTTCTCACACCTTCGGCAGAGATGATATGGCCGAGGTAGCTCACTTCACGACGAAACAAGTTACACTTGCCTGGATTCAATTTGAGGTTAGCCATTCTGAGTTTCTCTAGCACCTTTCGGATGTTTCGTAGATGGTCTTCAAAGGTGCGCCCCACAATGATAATATCATCCAAATATACCAGACAGGCTTCATAGGAAAGTCCTTTTAGCACTGTCTCCATCAGGCGTTCAAGGGTGACAGGAGCATTACATAATCCGAACGGCATAACTTTAAATTGCCACAGTCCTTGTCCCGTGGTGAATGCAGTCTTCTCACGATCATCAGGATGTAATTCTACTTGCCAGTAACCGCTCTTGAGATCGAATGTCGAGAACCATTTATTGCCAGCAAGTGTGTCCAATGTGTCGTCAATTCTGGGAAGAGGGTAACTGTCTTTCCTTGTGATGTCATTCAAACGACGATAATCCACGAAAAATCTTGTTGAACCATCCTTTTTCCGCACCAGTACTATGGGAGAGGCCCAAGGACTCGTTGATGGCTCGATGACATCATTGTGCTGCATTTCACTTAGAAGTTCAGTGACCTCTTCCTGTTTAGCAAAGGGAAGTCTTCTTGGATGTTGTTTGATTGGAGGATGATTTCCCGTATCAATTCTGTGCTGGGATGGATGGATGGATGGTTGGGTTTAACGTCGCACTACTGCTGCGCAGATGGGCAATTGGCGACGGTCTGGGACACACCCCTAGAGGTGGTCCGGAGACATGCCATCACAATTTTGATCCTCCACGGAAGGGATGGCTCTCCCGCTTCGGTGACCCCCAGAGGTATAATTTTTGATGGGAACATGGAGGACATTGCGGCCACGACAGATTTTACGTGCACCAGCCACCATTAGTGTACACGACGGTCTTTGGCCGGTTCGAGTACCGAACCCGCAATCTTCCAATTACGAGGCCGGCGCTCTACCGACTGGGCTACCGCGGCCCTCTGTGCTGGGTGATGTTCGTTCTCCCGACGTCTTCAGGTGTTCAAGAAAAAAGGTCTTTAAATTCTTGGAGTAGCTTCTCCGCAGCACATCTCTGTTCCTTTCCTAACTCTGCATTCTTGAGTAATTCCGTTATTAATTGTTCAGAAGACTTGGATTCAGTTGATTGCGTGGGGCGGTTGATGCATGTTACAGGAGTGCAGGCTGCTAACACCTCATCCTTCTTCACTGTTTGGACCTTATCGCTGATGTTCGAGACTCTCACAGGAATAGTACTCGTTGAGAGATCAACTAGAGATGAAGCTACCAGAACTCCTCTTGGGCTATTTTCTGTATTCCGGTATTCAATCAGTCCATAGCGGAAGTATTGCTTTGTAGGTGGTGTTCCTGAAACTATTGTCTCTGTGTGTGGAGGGATGGAAATTTCAGACTTGGCTGTTATCTGGCAAATTGGCTGCATGTCTTGATTTTCAGTGTTGAACACCGCGATGTCTTCCGAACTCGAATGCAGTTCATTATTCTTGAAGTCCAATTTGAAGTTAAATTTTCTTAGGAAATCAATTCCAATGATTAGAGGATCTCTTATATCAGCCACATATGCCATATGATGGTAACTGGCATTTCCAAAAGTGATGGTCAAGTTCATTTTTCCATATATTTTGATTTCGTCTCCGGTCACAGTCTGGAGTTTAACGCAGGGCGGCGTCCAGATGATCTTCTCTTTTAGTTCTTGAGCCAAATCCATTCTAATGGTGGTCACGTTGGCTCCTGTGTCCAGAATCATCCGGCAGGTGACGTTGTTGACTTGGCCATAGACGTGAAGTCCATTATCGCCGCCACTCATCGATGAAACATGAAATACTGTAAATTGGGGCTCTTTAATTTCAGGCAACCTCCGCCCCGCGAGATGGCCTCCTCTTAGTTTCCCTGTAGTGATGGAGAAGACGGGTGATTTCCTATAGTTCGTCGTACAGGGCAGTTCCTCTTCACGTGACCATCCCCTCCACAGCCCCAGCACTTTATCTTCCGGTCCTTTATTTCCTTATTATTCTCCAGGCCGCGCAATCTCTTTAAGATCTCTTCGATACTTCTCTTCATTTCATTTTCACCAGCAGGCGTTAATGAGACTGCTCGTATGGTATGGCGGTCTTTACGGGAGGCTTGTTGGGCTGCCTCTATCCTATGTGCATAGCCTAAAGCTGATTCTACGTCTCTGATGTTGGAGAGTCTCAGCGCTTTTTGAATTTCTGGATCACGAACAGCATCGATAAAGTACTGAAGAGCTAAGTCGTTTCGAGTGTCAGCATGACAGTCTGAGAATGCTAGGTGTGACAGTCTCTGAATGTCCGCTGCCAGCTCTTGCAAACTTTCACCCGTTTTCTGGTAACGAGATTTTAGCTGAAGGCGACTATAGTCCTTAGAACACTTCTCTCCGAACCTTAGCTCCAGTGCTCTAGTCAGGGCCTCGAAGTCGTTCCTTTCTTCTTTAGAATCATTTCTCAGGATCTCGGCTGCATCTCCCCGTAATGCTGCTGCTAAGTGGACTGACTTGGCGGTAGAGTCCCAGCCGTTAGCTTCAGCAACGATGGAAAACTGCGTCTTATATACATGCCAGGAGGAACTGCCATCGTAGGTAGATAGCTTAATAAATTCCTGATTCTGGATTCTTCTCTCTTTTTTTTCAGCTTCCTGGGGCATGGATTCTAACTTTTCTTCCACTTTTCTCTCCAGATCTTCTTCTATTCTCTTCAGTTTACCTTCTATCTCTGAAAACCTTCCTTTCAGTTCCTGATCAAAATTTTCTTTAACTTTCTCCTCGAAACTCCGTTCCATCCTCGTAACACTCTCTTCAACCTTCATAACATTTTCTTCTATCTTCATAGCTTTCTCTTCAACCTTCATAACATTTTCTTCTATCTTCATAGCTTTCTCTTCAAAACTTTCTTCTATTTTCAAAACTTTCTCTTCAAAATTTTCTTCTATCTTTATAACTTTCTCTTCTATTCCATCCATTCTATTTTCCATCACCGTTAATTTACCCTCGATTGATTCCTTCACCGTTGAAAGCTCTCTTCATCTCGTCTTGATTAGATTTAATTTCTTCCTGAACTTCACCCAAACTGTCTTTCAATTCTCTTTGCGATGTTTCCATTTTCTCTTGTGCTACCTTCATTTCTTTCATCTCTTGACTCAGGCTATCTTTCATCTCTCTCTGTCCCTCTTTCATTTCTCTTTGTCCTGTTTCTATTTTCTCTATCACTCCGGTTTCCATCTTTTCCTGTCCGGCTTTCATTTCCTCTATCAATCCAGATCTTAACTCATTCATCTGGGCAGTGAGTCCTTCTAGAAATTTCTTCATTTCTTGTTCCATAGCTCTCGTTATCACCATTCACAGACAAATCCCCGCTTCCGACACCAGAAATGTTGCGTACTTGGGGGTTCGTGAGTTGTCTGAGAATGAAAAGCCAAACGTACAAAGATTCAGTAATTTATTCACAGAAAATTCCAGAAAAATGCAGGTCTATAAACCAAGTACCAGCTTCAATTCAAACAGTAAACACAGCTTAAACAACAGCTGCCAATAGCAAATCCACAGTACAAACTGTATAGCAATAACACATAAAGCAAGTATCTTCCGAAGAGGCTCAAGAGCAATGCAAGCACTAGCAAAGCTGGCTGAAATCTGAACTGAACTGACTGCCTTGGCGAAGAAGCGCTCCTTATATGCTGTTCCATGGAACCCAGATTTTTCGAGAGAACTCTAGAAAGTGGTCAACCAATCAACTTACAGCTTCCATATTTGGTATATCCCATATAAGGATTTTCTCGCCAAGGTCGCCAAAAAAATCGCCAAGGTGGGAAAAAGTTGCCAAATTTGGCGCCAAATCCATTACCTGCATTACTGGGGCTTTTTAATGCGTTTTTAAGGGACAATAAGGCTATTTCAACGCTAAAACGACTAGAAATGCACAAAATTAGCACTTTATCAGCTTACTAAGCCTCTTTGAAAGAATTTATACAAAAATGAACACACCCTAACAGCACAAAATGTTCCAGAAACGTAACAATCATATAACATTGAAGCATTATAAACATTTCCGAAACGTTTAAAAACGTTCAGATTGCTTTCCGATTAGTTTCAAAAACGTAGAAATGTCCGCGATCGTAACAAAAAATCAGATACGTAACAGAAACGTTACAATCACTTAAGAGATAAAAAATCAAAAAGGGTAAATGTTTCAGAAAGGTATCAGAGAGCATACTAAAACGTGTTACGTTTTTGAAAGATTGTAAGCTTTTTGCAACATAACTGAAACATTCTGGGCTGTATGGGCAATTATTTACAATTTCGTAACAATATTTTAAGAAAAATACTCATCTTTAATTTTAAAATATTAACACTTTTTCATATTTCTGCTCTCAGTTTAGCCAATTTTATCCAAATAGGAAATTTTTATTTTCCTAACAATACCTTTTGAAAATGTAGATTTAATGAAAATGTTTAGATTATTTGTTGAAAAAAATGCACTCAAATGAAACATTATAAAACAAACAGTGATCTGTTTATGAGAAGCACGGGATCCATGTGTCTCTCGATTTTGTATCATATGGATTAAAAGTTGGAAGATACAATTTATGCAATCAGATGGGTATTTTATCTGGATAAATGAAGTCGTCTGTATTTAATTGTCAATCTGCTCTATTCATGTTACATAATTTTAATTGAATTGAAAAAAATATTAAAATTTTGATAGGTGAAAAAAAATATGGATGATTGATTAAAAAAATATACATATATATTTATAACATTATTGAAATCAAGGTGGAATCAATACATTTTTTTAAACTGAATTTTAACACGTTTATCTTACCTAAATTATTCAGATTTCATAAAATAATCAGCAAAACTTTATTTTTTGCATGGATTTTACAAAAGAACTAGTCTGCTGAAAAATGATATATAAATATCTAAATCAGATATTATAAGGAGATATTAATTATATTGTTAGTGCATCAAAATTTTAAAATAATTCTTTTGAATTGATTCATATGCATTCATTTGTACACAATTCGTAACATATTATTTATTCATTTCGTCACAGAAAATCACATTGCTGTAAAAAGAAAAGACCTCAATTTTACAGGTTTTTGCCCGTCAGCAAAAGTTTGGGCCAAATAGCCTTTAATTTATAATTTGACCGTAATTTCTCTATCTGGAATACCATTTTATAAATAAAAAAAATTTTGTATTTGTTTTTCGAAGATATGCTCTTCGAACGATTAATGAAAAAAAAAAAGTGGTACTCGATATGACTGCTGAGAACCTTGTGATATAATAAATAATCTGCTGTGTCACTCACACGACTTATCTCTTACCCTGAAATTTAATATTATAAATACAGGTTGGAGATTAAAAGGTAAGATAACGAGTACTGTTACGTAAACATATCTTAAACAGTTCAAATTTGGCTTCGGAAGAGTTTTATATGATAATTAGTTTTGTGTGAGGGGGGCTACCGCCCTACTCAACCCCCCGTTTCATTAATGCACCTACATTTATATAGAATTTAATTCGGTTATTAAAAAACAATTTATTAAAATTATTATTTAAAAAAAATTATATTTTATGATAATTCAGACGATTTCCATATTAGAGAAGTAGTATAACACAAAATATCCAAAAAAAGTCCAAGTTTTTTTTTTGTTTTTTTTGTTAAAAATAAAAAAAATCGATAATTTTGTTATAAATTATCGCAGATCGATGGTTTAACCATTCGTTTAAAAGATATTGGCGAGCTCTTTTGAAAGATACCCATCATGAAAATTTACTCCCCTCAAGGGGGGGGGGACTTCTCCCCCAGGGGGGAGGCGAGGCTCCTACATACACGATTTCATTTCCCTGTTGACTATCTCTATTGCAAAAAATATATATTCGTTTCATTTGGTTTAGTGCAGTCTATAGATGTTAATCTCTACTTACCTGCAATTTCCCCCATAGACGAAGTGTTTTTGAATACTTTTGAGTGTCCCTGTACACGAACCATTTGCTTGATCTTAACGAAAAGTTTAGTGTACCATCCTTATATGATACATTTAGAATATCAAGTTTGGACTTTCTGCCATATATTTTTTTTGAGATATGCTGATAACAGACAGACACACACACGCAGACACACAGACATACAGACAGACCATTTGCTAAAAACATGATTTTCGTGTTCAGGGGACCTCAGAACATGTAAATATAACAAAAACTCGCGTTCGAAAATTTGACCCCAAAACAATACTTTCTCTACCTTATGGGTAAGAGAAAGTAAAAATACCAAGTCGTATTAGGAAATATCAGTTAGCCCATGTTATAGGTAAGAAACAGTCTTGACCGTGAAAATTCAACTGGCGGTGTCCCGTAAATTTACGTGTTCTTTAACAGTGTAACGTGAGGTTATCAACATACACACACATAGTAAAATTACATAACTCATACATATGCATGTAAAAAGAAAAAAAAGTAAAATAGTCATTACACACCATTAATTATTTAATTAGTATAAAATGATTTTTCAAAAAACAAATCTCATTTTTTTAAAAATTACAATCGAATGAACCCTTCTTACTGTAAACCACTTTTTTATCAAAGATATATATTACACTTTTGATTTCATAAATAATGTTGTAAAGAAGTTTATTGTCCGTGAGCTTAGTGGATCCATCATGTAGTACATTGCTTACTAAAAATACCCAGGCTGGAAATCCATGTAGTCTTTTGAAAAGAGTGTCACTTGACATGAATAATAGAAGTCACTTGCAATAGAAACTGCTTTTTATTTTTATGTGAAAAACATTAATTGTCAAGCAATCACTTACAATGTTCCTCATATGATCTATAGGGCAGAGAGAGAGGGAGAGCAAACGAGGGCAGTTGTTTCTTAAACCAGTAAACAAGAGATACTAACTGTTTGAATGCGAAAGGTGTACTGAATTGCATTCGCCAGTTCAAACCCGAAATTAATAAACCAATGCCAAGTAAAGCGCCAAAAGAATGTTCTAATTAGTTAATTCCAAAATTTAATCCGTTATTCAAAAGACAAAGCCAAGCTTGGCAACATAAATTATGCCAAAGTAATTATTTTTTATCGGCGCCACCAATATATCATTAAGAATTTATCTGTTCTTTTTTATTTTATTATTATTATTAAAAGAAACGAATCCAGCTCCTGTTGACGCCAATGAGGCTGAACAAAGTCATTATGATAGCACAAATCACTGGAAATGAAATAAATTTCGCAACTTCTGTTTATATTATAAAGTAATTTAGACAAATAAATTATTTTCTATCTATGATTAAATGAGATATTGAACATAACGTTGTTGAAAAGGGGGAAATGTATCTATCTACAAACGAATAATTCCCTTAGTAAAAATACAAATTACATTAAATAGAGATTGACTTTTATAATAGATTGAATTGATTTCAGAGGATATTACAGAATAAAATGTTCTTTTTTTTTATTGGAATAAATTAAATTAAATTAAACTTGTTAAAAGAATTAATTAATTTTATAAATAGTCTTCATAAATTGACTATTTTTTTATTTTAAATTTTAAATTGAATTATCTAGAAAGAAATTAAATATTTATAAGAACATATGTGTGAAATTGTTCTCACAAATGTATACTTATTTTTTTTTCTGTGTGTGTCTTTCAACACAATGAATGTAATTCAAATTTCTCCTTAAAAAAAAAAAAAAAAAAAAAAAAAGATTCATTCTGCTTTTTACTGAATATCTTTTTTTTTTTTAATATTTATTTATTTATTTATTTTTAAATACAAATGTTACAGTTTCTTGGTGAGGGAGAATAATAAAAAGCTTTTGTATTGATTCGGTACAAAGAATAAATATGTCAAGATATAAATGAAATTTTTAATATAATGACAGCTTTTGTAAAATCGATCCTGATTGTAAGGAGAGAAATTTCTACTTCTCTTCCAAAAAATAAAGTTTCTAATGCTAAATCTGTATAAAATACGCCTATTCATATAACAGTTTCACTTAATAATGAGAAACGATTGAAACTTACACTATTATTTATCAAGTTGTTGTTTTTTATAAAAGGTGCATTATGTTTAATGAAAAGCTTTTTAAAAAAGTATTCTTTTTAAAAGTATGTGTCCGTTTATTAACAATTTTTTTGATATATCTTTTGCAGTTTTCGATTTTTTGTGACCGTGCAATTTCAAAGATCTATCATAATGATATATAGCATGTATATCAATAAATTTATTTATTTTACTTATTTCGGTTTTAATGTATTCTTCCTTTTTACTGTCTTTCTTTTAAAGTAATATTATTCGATTTTCGTTTGTGAATAATTTTTATAATATTGATTCCTTTTGACATGCAATATTTTTTTTCATTTCTGGAATATCTGAACAATTCTATTTTATTAGTCAGAATATTACATTTGTTTTGACCGTTAGAATTTTACCTCCTGTGAAAGAAGCTAGTGAAATGAAAAGGAATTAAGAGAATCATCAGTGGGACTACATCTAGAAAGATTCGTCGTTGTAAAAACATATATTTGTGAACTATTATCTAACAATGAGGTACTTAGTAAATTCGTTATAGCAATATAGTTCTTTTTTTATAAATATATTTCATAATAACGATTAAAAACTACCTTATAAAGTGTAGTAAATGATGTTCAGAATCAACAGTGTTAATCATAACCGTAAGTAATAATATAATACGTAAAATATAAATATTACTATTGTTAAGAAAAAGGTTTTATTAAAGTAATTAAAAAACTTCAAATAGGATAACACTTTCTAAAGAAAATTCAGCTAAAGTTATCAAAAATAAGTATAAAGAATAAACTAGTTATGTCTAAAGCTTCAAAAACACACATTCTCGAAACAAAAAGTCCTTATAAAAATTGTTTCTGCAACACAACATCCATTACATATTGGATGTTTTTAATTTTCGGTTTAGATATGTTCAGGAACAAGAAAAACAGTTTTAGGTATAAAGTTATGTATTTTTATAATAGATTTGTGATATTGTACTTAGTTTCACGTGTCCTTTTTCATACGTGGAAATTTATAAATATTAAGGAAAACAATAAGCTTACCTCTAAATTTGCAATTTCAAATTTTATTTTATGTGTACTTTCCACGTGGCTCTGGTGCACATTGCAGTTATCAAAAAAGAAAATTTCAAACACATTACGAAATATTTCGGATTTAAAAGGAGGAAAATCCAATACTCTCAAATCGTATATTTTTGTTACCAGTTGTTTCACTTTTCCAATTATTAATATCATTACAACAGTTGTTCTGCAAATGTATCCTTTTACAGATGATAGATACAACCAAATACTTATGCGGATATACTTAGTCAAACTGGAGAATAAAGAAATTGTCCGAGTTTTAGTCATCGCATTTTCAGTTATTCATGTAACCTATTTTATTTTATTGCCAAATTTAATTGCTGTGTTGTATGCAGTTAACTGCTATGATATGCATGTTCTACTTACTCTACACACGGCAAAAATGAATATTGGTACAGCAAATTCATTTAAATGGTTGAAATTTTACAGCCATATTCAAAATGTATTTCAATCCTATGAATTTATATTTTCACAACCTATTTTTATAGCATTTTCAAACAATGTACTGAATTTGGTTTTAAGTATCCTTACATTCATCGATCAATTGGATAATATTTTGAGCGTTTTTTTAGCTGTTATTAATGTTGTACAGATAACTTTAATAGTGTTATCTGCAGTAAAAGTTCATGAAGCTGATAAAGTCGCTAAAGAAGCTAATATAAGATGTTTGGAGACAATGATACAGCGGGAGACGTTTGTTAAGTTGAATGAAATACTGAAACTCTGGAGGATAAATAACACAAAACCTTTTAGACTCAGTGCATGGGGATTCTTCAGTTTTACAAAAGGGCTTTATCTGAATGCTATGGGTTCTATTTTAACATACGTATTACTACTCATAAATATATAATAACAAATAAAGTACTCTAAAAATAGGCTGATATACAACGGAAAAATGAAATTATTCATAAAACTAAATAATGGTGAAGTGTCTCTTGACATTAAGATAAAACAGATTTTTACAGCTGATGTTGAGAACAAAAGATTGAGAGAAAAAAGTTTTAAACAACTTATGATAAGTTACAGAGTTTTTAATGTACAATTTTATTGTATTATAGTTGTTCATAATATAAAAATTACAATATATTAAAAAAGAACTGCATCTAAAAAATTCGAAAATTTTTTGTTCCTATGATTATATAAATAAGATGCCTCTGTCAAAGTTTACGTATGAAATTTACAATGGATGTGTTGATTCCGCTTTTCAGTGTGTTTTGCTTTAAAAATTTGTAAATGTATAAACTCTTGTAATTCAAATCCTTAATAAATAGTTAATTGAAAAAAAATATTAAAAATTACTATCTTATTTTTTGAAACTGACTATTGTGGGAAATTAAGAATGGAATATACATATTTTTATTGAACAAAATTTACTTTAATTTGAAAATTAACTTAAAAAAAATAATAATAATAATATTACTGTATGTCAGGTTTACTAGGACTTGTGGTTACTAGGACGTGTGTGTGGAGGGGGGGGGGGAGATTACTTGCACCCATAATAATAAAATGGTGAAAGACGGCCCTGGAAGTAGTTTGTGAAGTTATTGTATAGATACAAAGAAATACTTATGCAGATATACTTATTCAAACTGGAGAATAAAGGAATTGTCCGAGTTTTAGTCATCTCATTTGTAGTGATTCATGCAACCTTTTTTTGTTTATTGCCAAATTTAATTGCTGTATTGTATGCAGTTAACTGCTACGACATGCATGTTCTACTTACTCTGCACACAGCAAAAATGAATATTGGCTCAGTAAACTCAATTAAATGGTTGAAATTTTACAGCCATATTCAAAATGTATTTCAATCATATGAATTTACATTTTCATTACCTATTTTTATAGCATTTTCAATCAATGTACTGAGTTTGGTTTTAAGTATCCTTACATTCATCGATCATTTTGATAATATTTTAAGCGTTATTTTAGCTGTTACTTACGTTGCACAGCTAACGTTAATAGTGTTATCTGCATCAAAAGTTTATGAAGCTGAAAAAGTCGCTAAAGAAGCTAATATAAGATGTTTGGAGAAAATGATACAGTGAGAGACGTTTGTTCAGTTGAATGAAATGCTAAAACTCTGGAGGATGAATAACACAAAACCTTTTAGACTCACTGCATGGGGATTCTTCAATTTTAGAAAAGGTCTTTATCTGAATGTTCTGGGTTCTATTCTAACATACGTATTACTGCTCATAAATATATAATAACAAATAAATTACACTAAAAATTGGCTGATATACAACGACAAAATAAAATTATTCATAAAACTAAATAATGTTAAAACGTCTCATGACATTAAGGTAAAACAGTTTGTTACAGGTAATGTTGAGCAAAAAGGATTGTCATAAAAAAAAGATTTAAACAGCTTATGATAAACAGATTATGTAGACTTTTTAATGTAGTGAAGATTTTTTATGTAGACTTTTTAACTTTTAGTGTTGTTCATAATTTAAAAATTACAAAATCTTAAAAAAGAACTGTATCTAAAAAATTCGAAAATTTTGTGTTCCTATGATTATATAAATAAGATGACTCAGTCAAAGTTAACGTAGGAAATTTACGATGGGTGTCTCGATTCAACATTTCAGTGTGTTTTGCTTTAAACATTTGTAAATATATAAAATCTTTTTGTAAAAAAAATAGAACCGACTCCAAATAGCAACTACTATTAAAAAAAAAAAAAATTATGAAATGAAACTAAATTGCGCCTAAAAGTATAAAATAATTTCCTTCGCCAAACAACCTATAACACTACAATTAATCATAACTTTTGAAGTCGGCGCAAAATTAAATAAAATTTAATTAGTTTCTAAAGGTTTGTCTTTAGATCGGTAGCAACAAATGCTATTGTCTCGAATAATCCATTTTCATGTTTCCTTTATTATTTTATCACTGTGTACAATTGGTCCATTAGTAGCATCTACATAGAACAGTGAACATTCCTCACAATGCGGTATTTATGTTTCTACGAAGTTAGAGTTTCCTTTGCAAATTTGGTATAACTTTGATAACTATCATCCTTGATGGCTTTTCGCTTTGGCGATCAAAACGTATTGCAAAAATATGCACGCAAGATGTATATTTTCATAATATATTTTGTACGAAGTATTGTTTCATATTCTTGATTACTCTCTTAATATACCTTATCAAATTAATCATGATATCCCAAAGAAATTAAATATGTTTGCCAGATAATTTTGCGATTTTTCTTTCACCAAGGACGTCAGATACTAGCATCTTCGCCAACTTTTGCTGCTTACGAAATCTTATTTGTTTTCTTGAATCAAAGTAGTTTTCAGCTGCGTTTTGTAGGTGACAATGTGAGATGTGTATTTTGAATAGGAATTGATATTTGTATTGAATAAAAGTATCAATTTTTATTTAATTTTGCGCCGACTTCAAAAGTTATGATTAATTGTAGTGTTATAGGTTGTTTGTCGAAGGAAATTATTTTATACTTTTAGGCGCAATTTAGTTTCATTTCATAATTTTTTTTTTTTTTAATAGTAGTTGCTATTTGGAGTCGGTTCTATTTTTTTTACAAAAAGATTTTATTTTTCTCTTTTCAGTGAAAACCTATTCATATACCAGAACATCAAAAGATGTTCGACGGCAATTTCACAAATCACAACTTCCAAGAAAAGTGATATAACTCAAAAAATGGCTTATGTCACTGAAAAATACATGAAATGCACCCAATGTGAACAAAAAACAAACATCTCTATCTAGAAAGTTATCCAGTCGAGAGACAGTTATGCCAGTTTTATTCTGGTCAAGTTATTTTTAAATTGATTTTTCTCAAATACTGCATCTCAAATGCTCAAGTTGTGTCATTTTTCTTGCCTTTATCGGATATGAGCAAAAAACTATCTATTGAATGAACATACGTTAAGTTAAAAAATCTTTAGAAATGTAAAGAACGGATACGCTGTATTCGTAACCAAAAATTCTGTTAGGCATATATATTGAACTTTACAGTAAATACTTGTCACTCGCTGCGCTGAAAATTGCGGAGCGTAAAGTTCAAATAAAGAGCAAAATATGCATTGCAGCTGACGGACAGAAGTTTCAACATCGATACTTACATACTGCTTTTACCAGTGTAGCTGCATGCGTTCAGCAGTTTTTGATATAGGAGCGCTGATTCCGCTGTTTTTCACCAGATGGCGTTTTATTTTCTTTAGACTGTAAAGATATTACAATGGGACCAACTTCAGACCAAGATTTTTACAACAAAACAAAAAGTATCAAGTAACCGTATTTTGAACTATATAACGTATGTCTCACCAGCTACGCTACAATGTGTGCAATGTAGCTCAACTGTGCATTGTGTAAGAAATTGTGAACAAACAAATGCACGTTTTTAGCATTGTATTTTTAGCATCGATGGCTAAACTATCTTTTCGTACTAAATCGATGATGCCCTGCAATTTCATAATTCACTTTTTTTCCCCTGTCTTGAACCGTTTCCGAGATAGGAACGCTAGCATGAATGTCTAAACTATCTTTTTGTACTAAATCGATGATACTTTTCAACTTTGTAATTCAATTTTTTCTCTTGAACCGATTTCTAGATAGTAACACTAACTCCGCTATTTTCCACCAGGTGGTGCTGCAAGCGGTTTAACCTTGTACTGCATGACCACTTTGCTGTACTTACATACCATTTTTAACACTATAGATGCAGCCGTTTAACAGTTAAAAGAGTTGGGACTGATTTTTTGGGGCACCCTGTATTTTCTTTATATTGTAAAGATATTACAATGGGACCTATTGCAGACCAAGACCTTTTCAACAAAACAAAAAGTGTGAAAATCGGAGCATCCGTTCAGAAGTTATGAGCTAACAAACATAAAAAAAACATACTGTTTGAATTGAGAACCTTCCTTCTTTTTTGAAGTCGGTTAATAAACTCTTTTAATTCGAATCCTTAAGAAATAGTTAATTGAAAAAAATATTAGAAATTACTAACTTTTTTTTCTTTAAAACTGACTATTATGGGAAATTAAAATTGAAATATGTATATTTTTATAGAAAAAAATTTACTTAAATTTTAAAATTAATTTTGGAATATAAATACTGTATGGCAGGTTTACAAGGACTTGGGAGTGAGGGGGACGGTCCTGGAACTAGTTTGTGAAGTTATTGTTGTTGTTCGTATAATTTGTCCACAAAGATTTTAATTAGGTTTATTACTTTACTTAAAAATAAAAAAAATAATAAAAAAACCAACCTTTTCGGCAAAGGTAGATTCCTTTACGTTAATGTTATGAAAGTAAAGAAATATTACATATGCATTAACATATACTTAGCCAATGGCTTTGTTCCCACAGATTGCATTATTTACGTCGCTATTCTGTTTTTAAGAAATTTAATTATCAACTACTATTATTCATTCTACTTAAAATTTTAAGCTTGATTTATTGGTCTGTAAAAGTTTCAATTTTATAAAATCCAAGCTCATAATCATTCAACAAATAGAAGCCATGAATATATGCAATTTGGTGACTAAACGTGCGACTTAGCCATGAAATTTTGAATTTGGCGGCAAAATTTGATAGTTGACGACGAAATTTTTGACTTGGCAACGGAATTAGTTATTTGATGACAAAATTTTGGCGGGCTTGGCGATGGAAAATGGACCCTTTGGCGTTATTATATTTTCTTCCCAAGCAAAAACCTCATATCTCATCACAGACCAATATCAGGTTTCCTCAAGGTAAAAAGTCAAAGGAAGCTGTAACGTATTACTCTCAATTTGAATCGTAAATTTAAATTCTTGCGTAAACCGGTGTTCTAATCTATTCACCGCAAATGATATTTTTACCAAGAATAACGTATTATTTTAATTTTCCATTTTCAAATGATTAATTAAAGCTGTTACCATGGTTTTTATATTTTCAGCTATATTTTTTATTATTGTTTGCACGTGACGAAGATTTGTAAGTTTTTACACGAAGATTTTGCACGTGACGTTGCATCAGATTATAAAGTTAAGTAATTAAAGCTAAAGAAAAAGTCGGCTTCATTACAATTGACGAAAAATCACTTTTTAACTTGTAATTTTTAAGCAATTAAAGTTATCGAAAAAGTTTAAATACGAAAATTGTTCTTTAGGGTAAGGCGGTAATTCGCCCGATTTAAAATATTTTCCTGTTTTCAATATTAAAGAAACTAAGGGCAAATTAAAAATTTTACCCCCCCCCTAACACCACCATTCCCACCCCCTTTGAGCTGGATACCCCATCTACGAACTCGACCGAGATTTTTACTGTCCTGACACCATATCCCCAGCTGGTTAAATTTAAATAAAAATTACTACAGTTATCGTGTTCACAACTTAGCATGGAAAAATGCGTTATATATATATATATATATATATATATATATATATAAACTTTTAAACCGAAGGTTGTTTTGGGTTCTAGGTTTCATGATCGGTGAAGATATGAGGAAATTTTCCAGAAGTCGTGTTATGAGAACCAATACAATAGGTAGATCTCCTATAAGGAATCTACCTAAAATGCCAGGAGGGACATTAATATTTTTATCGATTTCGGTTTAAAAAACCCTGAGTTACGGTATTGATGAGTTATACCGGTTACGGTATTGATGAGTTATACCCTGAGTTACGGTTATTTCACACAAATAATAATAATAATAATGCCATTAAGGACATTGATCTTTTTGTTGATTTCGGTTTAAGTAATCAGGAGATACGTTATTTATGATTTTAAATATTCACATAAAATACATAAAATTTTCAACGTAATGGAAATCTTTCATATATTACAAAATATGTATTATTACTACTATTATTATTAAAATACTGATGTTTAAAAATCATATCACTTGTCTCATTATTCGTTTATTTATTTGTTTTGTTAATTACTTTTTCTACATCTTAAGTAGAGAAAAGTTACTTGCATTAATATTTCTTACACTGATTAGCTAATAAACTTTCCATTCTTTGTTCAATTTTTTGTATTTGTTAAATACATTCTCAAAAGTAATTTTTTATTCATTTTTATAAATGAATAAACTCTATTCATTCATTATCTAATTTCTATTTAGAAATGAATTTAAAGTCTAATGTAAAATTATTATTAATTTGCAATTGATTTAATTTCTTTAAGTCTTAAATAACTGATTATTTTTAAATCAATTTAAAAATGCTTTACTTCTTTCCTATATTAAATAAATCACGGGAAAAATACTTCAAAAATCATAATTTATTTTAATTATAGTTTACAGCTAAAAAATCGATTTGTTGCCAATAGGCAACCATGAATAAATTAGAATAAATGAATAAATTAGAGCTTTAATATTATTGTAATAATACTTTAGATCAGGCCCGCCCAACCCAAAACTCTCTGCAGGCCGCATTGAAAATCTATTTTACACAGGTGGGCCGTTTGGCATAAGTACATGAACCATACTAATATATAGTAATTTTTTTTCCGGTGGACTCGTGAGGATATATTTATTTATAAAATAAATATAAAACTGTCAAAACGTCTCAATATACGTTATAAGTGTAACAGTAAGAATCAGTTATTGATTTGATAATGTATATGATTGAGAGCGATATTTGTTTCTTAAGCTACTTTAATCGATATTTTCATTAAAAAAGTCAGAAAAAATTTATAGTTTTAAGGTGTTTCAACAGAAGTTGTCAAATTAGAAATTTCCTGAATTCTCTCGCGAGCCACAGAACCTTACCTTGTAACTTTACACGTCGGGCCGCGGGTTTTCAGCCCTGCTTTAGATGACGAAATTGGGTATGTTGCTCAAAAACGACACACGTCATTTAAATTAAAAAAAAAAAAAAAAAAATCATATATTTGTCTTTTTAAAACAAAATTCTATTCGACATTTATAATCTGAAAACAAAAGCCTTTACAAAATTCTCAATATTAATGTAAGCTTTCACAGGATTTTTTTATTCAGTAAAGTCAAAATACACGCATATTTATGTTCTGGATCTAAATAAAGCTGTTTTTCTCAGATTTTAATAATAATAATAATAATAATCTGATTGGTGAATATGCATCACTTTTTATGAAGATCTATTTGTCTTGTAACTAAAATGACAAACGCACTTTCTTTATGATGTCAATTATAACTTATTCTAAAAAATATATACTATTTTGTACAAAGCATTTTGATGTAACGAAAACTTTTTATAACCTTTAAATGATAAGTGAAATTCACTTACAATGTGTTCCTTAAATTTTTATATCCTCCCACGTCCCACGTAAGTATCTTTCTCTAATTGCAACTCTCTTTCATCATGTATTATTCTTTCTTTTAAGTAATGTATACAATAGCATGGTAGATCCTTTTGATAATTGGGTTTTCCTCATTTTGCAAATAATTACAGTTCGGCGCCGTTGTGATGCATTGTTAGTTTTACTATATGGCACAATAATTTTCTAAACACTTTCGTGTTCCTGCCAAATAATTTTGGCGATAGTTAACTTTCACAAAGAAACTTTTAATTAAAAAATTGTATGAGTTTATACCTAACATAATCACAACCATTTTTTCTCTAATCTGGAATTTGGCTGCGACAGGATGTTTTGTGAATTCAAAGATGAAGACGCGGCATCACTTAATCTCCAACATGAAGAGATGTGGATGTACGTTCGTACGCATTTTTTTTCTTTTTCTTAATTAAATCATCTGATTAACTAGTTGATCTGCAAATGAGGAGTTTTAACATCCTATTTGCATCATATTACTCAGTAGATCGTTTTTCTTTCAAGTATATATATATATTTATATATATATAAAGATATATATATATATATATATATATATATATATATATGAATGATTAATTCGCGACAAAAATTTATACTTTTCTGAAGGAGCTACCACACCACTCAACTTAAGGCTACTGAATAAGGGTTTTAATTTCATTATTAGTCGTAAGACACCATCATGACTGACGTCATCGCACTAAGTGAAAAATAAGTCATTGTGAAATGCGTGATGAGTATCTTGCTTTCATGCTCTGTGAACAATAGGCCGCTTACTAGGAAACATCCCCATCATCATCAAAATCGATTTTGATTGCCATTTCACAATGCCTTATTTTTCACGTAGTGCGATGAAGTCAGTCATGACGGCGTGTAACGGCTAACAATTATATTAAAGCCTTATTCAGTAGCCTTACACGAAATTAAGGATACCGTGATCTCTTCTTTTTGTTTCGAAGCAGAATCAGTAGACTTTGATCTGAACCAAAGACTCAGTGTGAAATGTGACGCCATTAAAAAAATGAAAGTCGCGCTCTGGTCTGCACATAACGGTTGTTTTTCTTTCTTTTTTCTTAGACTACTAGCGCTATTGATTTTGGTGCTACAGGTCCGTTTAAACGCTATTTATTGTTTTTTGGTATGGAGATCCCATCCCAATAAAAAAAAGCAAGCCTTACCATTTGAAATTTTCGAAATTCTGTCACTGTAACCGTAGCTGTTAGAGTGTAACTGTTATTTTTTATATGATTCTTGAGCACATTTCCACCAAATTTTTATTCAGTTTCTCGGAACGATATGGTAGCTATGGTCTCATATATCGGGGTAGTTTTTTCATAATCACCCTGTATACAGACAACACACACCCATGAGCTCACTCCATGCAAGCCATAAATACTTGTACCAAACGTCATGCAAAATTATTGCATAACGTATTGGAATTATTTTGTGTCACTTTTTAATTTAATTATCAATTCCATGCCTACCATTTTTGATAGAAAACATTCAAATGGCATACGTTTATCTCATTATGTTTATTAGAATGTTACCATTTTAAAATACACTTATAATTAATACCGTGTATAGATCGTAATTGTAAGAAATTCATTTTTTGTGTCTCTGTACACGAACCTGAGTTATTATATACTAATAAAAACTATAAAACTAATTTTATGTACTCATTAATATTTGAACGAAATTTTATTGAGATGATTACAGAATATCATGAGAATTCTTTTGAATCGGAATGTTTTTAAATGAATAATGTATTTTTCACATCATATTCTATGTATAATATGTTTTTGTGTACATAATATGTACAGGGTTAGCAAGAAATAAGTTTCCCACTTCAGAGGGCTCTAGAATCCGTCCTATTGGTCCAAATTACATAAAATTTCATCTACAGATAATTCAAATGTTGCGCTTGACATTTATTAAATAAAAAAAAAATAGTAAAAAATTCCGCCGCTAGGTGGCGCTGTAATACACATAGCGGTATTTAATATGCTTTAAAAATATGCGTAAAAAATAAAGTAACATTAATAAAACTGCTCAATATGATACCCTTTATGTTCAACAATGTGCTGTAATCGCCTAATCATATTTTCAACAGCTGACCGGAGTAAGCCTGCCAGAATATCTAAAACATGGCGCCTAATGCTGTCCTTCAGATCAGGCAGAGTTAATGGTCTTTGACGGTAGATATTGGCCTTTATCCAAAGAATAATGCTAATAGGCGTGCGCTGCATCACAAATGCTGTTCCTGATTTTGAATATCGGCAAATAAGTATCAATTGTGTTATAGCGCCATCTATCGGCGGAATTCTGTATTAATTTTTTTTTATTTAATAAATGTCAAGCGCATCATTTGAATTATCTGTAGTAAAACGTTTTCCACATTTAGACCAATAGGATGGATTCTAGAGCCCTCTGAAGTGGGCAACTTATTTCTTGCTAACACTGTTTATCACCAATATATATGATGATATCTTTTATCTCCCACGTGACTGTTGGTGTGCTTATGCAAAATAGGAGCTGAAATGCAACCTTTTTTAAATGGTTAAAATTGCTGATTAGAAGCCATCTTTTGACTAATATGCAACGAAATTCTTTCAGTGTAATTTTTTATAGAATCCATCTCATGCATAAAGTTTGTGCACGTATACACTAAAGAATCTAAGATATATCTTTCTCACTAATGGGGAATATTGCAGAATTTCAGCGTAACCTTCGGTCGATATGCATAGAAATTCATTCAACATAATTTTACATGAAGTTTGGTTTACGTACATGTTGTAGAAGTTGAAATATAGCTTTCCGTAATGAGGGAAAACAACATGGAAGCGCCGCATCTGTAAAGCAATATATGCAAAAAACTTAACCAGCGCTATTTTTTTTTAAAGATCCAAAATAACCATACAGTCACCAACAAACACAATTTTTTTAAAAAAAGATTAAATTTTGTTAAAAATGTCACAAAAGTTGTAAATTTGAAAACCTGACATTGAAAAACTTTCGAATCCAATACCTTTCTCTGGAGTCATCATGTCCCGTTCTTCAAAAAGAAAAAAAAAATCATCTGAATAAATGTTTTAAACTTAGATTAAGGTTGTAAATTTAGAATCATTAAGGGATGTCGATACTCAAATTCAATACTCAAACTAAATGTATATATTTTTAAATTAGAGTTGGGCTATTTGATTGATATAATTTCAATTGATGTATGCAAATTCATGCATAAATGTTGTGTGTTAATTTTACCTAGTGATTGTGTAATGCTGTGAAAATGTACTACAGGTGCCCCTATCTTGACTCACCCTTTAGTCAAGCTCTCCAAACAAAGAGGTTATTTTTCTTCAACTTTAGGTGTCTTCAACTGACCATGATTTGAAATGTGCCTCTGCTTAAAGATTATCAACGGAAAAAAAATATTGAATATCCTTTTACAGTAATCTTTATAATACCCGTCACAATAAAAGAATTCCGTAAGACTTTGCTTACAGAGAAATACTCAAACAAATCTCGTAAAATATATTTAAGAATAAGACTATATTACCAATGAATTAGATCCCCATTACAATCGTCCCCCCTCCCCCACTGCGTAGCTATAAAGCTTTTCGTACAAAAACTAAGTGATACATCAGTATGTATATATATATATATATATATATATAAACATCAACATGATTATAAAAACATATCTACTATAACGAAGTTTCCGAAATGGACATTTAAAAATCATGAATTTCCAAGATAGCGAAGTATTTCTAAGAAATATGAAAGTTACGCTTTCAAAGAGTTATAGAACAGATTTAATTACACATACACTAAGCGACAAAAAAAAAAAAAAAAAAAAAAAAAGCCGCACTGCAGAAAAAATGACTTACACCTTTTTTATTTGTAATAACTTAAAAATTAATGTTTGAAACAAATAAAACTGTTTTTTTTTTGCACAATACCAAAGGTATGAAATGATACCTATGTACATTTTCGATTATATAATTTGCTTTGTTGCACTCTAGGAAGTACATTTTAAAAATCTGCATAAAACATTCTTTTTGAACATAATGCAATAACCATACACTTTTTATTCTACTATGATTTATTATATGAAATAATCAAGTTATATTTTAATATATGAAATAAAGTTATTTATTTGTTAGATCTAAGTAATTTTTTATTAAAATTATGTATTCGGCATTGGGTTTTGGTAGTTTCTAGCACGCTTACATAATTAAATAGAATAATGGTATAATATTAATTATAAGTAATCATGGAAACATATTGTACAAGTTACCATATAATTCTATTGGTGAAAGAGTCATGGAATAAACTCTTTCGGTAGACACCCTGCATTAACAAAAATCTGTACGTGATAGAGAAAAATTGACTTCAGTTCCGGTTTCAGCACACAAAAACACATAAAGATCAGTCAAAATTATAAAATCAAAAGAAACCTGTGTTATCATCATGTTACGGCAAGTGCATTACAGCATATGGCTTATTTCTTGAAGTTATAATAATAGGAAATTCAATGATTGATATTATTTATTTTATCAGTTGATTATGTATGCTCAAAAAGTAGATGCCTAAAAACAACAACAACAACAAAAAAAAGAATAATATTTTTAGAACTTACAGTGATCGAAAAAAAAGTATTTCGTCTTTTTCTTTTCTCATGTTTAATAAAATTAAATTCTTATACTTTTTCAATTTGAATTTCTTATTTGATATTTACTTTATGTAACCGTGATATGCTATATTTTAAATCAAATTCATTTCCTTCATATAATATAGCAAATGTAAAATAATTTCCATAGTAAAAAAAATCTATAGTGAAAATAATAATGGCTTTATATATATATATATATATATATATATATATTTTTTTTTTTTTTTTAATTATTTCATATAAAGTACAATTGCTTTACAGCTTGAATAATTTTGATTCGGTATTGTTGTAAAATATTAATTCTTACAATAATATATAAAAAAAAAAATGATGTGACCTATTAAAATTGTATCCTTTCGTGAATTAAATTTGAAATACGTCGTTCTTTATTATTTCTCAAACAAAAGTAAGTTATAATCCCGTTTTATAATAACTGAGACCTTAAAAAAAACATGTTTAACATATATAAGACAGCTTCTCTAGATTTCCAATCTTTTTAACAATAGTTACGAAATAAATATGAATCAATTTGTGGGAAACGAGACATCATGGAAGTAAGGTAAACTTCATAAAAAAGTCCTCATTCAGTTTATCGAATTGAATGCACTTTTCTTGTCAACTACATTAAAAAACGAGAGTTTTATGCAAAACTGTTAAGTTACTGATGTGTAAAGTTTAAACGCAAAAACAGAAAATGAGAATTGGCGAAGTAGGTAAAACGATTATAAACAAATTTGCTTAGTAAGTGCTGTTAACATTTACTGCAAACAGCACTTACAAATTGAGGCCCGTTGTCGCTTATTACCTGTCTAGGTAAACCATACCTCAGGATTACTTCCTCTATTAGAGTGATCACACACTCCCTAGCAGTTACAGAGGTTAATGCAAATAGTTTCACCCATTTGGTGGCACAATATTCTATGATGAAGATTCATTTCTTTTCATTACTCTTAGCTAAAGGACAGAATAAATCAATTGAAATGGATTCGAATCGTTGATTATAGGTCGGCGTTTCTTGTAGTCCAGATGGCTTCTGGTTACTAGGTTTATAACGAGAGTAATCAGGACAATTCTTGATATATTCTGTAATATATCTTCGCATACCAGTCCAGTAGTACTTTTTGGCGATTCTATCGGAAGTTCCTTCAATTCCGTAATGTCCAGCTGAGGGTGCATCATGATGCTCTTTTAATATTATTGCGCTTCTTCTGATTCTGCTTCAGGAGTTTATCTATGTGAAACGCCTTGATTCATCAGGAAACTACAACTACTCCAATTTGTGAAAGCTTCATCCTTATCGACACTTTCCAAACACTCGATAATTTTTGTAATATCTTCATCTTTTAATTGTCCTTATCGTATTTCTCTTGGACTTCGCCCAATGATATAAATTGAAATTGAACAAATTTCACATTTTTCTTTTTTGTGTGGATAGAAAGGCCTGGACAACATATCAGCAGCGATGTTAGCCTTACCAGGCACGTATTCTATCTTCAGGTTGAAGGATTGTATCTGTAGTGCCTATCGCGCATGACGACCTGTTGGAGACATCAAGTTCATCAACCATCTAAGAGGCTGATGTTCGGTTGGTACAGTGATTTCTTGATCGTCAATATATGTACGAAACTTGCCCAAACTCCCTACTATGACCACCAGGAAGCGACCTCCCAGGAAAGCCAGGTGTGTACCTAGGACGAAGTAAGCAGCTTGAGGGAAATACTGGAAAGAAGAAAAAACTGATAAAGCGAATTTATTCTTTGTTAAAACAATTCTGCCTGTTGCATAAGACTTTTAGTGAACTCCCCCCTTCCCATGAATCGACACGTTACGTTATTCGCCACAAAAAAAAAAAGCACAACGATTAACGTTTTTTTTTTATTCAATGGTTCAGCCGTATTCTGAGTCGTAGAGTAGATAGACGTTGGAAAAAATGTTAAAATAATCCATATCAAAAGTTGTCTAAGTGGTTGGTGGTAAGTTGGAAAGTTTCTAGCTGGACCCAGCCTATTTTGGCGATGTTGTGTGTGAGACAACTAGGTGAAGGTGTCGAGCAGACGTGAATTTCTGTTAGCATGGAGTGTCCAGCTATTGGATAGTTAGTCGGATAATTTGAGAACAGGATCTACGTAGATTGTGTAAAAAGTGTTTAGATATTGTATGTGGATAGTTTTTAAAGAAGTAGTTCGGTAAAATGAAGTGAATCTTATTTTCTTATTTTGAGGACTTTAAATAGAGCACTTAATGAAACACTGGTATGTGTTGTGTTGTTCGATATAGAAGTATTGTGTTTTGATAGTGTAATTAATGAATGTGCTGTTAGCGACTAATGTTTTGACGTGTTATTGCTGGTGATATAAAGTGTTTCACTTCATTGTCTGAAAAAGTCCTCGGCCATTTTGCAAGGTATTGCAAGCTGCAAGTGTTGAGCTATTTTTATAAAAGTTTAAATTTCTTAGTTTAATTTCATTAGTGAGTTATTTCATATTCCTGCGCCTCTCCTTATTTGAAATATACTAAGTCTAAGTCTCTTGATTGTATTCTACACTAAGTTAAGGACTATGAATCATGTTGAAGTCGGAACGGAAACTTCACACAGTCGCCTTTCTTTGCTAATTATCCCGCCTCTCCCCAGCAAGAGTTTACTTCACCGTGCTATGCAAAATTGCCGATTTTTTTACTGAAATTGAAAAATATTTTGAGTTAACTAAACTACCAGACGACAACAAATTTAATATTATGAAATATTTACTTAAAGGTGACGCTAAGTTTTGGTATGAAAATGTTGCATCTATTTCTCTTTGTCAACACTCAACTTATGATACATTAAAACGTAAACCTAAAGATAATTTTTCCAATATCACAGACAAGGCCAAATTACGACAAGAGCTATACAGTCGAAAAATGACTCTATGATAAACCCACATCTTTTCTACTTAGAAAATTAGATTTAATTGAACAACTGGAACTTAATTTGTTTTTCGCAGTTTTGGATATAATTTTGCCTTTATTTACAATCCCTATCCAAAACTTTTTAGATGTGAAAAATGTTGTCACCTATGAATTTTTATTCCAAACTATCAAAATACCGGGAAAGGCATACTGTTAAAGTTGACAATAATTTTTCACGGTGCGAACGAAATTATCCCCCCCTCCTCAAAATTTTGCTTGTGATTATGTTGAGAGAAATGAAAGTATGCAGCGCCCTATAAATTTTCAGCGCAAGTTTTCTCGAAATGATTTTCAGATAACAATGCATATCAACGTTCACAGCCGAGGAATCCATGTAATAATCATATTACAAGGGAAGAGCCAGAACAATCTGGAAATGAAGCAGTT
Source organism: Salticus scenicus (assembly GCA_963930645.1). Classification (NCBI taxonomy): domain Eukaryota; kingdom Metazoa; phylum Arthropoda; class Arachnida; order Araneae; family Salticidae; genus Salticus; species Salticus scenicus. Next base: position 149,173,020 of record OZ005662.1, read on the forward strand.
ATACTTGGCAGTATTTCGGTTAATAATATGAACTGGCCATCTTCATCATTGGGGACCGTTCATTTTAGAAAAATCTAAGGATGTTAAATTTTCCTCGTCGAAGAAACTCGTTATTAAAGAAAATGAAATTATTTAAATTTTTCTTGTAATGCATATCATGTTGATAAAATTGACAGTTGGATATACTTTTGGGGGAAAATTCCAGTAATAAAGAGTGTAAAATTGTTGAAAGTTCTGAAATTTCTAATTGTAATTGGGAAAACGACAGTAATTTGGAAGATGCACTTGATATTTTTGAAGAAAATTCTGATAATTTTAAGGAGTGTAAAAGTCATGATAAAATTTCTGAAATTACCTATGTTAAATTGAAATGTTTGCTTAATATTAAACAGTTTAAATGTATGAATGGTGAAATTGTCAAAGTGTAATCAAATTTTGTTGTAGTTAAAAGCAATATTTGTGAAAAAGCTATAACATTTAACTTGAATGACTTCTATTTAAACAGAATATCTGTAGACGCACTTGGTCTAGATGCTTTACGACACGCATTAATAGTGGGAGGTTGCATTTTATTTAACTGTTTTGAAATGCTTAATGATTTAAAAATCAAGCGGCTCAAAATAACGTTAGTGTGGAAAGGTTCAATACCTAACTTTTTAAATAAGATAAGCCCCCCCCCCCGAAAAAAAAATAAATAAATACTTGCAGTGCATAACAAATTTTATGACAAAAATATTGATAGGAAGTTTAATAACGTTGTTATAAATAAAGTAGAGAGCTGCCCGGAAAAAAATACGTTTGAGTGAATGTTTAAAGGCTCTGAAACGTAATAAAACTAAAATGACTCTTTTTGATAAATCCACTGATAGTTTAAAACATTGCTCCAGTAGAAAAAACTTATTACGGGAAAATTCAATTGGAAACAGCGTTAAGCTACAAAAGAAGGACCGTTGTGCATCATTTAAACGCTACAAACAAATTTGTACTGCCTTAATGCATTTTGTATTTTGCCTAGCATGACATTAGAGACAAACACGGAAAACAGAAATAGTCCCTCTTCGTGAACTGGAAGTAGTGACGTGTCTAGCTATCGACCAAGGAAGAGGTCCAGACAGACATTTCCAGCCCAACGACGCACAGATCAAGCCATTCTTCCTTATGCATCCAGCACAGAAAGTACCTTCATCTACACACCTCGAAAAAGGGGAAAGTCCCCGTCAGCCTTGTTTTATTCCCAACGCCTTGGAGGATGAGTCTACTGATACCAGTACTTCTTATTAGTCAACAATTGGTGCCCCTATGGGCTCCTCCCTTAGCCCTTTGTTAGCAGATATTCAATTAATTGATTTAGAAGAACGTGTGTTTGCTTCTGTTACCATTTAACCCACCTTATATTTACGGTATGTAGATGACATTTTTATTTCTTGGCCTTTCTCTAAAAATTCTCTCCTTGACTTTACAGATAATCTCAATAAACAATTCCCCTCTATTAAATTTACATTTGAATCTGAAGTTAACCGTACTCGTGCCTTTTTGGACTTAGCTATTCACCGTAACGAAGATAACTCTACTATTTGGTTCGACATTTATTACAAAGTTTATTTCACCCCTTCCCCCATTCCTGTTTCTTCCGCTCACCCTAATGAATTTAAAATGGCTTTTTTCACTCTTATATTTTTCGTGCCATTAATTATACTTCTTTTCAGAGTAACGAAAATAAAGAAATTAATAAAATTATTTATTTAGGTATTAATGTTGGATATAATAAAAACACTATTTTAAAAATTATCAATAAAGTGAAAAATAAAATCTATAATAATACTAGTATCATCCAAGTTACTAAAATTAAATATACCGATAGTTTACCTTTCTGTAATGAATTTAAAAATTTTAAGCACTTTATTCTAAGTAAATTTAATCTACTAATTCCTTTCTCCTCCCCTTGTACTATTAAAAATTTAGTTGTTAATGACCGTTGTATCGACAAACCTACAGGTGGGGTATATAAAATCCTTATTAAAAATAATGATGAACTTTATTACTACATTGGACAATCTCGACTCACGATTAATGCTAGAATAAATGAATACATTCGAAATGTTAAAGAGAAAAAAAGCTCTATATTAGTTGAATTTCTTTACGATAATCCTAAAGCTATTCCACTGTGGTCCCAGGTCGAAGTAATTTTGGCCCCTCATGACTTCCAAAACCGTCTACTGACAGAAGCAATGAATATTATCAAATACAATAGAGTTATTATTAACTTTAAGTATGTTGCATCTCTACATAAAATATGGCACACGTTGTGCTTTTGTGCTTATGAGATTACTGAAGTTTTTGTTGAAATCCATTTTTCTAGTTTCTATTTTATGCCTTTAAGTTTTAGTTTCTTCAGGTAATATCGACATGTAAAGCCAATGTGACCTTTCTGGACCTTAACCTGGCCTTATGCCTGCATTTGACAGTTTAACTTCGTTGACGGCTGTTACAACACCTCCTGTAATAATTCCTCCAGGCTGAGCTCTACGTCATAGCAGATCGGCCGATTTTATCCAATCAACACATCCTATGATACATTTTGGATCGTGGGGATTGGATGAAGTCGGCCGATCTTCCGTGACGTAAAGCTCAGATTGGAGGCATTATTACAGGAGGTGTTGTTGCTCCTGGCTGTTATAGAGACTTCTAATCTTCCTGCTCGGGAATTTGTGTGTACTTCTACAAGTGTTTCTTTGCCATGTAGTTCTGGTGCGACTTTTTGTGAACTGGACCATATTTTTTCTAAAAGTACGTGGCTACACTACAAGATAGTTCCGGTGTGTTGAAAACTTTTTATGTTATCAAAACTTTTTATGCGTCATATGTCATTTTCTACAGGACATGCTGTGTAACCCTAGTGTGACGCCAAATGATCTTAAATGTCTCGTGATTTTTACATGACTTAATTTTTAACTGTAACTGTATTGAACTTTTCCAGTATATAATGCTGTCTACTCTGCTGTTAATTAATTACACCTGAAGATACTATTTTAATAATAGCGAAAAGCTTTGTGTTTCATTTTAATTAAAAAAAAATTATATACGTATTTTAAAAGTGATTTTATACTTTTTTTTTTAACGTCAGTTTTCACCTGATGTCTAAAGTCAAGTCGTATTAATCAGGTTGTAAAGCAATACAATCAAAGTTGTACAATTAAAGGTTGAGTGAGTTGTTTGTCTCAGAGCTGAGTAAAATATGACTTACATATCTTTGGAATATTTTTTGGACATTTTCAATTTTATAACAAAAAAAAAAAAAAGAAAGAAAAAGAAAAACTTTCAGTAGAAAGAACTCTGAAATAAATTCAAATCAAGCATATGTCATGCATTTTCGTGACGTTCTATTGTACTAATACTCGATGTATCTGTGTAATAGAAATCATTTTATTTCAGCCATCACGAGCAGAGCGGGTGAATATAAACCTATTTTCATTCTTGCAAGTTGAAGTGAATGACCCTTTGTATAAATATCCACATTCAGTGCTGTAATTGTATATGTGTATTGGTAAAATTTTTGTAATCTAAAATTTTATGTATGCATTAATAGTGGGGGGAGGACTTTTTTTATGAGATACAAGCATACAGCTGCGTTTCACTTTAAAACATTAAAATGACTAACACTTAAGACTTTTTTTGCATATGCTGTAGCTCAGGAGGGAAAAGTCTTGTTTCTAAAGCATATATTATGTTAATGGAGACAAGAATGTCTCAGTTCTTTCCAGATGCAGATTACGAGTGTAACTTCTTCTTTGAATATGTATACTGTAAAGCTTTTCTCGTTTAAGGAACTCTCTTTAACTCTCTGGGAGAGTAACGCCGATGGATAGTCCTTTCAATCTGATGTAACGTATTGTTCCGAAGCCCAGCTAAACCTGAGGTCAATCTAATGTGAAGAGTTTTTCCTGATTTTCTGACCTCTAGCCAAAGGGAAGGACTAGATAGATGAAGTGTCTTACAAATGAAGATTGTTCTTAAATACGAATATGTAAAGTACTTTTTGTTTTAATATACGTGGTTCTCCTGGCTGTCAGGCAAGTTTGTATCCCTTTGTAATTATACTTCTGAAGGAACTCACTAAGTATTTTCAGTTCGCGAAGTTTTTCCTGAAAAAACGCCCGTTTTATCAATTTAACTTTTCTTTTTTTTCTTTTTCACTAACCGAATCAGGGTATTTTTTGCTCAGCGAGCTTAAAACTAAATTAAACTTAATTTTATTATATTCTCTGCATTTTTTTTCTCTTTAAAAGAAATTGAAACTTTAAAAATTCTATTTGAGGAAAATCTAATACGATCCACTTCAGCATTAATTGAAGTTATGTATTCTACTTTAGGTTGAATTCACATAAAGGATTGTTTAAAAAGATAAAGTTTTTTTGGGGCTCGTTTGAAACCTCAAGTAAACTTTTGTTTCGTTGGAGGAAGAGGAGTGGCGTCGAGTTGAGGAAGTAAAGGTCGCCAAGGGAATTCAGTATGGGAAGTAGTGTAAAGTGACAGCGTCGAATTGAGAGAGTAAATGTCGCCAGTTGAAATTAATATTGAAAATAGCCTAAGGTGATAATGTCGTGTGAAGTTAGGATGTTTGGTTGAGAGTGAGAAAGTATCTAGCTGGAGCCAGCATATTTTGGCGATGTTGTGGGTGAGATAGCTAGTTGAAGGTGTCGATCAGACGTGAATTTGGGTTAGCACGGAGTGTCTAGTTATTGGATAGTTAGTTGATAATTTGAAAGCGGGATCTACGTAGATTTTGAAAGTTGTTTAGAAACTGAATGGGGATAGTCTGTAAAGAAGTACTTCGGTAAAATGAAGTGAATCGTACTTTCTTATTTTGAGGACATTAACACCGCCGGCGTGACCAACACCTCCTGTGATAATGCCTTCGAGCTGAGCTCTACGTTATAGAAGATCGGCCGATTTTATCCAATCAACACTTCTGGTGATACATGTTGGATCGTGGGGATTGGATGAAATCGGCCGAGCTTCCGTGACGTTGAGCTCAGCCCGCAGGCATTATTGCAGGTGGTGTTGGCGTGACCCACCGGTGGGTCACAGCTACAATCGGCATCAAAAGTATCCGAGCACTAGCAATAATCCCTGTCCAAAAAAGTACACTTAATAATGTTTTGTTAAATATATCCTTGTCGAGTTATATTATTAAACAGTCTAATAACATGATTCGACAAGTATTTATTGAACAAAATAGTTTTAAGTGTACTTTTTTGACATCGGAATTATTGGCTAGTGCTCGTATATTTTTGAGAAGACTATGTAAACAAATTGCGCCGGCGTGAACATGTTAAATAGAGCACTTAATGGAACAGTGATAGGTGTAGTTGTATCCCTAACAGCACAAAATGTTCCAGAAACGCAACAATCATATAACTTTGAAACATTATAAACATTTCAGAAACGTTTAAAATCGTTCAGATTACTTTCCGATTAGTTTCAAAAACGTAGCAATGTCCGCGATCGTAACAAAAAATCAGATACGTAACAGAAACGTTACAATCACTTAACAGTTAGAAAATGAAAAAGGGCGAATGTTTCAGAAAGTTATCGGAGTACTTAAATGTGTAACGTTTTTGAAAGATTGTAAGCTTTTTGCAACATAACTGAAACATTTTGTGCTGTATGGGATGTGTTAAGTTGAAGGTTGTGTTGATAGTTGTGTTGTTGAAGATAGAAGTATTGTGTGTTTTTAGTGGAATTGATGAATGTGCTGTTGGAGATAAATGTTTTGACGGGTTATTGCTGTTGATATAAAGTGTTTCTATTCGCTCTCTGAGAAAGTCCTCGGCCATTTCGACTAATAGTATAGCAAGCTGCAAGTGTAGTGACCTATTCTTATTATAATGTAAATTGCTTAATTTAAGTTCATTAGTGGGTTCTTTGATATTCCTATGCCCCACTTTACTTTAAAGTTAAAATAAAGATAGATGTCTCTTTAATCGAAGCCTCCTGATTGTATTCTACACTAAGTTAAGAACTATGAATTAAGTCGAAGTTGGAATGGAGACTTCATAAAGTGACAAAATTAACCCCGGCAAAACATCTCGAACAAAATAGTCCGTACAAGACAGCTTCAGTACAAAATAGAGTGACGAAAAAAAAAGTCCGACAAAACTGACACAACAAAATAGCTCGATGACAAAACAGTCTCAACAAAACAGTAACGAAAAAATAGTCTCAACAAATGAGCTTCGACAAAAGGAAAAGCCCAAAGACAAAATAGCCGAAAAAAAAAAAAAAAAAAAAAAAAAATCAACAAAATAGCCCTGACAATATTGTCACAGCAGAAGATAGCCTGATGACAAAATAACCCTGAAAAAACAGTCCCGACAAGATCACCCACATAAAACAACCCCGGTAAAGTAAGAATCTAAGAATCTGCAAACATACAAAGAGGAAAATCCTATGTCAAAAATAAAACTCAGGCTGTAAATTAAATTCAGTATAGAAAGAAAAAATAAAGTCTTTTTTCAGGTATTTTCTTATTTTAATTTTTTCACAAAACTGGTATTGCAAGACTTATTGCTTTGTCAAGATTCCACTCCAAACTGAGGTGATCAAAGGTAAAAAAAGAACGCAGTCGATAAAAAGTAAAATCCACGCATTATGTACCATTATTCCCACCCCTAAATTTATAAAAATCACACAAACCTTATGTATATGAAAAGATAACCATGAAATATGAGTTATTTTTCTCTATTTCCTCGTGCCCGTGATATTTCTGGACTTGAGCGTTGAGTAGTAACATACTAAAAAGGTTAAAAAATAAATCATTTCTGATAAACAGGAAAATATTTTGTTCTTATTTTACACTCTAGATTGAATTAGCAAACTATTTAAATTGTAATTGGAGATAGTAGATTTATTACAAATTTTCAGCATTATTCAATTTTAAATATTTGTAATGCTTATTTTGTAATCTTAGTTCTGTTAGGTTTTTGAATGCACGTGTTTTTGTGCTCTGTGATTTTTTTTTTTTTCTTTAATTTAATTTAATATTGTGCACGTTATGTACTCAGAATCACAATGTGACTCGGGTATTTTAGTATAAATGCATCTGTGAGCGATTCGGAAATAAGCTATATTTATGAAAGTTCGGATAGCGAATCTGTGATACGTATAATGTTGTATAATACCTAATTTGTTTTTCGTAAAATTTTGTTTTAATGTTTTCTTTGTTTGTGTATTTTTAACATATACATCAGATTTGTATACTTGACTTGTAGCCTGCTTGTTAAATAATTACAGACAGCGTCAGATAATTACAGACTTCGTCAGATAATTACAGACAGCACAAGACAGAATTACAATACGAAGAAAATGGAAAAACACCCAGGGCTATGCGGGAATCGAACCCGTTCTCCTACGCTCGAAGGCGATTAGCAGTATGGTGATATAACTACGCGACCATGGAGGACCCTTTTGATGTTTCAAACATATGTCTTTTATTTTTCCTATTTACTGGAATGCCAAGATTCATTCGTAAAAACCATGATTGTAGGTTCTCCTGTAAAATTAAATTTTCCAAATTTCAAGCCGAAAAAAATTGCAAAAATTAAAAATGAATACATATATAGTTCATACACTTTATTTTACATAATTTTTACTTTCTCTTACCCATAAGGTAGAGAAAGTATTGCTTTTGGGTCAAATTTTCGAACGCGAGTTTTTGTTATATTTACATGTTCTGAGGTCCCCTGAATACGAAACTCATGTTTTTAGCAAATGGTCTGTGTGTATGATAGTGTGTCTGTGTGTGTGTCTGGCTGTTATCAGCATATCTCAAAAACAAATTATGGCAGAAAGTTCAAACTTGTTATTCTAAATGTGTATCATATAAGGATGCTACACTAAACTTTTCGTTAAGATCAAGCAAATGGTTTGTGTACAGGGACACTCAAAAGTATTAAAATACATTACGTCTATGGGGGAAATTGCAGGTAAGTAGAGTTTAACATCTATAGACTGCACTAAACCAAATGAAACGAATATATATTTTTTGTCAACAGGGGAAAAAAAATTGTGTATGTAGGAGCCTCGCCAGCCCCCCTGGGGGGAAGTCCCCCTTCGAGGGGAGTAAATTTTCATGATGGGTTTTTTTTTAAAGAGCTCGCCAATACCTTAAAAACGAATGGTTGAACCATCGATCTGCGATAATTTAAAACAAAGTATCATTTTTTTTACTTTTAACGATTTTTTTTTTTTTTTTTTTTTTTTTTTCAATGTTGAGAATAAAATGGACTTTTTTTGGATATTTGGTGTTATACTACTTCTCTAATATGGAAATCGTCTGCATTATTATAAAAGATAATTTTTTTACATAATAATTTTAATAAATCTCTATATATTAAAAAAAAGTAACTGTCGCTGGCGTCAATTTTTTTTGTCTGCGACAGCAACTTCTCGCGGGGGGCAGGGTTTCCCGCGTCATGAGATATATCAGTGTATTCCGACTGCTTTAAGGAAGACATTTCAGCTGCTTAGAAATTTCTATCATTTTAATTAAGTAAGTTATTAAGTAAAAACGCGGATTTATAAAGGTACTCTATTTGCCACCGGAGGGAAAAGTTTCTCTTATGACGTTTTTTTTCTGTGTCTCTGACATCACTCTCCTTAGGAAAATTAAAATGTGATAAATGGTGTAAATAAGAAAAATTGAATAAATGTCATCTTTGAGATGCTCGAGAGAAGAAAAAAAAATATTTATAATAGCAAAACATTTGAAAATAACCGATATTTTAAAAATATTACGTAAAAATTAAATAAAGATGAAACGAAAATTAGTTTATATTTTTATTTTAGTTTATATTATGATTATGGTATAACTTCAGTATATCCCCACAGCTGAAGTTGGCGATTTTTCTTTGGCGCCGTTTTGAACGATAACGATGTCGTTCTGGACTGTTTGCGATATAATATGGCAGCCTATATGTTGTTTATTTTGGATTTATGATTTTATGTTTTATGATTTAGATTATGATTCTATCATTTATGATTTTATGGTTTATGATTTTTAGATTTATGATTTAGCCATAATCGCCAACAAAAAATCGCCAAATATCGTTGTGGGGATATACTGAAGTTTTTCCTTTGTTTTAACGTTAGGCGAAAAAGATTTAGTAATGAACACCATGATTATGTTAAACAATTATTGGTATAGAGTTAGAGATTAAGCGCAGACATTTTTAAAATGGAATTTATGAGATAAAATTTCTATTAGTTTATATAAAGATTTAGTTTTTTAACTCAAAACATATTTAAAAGCATACATCTTTACTATGAACAATTTAGCGATTTTTAAAATTTAGAAATGAAGCTCGTACGTTTTTCGCCAAGGAATTCATTTATGCAACCACAATAGCCATTTTAACTCTAGCCATGCCTTCCATAAATTATAAAATGGTGCAATAATAATGATAATAATAATAAAATCCGCAACATATATTTTTTTTTTTTTTTTTTTTTTTTTAAGCATTGATATAAAACTTTGCAGAAAAGAGAATTTAATACAACAGGACAATATATATATATATATATATATATATATAAAGTAATGTAGTAACTGCATTGCTAAAATATTGTAGTTACAGCTAATACAGGACCTCATTGACTGATTTTAAATTTTTCATTTATTTTGACGATGACTTAAATTATCTATCGCAATTATGCATGTCAAGATTTTCGCGGGAAACGTCTAAGCTACTTCGGTGCCAAATTTAAAATTTCGCCAAGAGGTTAAACTGTACCCTTGCTTTAGAACGATTTTTTTCAATTTTATTTTAAGTATTTTTCAACTTAATTCACGATGGAAAAAAGAAGAATTTTTTTTATTTGGTCTAAATGTACAGTTTTTCGTTCTGTTCATTATTAGAAAGAAAATGGCTGAAGTAGTTTTTCCTGTACCATTGATATCTTTATAAATTAAATTAAATTAAATTAAATTATCCAATATCATTAAATTTAATTCTCCACACTCATTTTTTTTATTTTCTAAATTTAATATTACATAATATATATGTAAAAAAAATCAAGGTGTATCCAGAAGATGTAGCCAACAAATATTCAGACCAAAATCAACACAAGTTCAGGAGACATCGCCAACAAGTATTCAGGAGCCATCATCAACACTTATTCAGAAAATATCGTCAACAAATATTCAAAAGCCATCCAATTTATGAATGGTGATGGTCTATCTCGAATACTTCAAACCGACAATTCGTTTTTAAAATACAATCAAGGATGAATTTTTCACTTATCAGTAGATTTCGAATTTTTTTTTTTTTTCGATTTAACTTACTATTGATATAACTTTAGTATATCCCTACAGCTGAATTTGGCGATTTTTCTTTGGCGTCCTTTTGAATGATAACGATGTCGTTCTGGACTGTTTGCGATATAATATGACAGCCTATATGTTGTTTATTTTGGATTTATGATTTTATGTTTTCTGTTTTATAATTTATGATTTTATCATTTATCTTTTATGATTTAGCCACAATCACCAACAAAAAACTGCCAAATATCGTTGTGGGGATATACTAAAGTTGTTCCTGAGTATTTAATACAGTTTAAGAAATTAAATGGTAAAATCGGATATTGACAGGCATCTTGGCAAATTCATGGTGTAGTACAATAAGTGGCGACAATGCAAAATCGCTATCTGAAAGAAATTGTCCTGTCGTACTACTACTACTAATGAAATTTTTAAAATAATTGCAATAATCGCATAAGATATTTATCTTCACCCTGACTAAATCATATTCTAGAAAAAATGCACTTTAAAAGTTGCATCATTAGTGTTGGAAGCACCATTTTAAACCTTGCTGTACGCTGGAAATAAATGCAGAGTATTACATATTGTCCTAAATTAACTAAAAAAATTCAATAGTAAAAAAAATATAGGTATTAGAAAAAAAAAGTTCATAATTTCTTTGATCAAGCAATAACACCCAAAAAATTCATCGTCAAAAGTGACAAAAATTTAACAAGTCGAGCATATACTAAAGTTGTAACGCTATGATTTGGATGTCAATAATTTCTCTCTGTTCTAAATAATTAGTGCTATGGTTGTTTATTTTATGTTCTCTCTCAAAATAATGGCAAATTGTTATTAAATTGTCGAACGCTATAACAGATTTTTGACATATTTTAACAATATAATATTAAATATTGTGTATTGCAATGCGATACCAAATATGGTGGATTTCTATAATATTGTTCAACTCTCTTGTGTTATGCATTATTAATATTCCAATTCAATAAAAGGCAAAGTTGCGAATAGTCGGGTAGAATACCGCAGGGATTAATGAGCGAAGCGAGTCGGGGGGAGGCGAAGCCTTCCTCGGGGGTTGGTGAGCGGAGCGAGCAGGGGGCAGAGCCCCCTAGTTATTTAAAAAAAACAGAATTATTTTTTAATAACCGAATTAATTTGTATATAAATGTAGGTGCATTAATGAAGCGGGGGGTTGAGGGGGGCGGTAGCATCCCTCACACACAACTAATTATTATATAAAACTCTCTCGAAGCCTAATTTGAATTCTTTAACAGAGGTTGTTATCTTACCTCTTAATCTCCAACCTGTATTTATAGTATTATATTTCAGGGTAAGAGAAAGTCGTGTGAGTGACACACCAGATTATTTTGAATAATATAATAGGAATTTTTTTTACCGTGTTCTTGAAAATTACGAGATCACTAAGGGGTTAACTGGCAATATTAGCAACTACTGTTTGTTTTCTGATTCGACATGTAAACAAAAACATGGTTGACAGCATCCTAATACAACGCGCTCCCACAAAACGTGATTTCGTATAACGCAACGAAAAATCTGCGACTATTACTCATACAACGTGATAAAGAGTCTCGTATAACACGTAAGATAAAGGAAGCACGTGACATCTTTTCTACTTTTAACCTGTTCAAGGTTACTCACTTTTTCACTACAGATAAGGATTGCTTCGTTACTATTCCAACACCCGACGCTTTTGGTCTCACTGCGGAATGAAATCGTTTGCTCAATGTATGTCTCCTATAACGTGATTTCCTATGACGCGGAACGCATCCCCCGCATAATACGAGAGTCTACTGTATTTTAAAAATTAAGTGGTGCAGAAAAAGGAGCGGATAGTAACATTACTACGGAATATTAATTAGGATGTTGGCAAATGCGAGAAAAATAGGAACAATTCTATTTTCGTACTAAATTTTTCCATATTTGTTTACGACTCGCACCGGAGAATGATTAGTAGCTTTAAAATTTTGCAATGTTAAAACTAAAATATCAGTTAATATGAGCAATATTTTAGACACTTTAATTTCAAAATTAAATCATGTCAATAAGTTTGAATATGTTACTAAAAACGTAATGTTCCTGCAAACAATCCGTAAAGTTTAAAAATTTTTAACATAAACCAAAAGTATTTATGATTTTTTTATGAACTCACTGTCTAACTCTTGTAAAAATTATTAGAATTCTAAGGAATAAATATTCTTTATTAAAAGTCATTTGTGTTTGCTCTTTATTCAGAGACCAACGGCCGAATGGTCCTGCGCTCAAAGCTGGTAGACGTAAGGTACCAGCTTCGATCTCAGGTTACGCTCGACGGCGTAGCCGTTTGGAGTTTTCTGTGGTTTTTCCAGAAACTTCGGTAAATACGGGCTACGACCACTTAGAAAGATCCCCACGGAAGGCACTCCTCCTCAGGACTAGAAATCTAGTGCAGTAAATCGGCGTTAATTCCTAAACTGAACCGAAACCTTATTCAGAATTGTGTGCATAGCTATTTAGAACGTTTCTACTGAGAAACCAAAATATCTGCTATATATTATGATTTACAGACAGCACTGACTAATTTCATTTTGACACATTTTACCCTCTAGATAAATAAACTCTTCTATATTTAATCGCAGACTTGCTGTATTAATGTTACATAATTTTAATCGAATTGAAAAAAAAATATATTAAAACTTTGATGGATAAAAAAATATGGATGATTGATTAAAAAATATGTATATATATACTGTATAACAAAAAAAGCGACGCACTAAGAAGGAGTAATGCAAACTGAACAAAAATTGACATACATGCAGGTTTCGATGGAAAATGCAAAAATTTAAAGTTTGGTTGCCATCGAATGAGCATGCGACGCTGCAGCGCAACTTAACTGCGCAATTAGCAGAATATTAAAAATGAGAAATTTTGATTCCAGGTCATAAATTCTTCAAAAATTTTATTCGATCTTCCCAGAAAGACAGGAACTATGCCTCGCATACAGATGCGCAAACAACATGCGCAGATGTCAGCATTTGAGTGTGGTATGTAGTTGGGCTCAAAGAAGCCGGTTGGTCTAATCTGCGATTGTTTTGACAATTGGATAGGAGCGGTACCACTATTAGATAATACTGACAGAAATGGGTGAACCATGGCCGAACACAGCGTCAGGGAGGAAATGGTCGGCGTAGAGAGAGTGAGACCTGATCAATCGTTAGAACGGTACTTAAGGCCACAAACCAGATTTTATCTATCTAACGCACCAATTGGACAGAATTTGCCACAATACATTACAGGAGCACATCGGCCAATTCTATCAATTTAAACCAAGCCGAATAACTGCGTACCTAAGGGCCAGAAGTGGACCAACGCGTTATTGACTTGTTTATTTTGTGAGGCCCTTTCTCTCGATTAAATCATTCAAATTTTCTGAAACTGTAATCAATTGTTTTTCTCTACATGTACATCACATCTACTAACTTTTGTCCCATTCGGATAACTCCTTCTTGGTGCGTCGCTTTTTTTTTTTTGTTATAGAGTGTATTTATAATTTCATTGATATCTTTACGGGAATCAATTGATTGGCTTTTTAAGCTAAAAATTTTAACATGGTTATCATACCTAAATTATTCAGGTTACATGAGAGAAACATTAAAACTTTTTTTTTTCTTTTTTTTTTTTTTTTGCATGGATTTTACAAAATAAATAGTTTCTGAAAAATGATGTATTATTATCCAAATGAGATATTATTCTGAGATATTAAGCATACTGTTGATACATCAAAATTTTAAACGTATTGGTTTTAACTGATTCAGATACACTCATCCGTACTTAATTCGTAACATATTAATTATACATTTCGTTAGAGAAAATCACATAATGGGAGGTTATAAACACACACACACACATAGACACACACATATATATAATAAAATTATGTAACTTATGTATACATTTAAAATGAAAAGAAAATTGTTGTTATACACAATTAATTATTTAATTCGTTTAAAATAATTTTAAAAAAATTCTATTTTTTAAAAACTTACAATCAAATGACCCTGCTTATTACTGTAATTAAAATTCTTTATTAAAGATAAAAAAAATCATTTTTGTATTCATATATATGTTATTCATTGTAAAAGTGAATCTCCTTGTAAATAGATTTTGAAATAACGAGTTTTTTTGCAAATTTATAGGTAGGAAAAAGGGAAGATTCAGTAAGTGTTTAGTCGATTTTTTCTTCTTTTTTAATACTAATCAATTATAAGAATTTACAGATTCATAAGAAAAATAAGTTAGAAACTTCATTTTTATAATGAATAATTAGAAGTTTTAGTTTTCAGAAAATAAATAAATAAATAGTAATAATAAAATAAAATAAACAAACGCGTAATGTCATTTATAGGATTTTAATGCAATTATTTGAGTTTATCCTCATTTATAATGAAAGATATGACTACATGTGTTACAATTAAGCCAAAAAAAAAAATACATATTTAAAAAATATGGACTTACACCACTCCTTTACAGTGAACCAGCCATATAATATATACTTTTTTTGTGTTTTTCACTACAATGAATTCAATTCAAATTTCTTCAATTAAAAAAAAGATTTTTTCTTATTTTTACTGAATAGGTTTTATTCTTTGAAATTCTAATTTTTATTAATATAACATAAATGCTACACTATATTTGGAAGGTGAAATAATAAAACGTTCTTGTATTGATTAGGTAAAAAGACTAAATGTATGAAGATATAAGTAACATTTTAACATAATGACAGCTTTTGCCCAATCGATCATGTTTGCAATGAGAGAAATTTCTCATTCCAAAAAAATAATTTATTTAATGTTAATCTATATTTTCCTAACATATTAAAAGTTTTTATTTTAAATTTTTTTATATATATCGATAATTTGTTAAACTAAAAGATAAACTAACATTATACAAATAACAGTTTTACTTACAAAGTAGTAATTAGGAACGTTCGAACCTTTAACTAATTTATTATTTATTAAGTTTTTTTTATCAAAATATGCATTATGTCTAACCAAAAGCTTTTCTAAAAAGTTTTTTTTTTTTAAAGTATCTGTCTGTATATTAACAATTCCTTTGATATATATTTTGCAGTTATAGATTTTTCTCAACCGTACAATTCCAAAATTATATCATAATGATATATATGTATAACAATAAGTTTATTCATTTTATTTATTTCAGTTTTAATGTATTCTTTCTTTTTACTTTTTTTTAAATTGATATTATTTGATTTCTGCTTGAGAATATTTTTTATAATATTGATTCAGTTAGATATGCAATATTTTTTTTTTTTCATTTCTGGAATATCTGAACTAATCTATTTTATTCTTCAGAATCTTTTGCTTTCCTCCTGTGAAAGAAGATAGTGAAATAGAGATAACTCAAGATGACTCGGTGGAACTGCATCTAAAAATTTTTCTAAAAGCTCACAATTACCATAAATTCATCGTTGTAAAAACATATATTTGTGAACTATTAGCTAGCAATGAAGTACGTCGTAAGTTCGTTATAGCAATATAGTTTTTGTTTATAAATATATAATAACGATTAAAAACTACCGTATAAAGTGTAAGAAATGATGTTCAGAATTAACAGTGTTAATCATAAGCGTAAGTAATAATATAATGTGTAAAATATAAATATTACTGTTGTTAAGAAAAATGTTTTATTAAAGTAGTTAAAAAACTTCAAATAGAATAACACTTTCTAAAGAAAATTCAGTGAAAGTTATCAAAAATAAGTATAAAGAATAAACTAGTTATGTATAAAGCTTCAAAAACACGCATTCTCAGAACAAAAAGTCCTTATAAAAGTTGTTTCTGCAACATAACACCAATTACATATTGGATGTTTTTAATTTTCGGTTTAGATATGTTCAGGAAGAAGAAAAACAGTTTTAGGTATAAAGTTATGTATTTTTATAATACATTTGTTATATTGTACTTAGTTTCACGTGTCCTTCTTTATACGTGGAAATTTATAAATATTAAGGAAAACAATAAGCTTACCTATAAATTTGCAATTTCAAATTTCATTTATTGTGTACTTTCAACGTGGCTGTGGGGCACATTGCAATTATCAAAAAAGAAAATTTCCAACACATTACGAAATATTTCGGATTTAAAAGGACGAAAATCCAATACTGTCGAATCGTATATTTTTGTTACCAGTTGTTTCACTTTTACAATTATTAATTTCATTACAATCATTGTTCTGGAAATGCATCCTTTTACAGATGATAGATACAACCAAATACTTATGCAGATATACCTATTCAAACTGGAGAATAAAGGAATTGTCAGAGTTTTAGCCATCGCATTTTCAGTTATTCATGTAACCTATTTTTGTTTATTGCCAAATTTCATTGCTGCATTGTATGCAGTTAACTGCTACGACATGCATGTTATACTTACTCTACACACGGCAAAAAGGAATATTGGTACAGCAAATTCATTTAAATGGTTGAAATTTTACAGCCATATTCAAAATGTATTTCAATCCTATGAATTTACATTTTCGTTACCTATTTTTATAGCATTTACAAACAATGTACTGAGTTTGGTTTTAAGTATCCTTACATTCATCGATCATTTTGATAATATTTTGTGCGTTTTTTTAGCTGTTATTAACGGTGTACAGATAACGTTAATAGTGTTATCTGCAGCAAAAGTTCATGAATCTGATAAAGTCGCTAAAGAAGCTAATCTGAGATGTTTGGAGACAATGATGCAGCCAATGACGTTTGTTCAGTTGAATGAAATACTGAAACTCTGGAGGATAAATAACACTAAGACATTTAGACTTAGTGCATGGGGATTCTTCAATTTTACAAATCGTCTTTATCTGAATGCGGTGGGTTCTATTCTAACATACGTATTACTGCTCATAAATATATAATAACAAATAAATTACTCTAAAAATGGGCTGATATACAACGACGAGATGAAATTATTCATTTAACTAAATAATGCTAAAGCGTCTCTTAAGGTAAAACTGTTTGTTACAATTAATGTTGAGCACAAAGGATTGACAGAATTTTTTTTTAAACAACTTATGATAAGTTATAGAAATTTTAATGTACAATTTTTAGTGTATTATAGTTGCTTATAAATAAAACTTACAATATCTTAAAAAAGAACTGTATCTAAAAAATTCGAAATTTTTTTGTTCCTATGATTATATAAATAAGTTTCCTCTGTCAAAGTTAACGTATGAAATTTACGATGGGTGTGTCGATTTCGCATTTCAGCGTGTTTTGCTTTAAAGATTTGTAAATATATAAACTCTTGTAATTCGAATCCTTAATAAATAGTTAATTCAAAAAATATTAGAAATTACTAATTTATTTTTTTAACTGATTATTGTGGGAAATTAAAAATGAAATATGCATATATTTATTGAACAAAATTTACTTTAATTTTAATATTAACTTTGAAATTATTATTTTTTTTTTTACTGTACGTTTTCTAGGGCTTGGGTGGGGGGATGACTTGCACCCGTAATAATAAAATGGTGAAAGACGCTCCTGGAACTAGTTTGTGAAGTTATTGTCGTTGTTCGTATAGTTTGTTTACAAAGATTTTAGTTACGTTTATTACTTCACTAAAAAAAATGCCAGTAAGGACATTAATATTTTCATCGATTTCGGTTTAAGTAACCCTGAGTTACGGTATTGATGATCGTAAATATTCACATAAAATGCATAAAAATTTTCACGTAATGGAAATCTTTAATATATTACAAAATATGTATTATTATTACTACTACTATTATTATAATACTGATGTATAAAAATCAAATCACTTGTCTCATTTTTCGTTTATTTATTTGTTTTGTTAATTATTGATTCTATATCTTAAACAGAGAAAAATTACTTGCATTAATATTTCTTACACTGATTAGGTTATAATCTTTCCATTATTTGTTGAATTTTTTTGTATTTGTTAAATACATTCTCAAAAGTAATTTTTTATTAATTTTTATAAATGAATAAACTCTATTCATTCATTATCTAATTTCTTTTTTGAAATGAATTTAAAGTCTGATGTAAAATTATTATTAATTTGCAATTGATTTGATTTCTTTAATTCTTAATAACTGATTATTTTTAAATCAATTTAAAAATGCTTTACTTCTTTCCTATATTAAATAAATCACGGGAAAAATAATTCAAAAAATCATAATTTATTTTAATTATAGTTTACAGCTAAAAAATCGATTTGTTGCCAATAGGCAATCATGAATGAATTAGAATAAATGAATAAATTAGAGCTTTAATATTATTGTAATTATACTTTAGATCAGGCCTGCCCAGCAAAAAACTCTCGGCAGGCCGCATTGGAAATATATTTTACACAGGTGGGCCGCTTGGCATAAATACATGAACCATACTAATATATAGTAATTTTTTTTCCGGTGGACTCGTGAGGATATATTTATTCATAAAATAACTATAAAAATGTCAATACGTCTCAATATACGTTATAAGTGTAACAGTAAGAATCAGTTATTGATTTGATAATGTATATGATTGAGAGCGATATTTGTTTCTTAAGCTACTTTAATCGATATTTTCATTAAAAAAGTCAGAAAAAATTTATAGTTTTAAGGTGTTTCAACAGAAGTTGTCAAATTAGAAATTTCCTGAATTCTCTCTCGAGCCACAGAACCTTACCTTGTAACCTTACACGTCGGGCCGCGGGTTTTCAGCCCTGCTTTAGATGACGAAATTGGGTATGTTGCTCAAAAGCGACACTTGTCATTTAAATTTAAAAAAAAATCATATTTTTGTCTTTTTAAAACAAAATTCTATTCGACATTTATAATCTGAAAACAAAAGCCTTTACAAAATTCTCAATAATAATATAAGCTTTCACCGGATTTTTTTATTCAGTAAAGTCGAAATACACGCATATTTATGGTCTGGATCTAAATAAAACTGTTTGTCTCAGATTTTAATAATAATAATAATAATAATATAAATCTGATTGGTAAAGATTCATCACTTTTTATGAAGATCTATTCGTCTTGTAACTAAAATGACAAACGCACTTTCTTTATGATGTCAATTATCACTAATACTAAAAAAAATATATTATTCTATTAAAAGCATTTTTATGCAACGAAAAATTTTTATAACCTCTAAATTATAAGTGAAATTCACTTAAAATGTGTCTCTTAAATTTTTATAACCCCCCACGTCCCACGTAAGTATCTTTCTCTAATTGCAACTATCTTTCATCATGTATTATTCTTTGTTTTCAGTAATGTAGATCTACAATAGCATGTTAGATCCTTTTGATAATTGTGTTTTCCTCATTTTGCAAATAATTACAGTTCGGCGCCGTTGTGATGCATTGTTAGTTTTACTATGTGGCACAATAATTTTCTAAACACTTCCGTGTTCCTGCCAAATAATTTTGGCGATAGTTGACTTTCACAAAGAAACTCTTTATTAAAAAATTGTATGAGTTTATACGTAACATAATCAGAACCATTTTTTCTCTAATCTGGAATTTGGCTGCGACAGGATGTTTTGTGAATTCAAAGATGAAGACGCGGCATCACTTATTCTCCAACATGAAGAGATATGGATGTAGGTTCTTACGCATTTTTTTTTCTTTTTCTTATTTAAATAATCTGATTAACTAGTTGATCTGCAAATGAGGAGTTTTAATATCCTATTTGCATCATATTACTCAGTAGATCGTTTTTCTTTCAAGTATATATATGTATATATATATTTATATATATATATAAAGATATATAAACATATATATATATGTGTGTGTGTGTGTGTGTGTATATATACATATGTATGATTAATTCGCGACAAAAATTTATACTTTTCTGAAGGAGCTACCACACCACTTAACCTAAGGCTACTGAATAAGGGTTTTAATTTCGTTATTAGTCGTAAGACACCATCAAGACTGACGCCATCGCACTAAGTGAAAAATAAGTCATTGTGAAATGCGGGATGAGTATCTTGCTTTCATACTCTGTGAACAATATGCCGCTTACTAGGAAACATCACCTTCATCATCAAAATCGATTTTGATTGCCATTTCACAATGCCTTATTTTTCACGTAGTGCGATGAGGTCAGTCATGACGGCGTCTAACGGCTAACAAGTATATTAAAGCCTTATTCAGTAGTCTTACACGAAATTAAGAATACCGTGATCACTTATTTTTGTTTCGAAGCAGAATCAGTAGACTTTAATCTGAACCAAAGACTCAGTGTGAAATGCGACGTGATTAAAAAAATGAAAGTCGGGCTCTGTTCGGCACATAATGGCTGTTTTTTCTTTCTTTTTTTTCTTAGACTACTAGCGCTAGTGATTTTCGTGCTACAGCACCGTTTCAACGCTATTTATTGTTTTTTGGTATGGAGATCCCATCCCAATAAAAAAAAAAAAAAGGAAGCGTTACCATTTGAAATTTTCAAAATTTTCTCACTGTAATCGTAACTGTTAGAATTTAACTGTTACTTTTTATATGATTCTGGAGCACATACATCAAAATATCTTCCACCAAATTTTTATTCAGTTTCTCGGAACGATATGGTAACTATGGTCTCATATATCTGGGGTACTTTTTTCATAATCACCCTGTATACAAACAACATACACCCATGTGCTCACTCCATGCAAGCCATAAATACTTGTGCCAAACGTCATGCAAAATTGTTGCATAACATATTGGAATTAGTTTGTGTCACTTTTTTATTTAATTATCAATTCCATGCCTACCATTTTTGATAGAAAACTTTCAAATGCTATACGTTTATCTCATTATGTTTATTAGAATGTTGCCATTTTAAAATACACTTGTAATTAATACCGTCTACAGATCGGAATTTTAAGAAATTCATTTTTTGTGTCTCTGTACACGAACCTGAGTTATTATATACACTAATAAAAACTATAAAACTAATTTAATGTACTCATTAATAAAATTTGACATCATTTAAATGATTACAGAATGTTATGGGAATTCTTTTGAATCGGAAAGTTTTTAACTGAGTAATGTATTTTTCGCATCATATTCTATGTATAATATGTTTTTGTGTACATAATATGTACAGGGTTAGCAAGAAGTAAGTTTCCCACTTCAGACGGCTCTAGAATCCGTACTATTGTTCCAAATTACATAAAATTTCAACTACAGATAATTCAAATGTTGCGCTTGACATTTATTAAATAAAAAAAATAGAACAAAATTCCGCCGGTAGGTGGCGCTGCGATACACATAGCGATATTTAATATGCTTTAAAAATATGTGTAAAAAATAAAGTAACATTAATAAAACTACTTAATATGATTTCTTTATGTTCAACAAGTGCTGTAATCGCATAATCATATTTTCAACAGCTGACCGGAGTAAGCCTGCCGGAATATCTAAAACATGGCGCCTAATGCTGTCCTTCAGATCAGGCAGAGTTAATGGTCTTTGACGGTAGATATTGGCCTTTATCCAAAGAATAATGCTAATAGGTGTGCGCTGAATCACAAATGCTGTTCCTGATTTTGAATGTAGGCAAATAAGTATCAATTGTGTTATAGCGCCATCTATCGGTGGAATTTTGTAATTTATTTTTTTTTATTTAATAAATGTCAATCGCATCATTTGAATTATCTGTAGTTACAATTTTATCTCATTGAGACCAATAGGATGGATTCTAGAGCCCTCTGAAGTAGGCAAATTATTTCTTGCTAACCCTGTATATAACCAATATATATGCTGATATTTTTTATCTTCCATTTGACGTTTGGGGTGATTATGAAAAATAAGAGCTGAAATGCAGCCTTTTCTTAAATGGTTAAAACTGCTGATTAGAAGAGCCATCTTTTGGCTAATATGCAACGAAATTCTTTCAGTGTAATCTCTTTTAGAATCCATTTCTTACATAAAATTTGTGCACGTATACACTAAAGAATCTAAGATATATCTTTCTCACTAATGGGGAATATTACAGCATTTCAGCGTAACCATCGGTCGATATGCATAGAAATTCATTCAACAAAATTTTACATGAAGTTTGATTTACGTAAATGTTGTAGAAATCGAAATATAGCTTTCCGTAAAGAGGGAAAACAACATGGAAATCTGTACATGGCATCTGTAAAGCAATATATGCAAAGAACTTAACCAGCACTATTTTTTTTTAAAGATCCAAAATAACCATACAGTCACCAACAAACACAATTTTTCTAAAAAAAGATTAAATTTTGTTAAAAATGTCACAAAAGTTGTAAATTTGAAAACCTGACATTGAAAAACTTTCGAATCCAATACCTTTCTCTGTAGTCATCATGTCCCGTTCTTCAAAGAGAAAAAAAAATCATCTGAATAAATGTTTTAAACTTAGATTAAGGTTGTAAATTTAGAATCATTAAGGGATGTCGTAACTCAAACTCAATACTCAAACTAAATGTATATATTTTTAAATTAGAGTTGGTGCGAAAGGGCTATTTGATTGATATAATTTAAATTGGTGTATGCAAATTCATGCATAAATATTGTGTGTTATTTTTACCTAGTGATTGTGTAATGCTGTGAAAATGTACTACAGGTGCCCCTATCTTGACTCACCCTTTAGTCAAGCTCTCCAAACAAAGAAGTTAATTTTCTTCAACTTTAGGTGTCTTCAACTGACCATGATTTGAAATGTGCCCCTTTTTAAAGATTATCAATGGAAAAAAAATATTGAATATCCTTTTACAGTAATCTTTATAATACCCGTCACAATAAAAGAATTCCGTAAGACTTTGCTTACAGAGAAATACTGAAACAAATCTCGTAAAATATATTTAAGAATAAGACTATATTACCAATGAATTAGATCCCCATTACAATCGTCCCCCTCCCCCACTGCGTAGATATAAAGCTTTTCGTAAGAAAACTAAGTGATACACCAGTATGTATATATATATATAAACATCAACATGATTATAAAAACATATCTACTATAACGAAGTTTCCGAAATGGACATTTAAAAATCATGAATTTGCAAGATAGCGAAGTATTTCTAAGAAATATGAAAGTTACGCTTTCAAAGAGTTATAGAACAGATTTAATTACACATACACTAAGCGCCAAAAAAAAAAAAAAAAAAAAAAAAAAAAAAAGCCGCACTGCAGAAAAAATGACTTACACCTTTTTTTTTTGTAATAAATTTAAAATTAATGTTTGAAACAAATAAAACTGTTTTTTTTTTTTGCACAATACCAAAGGTATGAAATGATACCTATGTACATTTTCGATTATATAATTTGCTTTGTTGCACTCTACGAAGTACATTTTAAAAATCTGCATAAAACATTCTTTTTGAACATAATGCAATAACCATACACTTTGTATTCTATTATGATTTATTATATGAAATAATCAAGTTATATTTTAATATATGAAATAAAATTATTTATTTGTTAGATCTAAGTAATTTTTTATTAAAATTATGTATTCGGCAATGGGTTAATTCCACCTTTATATGGAATTACTGTTTTGATGCGCAATGGCATTGTTTTATACAGAGTTTTAATATAAATCTCAGAAATTTCAACGTGCCAAATATCACAAACAATTTTTTTAGTTCTGGCAGAGTTATAGGCTGCAAATTTCGAATCCTCTCCCCCTCTCCCCCGCCTTTCTATAGATGAAACATTTTCGAGCGGATCGCTATTAGGACTATTTCCATATATGGTAAAGAAGAAATTCTACTATATCCTTTGTGGTATTTAACTTAAAGTGAAAAAAAGTATAATTACTTACAGAATTATAGGTTCTCATGGAAATGGATAGAAAATTTTGAGAATTTGAAGTGAATAAACGTACCACAGACGCCTTGTAGTGAGGTACATTATCATCTTGCAATGCTGTTTGCGGAAATGTCCAAGACCCCCAAAATAGTCGGTCAGACATCACTTTTATGAAGATTGTGCTTTATTTCGAATACATTTATCCCTTGGGCATAAAAATTTGCCCGACTGTTTGAAAAGTTATGTACCTCCGTACCATAATGTAAGGTGAATGTGTCACTGTTTTAAAAGTGCGATTTTCATTAAGTCGGTCATATTTTCGTTGTCAGATCTTCTTGTTTTCTTTGGCTCGAAATATGTTAAACTTGACTCATCAAAAAGAATGAAATCAACACAATAATTAATCATTTTTTATTTTTTTTAGCTATCTGAAGTCTTGCTCTTCTAATTCTTTCACTAAGAATGGATTTTTTCAAATTTTCTATCATTTAAACCTGCTTTGTTTAACAGTTGCTGTACTGTAGCTAAAGAAATTATGCTGCTAAGCACTTTTTCTGAATCTCTTTTATGTTCTAATTGTAATACAAACCGATTTTATAAGCAATGGCTTTTTAACTTACGATCATCTTGCTTGGATAAGCAACATGGCCACCTAAAACCAAATTTCCAGTTTAAACGGCCAAAAAAATTTATATCTTGCTGAAAATCCTTTTACCAATATTTTGTTAACATTAATTATTATGCCATCTCACGTATTAAAATATTTTTCGATTTTCATTCAAAAATTAATACTTTTTGTGGCATCGTTAACTGTCTTATTCTTACCATTTTTGAAATAAATTTTAAAATTACAATTTTCCTGACAGTTGCATTTTGTTTTTAACACTGGACTCAAAGCTAAAGTGTATGTGGAGGACAACATAATAAAATTTGTTTGAAAATTTGCTTTTTAAACAATAAAATTGGCGGTTGTACAAGGAATTTGATTTGATAGTTTTAGCTGATACATATGTCTTTTGACGTGCTGAAACCAAAACTGAAGTGATTTTGTCTCTATTTGCCAATGCTCAGTATCTCTCGATACAATTTCTTCGTTTTTGGTAGTTTCTAGCACGCTTACATAATTAAATAGAATAATGGTATAATATTAATTATAAGTAATCATGGAAACATATTGTACAAGTTACCATATAATTCTATTGGTGAAAGAGTCACGGAATAAACTCTGTCGGCAGACACCCTGTAGTAACAAAAATCTATACGTGATAGAGAAAAAAAAACATGTTAAAAAAAAACATGTTTAACACATAAGACAGCTTCTCTAGACTTTCAATCTTTTTAACAATAGTTACGAAATCCATATGAATCAATTTGTGGGAAACGAGACATCATGGAAGTAAGGTAAACTTCATAAAAAAGTCCTCATTCAGTTTATTGAATTGAATGTACTTTTCTTGTCAACTACATTAAAAAACGAGAGTTTTATGCAAAACTGTTAAGTTACTGATGTGTAAAGTTTAAACGCAAAAACAGAAAATGAGAATTGGCGAAGTAGATAAAACGATTATAAACAAATTTGCTTAGTAAGTGCTGTTAACACTTACTGCAAACAGCACTTACAAATTGAGGCTCGTTGTCGCTTATTACCTGTCTAGGTAAACCATACCTCAGGATTACTTCCTCTATTAGAGTGATCACACACTCCCTAGCAGTTACAGAGGTTAATGCAAATAGTTTCACCCATTTGGTGGCACAATATTCTATGATGAAGATTCATTTCTTTTCATTACTCTTAGCTAAAGGACAGAATAAATCAATTGAAAATGATTCGAATCGTTGATTATAGGTCGGCGTTTCTAGTAGTCCAGATGGCTTCTGGTTACTAGGTTTATAACGACAGTAATCAGGACAATTCTTGATATATTCTGTAATATATCTTCGCATACCAGTCCAGTAGTACTTTTTGGCGATTCTATCGCAAGTTCCTTCAATTCCGTAATGTCCAGCTGAGGGTGCATCATGATGCTCTTTTAATACTATTGCGCTTCTTCTGATTCTGCTTCAGGAGAATATCTATGGGAAACGCCTCGATTCATCAGGAAACTGCAATCACTTCAATTTGTGAAAGCTTCATCCTTATCGATACTTTCCAAACACTCGATAATTTTTGTAATATCTTCATCTTTTAATTGTCCTTATCGGATTTCTCTTGGACTTCGCACAATGATATAAATTGAAATTGAACAAATTTCACATTTTTCTTTTTTGTGTGGATAGAAAGGTCTGGACAACATATCAGCAACAACGTTAGCCTTACCAGGCACGTATTCTATCTTCAGGTTGAAGCATTGTATCTGTAGTGCCTATCGCGCATGAGACCTGTTGGAGGCATCAAGTTCATTAACCATCTAAGAGGCTGATGTTCGGTTGGTGCTGTGATTTCTTGATCGTCAATATATGCACGAAACTTGCCCAAACTCCCTACTATGACCACCAGGAAGCAACCTCCCAGGAAAGCCAGGTGTGTACCTAGGACGAAGTAAGCAGCTTGAGGGAAATACTGTAAAGAAGAAAAAACTGATATAGCGAATTTATTCTTTGTTACTGCCTGTTGCATAAGCCTTTTAGTGAACTTCCCCCTTCCCATGAAACGACACGTCCCGTGATTCGCCACAAAAAAAAAAAAAAAAAGCACAACGATTAACTTTTTTGTTTATTGAGTGGTTCAGCAGTGTTCTGAGTCGTAGAGTAGCTAGACGTTGAAAAAAATGTTAAAATAATCCATATCAAAAGTTGTCTAAGTGATTGGTGGTGAGTTGGAAAGTTTCTAGCTGGACCCAGCCTATTTTGGCGATGTTGTGTGCGAGACAACTAGGTGAAGGTGTCGGGCAGACGTGAATTTGTGTTAGCATGGAGTGTGCTATTGGATAGTTAGTCGGATAATTTGAGAAAAGGATCTCTTTAGATTGTGTGAAAGGTCTTTAGATATTGTATGTGGATAGTTTTTAAAGAAGTAGTTCGGTAAAATGAAGTGAATCTTATTTTCTTATTTTGAGGACTTTAAATAGAGCACATAATGGAACACTATACCAGTGTTGTGTTGTTCGATATAGAAGTATTGTGTTTTGATAGTGTAATTGATGAATGTGCAGTTGGCGACTAATGTTTTGACGTGTTATTGCTGGTGATATAAAGTGTTTAACTTCACTCTCTGAAAAAGTCCTCGGCAATTTCGCAAGGTATTGCAAGCTGCAAGTGTTGAGCTATTTTTATAAAAGTTTAAATTTCTTAGTTTAATTTCATTAGTGAGTTATCTCATATTCCTGCGCCTCTCCTTATTTGAAATATACTTAATCTAAGACTCTTGATTGTATTACAAGTTACACTAAGTTAAGAACTCTACACTAAGTTAAGAACTATGAATCAAGTTGAGGTCGGAACGGAAACTTCACACTGTCGCCTTTCTTTGCTAATTACCCCACCTCTCCCCAGCAAGAGTTTACTTCACCGTGCTATGCAAAATTACCGATTTTTTTACTGAAATTGAAAAATATTTTGAGTTAATTAAACTACCAGACGACAACAAATTTAATATAATGAAATATTTACTTAAAGGTGACGCTAAGTTTTGGTATGAAAATGTTGCATCTATTTCTCTTGGTCAACACTCAACTTATGATACATTAAAACGTAAACCTAAAGATAATTTTTCCAATATCACAGACAAGGCCAAATTACGACAAGAGCTATACAGTCGAAAAATGACTCTATGATAAACCCACATCTTTTCTACTTAGAAAATTAGATTTAATTGAACAACTGGAACTTAATTTGTTTTTCGCAGTTTTGGATATAATTTTGCCTTTATTTACAATCCCTATCTAAAACTTTTTAGATGTGAAAAATGTTGTCACCTATGAATTTTTATTCCAAACTATCAAAATACCAGGAAAGGCATACTGTTAAAGTTGACAATAATTTTTCACGGCGCGAACGAAATTATCCCCCCCTCCTCAAAATTTTGCTTGTGATTACGTTGAGAGAAATGAAAGTATGCAGCGCCCTATAAATTTTCAGCGCAATTTTTCTCGAAATGATTTTCAGATAACAATGCATATCAACGTTCACAGCCGAGGAATCCATGTAATAATCATATTGCAAGGGAAGAGCCAGAACAATCTGGAAATGAAGCAGTTATACTTGGCAGTATTTCGGTTAATAATATGAACTGGCCATCTTCATCATTAGGGACCGTTCATTTTAGAAAAATCTAAAGATGTTAAATTTTCCTCGTCGAAGAAACTCGTTATCAAAGAAAATGAAATTATTGAAATTTTTCTTGTAATGCATATCATGTTGATAAAATTGACAGTTGGGTAAAATTGTATGCAATTTGTAATGGTGATTTCAATATTGAAAATTATGTTGTTTATTTTGGTGATACTTTTGGGGGAAAATTCCAGTAATAAAGAGTGTAAAATTGTTGAAGGTTCTGAAATTTCTAATTGTAATTGGGAAAGCGACAGTAATTTGGAAGATGCACTTGATATTTTTGAAGAAAATTCTGA
The DNA here is from genome assembly GCA_963930645.1 of Salticus scenicus. Lineage (NCBI taxonomy): Eukaryota > Metazoa > Arthropoda > Arachnida > Araneae > Salticidae > Salticus > Salticus scenicus. Next base: position 149,201,705 of record OZ005662.1, read on the forward strand.
TAATTTTAAGGAGTGTAAAAGTCATGATAAAATTTCTGAAATTACCTATGTTAAATTGAAATGTTTGCTTAATATTAAACAGTTTGAATGTATGAATGGTGAAATTGTCAAAGTGTAATCAAATTTTGTTGAGGTTAAGAGCAATATTTGTGAAAAAGCTATAACATTTAACTTGAATGACTTCTATTTAAACGGAATATCTGTAGACGCACTTGGTCTAGATGCTTTACGACATGCATTAATAGTGGGTGGTTGCATTAAATTTAACTGTTTTGAAATGTTTAATGATTTAAAAATCAAGCGGCACAAAATAACGTTAGTGTGGAAAGGTTCAATACCTAACTTTTTAAATAAGATAAGCCCCCCCCCCCCAAAAAAAATAATAATAATTGCTTCGCAAAAAACATTTTCTGAGAATATAGTGCATAACAAATTTTATGACAAAAATATTGATAGGAAGTTTAATAACGTTGTTATAAATAAAGTAGAGAGCTGCCCGGAAAAAAATACATTTGAGTGAATGTTTAAAGGCTCTGAAACGTAATAAAATTAAAATGACTCTTTTTGATAAATCCACTGATAGTTTAAAACATTGCTCCAGTAAAAAAAACTTATTACGGGAAAATTCAATCGGAAATAGCGTTAAGCTACAAAAGAAGGACCGTTGTGCATCATTTAAACGCTACAAACAAATTTGTACTGCCTTAATGCATTTTGTATTTTGTCTAGCATGACATTAGAGACAAACACGGAAAACAGAAAGAGTCCCTCTTCGTGAACTGGAAGTAGTGACGTGTCTAGCTATCGACCAAGGAAGAGGTCCAGATAGACATTTCCAGCCCAACGACGCACAGATCCAGCCATTCCTCCTTATGCATCCAGCACAGAAAGTACCTTCATCTACACACCTCGTAAAAGGGGAAAGCCCCCGTCAGCCTTGTTTTATTCCCAACGCCTTGGAGGATGAGTCTACAGATACCAGTACTTCTAATTAGTCAACAATTGGTGCCCCTATGGGCTCCTCCCTTAGCCCTTTGTTAGCAGATATTCAATTAATTGATTTAGAAGAACGTGTGTTTGCTTCTGTTACCATTTAACCCACCTTATATTTACGGTATGTAGATGACATTTTTATTTCTTGGCCTTTCTCTAAAAATTCTCTCCTTGACTTTACAGATATTCTCAATAAACAATTCCCCTCTATTAAATTTACATTTGAATCTGAAGTTAACCGTACTCGTGCCTTTTTGGACTTAGCTATTCACCGTAACGAAGATAACTCTACTATTTGTTCGACATTTAATACAAAGTTTATTTCACCCCTTCCCCCATTCCTGTTTCTTCCGCTCACCCTAATGAATTTAAAATGGCTTTTTTCACTCTTATATTTTTCGTGCCATTAATTATACTTCTTTTCAGAGTAACGAAAATAAAGAAATTAATAAAATTATTCATTTAGGTATTAATGCTGGATATAATAAAAACACTATTTTAAAAATTATCAATAAAGTGAATGTCACAAAACTACATTAAATTGACATTTGTGTGACCGATAATTTTCATTTTAATCAAGAATTGTCTTAAAGACTATCAGTTATCCCGAGTAAATTTCAATGCAAACGTAGAGAGAAAAATACGCGGCACTCCCAGTTAAAGGAGGAAGTGAAACTGTCCAGTCATCATTTTATGAAACTCTCTTCTGCTCGATTTCAATCTCCGATGTATATGTAATGTTGTCTTTCTGTGAATATGTAGCAGCAACTAAGCAGGGCGTTTGAAAACGCTCTTATATATTTTATATTACCCTTTTATTATAAAAGATCTGTATCTAATCCAGGATATTAAAGTTACAAAAGAAAAAGAAGAATTACAAAATCATTCATCATAATTTACACAATTAAATAATAGTTTAACATGTTCATAAGTTTATTTTTCAGCCTGTTGGTGAATCAAGATTATGGCATTCAAATGGATTAAATAATTAATTGGACGCATGCTGTACCAGTGCTGTTTGTCTTATCCAGGTAAGTGAAATCTTACCTATTCATTGTCAATATTATTTAATATAAATATAATATTATACAAGCGCTCTATATTAAAAATTATATATATATAATTTTATAAGTGATGCTAATAATTAAGAAAGCGCAATAATTTGCACTACCGAGGAGGATCTAATATTAAATATAGTTATTTTAAAATAGATTATGAGACTGATTCTCTTAATTAAAGAGGTCTCTTAAATAAAAGAGCGCAAAATAAAATTGCAGCACTGGGACTTAAAAAGAAAGAAATTATAAAATATAGTTAATATATGTGTTTGAAGAAATTCAATATTAAGCATATTATATATATATACAAATAGTATAAGTGTGTGTGAAATTATTATATACTAAAATCAACTGGTATGTGTTCATAACTAAACATAAAATTTTTATAACTGATAGACATTGATAAACACTCAGTAAATACTCTCTCTCCAAATATTATTTGAACTTTTCAAAGAATAAATATACGTGATATATAAAAATATGTTTTGATAAAAAAAAATAAAAATAAAAATAATAAATAAACAAAAATGGCAGCTCCCGCAAAAGAAATAACATTAGTTGAGAAATTGAACTCCAGTAATTATGATAACTGGAAGTTCAAGATAGAGATGCTCCTCACGAAGGAGGATCTCTTCCAGGTTATTATAGAAGCGCCCCCAAACCCATTAACTGATGAATGGCGATCTAAAGATCGAAAGGCGCGTGCCATAATTAATTTAGCTATAGAAGACACACAAATAGTATATGTTAAGCATTTGTCCACAGCCAGGGAGACATGGGATGCACTTAAAAATATACATGAGAGGGCTAATCTGAGCAGCAAATTATTCTTACTCAGAAAATTATATTCCACCAAACTAACAGAAGGGGGAAATCTGATAGAACACATAACTAGTATTTATAAGTTAAGGGACAAATTGTTAGCTATAGGAGAAGAAATAAATGAACAGCACTTATCAGCGTTGATGTTGTGCTCGCTACCTCCTAGTTATGATACCCTGATAACGGCTATCGAAGCCAGAAATGACGATGAACTTACACCAGAGTACATTAAAAGCAAATTGTTTGACGAATATATTAAAAGGACAGAAAATCACCAAACAAAAGGTGAAAACGCGTATAAAACTCAAATTAAGCGTAAAACACCACCAAGTAAACATTGCAATTTTTGCGGAAAGAATTCACACACCCGTAACGAATGCTGGCATTTAAACGCCAGACCAAATCATAACCAAAGGAATTATAATAATTTTCATAACAGCGGTAACAATCCCAGCAAGTACAAAAACAAAAACAAAACACAACTCATAAGGGAAACTGAGAATAAATTAAAGAATCTTACATTTATCATTGATAAAACTGAGCATAACTCATGGATAGTCGACAGTGGGAGTAGCAGGCATATCTGCAACGACATAAACCAATTTACAAATCTGAAAGACAACGAAAAGGTTAGTGTTATGCTAGCGAACGGGCACTTCGTAGTCTCACAGGGTTGCGGCGACGTAAATCTTAAAGTAATTAACTCGGATAAGGAAATAAACAATGTTACTTTAAAAGAGGTTTTATACATACCCAATATAGCCACAAATCTAATATCGGTAAAGAAAGCAACAGAGAATGGTTGTGTTGCCATATTTAAAAATCATGAATGTAAAATCAAATTCGGGAATAAAACTTATATAGAGGCGAATTTGACAGATAATTTATATGAACTACAAACGAGCGAAAAATTTTCCGAAAGTGTAAATATTGTAGAAGCGTGCGAAAACAGGAATTGTACTAAATTGTGGCATGAAAGATTAGGGCATAAAAATCTACAACAAATAAAAGAACTCGTCGACAAAAATATGGCAACCGGAATAGAGCTAAATAAATGTAAACACAACACAGAATGCGAAATCTGTATCATTTCAAAATTGGAGGATGACACATATCCGAAAAAGGCAACTTTTAGGGCAGAAAAACCATTAGATCTAGTTGTTTCAGATGTTTGCGGACCCTTTCAAACTTCCACAATAGGAGGGAAAAATTATTTTTTAACGTTTATAGATGACTACAGTCGTTTCACATTTACATACTTATTGCGAAATAAAAGTGAGGTGTTTGATAAATTTAAACAATATTATGCGTTGACTTTAAACAAGTTCGGCAGGAAAATAAAAATATTGCGTACCGATAACGGCGGAGAGTATACAAGCAATGAATTTGAAAACTTTCTCGCGAATGAAGGAATCGAACACCAATTAACAGTACCGCATTGTTCTCCTCAAAATGGCGTGGCGGAGAGAAAAAATAGAACATTGGTTGAAATGACCAGATGTTTGTTAAGACAAAGCAGCTTGCCAAATAAATTTTGGGGTGAAGCCCTTATGACCGCTAATTATCTGCAGAATAGATTGCCAACGAGTGCATGCGATAAAACACCATATGAAAAATGGAATGGAAATAAACCAAATCTCTCGCATATAAAATCATTTGGTTGTAAGGCATATGTGTATACTCACAAAAACACAAGAGGGAAGCTAGACAACAGGGCAAAGGAAGGAATACTTGTTGGATATGACCTTAGAAGTAAAGGTTATAGAGTATTTATAGATAATAATGTTAGGATATGTAGAACCGTAAAGTTCGTTGAAACAAAAACAAAGGATAATAATTTTGAGTCTATCGATAATGAACTGTTAGAGACAAACAATAATACAAATGAAGGGAATTCTAGCGAAACAAACGATCATAAAAATAACTTCCCGGTGATACTAAATGAAATAAATCAAAATTCGGACCAAACTGAGGATGTTAATCGTGACATAACAGATCGAACAATTCCGAGAAGGTCGGAAAGAGCTAACAAAGGTGTTCCACCTGACAGATTTGCTTTAATGACAAATACTATGAACGTAAACGAACCCAAAACCTTCAATGAAATATTGCAGATACAAAATTCCATAGAAAGGGAAAATTGGCTAAAAGCAGCCAAAGATGAAATTGCTTCTTTAAACGAAAATAATACATGGGAATTGGTAGACCCTCCCCCTAACACACACATAGTAGGCTCAAAATGGGCATTCAAGGCGAAATATAATGATAAGGGTGAAATCCAAAAATATAAAGCCAGGCTTGTCGCCAAAGGCTTTAGCCAAAAGTATGGGGTAGATTATGACGAGACGTTCGCCCCGGTGGCGTCTCATACGACAATTAGATCTTTTCTTGTAATGGCCCTATATAAAAACTTAGAATTAAACCACTTGGATGTAAAAACCGCGTTTTTACACGGTGAGCTCGAAGAAACAATTTACATGCAACAACCGGAGGGATTCATAAATCCCGGTGAAGAACATAAAGTTTGTAAATTACACAAAGCCATCTACGGGCTGAAACAGTCAGCCAGGGCTTGGAATTCAAAAATAAACGAAACATTAACAAAGTTGAATTTCACACAAAGTTCCACTGACAAATGCCTTTACAAAAGAAACACAAATAACAAAACCGTCTACATACTAGTGTATGTAGACGATATATTAATTGCTGGAACCAAACATGATATAAACAAAATAATAGAAGAACTTAGGCGTGAATATAGTATTACCAACCTTGGGAGCGTTACTAATTATCTGGGAATAAATATAACACGACCAGACAGCAATACTTTGCTAATAGATCAGTCAAACAAGATTAAACAATTAGTAAATAAATTTAATTTAGAAAATGCGAAACCCACTAATACTCCCATAGATACAAATTACTTAAAGGATTATAAAAATGAAAATTATTTAACTGACAATACTGATTATAGAAAGGCAGTAGGGGCACTTCTATATATAGCCACTGTCAGCAGACCTGATATCAGTGCTGCCGTCAACCTTTTATCTCGTCACAACGAAAGACCTAGAGTGTGTGACTGGGAAAGTACCAAGAAAGTCATCAAGTACCTAAAAACTACAATTAATTTAAAATTAAAATATGACAACGAGAATCCTGCTATACTAACCGCATATGCGGACGCAGACTATGCGAATGACCCCCAGGACAGAAAGTCCATTACAGGAAACGTATTCTTTATTGGGAATAATCCCATCTATTGGTACTCAAAAAAACAAAAATGCGTCAGCCAATCCACCGCAGAAGCGGAATATATAGCAGCAGGATGCGCTGCTCAGGAAAGCATGTGGATCATTAGACTTTTAAACGACTTAGATCTAAATCAAATAAAACCAATCACAATTTATGAAGATAACCAATCAGCGATTAAATTAATTGAATCTGACAAATATCAAGCGCGGACTAAACACGTGGATGTTAAATTTCATCTAATCAAACATTTGTATGAAGAAGGAACCATCAGACTACAATATATCCCCAGCAACGAAATGATTGCCGACATCTTTACTAAACCCCTACCAGGGCCGGCTTTTAAAACTTTAAGAAAAAAACTAAATTTAGGAGAACATTGAAAATACCGGTCAAGTAGGGGTGTCACAAAACTACATTAAATTGACATTTGTGTGACCGATAATTTTCATTTTAATCAAGAATTGTCTTAAAGACTATCAGTTATCCCGAGTAAATTTCAATGCAAACGTAGAGAGAAAAATACGCGGCACTCCCAGTTAAAGGAGGAAGTGAAACTGTCCAGTCATCATTTTATGAAACTCTCTCCTGCTCGATTTCAATCTCCGATGTATATGTAATGTTGTCTTTCTGTGAATATGTAGCAGCAACTAAGCAGGGCGTTTGAAAACGCTCTTATATATTTTATATTACCCTTTTATTATAAAAGATCTGTATCTAATCCAGGATATTAAAGTTACAAAAGAAAAAGAAGAATTACAAAATCATTCATCATAATTTACACAATTAAATAATAGTTTAACATGTTCATAAGTTTATTTTTCAGCCTGTTGGTGAATCAAGATTATGGCATTCAAATGGATTAAATAATTAATTGGACGCATGCTGTACCAGTGCTGTTTGTCTTATCCAGGTAAGTGAAATCTTACCTATTCATTGTCAATATTATTTAATATAAATATAATATTATACAAGCGCTCTATATTAAAAATTATATATATATAATTTTATAAGAGATGCTAATAATTAAGAAAGCGCAATAATTTGCACTACCGAGGAGGATCTAATATTAAATATAGTTATTTTAAAATAGTGAAAAATAAAATCTATAATAATACTAGTATCAACCAAGTTACTAAAATTAAATATACCAATAGTTTACCTTTCTGTAATGAATTTAAAAATTTTAAGCACTTTATTCTAAGTAAATTTAATCTACTAATTCCTTTCTCCTCCCCCTGTACCATTAAAAATTTAGTTCTTAATGACCGTGATATCAACAAACCTACAGGTGGGGTATATAAAATCCCTATTAAATATAATGATGAACTTTATTACTACATTGGACAATCTCGACTCACGATTAATGCTAGAATAAATGAATACATTCGAAATGTTAAAGAGAAAAAAAGCTGTATACTAGTTGAATTTCTTTACGATAATCCTAAAGCTATTCCACTGTGGTCCCAGGCCGAAGTAATTTTGGCCCCTCATGACTTCCAAAACCGTCTACTGACAGAAGCAATGAATATTATTAAATACAATAGAGTTATTATTAACTTTAAGGATGTTGCATCTCTACATAAAATATGGCACACGTTGTGCTTATGAGATTACTGAAGTTTTTGTTGAAATCCATTTTTCTAGTTTCTATTTTATGCCTTTAAGTTTTAGTTTCTTCAGGTAATATCGACATGTAAAGCCAATGTGACCTTTCTGGACCTTAACCTGGCCTCATGCCTGCATTTGACATTTTAACTTCGTCGACGGCTGTTACAACACCTCCTGTAATAATGCCTCCAGGCTGAGCTCTACGTCATAGAAGATTGGCCGATTTTATCCAATCAACACTTCCTATGATACATGTTGGATCGTGGGGATTGGATGAAGTCGGCCGATCTTCCGTGACGTAAAGCTCAGATTGGAGGCATTATTACAGGAGGTGTTGTTGCTCCTGGCTGTTATAGAGACTTCTAATCTTCCTGCTCGGGAATTTGTGTGTACTTCTACAAGTGTTTCTTTGCCATGTAGTTCTGGTGCGACTTTTTGTGAATTGGACCATATTTTTTCTAAAAGAAGGTGGCTACACTACAAGATAGTTCCGGTGTGTTGAAAACTTTTTATGTTTTCAAAACTTTTTATGCGTCATATGTCATTTTCTACAGGACATGCTGTGTAACCCTAGTGTGACGCCAAATGATCTTAAATGTCTCGTGATTTTTACATGACTTAATTTTTAACTGTAACTGTATTTAACTTTTCCAGTATATAATGCTGTCTACTCTGCTGTTAATTAATTACACCTGAAGATACTATTTTAATAATTGCGAAAAGCTTTGTGTTTCATTTTAATTAAAAAAAATATATATACGTATTTTAAAAGTGATTTTATACTTTTTTTTTAACGTCAGTTTTCACCTGATGTCTAAAGTCAAGTCGTATTAATCAGGTTGTAAAGCAATACAATCAAAGGTTGTACAATCAAAGTTGACCAATCAAAGGTTGAGTGAGTTGTTTGTCTCAGAGCTGAGTGAAATATGACCTACATATTTTTGGAATATTTTTTGGACATTTTCAATTTTAAAACAAAAAAAAACAAAAAAAAAAAAAAAAAAAGAAAGAAAAAGAAAAACTTTCAGTAGAAAGAACTCTGAAATAAATTCAAATCAAGCATATGTCATGCATTTTCGTGTCGTTCTATTGTACAAATACTCGATGTATCTGTGTAATAGAAATCATTTTATTTCAGCCATCACGAGCAGAGCGGGTGAATATAAACTTATTTTCATTCTTGCAAGTTGAAGTGAATGGCCCTTTGTATAAATATCCCCATTCAGTGTTATAATTGTATATCTGTATTGGTAAAATTTTTGTAATCTAAAATTTTATGTACGCAATAATAGTGGGGGGAGGACTTTTTTTATGAGATACAAGCATACAGCTGCGTTTCACTTTAAAACATTAAAATGACTAACACTTGAGACTTTTTTCGCATATGCTCTAGCTCAGGAGGGAAAAGTCTTGTTTCTAAAGCATATATTATGTTAATGGAGACAAGAATGTCTCAGTTCTTTCCAGATGCAGATTACGAGTGTAACTTCTTCTTTGAATATGTATACTGTAAAGCTTTTCTCGTTTAAGGAACTCTCTTTAACTCTCTGGGAGAGTAACGCCGATGGATAGCCCTTTCAATCTGATGTAACGTATAGTTCCGACGCCCAGCTAAACCTGAGGTCAATATAATGTGAAGAGTTTTTCCTGATTTTCTGACCTCTAGCCAAAGGGAAGGACTAGATAGATGAAGTGTCTTACAAATGAAGATTGTTCTTAAATACGAATATGTAAAGTACTTTTTGTGTTAATATACCTGGTTCTCCTGGCTGTCAGAAAAGTTTGTATTCCTTTGTAATTATACTTCTGAAGGAACTCACTAAGTATTTTCAGTTCGTGAAGTTTTTCCTGAAAAAACGCCCGTTTTATCAATTTAACTTTTCTTTTTTTTCTTTTTCACTAACCGAATCAGGGTATTTTTTGCTCAGCGAGCTTAAAACTAAATTAAACTTAATTTTATTATATTCTCTACATTTTTTTTCTCTTTAAAAGAAATTGAATCTTTAAAAATTCTATTTGAGGAAAATCTAATACGATTCACTTCAGCATTAATTGAAGTTAAGTATTCTACTTTATGTTGAATTCACTTAAAGGATTGTTTAAAAAGATAAATTTTAATTGGGGCTCGTTTGAACCCTCAAGTAAACTTTTGTTTCGTTGGAGGAAGTTATAAGTGTAGGAGTGGCGTCGAGTTGAATAAGTAAAGGTCGCCAAGGGAATTCAGTATGGGAAGTATTGTAAAGTGACAGCGTCAAATTGAGAGAGTAAATGTCGCCAGTTGAAATTAATATTGAAAATAGCCTAAGGTGATAATGTCGTGTGAAGTTAGGATGTTTGGTTGAGAGTGAGAAAGTATCTAGCTGGAGCCAGCATATTTTGGCGATGTTGTGGGTGAGATAGCTAGTTGAAGGTGTCGAGCAGACGTGAATTTGGGTTAGCACGGAGTGTCTAGTTATTGGATAGTTAGTTGATAATTTGAAAGCGGGATCTACGTAGATTTTGAAAGTTGTTTAGAAAATGAATGGGGATAGTCTGTAAAGAAGTAGTTCGGTAAAATGAAGTGAATCGTACTTTCTTATTTTGAGGACATTAACACCGCCGGCGTGACCACCGGTGGGTCGCAGCTATAATCGGCAACAAAAGTATCCGAGCACTAGCAATAATCCCTGTCCAAAAAAGTACAATTAATAATGTTTTGTTAAATATATCCTTGTCGAGTTATATTATTAAACAGTCTAATAACATGATTCGACAAGGATTTATTGAACAAAATATTTTTAAGTGTACTTTTTTGACATCGGAGTTATTGGCTAGTGCTCGGATATTTTTGAGAAGACTATGTAAACAAAATGCGCAGGCGTGAACATGTTAAATAGAGCACTTAATGGAACAGTGATATGTGTATTTGTATGTGTTATGTTGATGGTTGTGTTGATAGTTGTGTTGTTGGAGATAGAAGTATTGTGTGTTTTTAGTGGAATTGATGAATGTGCTGTTGGAGATAAATGTTTGACGCGTTATTGCTGTTGATATAAAGTGTTTCTATTCGCTCTCTGAGAAAGTCCTCGGCCATTTCGACTAATAGTATAGCAAGCTGCAAGTGTAGTGACCTATTCTTATTATAGTGTAAATTGCTTAATTTAAGTTCATTAGTGGGTTCTTTGATATTCCTATGCCCCTCTTTACTTTAAAGTTAAAATAAAGATAGATGTCTCTTTAATCTAAGCCTCCTGATTGTATTCTACGCTAAGTTAAGGATTATTAATCAAGTCGAAGTTGGAATGGAGACTTCATAAAGTAACAAAATTAACCGCGGCAAAACATCTCGAACAAAATAGTCCTTACAAGAAAGATTCAGTATAAAATAGAGTGACGAAAAAAAAGCCCGACAAAACTGACACAACAAAATAGCTCGAGGACAAAACAGTCTCAACAAAACAGTACCGAAAAAATAGTCTCAACAAATGAGCTTCGACATAAGGAAAAGCCCAAAGACAAAATAGCCGCAAAAAAAAAAAAAAAAAAAATCAACAAAACAGCCCCGACAAAATTGTCCCAGCAGAAGATAGCCTGAGGACAAAATAAGCTTGATAAAACAGTCCCGACAAAATCACCCACATAAAACAACCCCGGTAAAATAAGAATCTAAGAATCTGCAAACATACAAAGAGGAAAATCCTATGTCAAAAATAAAACTCAGGCTGTAAATTAAATTCAGTATAGAAAGAAAAATTAAAATCTTTTTTCAGGTATTTTCTTATTTTAATTTTTTCACAAAACTGGTATTGCAAGACTTATTGCTTCGTCAAGATTCCACTCCAAACAGAGGTGATCAAAGATAAAAGAAGAACGCAGTTGATAAAAAGTAAAATCCACGCATTATGTACCATTATTCTCACCCCTAAATTTATAAAAATCACACAAACCTGATGTATATGAAAAGAGAACTATGAAATATGAGTTATTTTTCTCTATTTCCCTCGTGCCCGTGATATTTCTGGACTTGAGCGTTGAGTAGTAACCCACTAAAAAGGTTAAAAAATAAATCATTTCTGATACCCGGAAAATATTTTGTTCCTTATTTTACACTCTAGATTGAATTAGCAGACTTTTTAAATTGTAATTGGAGACAGTAGATTTATTATAAATTTTCCGTACTATGCAATTTTAAATATTTGTAATGCTTATTTTGTAATTTTAGTTCTGTTAGGCTTTTGAATGCACGTGTTTTTGTGCTCTGTGTTTTTTTTTTTTTTATTAATTTAATATTGTGCACGTTATGTACTCAGAATCACAATGTGACTCGGGTATTTTAGTATAAATGCATCTGTGAGCGATTCGGAAATAAGCTATAGTTATGAAAGTTCGGACAGCGAATCTGTTATACGTATAATGTTGTATAATACCTAATTTGTTTTTCGTAAAATTCTGTTTTAATGTTTTCTTTGTTTGTGTATTTTTAACATATACATCAGATTTGTATACTTGACTTGTAGCCTGCTTGTAAATCTTCGTCAGATAATTACAGACAGCACATGACAGAATTACAATACGAAGAAAATTGAAAAACACCCAGGGCTATGCGGGAATCGAACCCGCTCTCCTGCGCTCGAAGGCGATTAGCAGTGTGGTGACATAACTACACGACCATGGAGGACCCTTTTGATGTTTCAAACATATGTCTTTTATTTTTTCTATTTACTGGAATGCCAAGATTCATTCGTAAAAACCATGATTGTATTTTTTCCTGTAAAATTAAATTTTCCGAATTTCAAGCCAAAAAATATTCCAAAAATTAAAAATGAATACTTATATTGTTCATACACTTTATTTTACACAATTTTTACTTTCTCTTACCCATAAGGTCGAGAAAGTATTGTTTTTAGGTCAAATTTTCGAACGCGAGTTTTTGTTATATGTACGTGATCAGAGGTCCCCTGAATACGAAAATCATATTTTTAGCAAATGGTCTGTGTGTATGTCTGTGTGTCTCTGTGTGTGTCTGGCTGTTATCAGCATATCTCAAAAACAAATTATGGCAGAAAGTTCAAACTTGGTATTCTAAATGTGTATCATATAAGGATGCTACACTAAACTTTTCGTTAAGATCAAGCAAATGGTTCGTGTACAGGGACACTCAAAAGTATTCAAATACACTACGTCTATGGGGAAAATTGCAGGTACGTAGAGTTTAACATCTATAGACTGCACTAAACCAAATGAAACGAATATATATTTTTTATCAACAGGGGGAAAAAATTGTGTATGTAGGAGCCTTGCCTCACTCGAGGGGAGTAAATTTTCATGATGGGTATCTTTCAAAAGAGCTCGCCAATACTTTTAAAACGAATGGTTGAACCATCGATCTGCGATAATTAAAAAAAAAGTTATCAATTTTTTTTTTTCTTTTAACGATTTTTTTTTTTTTTTTTTTTTTTTTTTTTTTAATGTTGAGGATAAAATGGACTTTTTTTTGGATATTTGGTGTTAGACTACTTCTCTAATATGGAAATTGTCTGCATTATCATAAAAGATAATTTTTTTAAATAATAATTTTAACAAATTATTTTTTAAAAACAGAAATATTTTTTAATAACCGAATTAAATTGTATATAAATGTAGGTGAATTAATGAAACAGGGGGTTGAGGGGGGCGGTAGCCCCCCTTACACACAACTAATTATCATATAAAACTCTCCCGAAGCCTAATTTGAATTGTTTAACAAAGGTTTACATAACATCGTTATCTTACCTCTTAGTCTCCAACCTGTATTTATAGTATTATATTTCAGGGTAAGAGAAAGTCGTGTGAGTGACACACCAGATTATTTTGAATAAAATAATAGGCACTGTTTTTTACCGTGTTCTTGAAAATTACGAGATCGCTAAGGGGTTAACTGGCAATATTAGCAACTACTGTTTGTTTTCGGATTCGACATTTAAACAAAAACATGGTTGACAGCATCCTAATTAAAATTCCGTAGTATTGTTAGTTCCCGCCTTTTTTACACTAGTCTTTATTAGAGTATTTTTCTTCTTATGAAATCATAATTACATTTGAAAAAATACATTAGAATCTCGTACAACGCGCTCCCACAAAACGTGATTTCGTATAACGCAACGAAAGATCTGCGACTATTACTCATACAACGTGATAAAGTGTCTCGTATAACACGTAAAATAAAGGAAGCACGTGACATCTTTTCTACTTTTAACCTGTTCAATGTTACTTACTTTTTCACTACAGATAAGGATTGCTTCATTACTATTCCAACACCCGACGCTTTTGGTCTCACTGCGGAATGAAATCGTTTGCTCAATGTATGTCTCCTATAACGTGATTTCCTATGACGCGGAACGCATCCCCCGCATAATACGAGAGACTACTGTATTTTAAAAATTAAGTGGTGCAGAAAAAGGAGCGGATAGTAACATTACTACGGAATATTAATTAGGATGTTGGCAAATGCGAGAAAAATAGGAACAATTCTATTTTCGTACTAAATTTTTCCATATTTGTTTACGACTCGCATCGGAGAATGATTAGTAGCTTTAAAATTTTGCAATGTGAAAACTAAAATATCAGTTATTATGAGCAATATTTTAGACATTTTAATTTAAAAATTAAATAATGTCAATAAATATGAATATGTTACTAAAAAAGTAATGTTCCTGCAAACAATCCGTAAAGTTTAACAATTTTTAACATAAACCAAAAGTATTTATGATTTTTTTATTAACTCACTGTCTAACTCTTGTAAAAATTATTAGAATTCTAAGGATTGAATATTCTTTATTAAAAGTCATTTGTGTTTGCTCTTTATTCAGAGACCAGCGGTTGAATGGTTCTGCGCTCAAAGCTGGTAGACGTAAGGTACCAGCTTCCATCTCAGGTTACGCTCTACGACGTGGCCGTTTGGAATTTTCTGTGGTTTTTCCAGAAACTTGGGTAATTACGGGCTACGACCCCTTAGAAAGACCCCCACGGAAGGCACACCTCCTCAGGTCTAGAAATCTAGTGCAGTCAATCGGCGTTAATTCCTAATCTGAACCGAAACCTTATTCAGAATTGTGTACATAGCTATTTAGAACGTTTCTACTGAGAAACCAAAAAATCTGCTATATATTATGATTTACAGACAGCACTGACTAATTTCATTTTGGCACATTTTACCCTCTAGATAAATAAACTCTTCTATATTTAATCACAGACTTGCTGTATTAATGTTATATAATTTTAATCGAATTGAAAAAAAATATTAAAACTTTCATGGATAAAAAAATATGGATGATTGATTAAAAAATATGTATATATATACTGTATAACAAAAAAAGCGACACACGAAGAAGGTGTAATGCAAACTGAACAAAAATTGACATACATGCAGGTTTCGATGGAAAATGCAAAATTTTAAAGTTTGGTTGCCATCGAATGAGCATGCGACGTCATAAATTCCAAGTCATAAATTCTTCGAGAAATTTATTCCATCTTCCCAGAAAGACAGGAACTATGCCTCGCATACAGATGCGCAAACAACATGCGCAGATGTCAGCATTTGAGTGTGGTATATAGTTGGGCTCAAAGAAGCCGGTTGGTCTAATCTGCGATTGTTTTGACAATTGGATAGGAGCGGTACCACTATGAGATAATACTGACAGAAATGGGTGAACCATGGCCGAACACAGCGTCATGGAGGAAGTGGTCGGCGTAGAGAGAGTGAGAACCGATCAATCGTTAGAACGGTACTTAAGGCCACAAACCAGATTTTATCTATCTAACGTACCAACTGGACAGAATTTGCCACAATACTTTACAGGAGCAAATCGGCCAATTCTATCAATTAATACCAAGCCGAATAACTGCGTACCTAAGGGGTAGAAGTGGACCAACGCATTGACGTTTTTATTTTGTGAGGCCCTTTCTCTTGATAAAATCATTCAAATTTTCTGAAACTGTAATCAATTGTTTTTCTCTACATGTACATCACATCTACTAACTTTTGTCTCATTCGGATAACTCCTTCTTGGAGCGTCACTTTTTTTTTTTTTTTTTTTATTTTTTTTTTTTGTTATAGAGTGTATTTATAATATCATTGATATCTTTGCGGGAATCAATAGATTGGCTTTTTAAGCTAACAATTTTAACACGGTTATCATACCTAAATTATTTAGGTTACATGAGAGAAACATTAAAACTTTTTTTCATTTTTTGCATGGATTTTGCAAAATAAATATTTTCTGAAAAATGATGTATTATTATCCAAATGAGATATTATTCTGAGATATTAAGTATACTGTTGATACATCAAAATTTTAAACGTATTGTTTTGAACTGATTCAGATACACTCATCCGTACTTAATTCGTAACATTTTAATTATATATTTCGTTAGAGAAAAGCACATAATGGGAGGTTATAAACACACACACACACATAGACTCACACATATATATAATAAAATTATATAACTTATGTATACATTAAAAATGAAAAGAAATTTGTTGTTATACACAATTAATTATTTAATTCGTTTAAAATAATTTAAAAAAAAAACCTCTTTTTTAAAAACTTACAATCAAATGACCCTGCTTATTACTGTAATTAAATTTCTTTATTAAAGATAAAAAAAATCATTTTTGTATTTATATATTTGTTATTCATTGTAAAAGTGAATCTCCTTGGAAATAGATTTTGAAATAACGAGCTTTTTACAAATTTATGGGTAGGAAAAAGTGAAGATTCAGTAAGTGTTTAGTCGATTTTTTTTTTTTTTTTTTTTTTTTTTTTTTTTTTTTTTTAAATACTAATCAGTTATAAGAATTTATAGATTCATAAGAAAAATAAGTTAGAAACATCATTTTTTAATAATTATTTAGAAATTTTAGTTTTCAGAAAATAAATAAATTAATAATAATAATAAAATAAAATAAACAAACACGTAATGTTACTTATAGGATTTTAATGCAATTATTTGAGTTTCTCCTCATTCATAATGAAAGATCTTACTACATGTGTTACAATTAAGCAAAGAAAAAAAAAAATAAATAAATAAAAAATAAAAAATATGGACTTACACCACTCTTTTACAGTGAACCAACCATATAATACACACTTTTTTTGTGTTTTTCACTACAATAAATTCAATTCAAATTTCTTCATTTAAAAAAAAAGATTTATTCTTCTTTTTACTGAATAGGTTTTATTCTTTGAATTTCTAATTTTTATTAATATAACATAAATGCTACAATATATTTGGAAGGTGAAATAATAAAACGTTCTTGTATTGATTAGGTAAAAAGACTAAATGTATGAAGATATAAGTAACATTTTAACATAATGACAGCTTTTGCCCAATCGATCATGTTTGCAATGAGAGAAATTTCTCATTCCAAAAAAATAATTTATTTAATGTTAATCTATATTTTCCTAACATATTAAAAGTTTTTATTTTAATTTTTTGTGTATAAATCGATAATTTGTTAAACTAAAAGATAAACTAACATTATACAAATAACAGTTTTACTTACAAAGTAGTAATTAGGAACGTTCGAACCTTTAACTAATTTATTATTTATTAAGTTTTTTTAACAAAATATGCATTATGTCTAACCGAAAGCTTTTCTAAAAAGTATTTTTTTTTAAGTATCTGTCTGTATATTAACAATTCCTTTGATATATATTTTGCAGTTATCGATTTTTCTCACCCGACAATTCCAAAATTATATCATAATGATATATATGTATAACAATAAGTTTATTCATTTTTTTTATTTCAGTTTTAATGTATTCTTTCTTTTTACTTTTTTTTAAATTGATATTATTTGATTTCTGCTTGAGAATATTTTTTATAATATTGATTCTGTAATATGTGCAATTTTTTTTTATTTCTGGAATATCTGAACTAATCTATTTTATTTTTCAGAATCTTTTGCTTTCCTCCTGTGAAAGAAGCTCGTGAAATAGAGATGACGCAAGGGAATCTTCATGGAACTGCATCTAAAAATTTTTCTAAAAGCTCACAATTACCATAAATTCATCGATGTAAAAACATATATTTGTGAACTATTAGCTAACAATGAAGTACGTCGTAAATTCGTTATAGCAATATAGTTTTTCTTTATAAATATATAATAACGATTAAAAACTACCGTATCAAGAGTAAGAAATGATGTTCAGAATTAACAGTGTTAATCATAAGATAAGTAATAATATAATGTGTAAAATATAAATATTACTGTTGTTAAGAAAAATGTTTTATTAAAGTAGTTAAAAAACTTCAAATAGAATAACACTTTCTAAAGAAAATTCAGTTAAAGTTATCAAAAATAAGTATAAAGAATAAACTAGTTATGTATAAAGCTTCAAAAACACGCATTCTCAGAACAAAAAGTCCTTATAAAAGTTGTTTCTGCAACATAACATCAATTTCATATTGGATGTTTTTAATTTTCGGTAGATATGTTCAGGAAGAAGAAAATCAGTTTTAGGTATAAAGTTATGTATTTTTATAATACATTTGTAATATTGTACTTAGTTTCACGTGTCTTTCTTTATACGTGGAAATTTATAAATATTAAGGAAAACAATAAGCTTACCTCTAAATTTGCAATTTCAAGTTTTATTTATTGTGTACTTTCAACGTGGCTCTGGGGCATATTGCAATTATCAAAAAAAAAAATTTCCAACACATTACGAAATATTTCGGATTTAAAAGGACGAAAATCCAATACTGTCGAATCGTATATTTTTGTTACCAGTTGTTTCACTTTTACAATTATTAATTTCATTACAATCATTGTTCTGCAAATGCATCCTTTTACAGATGATAGATACAACCAAATACTTATGCAGATATACTTATTCAAACTGGAGAATAAAGGAATTGTCAGAGTTTTAGTCATCGCATTTTCAGTTATTCATGTAACCTATTTTTGTTTATTGCCAAATTTCATTGCTGCATTGTATGCAGTTAACTGCTACGACATGCATGTTATACTTACTCTACACACGGCAAAAAGGAATATTGGTACAGGAAATTCATTTAAATGGTTGAAATTTTACAGCCATATTCAAAGTGTATTTCAATCCTATGAATTTACATTTTCGTTACCTATTTTTATAGCATTTACAAACAATGTACTGAGTTTGGTTTTAAGTATTCTTACATTCATCGATCATTTTGATAATATTTTGAGCGTTTTTTAGCTGTTATTAACGGTGTACAGATAACGTTCATAGTGTTATCTGCAGCAAAAGTTCATGAAGCTGATAAAGTCGCTAAAGAAGCTAATCTGAGATGTTTGGAGACAATGATGCAGCCAATGACGTTTATTCAGTTGAATGAAATACTGAAACTCTGGAGGATAAATAACACTAAACCTTTTATACTCAGTGCATGGGGATTCTTCAATTTTACAAAATGTCTTTATCTGAGTGCTCTGGGTTCTATTCTAACATACGTATTACTGCTCATAAATATATAATAACAAATAAATTACTCTAAAAATAGGCTGATATACAACGACAAAATGAAATTATTCATAAAACTAAATAATGTTAAGGCGTCTCATGACATTAAGGTAAAACTGTTTGTTACAGTTAATGTTGAGCATAAAGGATTGACAGAAAATGTTTTAAACAGCTTATGATAAATTATAGAGTTTTAAATGTACAATTTTTAGTGTATTATAGTTGTTCATAATTTCAAATTTACAATATCTTAAAAAATGAACTGTGTCTAAAAAATTCGAAATTTTATTTGTTGCTATGATTATATAAATAAGATGCTTCTGTCAAAGTTAACGTATGAAATTTACGATGGATATGTCGATTCCGCATTTCAGTGTGTTTTGCTTTAAAGATTTGTAAATATATAAACTCTTGTAATTCGAATACTTAATAAATAGTTAATTGAACTAAAATATTAGAAATTACTAATTTTTTTTTTATTTTATTTATTTTTATTTTTTTGAAAGTGACTATTGTTGGAAATTAAAAATGAAATATGCATATTTGTTTTGAAGAAAATTTACTTTAATTTTAATATTAACTTTGAAAATAATAATAATAATAATAATAATTTTACTGTATGTCAGGTTTACTAGGATTTGTGGGAAGGGGGGGGGGATTACTTGCAACCATAATAATAAAATGGTAAAAGACGCTCCTGGAACTAGTTTGTGAAGTTATTGTGATTGTTCCTATAATTTGTACACAAAGGTTTAAATTATGTTTATTACTTCACTAAAAAAAAAATGCCAGGAAGGACATTAATATTTTCATCGATTTCGGTTTAAGTAACCCTGAGTTAAGGTACTGATGATCGTAAATATTCACATAAAATGCATAAAAATTTCAACGTAATGGAAATCTTTAATATATTACAAAACATTTATTATTATTACTACTATTATTATTAAAATATTGATGTATAAAAATCAAATAACTTGTCTCATTATTCGTTTATTTATTTGTTTTGTTAATTATTGTTTCTATATCTTAAACAGAGAAAAATTACTTGCATTAATATTTCTTACACTGATTAGGTTATAATCTTTCCATTATTTGTTGAATTTTTTTGTATTTGTTAAATACATTCTCAAAAGTAATTTTTTATTAATTTTTATAAATGAATAAACTCTATTTATTCATTATCTAATTTATATTTAGAAATGAATTTAAAGTCTAATGTAAAATTACTATTAATTTACAATTGATTTGATTTCTGTTTTCTTAGATTATTGATTATTTTTAAATCAATTTAAAAATGCTTTACTACTTTCCTATATTAAATAAATCACAGGAAAAATACTTCAAAAAATCATAGTATATTTTAATTACAGTTTACAGCTAAAAAATCAATTTGTTGCCAATAGGCAACCATGAATAAATTAGAATAAATAAATAAATTAGAGCTTTAAAATTATTGTAATAATACTTTAGATCAGGCCCGCCCAACCCAAACTCTCGGCAGGCCGCATTGGAAATATTTTTTACACAGGTGGGTAATATTTTTTACACAGGTGTACGTGAACCATACCAATATATAGTAATTCTTTTTCCGGTGGGCGCGTGAGGATTTAAAACAGAAAATCTATATATTAAATATATATGTATTCATAAAATAACTATAAAACAATCAAAACCTCTCAATATACGTTTTAAGTGTAACAATAAGAATCAGTGATTGATTTGATAATATATATGATTGAGCGCGGTTTGAGAGCATTTGAAGCGCATGCGGAGATCTTGAGATGTTGAAATTTTGCTATCAGATGTTGTAAGGTAAGCACAGTATAGCATATGAAGTAACTGATGTGCAAACTTTAAACGGATTAACAGAAATTTTTGAAATATTTTGAAGCATAGGACTTTAGAAAGATTTCAACTGAAATAAATTTTAGTGGTTTCGTAATTTCTCATGGTATTTATCTAACAGTAAAATGCATTGACCAACATGTCAAATAAGCTTAATTTGAAAACGAGACTAAAATGATTGAAAATGTAGCTAGTTTGTTATAAGAGTTATGACAGCTTTTGGGGAACTTGAAAAATATGCATCACTTTGGAAAAGACTGAAATCAAGCAAAACATTCTCTTTCTCGTTCCTACGATCATGAAAAGAACACTTGTTTAAAATTTCTCGTTTCGTGGTGTTTCAAGATTTGAATCATCCAATGACGAAAAATATTGCAGTTTAGAAATATCACGTGTCTCTTCTGACTTGAGAACTTAACAGAAATAAACAAATCATTAGAAATATTAGTGACTGAAGATTATCAAAAAATATCTTGCATGTTTAACAAAACAATTGTTTAACTTTCTTAACGATCCCGTAATTTTCAATAAAATGATAGAAAAAGTTAGTATTTTTTATTTTATTTTTATTCCAGAAATCGTATAATATAAAGTGTATGAGCAATAATTGTATTCATTTTTAATCTTTGGAAATTTTTTTTTAGTTTCAAATTCACAAAAAAAAATATTTTTTCTGAAAAACCAACAAGGTCTACTATGGCTGAATTTTCTAGTAAACAGAAGAAATAAAAGATTTAAACATTAAAAGAGAATTATATATATATTGTATAATACAATCCTAGGGTAGGTGCTCCAGTGATTGGCATGCTCCAGTATTTGACATCTATCTCGAAATAATTAATAAATAATAAAAATAATAAAATCGTATATTTTACATATAGGAATTGCTGGAGCATAGGGTGCTAATAACTGGTAAAATGAATAACTAGCAGTGTCAAACACTGGAACTTAAGGTGCCAATTACTGATAAAATGAAAAACAGGCGTGTCAATTACTGGAACATTGAATGGGTGTCAAATAAAAATTAAAAAAAAAAATGAATTGTTATCAAATGTATATATTTAAGTATATGTGATGCGGAATATCTTCATTCATGCCATATATACTAACTTAAGATTACTAAAAATATTTCCTGATGACTAGAACATTAAGAACTTCAGAGATTGCTCTAAAGGTGTCAATCACTGGTGCATTTACCGTAAATGCAGAATACATTGTTCTCAGATTCGCTATCCGAACTTTCATAAATATAACTTATTTCCGATTTAATCTCGGATGCATTTATACTAAAATTAGAATCCAAGTCACTTTGTGATTCTAACTACAAAATGTGCACAATTGTAAAAAAAAAAAAAAAAGAGAGAGAGAGAGAGAGAGAGAGAGAGAAATACCATAGAGCACAAAACCACGTGCATTCAAAAGCCTAACTGAGCTAAGATTACAAATAAGTGTTAGAAATATAGGGTAGGCAAAAAGTCCGTAAATGCTTTAAAAATTCATAAAATCTGAAAAAATATCGAAAATAAAAAACGGTTTGCAGGTTTAGCATCGATAAGTCACGGGATTTTTTTTTTTTAAAGATTAAAAAAAAAAAAAAAAAAAAAAAAAAAAAAAGTTCAAAATCAGACGATAGGGGGCGTTTCGTACATAAATGAAACAAAAGACATGTGAATAACAAAAATAATGTTACCAATACATTTATTATAGCAATATGTGTTCCACATGTCCACCACCACAGGTGATGACAGATTGCAGGTGTGTCACAAATCCAGCAACGGCAGTGTGCAGCATGTCCAGCAGTATACATGACAACTCTCGGCGAATTGCTTTTTTCATTTCCGACAGATTGGATCGACGGAATCGATACACCGGGATTTAAAATGTCCACATTGCCAAAAGTATTCATAATCGCCTGTCTCATTTGCATATTTCCAACTAAGTCATTCATATGAGCGCCATCTGTCGGCTGTTTTGATTTCTTTTTTCTTATCTTAAAACAACCCCCATGACCTATCAATGCTAAACCTGAAAACCGTTTTTTATTTCGGTAATTTTTTCGGGTTTTATGAATTTTTAAAGTATTTACGTACTTTTTGCACACCCTGAATTTAAAACTGGACAGTGATGACAGTTTAAAATAAACCTACTATCCAAAATTACATTTTAAATAATCTCCTACTTCCATCTAGTGTGTAAAATAAGAAATAAGAAAATTGCATCGTATCAGAAATGGTTTGTTTTTAAATCTCTTCAGTGCATTACTTTTGAACAATTCAGGCCGGAAATACTACAGTCACGAGAAATAGAGAGCAAAAACTCACCTGTCATTTTTACGGGAGCTAAAAAGAAGGGATTAAAAAACCTTTTGTCTATCTTTTGTAGAAAAAAAAAATGTCAATTTCTTCTTTTATTCCTATGTGTATATATATATATATATATATATATATATATATATTAATGACAACACAATTAAATGTTTCTGTAATATAACGATGTAGTAGGGCTGTCGTATTTCAATAATAAATATTTTTCAATGCTGCTTTTATTAAAAAACACCTCTTCATTTCCTTGCATTTCAATTAAGAGAAACTGACTATTTATTTTTTTTAAACTAGATTTATTATTCTATCTTCTGCATATATAAGAAGAAAGTATACAATTCAGAAAAAAGTTTAGATTTCCTGTTTACGATGAAGATACACGTTTTGAGATTTCCAGAACTCAATTACTTTAGACTGGCTTCATCTCGCAAACATGGTGTATGAGATGGATATTATGTAAAATTATGCTGTTTTAATTTGGGGGCATATCGACCGACAAGTGTCGCTGCTGTGCTGCTGCTTAATTTTCTTTATGAGAAGCCAATTATTTTACTTTGCTTTCGTCGAGTGTGGACGAGTTTCGTCCACTGGGCAATACTAATTCATATTAAAGAACAATATATATATTTTTTAATATCATATTTATGATCATCCATCATGTAAAAAATTTGAAACTATCAGTTATTATTACATACTAGCGAGCTTCGCCCGCTAGCGGGTCAGTATTTTCAAATCAATCACTAACAGTAACTTTTAGTGTTAAGAAAAGAAATTAAAAAAAAAAAAAATCATTTCTGATTGTGTAAAAAGTCGGGCCGGGTCTCCACTGCCTTCGGCAGCGTAGTCCCGTGCGCACTCTGCGCGCACAACTTAAGAGATGCATGCGCTGCCCGCGCATATTCCTTCCCTAACCCTTTATGCCCCTAAAAAAATCATTTCTGATCGGGTATAAACTCACACTGGGTCCCCACTGCCTAAGGCAGCGCAGACACCTGCGCGCTGCGCGCGCACGTGTGAAGGTATATGTGCGCTGCGCGCACATATTCCTTCTCAAGTCAAATTTTTATACTTTAGAAAAGAAAATTTTAAAAATCATTTCTCATCGGGTAGAAAGTCGGACCGGGTCCCCCACTGCCTTCGGCAGCTCAATCCTGTGCGCACTAGTTAGCGGATACACACGCTGCGCGCGCGTATTCCTTCCCTTACCCTTCGTGCCCCCTAAGAAAAATCATGTTTGATTGGGTAAAAACTCACACCGTGTCCCCACTACCTTCGGCAGCGCAGACACGTGTGAAGGTATACGCGTGCTGCTTGCGCATATTCCTTCTCACATCAAATATTCATTCTTAAGAAAAGAAAATAGAAAAAAAATCATTTCTTATCGGTTAAAATTTCGTTAATATGAAAGTAGATTAAAATATCTTTCAAATGGTGTATTAAAAATAATTTAATCTTAATTAGAAATTGAAATATTGAAATTTTAAAATATTACAGCGAAATTTCTCTAATGTACAGTTCGATTCCAAATCAACAAAGCTTTCTAATGATGTATTACTTATGAAATTATTTTAATTAGTAGCTGAGTTACAAAAGAAAACTGATTCGGGACACCTCAAAACGTGTAAATGTGGTCAAAACTTTCTATAATATAAAAGAACTTTAAAATAACTTTCGAATGATGTATTAAAAATAATTTAATCATAAGTAGAAATTGAAATACGCGTATTAAAATAAAATTTAACTTGCAATTAAAATGTAATTTTTTTTCAAAATCGATGAAATTTGAACTGCAACTATCCCCTGTTCTGTAAATTGCGCACACGAAGTTAAAAAAAATTTAGAAGAAAACTGAAGAGTTTTGAAATTTGCAATTTTTATTCCTAGTAGAAAAAACACGTGATCTCAAGTGGCAAAATATTTCCTTCTTTTGGGCGGATATCGAATTCTCTCTTTTCTGTCAAGGTCAGTTGCCATGGTAACCCACCCCATGGATCAAGATAGCAAGCAGTATTCCGTTCATTACCTAATGACGATCGCCGTTTTCAATGGTTTAATGCCTAATATTAAAAAATATATAACTCATTCAGTTTTTGAAAATTTCTCTCAATCTTCTGGGAATTGAATTGTGGAAGCGAGATCTATATACAAAAAAAAAAAAAAAAAAAAAAAAAAAAAAAGAAATGATTTATCTGTAAATGTTTTTGAGTTATAAAATATTTTGTGAAAAAATCGATGTTTCGTAAAATCTAAAAATATGGATCGCTAACCTGTATTTTGTAAAAATGTTTATAAAAAAAAATAGAACAGTTACTCGGTCGTACAGGGCGTTTCAAAAAAGACGATGGAGAAAAAGAGAAATTTTCGACCCTTTTTAAAACTTTTTTTAAAAATATAAAAATTCCGTGTTTAAAAAAAAAATTATACCGTAAGAATCGATAATAAATGCTCTTTCTTTTGGTGCAGGCGTATTTCGATATCTCGAACCGTTCGAGCAGGATCGTTTTACAAAAACCCACTAAATTTTCTTTCTTTGCTTTTTCTTTTGAGGTAGGCTGTTCAGTAAAAAAGTGACGGTCGGCTGCGATTTTGAATCGTTTTTTGATTTGACATGAGTCGACATTTTAATTAATATATCCGCTAATTAGGGTCGCATCGTTTAGCAAATTAGATAACGTACATCTGCGATAAATTCTCCGTCCGACGGTACCTGTCCGAAGTCCGTGCGACCATTAGCGGCGGAGCCTACCATTAGCGGCGGCTGTTTCAAGCCGTTTCTCACAGACAGACAGACACAAACAAACGCGTACAGATTTTAATAATATAAGAGATTATTTTATTTTTTTGTATTAAACATTTATATTAAAGAGATACATAATTATTAATAAAGTAATAAACATTTTTAAATAACCCCATTTTACCACCTTTAAGGGGGTTGAGCAGCTTTTTAATGGTGTAGCGAATATGAAGTTGAATAAGAGATTTTCAAAAATATATCAAGTTTCAAACTTAAACGGTTTTCAAATTTATCAGCATACCCTTATTACCCAATTTTAACTTGTTAGTATTGGGTGGCAACTTTTCAATAGTATAAAGGTTTGAAATAAGAACTTGGATGAAAAATTTTTATACCAAATATTAAGTTTATAACTCATGCTATTTCCAAATTGCACAACATAATTGTCTGATTATGATCTTTCCTCCCTGGAGAAGAGAACAGTTTTTATATAGTATAGTTGCTCCATCCAGTTGTTACTGAACACGTAAGTAAATTTCCTTTCATAAAAAACACGTAAGTAAATTTCTTTTCATAAAAATCCTTTCATCAGTTTTTATATTTTTATATAATTAAGAAGGACCATATAAAAGTAGAAACGTATTTCCTAATGACGTTGGGAAATGCAATGTGTATAATCGAGTGATATTAAGTAATATTCACTAAAAAAGTATTAAAATATTAACATTTTTTCCAATTATTATATAATGGTCTAATTTGATAATAACTTAATAAAAACATAAAAACTTTTGTACAAAGTAAATATTTTTTTTAATAAAAAATAGTGTGTTAGAGAAATGATATATCACTAAAATGTCTTGTTTTTCTTTTAATACAGAGACACAAATATTTGTTGAAATCGTTAGAAATCGAACGCAATTATGTCGAAATGATTCGACATCATTCCCAAATCATTGAAATCTTCAGAGATTACAAACTTTTGTGATACTTTTTGCAAGCCCTTGCCTTTAAAATTGACTAGAAAATGTTATACTAGGGTTTGAGGCCACACGAGTTTACAGGTCAAATTGAATCAAAATGAAGTCTGGGAATTTGGCTTAACATCAGTTGCGTGTGAATTTCGTTCTATGAGGAATTTTGTTCAACTGTCCGAATCCCATTCCTAAAGCTTTGTTGAGCGCAGATAAAAATTACACCCTCAATAATCACATTTTGGTACCCATATTTATAAATTTGTCTTCAGATTATACGAAATCGAGAGGAGTTTTCCTCTTGCGCAAACTCCAGCACACTCTATACATATTTAATAATTTGACGATGTTGAACTATGGAAGACATATCTGCAGGTATTTTTGAATAAATCCAATTATTATGACGATTGAATGATTGTTCCTATGAAAGTATATTTTCGATAGAAAACAAGATCCGTTTCCAATATAATTGTGGCTAACTTCAGGAGTTTCTTGCATCTTTCGAGTCGTACTCGATTGTTTTCAATTGTGAGAAGTTGCGCTTGTTTGGGCCTCTAAGGATGAAGGTTTAGCTTGATTTTCAATATAAGTTGAACAACATAACAACTAATTCCCTTCTGACTCACTATTTTTTCATCGACACCTTGAGGATTTCAGGTTACTAGTTACCGGAAGTGTAAACAGTCGTTGTTCTGCCTCCTTACGGCCGGTCTTCTTCTTGATCAAGCTCCTTGAATCGCTTGATTTCTTTTCAAAGATTTGGATGAGGTACTTAAAGCAATCAAACAGTCTGACACAAACATGCTGATATTAACTAAGGTAACGACACCTGTGCTGGTCACTCTTAAGTCCTTAATTTTAAAATGCTAGCTTTTTTTTTCTCGTGGTATTCATCTATCATTATTATACTTTGGTCTGTTTTACACACTGATTCTTCCAGTTGTTGGACACATTCAATTTGTTAATACATTAAGCCAATTAAAAAAATAAAAATAAAAATTGAGCCTATAAAAATGCAGCAGTGTTCGTCACTTGAAAAATTAATTTCACCAGTACTCGTCAGGTGTTTGCACCAGTGGTTCTCATGTAAACAAAACGTAATAATTTGCTCAATAATTTCCTTTTAATTGTTCTTTTACAAAATTTAGTGGAAGAAAACATCTTTGTTACATAATTAGAACCTAAATCCATTCTTAGAGTTTAAAACACAAAACATTAAATGGTAAAATTCAAACTATTGATCAAGGTTTTGCAAAATAATTTGGAAAATAAATCATATGCAAAAGATTTTGGAAATTGTTTACTTTTTAAAAAGGTCCTCAAAATTTTTCTCGTTCTTAAAAATATCTTTACTTAAAGCAAGGGTAAGTGGCAGGGGAGTGGCTAATAAACACGTTTCCAAGCGTAACTTTGCACCAAATTATCGCAGTAAGATTGTTTTTTCTTAACATATGGATTGGTTATGCGTACCTAACACACGCTCTAAAGGAATTTTGCAAAATCTTTGACTTCTTCTTCATTAAGTGTGAGGTGGATGTAAAAACACGTTCTCAAGAGTAATTCATCTCCAGATTATATCAACAAAGCAATTTTTTGATGCGTCGAATAGTTATGCGTACACAACAAACATTATAAAGGGATTTTACGCAATTCTTTCCTACCAAATCTTGGTGAAGGGGAGAAAAAGCATATTTTCTTGAATAACTTTGCTCTAAATTGCCTTACAAAGATCATTTTATATGTGTGAGTTGTTCATATGTATCCAACACCTAGTACAAGGAAATTTTGCGAAAATCTCTCGTCTTTCATCTACTCCCTATTTTTGTGCGGTCACAAAAAAGTACGTTTTCAAGCTTAACTCTGCTCCAAATTCTTCAACGAAAGCGATTTTTTTATGTTTTGGTAGGTTATGGGTACTCAAAGTGTATTTTAAGGCGATTATGCAAAATTACCTCCCTTTTCCACAGCGGGATGACCAAAAACGAGTTTTCAACCTTAGTTCTACTTCAAATTACCCCAGAAAGGTGAGTTTTGATGTGTGTAAGTGTGTTGGCTAAGTGTACGCAATATACACTGTAATAGAATATCACGAAATTTTTAAATTTACTCGTGGGGAAGGGGAGGAATAAAATGCCGTTAAGAAAATGCAGAGCTCAGGTGAAGCCAATCATCATATTAACTGCCGGTAAGCTATTACAGACGGCAGTGGGAATTCTAACTGCGGTTTCTACTGATTTCAAAGATTTTTTTTTTTTTTTCTTTTTTTTTTTAAGTACTGATGATATGGCATTTTTGAGATTTCATTTATATATAGTGATCATCAAAGGGAGCAAAGCCTGCTAGTTTTATTTATAATTATGTATTATTCTACACATCAAGCTAATTTCATAAAAAATTATGGATCTGCAACTTATAATTTTAATTACTTATGCACAACAGTCAATCAGGGTAATTTTGATCAATATTTTAACTATTATCTATTCTCCTAAATATATGTACTCAAAACTCTTTCATAATCATTGACATAAAATGAAAAAAAATGATTTAATTATAACTTAATCTTATTATACTTAGCAAACATTTCTGGAATAAATACAAAAGCAATATTTTTATCTGTTTCAGTTTTGCACTGCCACTATAAGTGATTTTGAGCCACCATAAAAAATATAAATATGATATTATTTTTACCTAAAATAAGAGCTATAAGAAAGTTTAAACTTTTTTAAAAAGGCTTATACATATTCCGAAAATTTTAAAATGCACATTCTTAGTCTTACATTTTTAGTTTTTTAACTAATGTAACACTCTATATGCTAGACAGGCAAAGAACAGTCCTATTATTTTATAAAGGACAATTCACTGCTACTTAATATATAACCTCTTTTACCCCCACCCCCTCATAACACCCATATAAAAAGCACTACATAATTTTTTTCTTAATTAAAAGAATCATTTATATATTTCGTGTGTTTACCTTACAATATAATGTATAATTAGAAAGCTTACATAAGAAATGTTTCTATATTTAACATTTTCTACATAAATTCTTAGTCACCTATATCTAACTTAACAAAAATCCTTCATAAAATTTTGATCCAACGCACAGTTAAGATGATTATGAAATTAAGGCTTTGTATTTTATTAATTTCGAAATATTTATGAAATAAAATTAATTAACCACGATCAATAAAAAAACTTATAAACATATAAAATGCATAATAATGTGCTTAAATGATATTTACAGTTTTTAACTAATTAGTGTGAAGCAACTTTAAAACATCACTTAAATACATTTAAGCAAAAGCATGACATCATAAAAATTTAAAATACATTAGACAGATGTATAGAGTAATCATGTCTGATTTTTTAAAATATAAAGAAGAAAACTAGAAAAGGCTCTGTATAACTAAATAAGTTTACGTCCAATCGTTGATTTTTCCAGCAAAATAAAATGACAATTTTTAGGTGGTTTAAATTCACTCTTAGTGAATTAAAATTACCATGACTGACTTTATTTAAACAATTTAGGCAAAAGTTGCAAGTGCAATGCAGATCTTGTTCATGGGGTCAAAATACGTTTGATTTCATTTACAAATACCCCTGGTGACTACTGTTGCCGGTATTCCAGTTAAAGTAAAAATTATACCATCACAAATCTTAAAGAAAATATAGAATTTTTCATCAAAAATGTTTCCCAGTTATAAAAAAAGTTAAGACACCTGACGAACACTGGTAAAATGTGCAAATATTCACCAGTAGCCGTCATACCTTAAAAATCTTTATATTATGTTAAATTTTAAGAAGTCGCACATTAATCGTATTCTACATTTCATAAACATTACATTCAATGCTTTATGAACAATGTCAAATACAGCAAATAACGAAATATATCAAGTAATGAATATTGTTTTCTTTAGCCGTTTGCTTTACGGTGACTCAATCCAGTTGTCATTTAAAGCATAATTCCCTTAATCTTTTAATCTTACTTCTCCCCACTCTTTTCCAACTCTTGAAGTCGAACTTTTTGTGAAGGCTTTGCTGAAGGCTTTGGAGAATCTTGTGCGAGTGGATTCAAATTCATACAGGTTATAAAACGCTTATTTTAACACTTCTTTTAAAGTGGGTGTCGACTACTGGTGCAGAGTTTAGGGGTGATGAGCACTGGTGTCGTCACCTTATGAAATCTTAAATTTGCCTTCTGTTTCTTTACCATCCTATAAAAAATCTATGTTCAGATCAAAGATCAATGAGTAAACAAAACTGGTGACTTTGTATATATACAGTAGGCAGCAAAATCATTAAAGCACACATCCACACTTTTTATGTATTTTCTTTGAGATTGATCGCCAACTTTTATCATCAACTTCCTTTTTATAAACAGTATAAGACTAAGATCATGACTCGACAAATATTTGCTTAACAAAGCAGTATTATGTGCCCATCTTTTAAGTAAGAATTATCGCTAGTGCTTGAATAAGTTTGCTACAGATTGTAAGTATATATAAAGAAAGTTCCAAAACAGTTGAAAGACATTTTAATTGTTTAATAATAACAGGAGACTTGGCGTTGGAATTTTAAAACCCGAATAAACTACTACGTCGAATATTTTTCTGTGGCGTTTCTGACGTAGTAGTTTATTCGGGTTTTAATTTTAAGTGTTTATCTATTAGAGATAAGTAGACAATGTAAATTTAAATAAATGCCCAAAGTAAGGAAGGAAAAAAAGAATATTTAATAAAATATATACTTATCTTTAATTTTGAAGTATTAACACTTTTTCATATTTCTACTCTCAGTTTAGCCAATTTTATCCAATTACAAAATTTTTATTTTCCTAACAAGTCCCTTTGAAAATGCAGATTTAATGAAAATGTTTACATTATTTGTTGAAAAAAAAATGCACTCAAATGAAATATTATAAAACAAACAGTGATCTGTTTATGAGAAGCACGGGATCCATGCGTCTCTCGAATTTGTATCATATGGTTTAATAGTTGGAACATACAATTTATGCAATCAGATGGATATTTTATCTGGATAAATGAATTCGTCTATTTTTAATTGACAATCTGCTTTATTGATGTTACATAATTTTAATTGAATAGGAAAAAATATTAAAATTTTGATAGATGAAAAAAAATGTATGGTTGATTAAAAAATATATACATAGGTATTTATAATAATTTTATTGAAATCATGGTGCAATCAATACATTTTTTTTTTTATTTTATTTTTTTTTTAAACTAAATTTTAATACGTTTATCTTACCTAATTTATTCCGGCTTCATAAAAAAATCAGCAAAACTTTATTTTTTCCATGGATTTTACAAAAGAACTAGTCTACTGAAAAAGGATGTATGAATATCTAAATCAGATATTATACTGAGATATTAATCATTTTGTTAGTACATCAAAATTTTAAAATAATTCTTTTGAATTGATTCATATGCATTCATCCGTACACAATTCGTAACATATTATTTATTCATTTCGTTAGCGAAAATCACATTGCTGTAAAAAGAAAAGGCCTCAATTTTACAGGTTTTTGCCCGTCAGCAAAAGTTTGGGCCAAACAGCCATTAATTTATAATTTGACCGTAATTTCTCTATCTGGAATACCATTTTATACATAAATAAATTTTTGTATTAGTCTTTCGAAGATATGTTCTTCTAACGATTAATTAAAAAAAAAAAAAAAAAAAAAAAAAAGTGGCACCTGATATAATGACTGCTGAGAACCTCGTGATATAATAAAAAATACCAAGTCGTATTAGGAAATATCAGTTAGCCCATGTTATAGGTAAGAAGCTGTCTTGACCGTGAAAATTAAACTGGCAATGTCCCGTAAATTTACGTGTTCTTTAACAGTGTAACGTGAGGTTATCAACATACACACACATAATAAAACTACACAAATTATACATATGCATGTAAAAAGAAAAAAAGTAAAATTGTCATTACACACCATTAATTATTTAATTAGCGTAAAATGATTTTTCAAAAAACAAATCTCATAAAAAAAAAAAAAAAAAAAAAAAAAAAAAATTACAATCGAATGAGCTCTTCTCACTGTAAACCACTTTTTGTATCGAAGATATATATATTTTTTAATTCATAAATAATGTATACTTCTTCTTTCTGTGTGTGTCTTTCAAAACAGTGAATGTAATTCAAATTTCTACTTAAAAAAAAAAAAAAAAAAAAAGATTCCTTATACTTTTTACTGAATATATTTTATTTTTGAATTTTTGAATTTTTATTTTTTATTTTTTAATACAAATGTTACAGTTTCTTGGGGAGGAAGAATAATAAAACGCTCTTGTATTGATTCGGTACAAAGAATAAATGTTTCATGATATAAATGAAATTTTTAATATAATGACAGCTTTTATAAAATCGAACATGATTCTAAGGAGAGAAATTTCTATTTCTCTTTCAGAAAAATAAATTATTTAATGCTAAATCTGTATAAAATACGCCTATTCGTATAACAGTTTTACTTAATAATTATAAACGATTGAAACTTACACTATTCTTTATCTATATTATTTATATAAGTTTTTTTTTTTTTTTTAAATATGCATTATGTTTAAAGAAAAGCTTTTTTTAAAAGAAATTTTTTTCAAAGTATGTGTCCAGTTTATTTGGTATACTTTTTGCAGATTTCGATTTTCTGTAACCCTGTAATTTCAAAGATATATCATAATGACACATAGCATGTATAACAATAAATTTATTAATTTTATATATTTCAGTTTTAATGTATTCTTTCTTTTTACGTTTTTTTTTTAAATAATAAAATTCGATATTTGTTTGTGAATACTTTTTATAATATTGATTCCTTGAGGTGTGCAATATTTTTTCATTTGTGGAAAATCTGAACTAATCAATTTTCTTCTTCAGAATATTACATTTCTTATGTCAGTCGGAATCTTACCTCTTGTGAAAGAAGCTAGTGAAATGAAAATGAATCAAGCGAATCTTCAGTGGAACTGCATCTAGAAATTTCTCTAAAAGCTCAAAATTCCGAAACATTCGTCGTTGTAAAAACATATATTTGTGAACTATTATCTAACAATGAAGCACTTAGTAAATTCGTTATAGCAATATAGTTCTCTTTTTGTAAATATATTTCATAATAACGATTAAAAACTACCGTATAAAGTGTAAGAAATGATCTTCAGAATTAATAGCGTTAATCATAACCATAAGTAATAATATAATGTGTAAAATATAAATATTACTGTTGTTAAGAAAAAAGTTTTATTAAATTAAAAAACTCCAATTAGAATAACACATTCTAAAGAAAATTCACTTAAAATATTCATCAAAAATAAGTATAAAGGATAAACCAGTTATGTCTAAAGCTTCAAAAATACACATTCTCAAAACAAAAAGTCCTTATAAAAATTGTTTCTGCAACACAACATCAATTACAAATTGGATGTTTTTAATTTTTGGTTTAGATATGTTCAGGAACAAGAAAAACAGTTTTAGGTATAAAGTTATGTATTTTTATAATAAATTTGTGATATTGTACTTAGTTTCACGTGTCATTATTCATACGTGGAAATTTATAAATATTAAAGAAAACAATAAGCATACCTCTAAATTTGCAATTTCATATTTTATTTTTTGTGTACTTTCAACGTGGCTCTGGTGCACATTGCAATTATCAAAAAAGAAAATCTCAAAAACATTA
Source organism: Salticus scenicus (assembly GCA_963930645.1). Classification (NCBI taxonomy): domain Eukaryota; kingdom Metazoa; phylum Arthropoda; class Arachnida; order Araneae; family Salticidae; genus Salticus; species Salticus scenicus. The sequence continues at coordinate 149,236,482 of OZ005662.1, forward strand.
CGAAGTATTTCTGATTTAAAAGGACGAAAATCCAATACTGTCAGATCGTATATTTTTGTTACCAGTTGTTTCACATTTACAATTATTAATATCATTACAACCATTGTTCTGCAAATGCATCCTTTTACAGATGATAGATACAACCAACTACTTCTGCAGTTATACTTTTTCAAACTGGAGAATAAAGGAATTGTCCGAGTTTTAGCCATCGCATTTTTAGTTATTCATGAAACATATTTTACTTTATTGCCAAATTTAATTTCTGTATTGTATGCAGTTAACTGCTACGATATGCATGTTCTACTTTCTCTACACACGACAAAAATGAATATTGATACAGCAAATTCATTTAAATGGTTGAAATTTTACAGCCATATTCAAAATGTATTTCAATCCTTTGAATTTACATTTTCATTACCTATTTTTATAGCGTTTTCAAACAATGTACTGAGTTTGGTTTTAAGTATTCTTACATTCATGGATTATTTTGATAGTATTTTGAGCGTTTTTTTAGCTGTTACTTATGTTGTACAGATAACTTTAATAGTGTTATCTGCAGCAAAAGTTCATGAAACTGATAAAGTCGCTAAAGAAGCTAATATAAGATGTTTGGAGACAATGATACAGCGAGAGACGTTTGTTCAGTTGAATGAAATACTAAAACTCTGGAGGATGAATAACACTAAGCCTTTTAGACTCACTGCATGGGGATTCTTCAATTTTACAAAAAGTCTTTATCTGAATGCAATGGGTTCTATTCTAACATACGTATTACTGCTCATAAATATATAATAACAAAAAAATTACTCTAAAAATAGGCTGATATACAACGACAACATGAAATTATTCTTAAAACTAAATAATGTTAAAGCGTCTCATGACATTAAGGTAAAACTGTTTGTTACAGTTAATGTTGAGCACAAAGGATTGACAGAAAAAAGTTTTAAACAGCTTATGATAAGTTATAGAGTTTTTAATGTACGATTTTTAGCGTATTATAGTTGTTCATAATTTCAAATCTACAATATCTTAAAAAATGAACTGTGTCTAAAAAATTCGAAATTTTATTTGTTGCTACGATTATATAAATAAGATGCTTCTGTCAAAGATAACGTATAAAATTTACGATGGATGTGTCGATTCCGCATTTCAGTGTGTTTTGCTTTAATAATTTGTAAATATATAAACTCTTGTAATTCGAATCCTTAATAAATAATTAATTACAAAAAATATAAGAAACTACTATTTTATTTTATTTATTTTTTATTTTTTTTTGAAAGTGACTGTTGTGGGAAATTAAAAATGAAATATGCATATTTTTTTTCGGAAGAAAATTTACTGTATGTCAGGTTTACTAGGATTTGGGGGAGGGGGGGGGGAATTACTTGCACCCATAATAATAAAATGGTGAAAGACACTCCTGGAACTAGTTTGTGAAGTTATTGTCGTTATTCGTATAATTTGTCCACAAAGAGTTCAATTACGTTTATTACTTCTCTAAAAAAATGCCAGGAGGGACATTAATATTTCTATCGATTTCGGTTTAAGTAACCCTGAGTTAAGGTACTGATGATCGTAAATATTCACATAAAATGCATAAAAATTTCAACGTAATGGAAATCTTTAATATATTACAAAACATTTATTATTATTACTACTTTTATCATTATAATACTGATGTTTAAAAATCAAATCACTTGTCTCATTATTTGTTTATTTATTTGTTTTCTTAATTATTGTTTTTATATCTTAAACAGAGAAAAATTACTTGCATCAATAATTCTTACACAGATTAGTTTATAAACTTTCCATTATTTGTTGAATTTTTTGCATTTGTTAAATACATTCTCAAAAGTAATTTTTTATTCATTTTTATAAATAAATAAACTCTATTTATTCATTATCTAATTTCTATTTAGAAATGAATTTAAAGTCTAATGTAAAATTATTTTTAATTTGCAATTAATTTGATTTCTTTTTTCATTGATAACTGATTATTTTTAAATCAATTTAAAAATGCTTTACTACTTTTCTATATTAAATAAATCACGGGAAAAATACTTCAAAAAATCATAGTTTATTTTAATTATAGTTTACAGCTAAAAAATCAATTTGTTGCCAATAGGCAACCATGAATAAATTAGAATATATGAATAAATTAGAGCTTTAAAATTATTGTTATAATACTTTAGATCAGGCCCGCCCAACTCAAAACTCTCGGCAGGCCGCATTGGAAATATTTTTTACACAGGTGGGCCGCATGGCATAAATACGTGAACCATGCCAATATATAGTAATTCTTTTTCGGTGGGTGCGTGAGGATTTAAAACATAAAATATATATATTAAATATATATGTATTCTTAAAATAACTATAAAATAGTCAACACATCTCAATATACGTTTTAAGTATAACAGTAAGAATAAGAATCAGTGATTGATTTGATAATATATATGATTGACCGCGGTTTGAGAGCATTCGGAGCGCATTCGGAGATCTTCAGATGTTAAAATTTAGCTATGAGATGTTGTAAGGTTAGCATAGTATAGCATATGAAGTAACTGATGTGCAAACTTTAAACGGATTAACAGAAATTTTTGAAATATTTTGAAGCATAGGACTTGAGAAAGAGTTCAAATGAAATAAATTTTAGTGGTTTCGTAATTTCTCAAGGTATTTATCTAGCAGTAAAATGTATTGACCAACATGTCAAATAAGCTTAAATTGAAAACGAGACTAAAATGATTGAAAATGTAGATAGTTTGTTATACAAGTTATGGCAGATTTTGGGGAACTTGAAAAATATGCATCACTTTGGAAAAGACTGAAATCAAGCAAAACATTCTCTTTCTCGTTCCTACGATCATGAAAAGAACTCATAACACTTGTTTAAAATTTCTCATTTCGTGGTGTTTCAAGATTTGACTCATCCAATGTCGAAAAATATTGCAGTTTAGAAATATCACGTGTCTCTTCTGACAAGAGAACGTAACAGAAATAAAAAAATTAATAGAAGTATTAGTGACTGAAAATTATCAAAAAGTATCATTCATATTTAACAAAACAATTGTTTAACTTTCTTAACGATCCCGTAATTTTCAATAAAATGATAGAAAAAGTTCGTATTTTTTATTTTTGTTTATTCAAGAAAATCGTATAAAATAAAGTGTATGAGCAATAAATGTATTCATTTTTAATCTTTGGAAATTTTTTTTTAGTTTCAAATTGACAAAAAAAAAAAATAATTTTTCTGAAAAACCAAAGAGGTCTATTATGGCTGAATTTTCTAGTAAGCAGAAGAAATAAAAGATTTAAACATTAAAAGAGAATTATATATATATATATTGTATAATACAATCCTAGGGTAGGTGCTCCAGTAATTGACATCTATCTCGAAATAATTAATAAATAATAAAAATAATAAAATTATATATTTTACATATAGGAATTTTAACATTTTATGACAAAGACGGGAGCATAGGGTGCTAATAACTGGTAAAATGAATAACTAGCATTGTCAAACACGGGAATATAGGGTGCCAATTACTGATAAAATGAAAAACTGGCAGTGTCAATTACTGGAACATTGAGTGGGTGTCAAAAAAAAATTCCTAAAAAAGAGTTGTTATTAAATCTATATATTTAAATATATGTGGTTCTGAATATCATCATTCATGCCATATATACTAACTTAAGATTTCTAAAAATATTTTCTGATGACTAGAACATTAAAAACTTCAGAGATTGCTCTAAAGGTGTCAATCACTGGTGCACTTACCCTATATGCAGAATACAATGTTCTCAGATTCGCTATCCGAACTTTCATAAATATAACTTATTTCCGATTCAATCTCGGATGCATTTATACTAAAATTAGAATCCAAGTCACTTTGTGATTCTGACTACAAAATGTGCACAATTGTACAAAAAAAAAAAAAAAAAAGAGAGAGAAAAATACCATAGAGAACAAAACCACGTGCATTCAAAAGCCTAGCTGAGGTAAGATTACAAATAAGTATTAGAAATATAGGGTGGGAAAAAGTCCGTGAATGCTTTAAAAATTCATAAAATCTGAAAGAATAACGAAAATAAAAATCGGTTTGCCAGTTTAGCATCGTTAAGGCACGGGATTTTTTTAATATCAGAAAAAAAATAGTTCAAAGACAGCCAATAGGGGGCGTTTCGTACATAAGTGAAAGAAAAGACATGTAAATATCAAAAATAATTTTACCAAATCATTTATTATAGCAATATGTGTTCCACATGTCCTCCACCACAGGTGATAACACATTGCAGGTGTGTCACAAATCCAGCAACGACAGTGTGCAGCATGTCCGGCAGTATACGTGACAGCTCTCGGCGAACTGCATTTTTCATTTCCGACAGATTGGATCGACGGGATCGATACACCCGGGATTTAAAATTTCCCCATAGCCAAAAGTATTCATAATCGCCTGTCTCATTTGCCTATTTCCAACTAAGTCGTTCATATGAGCGCCATCTGTCGGCTGTTTTATTTTTTTTTTCTTATCTTAGAACAAATCCCGTGACCCATCAATGCTAAACGAAAAACCGTTTTTTATTTCGGTTATTTTTTCGGGTTTTATGAATTTAAAGTATTTACATACTTTTTGCACACCCTGAATTTAAAATTGTATAGTACTAAATGTTTAAAATAAACCTACTATCCCAAATTACATTTTAAATTGTCTCCTACTTCCATCTAGTGTGTAAAATAAGAAATAAGAAAATTACATCGCATCAGAAATGGTTTATTTTTAAATCTCTTCAGTGCATTACTTTTGAACACTTCAGCCCGGAAATATCACGGACACGAGAAATAGAGAGCAAAATCTCACCTGTTATTTTTACGGAAGCTAAAAGGAAGGGATTAAATAATCTTTTGTCTATTGTTTGTAGAAAAAAAAATGTCAAATTCTACTTTTAATCCCATGTGTGTATATATATATATTAATGAAAATACAATTAAATGTTTCTGTAATATAACGATGTAGAACGGTGGTAGTAGTTCAATAATAAATATTTTTCAATGCCACTTTTATTAAAAAACACCTCTTGCATTTCCTTGCATTTCAATTAAGAGAAATTGACTATTTATTTTTTTTTAAACTAGATTTATTATTCTATCTTCTGCATATATAAGAAGAAAGTATACAATTCAGAAAAAAGTTTAGATTTCCTGTTTACGATGAAGTTACATGTTTTGAGATTTCCTGAACTCAATTACTTTAGACCGGCTTCATCTCCCAAACATGGTGTATGAGATGGATATTATGTAAAACTATGCTGTTTTAATTTGGGTGCATATCGACCGACAAGTCACGCTGCTGTGCTGCTGCTTAATTCTCTTTATGAGAAGGCAATTATTTTACTTTGCTTTGGTCGAGTGTACTCGAGTTTCGACCACTGGGTGATACTAGTTCATATAAAAGAACAATCATTTTTTTTTAAATATCATATTTATGATCATCCATCGTGTAAAAAATTTGAGACTATCTGTTATTATTACATACTATCGAGCATCGCCCTCTAGCGGGTCAGTATTTTCAAATGAATCACTAAAATTAATGAATCACTAACAGTAACTTTTAGTGTTAAGAAAAGAAATTAAAAAAAATAATAATAATTTCTGATTGTGTAAAAAGTTGGCCCGGGTCCCCATTGCCTTCGGCAGCGGAGTACCGTGCGCGCTGTGCGCGCACAACTTAAGGGATGCACGCACTGTGCGCGCGTATTCCTTCCCTAACCCTTCTTGCACCCTAAAAAAATCATTACTGATTGGGTAAAAACTCACACCGCGTCCCCACTGCCTTCTACAGCGCAGACCCATGCGCGCTGCGCTCGCACGTGTGAGGATATAAGTGCGCTGCGCGCACATATTCCTTCTTAAGTCAAATTTTTATTCTTAAGAAAAGAAAATTTTAAAAATCATTTCTCATCGGGTACAAAGTAGGACCGTTTCCCCACTACCTTCGGCATCGCAGACACGTGTGAAGGTATACGCGTGCTGCTTGCACATATTCCTTCTCAAATCAAATTTTTATTCTTAAGAAAGAAAAATACAAAAAAAATCATTTCTCATCGGTTAAAATGTCGATAATATAAAAGAACATTAAAATATCTTTCAAATGGTGTATTAAAAATAATTTAATCTTAATTAGAAATTGAAATATTGAAATATTAAAATATTACAGCGCCATCTTGCGGTAGAAATTTCTGTAATGTACAGTTCGATTCCAAATCAACAAAGCTTTCTAATGATGTATTACTTATGAAATTATTTTAATTAGTAGCTGAGATACAAAAGAAAACTGATTGGGGCATCTTAAAACGTGTAAATCTGGTGAAAACTTTCGATAATATAAAAGAACCTTAAAATATCTTTCGAATTATGTATTAAAAATATTTTAATCATAATTAGAAATTGAAATACGCGTATTAGAATAAAATTTAATTTGCAATTAAAATGTAATTTTTTTCAAAAATCGATGAAATTTGAACTGCAACTATCCCCTGTGCTGTAAATTCCTCACACAAAGTTTCAAAAAATTTAGGAGAAAATTGAAGCATTTTGAAATTTGCAATTTTTATTTCTAGTAGAAATAACACGTGTTCTCAAGTGGTAAAGTATTTCCTTCTTTTGGGCGGATATCGAATTCTCTCTTCTCTGTCAAGGTCAGTTGCCATGGTAACCCACCCCATGGATCAAGATAGAAAGCAGTATTCAGTTCATTACGGAATGACGATCGCCGTTTTGAATGGTTCAATGCCTAAAATTAAAAAAAAATTATAACTCATTCAGTTTTTGAAAATTTCTCTCAATCTTTTGGGAATTGAATTGTGAAAGCGAGATCTATATACAAAAAAAAATGATTTATGTCTAAACGTTTTTGAGTTATAACATGTTTTGCGAAAAAATCGATGTTTCGTAAAATCTAAAAATATGGATCGCTAATCCGTATTTTGTAAAAATGTTTATATGGTTCGAAAGAGGATTAAATGACCTTTCCAAATATACCAGTTGTTAAGAAATGGAACAGTTACTCGGTCGTACATGACGTTTCAAATAAGACAATCGAGAAAAAGAGAAATTTTCGTCTCTTTTTAAAACATTTTTTAAAAATATGAAAAATCCGTACTTAAAAAAAAAAAAAAAAAAAAAAAAAAAATTGTACCGTAAGAATCGGTAATAAATGCTCTTTCTTTTGGTACAGGTGTATTTCGATATCTCGAACCGTTCGAGCAGGATCGCTTTACAAAAACCCACAAAATTTTCTCTCTTTGCTTTTTCTTTTGAGGTAGGCTGTTCCGTAAAAAAATGACGGTCGGCTGCGATTTTGAATCGTTTCTTGATTTGACATGGGTCGACATTTTAATTAATATCTCCGCTAATTCGGGTCGCATCGTTTAGCAAAATAGATAACGTACATCTGCGATAAATTCTCCGTCCGACGGTACCTGTCCGAAGACCGTGCGACCATTAGCGGCGGAGCCTTAGCTATTTCAAGCCGTTTCTCACAGACAGACAGACACACACACACACACGCGTACAGATTTTAATAATATAAGTGATTATTTTAATTTTTTGTATTAAACATTTATATTAAAGGGATACATAATTATTAATAAAGTAATAAAAAATTTTAAATAACCTCATTTCACCACCTTTAAGGGGGTTGAGCAGATTTTTAATAATGTAGCGAATATGAAGTTAAATAAGAGATTTTCAAAAATATATCAAGTTTCAAACTTAAACGGTTTTCAAATTTATCAGCATACCCTTTTTACCCTATGTTAACTTGTTAATATTGGGTGGCAACTTTTCAATAGTATAAAGGTTTGAAATAAGATCTTGGATGAAAATTTTTTATACCAAATATTAAGTTTATAACTCATGCTATTTCCAAATTGCACAACATAATCGTTTGATTCTGATCTTTCCTCTCTGGAGGAGAGAACACTTTTTATATAGTATAGTTGCTCCATCCAGTTGTTATTGAACACTTAAGTAAATTTCCTTTCATAAAAATCCTTTTATCAGTTTTTATATTTTTATATAATTAAGTAGGACCATACAAAATCAGAAACGTATTTCCTAATGGCGTTGGGAAATTCAAAGTGCATAATCGAGTGATATTAAGTAATATTCACTAAAAAAATATTAAAATATTAACATTTTTTCCAATTATTATGTAATGGTCTAATTTGATAATAACTTAATAAAAACATAAAAACTTTTGTAGAAAGTAAATATTTTTTTTAATAAAAAATAGTGTGTTAGAGAAATGATATATCACTAAAATGTCTTGTTTTTCCTTTAATACAGAGACACAAATATTTGTTGAATTCGTTAGAAATCGAACGCAATTATGTCGAAATGATTCGACATCATTCCCAAATCATTGAAATCTTCAGAGATTACAAACTTTTGTGATACTTTTTGCAAGCCTTTGCCTTTAAAATTGACTTGAAAATGTTTTACGAGGGTTTGAGGCCACACGAGTTTACAGGCCAAATTGAATCAAAATGAAGTCTGGGAATTTCGCTTAACATCAGTTCTGTGTGGATTTCGTTCAATGAGGAATTTTGTTCAACTGTCCGAATCCCATTTCTACAGCTTTGTTAAGCGCAGATAAATATTACATCCTCAATAATCACATTTTGGTACGCATATTTATAAATTTGTCTTCAGACTATACGAAATCGAGAGGAGGTTTGCCTCTTGCGCAAACTCCAGCACAATCTTTACATATTTAATATTTCGACGATGTTGAACTTCGGAAGACATATCTGCACTTATTTTTGTATAAATCCAATTATTATGATGATTGAACGATTGTTCCTATGAAAGTATATTTTCGTTAGAAACCAAGATCCGTTTCCAATATAATTGTGGCTAACTTCAGGAGCTTCTTGCATCTTTCGAGCCATACTCCTTTGTTTTCAATGGTGAGAAGATGCGCTTGTTTGGGCTTCTAAGGATGAATGTTTAGCTTGATTTTCAATATAAATTGAAGAACATAACAACTAATTCCCTTCTGACTCAATATTATTTTCATCGACAAGTTGAGGATTTCAGGTTACTAGTTACCGGAAGTGTTAACAGTCCTTGTTCTGCCTCCTTACGGCCGATCTTTTTCTTGGTCAAGCTGCTTGAATCGTTTGATTTATTTTCAAAGATTTGGATGAGGTACTTAAAGAAATCGAACAGTCTGACACAAACATGCTGATCTTAACTAAGGTAACGACACCAGTACTCGTCACTCTTAAGGCCTTATCTTTAAAATGCTTGGTTTTTTTCGAGTGGTATTCATCTATCATTATTATACTTTGAGCTGCTTTACACACTGATTCTTCTAGTTGTTGTTGGACACTTTCAATTTGTTAATACATTAAGCCAATTAAAAAAAAAAAAAAAAATGAAAATTGAGCCTATAAAAGTGCAGCCTATAAAAATGCAGCAGTGTTCGTCACTTGAAAAATGAATTTCACTAGTACTCGTCAGGTCTTTGCACCAGTGGTTCTCATGTAAACAAAACGTAATAATTTGCTCAATAATTTCCTTTTAATTGTTCTTTTACAAAATTTAGTGAAAGAAAACATCTTTGGCACATAATTAGAACCTAAATCCATTCTTAGGGTTTAAAACACAAAACATGATCAAGGTTTTGCAAATTAATTTGGAAAATAAATCATATGCAAAAGAGTTTGGAAATTGTTTACTTTTTAAAAAGGTCCTAAAATTTTATTCGTTCTTAAAAATATCTTTACTTAAAGCAAGGGTAAGTGGCAGGGGACGATCTAATAAACACGTTTCCAAGCGTAACTTTGCACCAAATTATCGTAGTAAGATTTTTTTTCACGAATGGGTTGGTTATGCGTACCTAACACACGCTCTAAATGTAATTTGCAAAATATTTTACTTCTCCTTCATTAAGTGTGAGGTGGATGTAAAAACACGTTCTCAAGAGTAATTCTGCTCCAGATTATATCAAGAAAGCAATTTTTTGATGCGTCGAAAAGTTATGCGTATGCAACACACTCTATAAAGGGATTTTACACAATTCCTTCCTACCAAATCTTGGGGAAGGGGAGAAAAAACATATTTTCTTGCATAACTTTGCTCTAAATTAACTTACAAAGGTCATTTTATATGTGTGAGTTGCTCATATGTATCCAACACCTAGTACAAGGAGAGTTTGCGAAAATCTCTCGTCTTTCATCCACTCCCTATTTTTGCGCGGTCACAAAAAATACGTTTTCAAGCTTAACTCTGCTCAAAATTCTTTAAGGAAGGTGATTTTTTTATGTTTCGGTAGGTTATGGGTACTCAACGTTTATTATAAGGCGATTATGCAAAATTACCTCCCTTTTCCACCGTGGGATGACCAAAAACGAGTTTTCAACCTTAGCTCGACTTCAAATTACCCCAGAAAGGTGAGTTTTGATGTGTGTGTGTGTTGGTTAAGTGTACGCAATATACACTGTAATGGAATTTCGCGAAATTTTTAAATGTACTCGTGGGGGAAAAAGGAAATATAAAGCCGGAAAGACAATGCAGAGCTCAGGTGAACCCAATCATCATATTACGGGCCGGTAAACTATTACAGAGGCAGTGGGAATTTTAACTGCGGTTTCGACTGATTTCAAAGATCTTTTTTTCTTTTTTTATAATTACTGATGATATGGCATTTTTGAGATTTTATTTATATATAGTGATCATCAAAGGGAGCAAAGCCTGCTAGTTTTATTTATAATTATGTATTATTCTACACATCAAGCTAATTTCATCAAATATTATGGATCTGCATCTTATAATTTTAATTACTTAAGTACAACAGTCAATCAGGGTAATTTTGATCAATATTTTAACTATTATCTGTTCTCCTAAATATATATACTCAAAACTCTTTCATACTCATTGACATAAAATAAAAAAAAAAAATTGATTTAATTATAACTTAATCTTATTATACTTAGCAAATATTTTGGCATAAACACAAAAGTAATATTTTTATCTGTTTTAGTTTTACACTGCCATTATAAGTGATTTTTAGCTACCATAAAAAATATAAATATGATATTATTTTTACGTAAAATAAGAGCTATAAGAAAGTTTAAACTTTTTTAAAAGGCTTATACATATTCCGAAATTTGTTAAGTGCTCATTTTTAGTCTTACTTTTTTAGTTTTTTAACTAATATAACACTGTATATGCTAGAAAGGCAAAGAACAGTCCTATTATTTTCCAAAGGACAATCCAGTGCTACTTAATATATCACCTCTTTTACTCCCCCCTCCCCCCTCATAACACCCACATAAAAAGCACTACATTTTTTTTCTTAATTAAAAAAATCATTTATATATTTCGTGTGTTTACCTTACAAAAGTAATATAATGTATAACTAGAAAGCTTACTTAAGAAATGTTGTTATATTTAACGTTTTCTACACAAATTCTTAGTCACCTATATCTAAAATAACAAAAATCCTTAATAAAATTTTGAACCAACTCACAGTTAAGATGATTATGAAATTAAGGCTTTGCATTTTATCAATTTCGAAATGTTCATGAATTAAAATTAATTAACCACGATCAATAAAAAAACTTATAAAATGCAAAATGCTCAATAAATAAACATATAAAATGCATAATAAAGTGCTTAAATGGTATTTACAGTTTGTAACTAATTAGTATGAAGCAACATTAAAACATCACTTAAAGACATTTAAGCAAAAGCATGACATCATAAAAAATTAAAATACATTAGACAGATGTATAGAGTAATCATGTCTGATTTTGTAAAATAGATAGCAGAAAACTAGAAAAGGCTCTGTATAACTAAATATGTACTATTGTTAATTTTTTCAGCAAAATACAATGAAAAATTTTAGGTGGTTTAAATTCACTTTTAGTGAAATTAAGTTACCATGATTGACTTTATTTAAACAAGTTAGACAAAAGTTGCAAGTGCAATGCAGATCATGTTCATGGGGTCAAAATACGTTTGTTTACACATACGAATGCACCTGGCGACTACTGGTACCGGTATTCCAGTTAAAGTAAATATTATACCATCATAATTCTTAAAGAAAATATAGAATTTTTAATCAAAAACGTTTCCCAGTTATAAAAAAAGTTAAGACACCAGTGTTCGTCAGGTATGACGAACACTGGTAAAATGTGCAAATATTCACCAGTAGCTGTCATACCTTAAAAATTTTTATATTATTTTAAATTTTATGAAGTTGCACATTAATCGTATTCTACATTTCATAAACATTACATACAATGCTTTATGAACAATGTCAAATACATCAAATAATAAAATATATCAAGAAATGAATACTGCTTTCTTTAGCCGTTTGCTTTACGTTGGCTCAATCCAATTGTCATTTAAAGCATAATTTCCTTAATCTTACTTCCACCCACTCTTTTCCAACTCTTGAAATCGAACTTTTGTGAAGGCTTTGCAGAAGGCTTTGGAGAGTCTTGTGCGAGTGGATTTAAATTCATACAGGCTATAAAACACTTATTTTAACACTTCTTTGAAAGAGAGTAACGACTACTGGTGCAGATTTTAGGGGTGACGCGCACTGGTGTCGTCACCTTATGAAATCTTAAATTTGCCTTCTATTTGTTTACCATCCTATAAAAAAGCTACGTTCAGATCAAAGATCCATGAATAAACAAAACTGGTGACTCTGTATATATACAGTCGGAAGCAAAATCATTGAAGCACACATCCACACTTTTCATGTATTTTCTTTTAGTTTGATCGCTAACTTTTATCATCAACTTCCTTTTTATAAACAGTATAAGACTAAGATCATGACTCGACAAATATGTTCTTAACAAAACAGTATTATTTGCCCATGTTTTAAGTAGGAATTATCGCTAGTACTTGAATAAGTTTCCTACAGACTGTAAGTATATATAGAGAAAGTTCCAAAGCGGTAGAAAAATTTTTTACTTGTTTATCTATTAGAGATAAGTAGACAATGTAAATTTAAATAAATGCCCAAAGTAAAGAAGGAAAAAAAGAATATTTTTAGAAAAATACTCATCTTTAATTTTGAAATATTAACACTTTTTCATAATTCTACTCTCAGTTTAGCCAATTTTATCCGATTAGGAAATTTTTATTTTCCTAACAAGACCCTTTGAAAATGTAGATTTAATGAAAATGTTTACATTATTTGTTAAAAAAAAAATGCCCTCAAATAAAATATTATAAAAAAAAGAGTGATTTGTTTATGAGAAGCACGGGATCCATGCGGAATCATATGTTTTGTCATATAATTCACATGACAAATCAATATATAGTTGGAATCACATAGTTGGAACATATAATTTATGCAATCAGATAGATATTTTATCTGAATAAAATAAGTATTCAATAAAATATTTAATTGGCAACTTGATCTATTCATGTTACATAATTTTAATTGAGTTGAAAAAATATTAAAATTTTGATAGATGAAAAAAATATGGATGATTGATTAAAATAATATACATATTTTTTTATAACATTGTTGAAATCATGGTGGAATCAATACATTGTTTTCTTTTTTTTTTAACTAAATTTTAACACGTTTATCTTAAGTAAATTATTCAGGTTTCATAAAATAAATAGATTATAAGACTCCTTCACACACCATAAATTTTAATCCAGCACAACCGGTTTCGAAAGGACGTAGCCTTCCTTCATCAGGTGCAAGAAAAACACGTGCTACTGAATAGGAGGCAAAAGCAAGACTGAAAGCAGGGCAAAATCCAGAGGGGGAGGAGCAACACAAACAACCAATAGGAAGCATCATGCAGGACCAATCAGAGAGGAACACACATGCACACAGAAAAACAAAAGGAGGGAGAGAAGGAATAAACAATTATTATTATTATTTTTTAATGCTCTTAAGGAACTTAAATCTAATCAAAATCTTGTCATTACTAAAGCAGATAAAGGTGGCCAGATTGTTCTCATGGACAAAACTGATTATGTTGATAAAGTTAATTCTCTTTTATCTGAAGGACCTTATACTGAAATTGAAAAAGACCAAACTAAATCTCTTCTAAGCTCTGTTCAAAACGCTGTTAAAAAATTCCATTGTTCTTCATGACAATACCAAATTCTCGGTTTCCCCTTCTTCAGCAATTTGTGCTCGTTTTTATGCTTTACCTAAAGTTCATAAAAATAATGTTCCCCTCAGACCTATTGTTTCGAATATTGGTACTGCTACTTATCCCTTCTCTAAATTTTTAGCTTCTATTTTTTCTCCTTTATGCAGCGTTAATAGTCATACTATAAAAAATTCCTATGATTTTGTTAAGAAGTTAAATAACCTGAATCCTGTAAATTGCTCAATGTTATCTCTTGATGTGAAGTCTTTATTTACTAATGTCCCCACTAAAGTTCATAAAAATAATGTTCCCCTCAGACCTATTGTTTCGAATATTGGTACTGCTACTTATCCCCTCTCTAAATTTTTAGCTTCTATTTTTTCTCCTTTATGCAGCGTTAATAGTCATACTATAAAAAATTCCTATGATTTTGTTAAGAAGTTAAATAATCTGAATCCTGTAAATTGCTCAATGTTATCTCTTGATGTGAAGTCTTTATTTACTAATGTCCCCACTGAAGGTGCGCTTAATTGTTTAGAAAAAAGGCTACGCGAATTTTATTATTCTGACATTGAAATCAAAGAATTTGTTAATCTAACTAATCTCTGTGTTTCCCAAACTACTTTTGAATTTAATAACAAATTTTATAAACAGTGTGATGGCTTATGTATGGACAACCCTTTATCTCCTATTCTTGCCGATATCTATATGCATTATTTTGAGGAAAAATTATTAAAAATGTTAAATTTAAAATGCTGGTTGCGTTACGTAGATGACACTTTCATTCTTGTTGAAAATCCGTTTGATGTTTCTGCCATTCTTAATATTGCTAATGCTATTGATCCCCATATTCAGTTTACCTTTGAGTTAGAAAATTGTAATCAACTTCCCTTTCTTGATGTTTTAGTTACTAGGTGCGATTCCTCTTTTAAAACCTCTGTGTACAGGAAACATTTCTCTGTTTCTAACCCTCCCCATGCTCTCTCTAATCATCCGTCTAAACAAAAAATTGGCACCTTTTACACTTACGTGTATCGTGCCCTTAAAATTTGTTCAGATACTTCTTCTCTGAAAGAAGAACTCAATTATTTAAAGTCCGTTGCTATTAAAAGAGGTTTTAGACCCTCTATAATTGATAAAGCTATCAAAAAGTTCAGTAGGCAAACTTATAATTCTACTCTTTTCATTAATGATAAAATTAAACCTGATAATCTTGTTTTCTTGCCTTTTTATCCCCCCTTATGTTTTAAATTAGCCAAAGTTTTGAAGCGTTTCAATTTTCACGTTATTTTTAAACCTGTCAATTCCAACTCCCTTCAAATAAATCCCCTGTTCCCGAGCTTCATAAGTGGGGTATCTATAATGTCCCTTGTAATAATTGTGATTTATTTTATACTGGCAAAACAAAAAGAAATCTTGAATGCCGTTTACGTGAACATTCTCGGTAATCAAGAAATTTCTAAATCTTCTATTGCGAAGCACAGTTGGGAATTTGATCATAGTTTTAATTTTAAGAGTGCCAAAACTATCTTTCATGCCAAACGTATTTCCGAACTGGATTTTTTGGAAAATTTAGCTATTTACCTTAACCGTGATAAAATTGTCAATGAAAAATCTTATTCCACTTTGCTGTCTACAGCCTGGAAAAATTTGTTTAATTCAATTAAATAATTTCCTTCATTATGTTTATAACATAATAATAGTTATAATTAAATAATTCTAAATAAATAAGTAAAAAAAAATAACTAAATTAATTTTATTAAATTTACTTATTAGTATAATATTAATTTAAAAAATAAATAAATAAATAAATAAATAATAAAAATAAATAAATAAATAAATAAATAATAAATAATAAAAATAAATAATAAATAAATAAATAAATCATTAAAAAAATTAATTGTTTATTCCTTCCCTCCCTCTTTTTGTTTTTGTGTGTGCATGTGTGTTTCTCTCTCATTGGTCCATCATGATGCTTCCTATTGGTTGTTTGTGTTGCTCCTCCCCCTCTGGATTTTGCCCTGCTTTCAGTCTTGCTTTTGCCTCCTAGGCAGTAGCACGTGTTTTTTTGCACCTGATAAAGGAAGGCTACGTCCTTTCGAAACCGGTTGTGCTGAATTAAAATTTATGGTCTGAGAAGGAGTCTTATTGTCTATTTATCGTTTGTACACCAGTTTTGCATTTAGCTTTGGTTTCATAAAATAATCAGCAAAATTTTATTTTTTGCATGGATTTTACAAAATAACTAGTCTGCTGAAAAAGCATATATTAATATCCAAATCAGATATTATACTGAGATATTAATCATTTTGTTAGGACATCAAAATTTTAAAATAATTTTTTTGAATTGATTCGTATGCACTAATTCGTACATAATTCGTAACATATTATTTATTCATTTTGTTAGAGAAAATCGAATTACTGTCAAAAGAAAATGCCTCAATTTTACAAGGGTTTTTTTTCCGTCAGCAAAAGTTTGGGCCAAATAGTCATTAATTAATAATTTGAGCGTAATTTCTCTATCTGGTATACCATTTTATAAATATATAAAATTTTGTATTAGTTTTTCGAATATATGTTCTTCTAACGATTATTGAAAAAAAAAAGAAAGTGGTACTCGATATAAAGACTGATGAGAAAATTGTGATATGACAAAAAATACCAAGTCCTATTAGGAAATATCAGTTAGCCCATGTATAGGTAAAATACAGACATGACCGTGAAAATTAAACTGTCGGTGTCCCGTACATATACGTATTCTTTAACAGTGTATCGTAAGGTTATCAACATACACACACATAATAAAATTACATAACTTATACATGTAAAATGAAAAAAGTAAAATTGTCATTACATGCCATTAATTACTTAATTAGTATAAAATGATTTTTCAAAAAACAAATCTCATATTTTAAAAAGTTACAATCGAATGGGCTCTTCTTAATGTAAACCACTTTTTGTATCAAGGATAAAATAAGACCTTTTGTATTCATAAATAATGTGTACTTTTTTTTCTGTGTGTGTCTTTTAACACAATGAATGTAATTCAAAGTTTTCCTTAAGAAAAAAAAAAGATTAATTCTGCTTTTTACTGAATATCTTTTATATTTGAATTTTTATTTTTTATTAAAAATACAAATGTTACATTTTCTTGGGGAGGGAAAATAATAAAACGCTCTTGTATTGGTTTGGTACAAAGAATAAATGTGTCATGATATAAATGAATTTTTTAATATAATGACAGCTTTTGTAAAATCGATCATGATTGAATGAGAGAAATTTCTATTTCAAAAAAATAAATTATTTTATGCTAAATCTGTATAAAATACCCTTATTCATATAACAGTTTTACATAATAATTACAGACGATTGAAACTTACACTATTATTTATCAAGTTTTCTTTTTTTTTTTTTTTTTTTATGTGCATTATGTTTAACGAAAAGCTTTTTTAAAAAGTATTTTTTTTTCAAACTATGTGACCGTATATTAATAATTTGTTTGATACATGTTTTGCAGTTTTCGATTTTTTGTGGCTGTGCAATTTCAAAGATCTATAATAATGATGTATAGCACGTATAACAATCAATTTATTCATTTTACGTATTTCAGTTTTAATGTATTCTTTCTTTTTACTTTTTTTTAAAAAGTAATATTATTCGATTTTCGTTTGTGAATACTTTTTATAATATTGATTCCTTGATATTTTTTTTATTTCTGGAATTTCTGAACAAATCTATTTTATTAGTCAGAATATTACATTTTCTATGTCAGTCAGAATCTTACCTCTTGTGAAAGAAGCTAGTGAAATGAAATTGAATTAAGAGAATCTTCAGTGGAACTACATCTAGAAATTTTTCTAAAAGCTCACAATTACGAAACATTCGTCGTTGTGAAAACATATATTTGTGAACTATTATCCAACAATGGAGTATTTAGTAAATTTGCTGTAGCAATACAGTTTCTGTTTATAAATATATTTCATAATAACGATTAAGAACTATCGTATAAAGAGTAAGAAATGATGCTCAGAATAACCAACGATAATCATAACCTTAAGTAATAATATTGTGTAAAATATAAATATTACAGTTGTTAAGAAAAAGGTTTTATTAAAGTAGTTAAAAAACTTCAATCAGAACAACACTTTCTAAGAAAATTCAGTTAAAGGTATCAAAAAAAAGTATAAAGAATAAACTAATTATGTCTACAGCTTCAAAATTGCAAATTTTCAAAACAAAAAGTCCTTATAAAAATTGTTTCTGCAACATAACATCAGTTACATATTGGATGTTTTTAATTTTCGGTTTAGATATGTTCAGAAACAAGAAAAACAGTTTTAGGTATAAAGTTATATACTTTTATAATAAATTTGTGATATTGTACTTAGTTTCACTTGTCCTTTTTCATACGTGGAAAATTATAAATATTAAGGAAAACAATAAGCTTACCTCTAAATTTGCAATTTCAAATTTTATTTATTGTGTACTTTCAACGTGGCTCTGGGGCACATTGCATTTATCAAAAAAGAAAATTTCCAACACATTACGAAATATTTCGGATTTAAAAGGACGAAATTCCAACACTGTGAAATCATATATTTTTGTTACCAGTTGTTTCACCTTTACAATTATGAATATCATTACAACCATTTTTCTGCAAATGCATCCATTTACAGATAATAGATACAACCAAATACTTATGCAGATGTACTTATTCAAACTGGAGAATAAAGGAATTGTCAGAGTTTTAGTCATCCTATTTTCAGTTATTCATGTAACCTATTTTTGTTTATTGCCAAATTTAATTGCTCTATTGTATGCAGTAAACTGCTATGACATGCATGTTCTACTTACTCTACACGCGGCAAAAATGAATATTGGTACAGCAAATTCATTTAAATGGTTGAAATTTTACAGCCATATTCAAAATGTATTTCAATCCTATGAATTTACATTTTCACTACCTATTTTTATAGCATTTGTAAACAATGTACTGAGTTTGGTTTTAAGTATCCTTAAGTTCATCGATCATATTGATAATATTTTTAGCGTTTTATTAGCTGTTATTAATGTTGTACAGATAACGTTAATAGTTTTATCTGCAGCAAAAGTTCATGAAGCTGATAAAGTCGCTAAAGAAGCTAATATAAGATGTTTGGAGACAATGATACAGCGAGAGACGTTTGTTGAGTTGAATGAAATACTAAGAATCTGGAGGATGAATAACACTAAGCCCTTTAGACTCAGTGCATGGGGATTCTTCAATTTTACAAAAAGTCTTTATCTGAATGCAATGGGTTCTATTCTAACATACGTATTACTCCTCATAAATATATAATAACCAATAAATTACTCTAAATATAGTCTGATATACAACGACAAAATGAAATTATTCATAAAACTAAATAATGTTAAAGCGTCTCATGACATTAAGGTAAAACTGTTTGTTACAGTTAATGCTGAGCACAAAGGATTCACAGAAAGAACTTTTGAACAGCTTATGATAAGTTATAGAGTTTTTAATGTACAATTTTTAGTGTGTTATAGTTGTTCATAATTTAAAAATTACAATATCTAAAAAAAAAAAAAAAAAACCCTTTTCGGCAAGCTTAAAGGCAAAGGTAGATTCCTTTACGTTAAAGTTAGAAATGTAAAGAAGTTTTACATATGCATTAATACTTAGTTAATGGCTTTGTTTTCACACATTGAATTTTTTACGTTGCTATTCTGTTTTCAAGAAATTTAATTTTCAGCTAAAAAAGGATTTTATTCAATCTACTTAAAATTTTAGGCTAGATTTATTGGTCTGTAAATGCTTCTTTTTTTTTTTTAAATTCAAGCTCATAATCATTCAACAAATAGAAGTCTTAAAGATATACAATCCCAGCAATGGTGAATCCCGGAGGGGGCTATTGGGTTGCACCCCCTTCCCCACCCAAGCTTAATCAAAATTATAATTTTTATTTAAATTCCATATAACTGAAGTTCAATATCTTTCTTTTAAAGAACAAAATAATAGAAACGTGAAAATGCACTTGTGACCTTACTATGGTCGAGCACTGGTAAGGCTGGCGTTACTATGGTCAAGTCAAATACAGTTAAGTGGTGGCGGTTTTTAGATAGTTTTTTCATTGTAATTTTTATTGAATTATTTTTAAGTTTTGTATTGTGTTTTTGTGATTCTTATTGTCACATGAGTAAAAATTGTAAAGTGAAACTGTTTTGGTTCACATAAGCTGGAACATTAACATTAACATTAGTTAACATTGGATCATTTGGCACTGCTGAATTTCAATGTTAATTTTATGAATTTAGTCAATTGTATGATTTGGCGAGATTTTGGTGACAAAACTTGCGACTTAGCAATGAAATTTGTGATTTGGCGGCAAAATTTGATAGTTGACGACGAAATTTTTGACTTGGCGACAAAATTCGTTGTCTGACGACAAAATTTGGCCAGCTTGGCGATGGAGAAAGGCTGCTTTGGCGTCATTATATTTTCTTTCCACGAGAAAACCTCATATCTCTTCGCAGACCAATATCTTGTTTCAACAAGATAAAAAGTCAAAGGAAGCTGTAACGTATTACTCTCAATCGTAAATTTTAAATTCTTGCCTAAACTGACATTCTGAACTATTCACCACAAACGATATTTGTATTAAGATTGACGTATTATTTTAATTTTATATTTTTAAATGATTAATTAAAGCGTTTAACATGGTTTTTAATTAACACACTTTTATTAACTTGAAATGATGCAACTATTAATGTATGTAATGTGTATAATGTATGTAATGTATATAATGTATGTTTTGCAATTCAGTTTTCGGTAATATCTTGTCGTCCGAAGAACCTGAAATTTTGCACACGACTTCATAATCAATGACAGTACTAGATACAAGAGTTTCCAGGCACTTTTCTCATCATGGGCAGGTTTCAGGGGCAAACAAAAAATCTATACTTATACAAAACTATCGTATGTGACACTGGATTTGGATGCAGTTTATCAAAATAAGGGAATTCGAGTAATGAAATACTTTAATTTAAATTTAAGTTTTTATGAAAGTAAACGTCAACGGAAAATTCATTAAAATCGTCCCTAGTTTATTTGTGAAAGGGATAATACTTAAATGTCCCCAAATTTATTACTTTTTCTATCATGTCAGTTTAATTCGTTTAGCATCGATTTACACGATTTTTTATTTATTTACTTTATTTTTTTTTTTTAAAACGATGACATTTATCTTTGACATTATACCATGTATGTCATAAAGCTAAGTCTAAATCTGTTTAGCCCTAAGATATGTTGATTTTATTTACATATTTATTTATTAACTTTTATTTATTTGTTTAAAATCACGGATAAAATTTTATTTCATTTTTCTCAGTACATTGTTGTAATTGTGATGTCATATTTTGTGTTAAATTTAACATTTTTTTTTTTTTTTTTTAATCAGATTATTATATTGTTTAAAAACGTGATTAAAATATTATTATATTTTCAGTGATCTTTTTTAATATCGTTTGCACGTGACATACGCATCAGATTATAAATTTTTGCAATGAAAGCTATAAAAAATGTCGGCTTCAATACAATTCACGAAAAATCACTTTTTAGCTTGTAACTTCTAAGCAATTGAAGCTATCGAAAAAGTTTAAATACAAAAATTGTTCTTTAGCGTAAGGCGGTAATTCGCCTGATTTGAAATTTTTTCCTATTTTCAATATTAAAGAAATTATGGGCAATGGAAAATTTCCACCCCCCACCATTTCCACCCCCTTTGAGCTGGATACCCCATCTACGAACTCGACCGAGATTTTTACTGTCCTGACAACTTATCCCGAGCTGGTTAAATTTAAATAAAAATTACTCCAGTTATCGTGCTCACAACTTAACATGGGAAAAAGCGTTATACATATATAGTGTTACAAAATTGTAAATAATTGTGTTTATTTTTGTATAAATTCTTTCAAAGAGACTTAGTAAGTTGATAAAGTGCTAATTTTGTCCATTTCTAGTCATTTTAGCGTTGAAATAGCCTTATTTCCCCTTAAAAACGCATTAAAAAGCCCAGTAATGCAGGTAATGGATTTGGCGCCAAATTTGGCGACTTTTCCCCACCTTGGCGATTTTTTTGGCGACCTTGGCGAGAAAATCTTTATATGGGATATACCAAATATGGAAGCTGTAAGTTGATTGGTTGACACTTTCTAGAGTTTTCTCGAAAAATCTGGGTTCCATGGAACAGCATATAAGGAGCGCTTCCTCGCCAAGGCAGTTAGTTCAGTTCAGATCTCAGCCAGCTTCGCTAGTGCTTGCATTGCTCTTGAGCCTCTTTGAGAGAGACTTGCTTCAAGTGTTATTGCTATACAGTTTGTACTGTGGATTTGCTATTGACAGCTGTTGTTTAAGCTGTGGTTACTGCTTGAATTGAAGCTGATAATTGGTTTATTGACCTGTATTTTTCTGGAACTTTCTGTGAATAAATTACTGAATTTTTGTAAGTTTGGCCTTTCATTCCCGGACAACTAACGAACCCTCAAGTACGCAACATTTCTGGTGTCAGAAGCGGGGTTGTCTGTGAATGGTGATAACGAGAGCTATGGAGCAAGAGATGAAAAAACTTCTAGAAACCTTAGCTACCCAGATGAATGAAATGAAAGCCGGACAGGAAAAGATGGAAACCGGATTGATAGAGAAAATGGAAACAGGACTGGAAAAGATGAAAGAAGGACAAAGAGAGATGAAAGCAAGTATGGAGACATCGCAAAGAGAGTTGAAAGACACTATGGGTGAAGTTCAGGAAGAAATTAAGTCAATCCAAGAAAAAGTTGAATGCAATCAAGAGGAGATGAAGAGAGAACTTTCGGCAGTAAAGGGAGTGATTGAAAGTAAATTATCGGATATGGAAAGCAGAGTAGATGGAATAGAAGAGAAAGTTTTGAAAATAGAAGAGAATTTTGAAAAGAAAGCTATGACGATAGAAGAAAATGTTATGAAGGTTGAAGAGAGTGTTACAAGGATAGAACGGAGTTTCGAGGAGAAAGTTAAAGAAAATTTTGATCAGGAACAGAAAGAAAGGTTTTCAGAGATAGACGGTAAATTGAAGAGAATAGAAGAAGATCTGGAGAGAAAAGTGGAAGAAAAGTTAGAATCCATGCCCCAGGAAACTGAAAAGAAAGAGAGAAGAAGCCAGAATCACGAATTTATTAAGCTATCCACCTACGACGGCAGTTCCTCCTGGCATGTATATAAGACGCAGTTTTCCATCGTTGCTGAAGCTAACGGCTGGGACTCTACCGCCAAGTCAGTCCACTTAGCAGCAGCATTACGGGGAGATGCAGCCGAGATCTTGAGAAATGTTTCTAAAGAAGAAAGGAACGACTTCGAGGCCCTGACTAGAGCACTGGAGCTACGGTTCGGAGAGAAGTGTTCTAAGGACTATAGTCGCCTTCAGCTAAAATCTCGTTACCAGAAAACGGGCGAAAGTTTGCAAGAGCTGGCAGCGGACATTCAGAGACTGTCACACCTAGCATTCTCAGACTGTCATGCTGACACTCGAAACGACTTAGCTCTTCAGTACTTTATCGATGCTGTTCGTGATCCAGAAATTCAAAAAGCGCTGAGACTTTCCAACATCAGAGACGTAGAATCAGCTTTAGGCTATGCACTTAGGATAGAGGCAGCCCAACAAGCCTCCCGTAAAGACCGCCATACCATAAGAGCAGTCTCATTAAACGATACGCCTGCTGGTGAAAATGAAATGAAGAGAAGTATCGAAGAGATCTTAAAGAGATTGCGCAGCCTGGAGAATAATAAGGAAATAGAGGACCGGAAGATAAAGTGCTGGGGCTGTGGAGGGGATGGTCACGTGAAGAGGAACTGCCCCGTACGACCAACTATAGGAAATCACCCGGCTTCACCATCACTGCAGGAGAACTAAGAGGAGGCCATCTCGCGGGGCGGAGGTTGCCTAAAATTAAAGAGCCCCAATTTACAGTATTTCATGTTTCATCGATGAGTGGCGGTGATAATGGACTTCACGTCTATGGCCAAGTTAACAACACCGCCTGCCGGATGATTCTGGACACGGGAGCCAACGTGACCATCATTAGAACGGATTTGGCTCAAGAACTAAAAGAGAAGATCATCTGGACGCCGCACTGTGTTAAACTCCAGACTGTGACCGGAGACGAAATCAAAATATATGGAAAAATGAACTTGACCATCACTTTTGGGAATGCCAGTTACCATCATATGGCATATGTGGCTGATATAAGAGATCCTTTAATCATTGGAATTGATTTCCTGAGAAAATTTAACTTTAAATTGGACTTTAAGAATAATGAACTGTATTCGAGTTCGGAAGACATCGCTGTGTTCAACACTGAAAATCAAGACATTCAGACAATTTGCCAGATAACAGCCAAGTCTGAAATTTCCATCCCTCCATACACAGAGACAATAGTTTCAGGAACACCTTCCACAAAGCAATACTTCCGCTATGGACTGATTGAATACCCGAATACAGACAATAGCCCAAGAGGAGTTCTGATAGCTTCATCTCTAGTTGATCTCTTAAAGAGTACTATTCCTGTGAGAGTCGCAAACATCAGCGATAAGGTCCTAACAGTGAAGAAGGATGAGGTGTTAGCAGCCTGCACTCCTGTAACATGCATAAACCGCCCCACGCAATCAACCGAATACAAGTCTTCTGAGCAATTAATAACGGAGCTACTCAAGAATGCAGAATTAGGAAGTGAACAGAGGTGTGCTGCGAAGAAGCTACTCCAAGAATTTAAAGATCTTTTTTCTCGAACACCTGAAGACGTCGGGAGAACGAACATCACCCAGCACAGAATTGATACAGGAAATCATCTTCCAATCAAACAACATCCAAGAAGACTTCCATTTGCTAAACAGGAAGAGGTCACTGAACTTCTAAATGAAATGCAGCACAATGACGTCATCGAGCCATCAACGAGTCCTTGGGCATCTCCCATAGTACTGGTGCGAAAAAAAGATGGTTCAACAGGATTTTGCGTGGATTATCGTCGTTTGAATGATATCACGAAGAAAGACAGTTACCCTCTTCCCAGAATTGACGACACATTAGACACACTTGATGGCAATAAATGGTTCTCGACTTTAGATCTGAAGAGCGGTTACTGGCAAGTAGAATTACATCCTGATGATCGTGAGAAGACTGCATTCACCACGGGACAAGGACTGTGGCAATTTAAAGTTATGCCGTTCGGATTATGTAATGCACCTGCCACCTTCGAACGCCTGATGGAGACAGTGCTAAAAGGACTTTCCTATGAAGCCTGTCTGGTGTATTTGGATGATATTATCATTGTGGGGGGGACCTTTGAAGACCATCTACGAAACATCCGAAAGGTGCTGGAGAAACTCAGAATGGCTAACCTCAAATTGAATCCAGGCAAGTGTAACTTGTTCCGTCGTCAAGTGAGCTACCTTGGCCATATCATCTCTGCCAAAGGTGTGAGAACTGATCCTGAGAAGATCTCTGCAGTCGAGAACTAGAGTCGCCCTGAAAATGTACACCAACTGCGAAGTTTCCTGGGGTTATGCACTTACTACAGGAAGTTTGTCAAGGGTTTCTCAAATATTGCCAGACCACTCCACAAACTGACGGAAGCCAAACAAAAATTCCTGTGGACAGATGAATGTGAAAATGCGTTCAAGCGACTTAAAGAGGCCTTAACATCATCGCCTATCTTGACGTATCCACAGCCCGACAGACAGTTCATACTTGATACAGATGCCAGCCATGAGAGTGTCGGTGCTGTTCTGTCTCAGGAAGTTGATGGTCAAGAACATGTCATTGCCTATTGGAGTAAATGCCTGTCTAAACCGGAGCGAAATTACTGTACCACCAGGAAAGAGCTACTCGAAATCGTAAAAGCCATAGAACATTTCCATCATTACCTCTATGGCAGAAGATTCCTGCTCCGGACTGACCATGCATCTTTAACGTGGTTGCTCCAGTTCAAGAACCCGGAAGGACAGATTGCCAGGTGGATACAACGCCTGCAGGAATATGACTTCGAGATGCGTCATCGTAAAGGGACTCTACATGGTAATGCAGATGCCTTGTCACGGAAGCCCTGTCTAGAAAGCTGCAAGTACTGCTCTAGAGCCGAACAGAAATACCTGCCGATAAATCCGGTTGCCTGCCAAGTTACTGTCTCAACACCATCAGATCAAGTTCCCGATCCATGGAGTGACGAAGAACTTAGAAAAGCCCAGTTGGAACATCCTGACATAAAGCCAATATTACAGCTGAAGGAGACGACCAGCAACAGACCTACCTGGCAGGACATTTCCAGATTCAGTCCCATTACGAAGAGTTATTGGGCACTTTGGGACTCTCTTCATATCAGAAACGGCATATTATACAGAAAGTGGGAATCTGATGATGGGAAAAGCTTCCGATGGCAGATAGCAATGCCAAGATCAAGAATTCCAGATGTTTTAGAACAACTGCATAGTAGCTCTACCGGAGGCCATTTTGGGGTAATGAAGACTCTGCAGAAAGTTCGGGAACACTTGTACTGGTGCAAGGCAAAGGAGGATGTGGAGAAATGGTGTAAATCCTGTGATGCTTGTGCGGCACGTAAAGGCCCGCAGAAACGAAGTCGTGGAAGACTGCAACGGTATAACGTGGGAGCACCATTTGAACGGATTGCACTCGACATCTTGGGTCCTTTGCCACGGACCTCCA
This sequence comes from Salticus scenicus, assembly GCA_963930645.1. NCBI lineage: Eukaryota > Metazoa > Arthropoda > Arachnida > Araneae > Salticidae > Salticus > Salticus scenicus. The sequence goes on from OZ005662.1 coordinate 149,263,373, forward strand.
GTGGAAATAAATACATCTTCGTCGTGATGGACTATTTCACCAAGTGGCCTGAGGCATATCCCATTCCCAATCAAGATGCATGCACAGTCGCAGAGGTCCTAGTGCAGCAATGGGTGTCAAGGTACGGCACGCCCCTACAACTTCATACCGACCAAGGTAGGAACTTTACCTCCGATGTTTTCAAAGGACTGTGTCAACTACTCGGCATAGACAAAACCCGGACAACACCCTTACATCCCCAGTCGGACGGCATGGTCGAGAGGTTCAATCGTACCATCCTGAATAACCTCTCTCTTCTAGTATCAAGGAACCAGCAAGATTGGGACTTGAAGTTGCCATTGTTCCTGCTGGCTTATCGAAGTGCTGTCCATGAAACCACCGGCTATACTCCAGCCCAGATGCTGTTTGGACGTGAACTTCGTCTCCCTTGTGATCTCCTGTTTGGTTGTCCACCCGATGCGCCTTCATCGCCCGAGGAGTACATCCAAGATCTCCAGGCACGATTTGAGGACGTACACAACTTTGCTCGGGAGCGGATTAACATGGCAACGGAGAAAATGAAGACAAGGTACGATCTAAAGGCTACACAACATGAGTTCCAGGAAGGAGATAAAGTCTGGTTGTGGAATCCTGTTCGACGCAAAGGACTCTCTCCCAAGTTACAGTGCAACTGGGACGGACCATACACAGTCTTAAAAAGGCTGAATGATGTAAATACAGGTAAAATTTGCGCATGCGTAATGTAAATATTTGTATATAAATACTTGTACATATTTGTGAATTTTGTAAATATTTCTCTCTTGATTTATATTGCTATGTTATCTTTTTGTGCAACTTAGTTCTTGTATTTTAGATTGTGTAAATTTGTTTAGTTTCGCCTCTTAACCAAGGGTTGCACTGCCCAGGACGTGCAGTCCTTGGGAGGGGGGCAGTGTTACAAAATTGTAAATAATTGTGTTTATTTTTGTATAAATTCTTTCAAAGAGGCTTAGTAAGTTGATAAAGTGCTAATTTTGCATAATAAAGTGCTAAAACGCATTAAAAAGCCCAGTAATGCAGGTAATGGATTTGGCGCTAAATTTGGCGACTTTTTCCCACCTTGGCAATTTTTTTGGCGACCTTGGCGAGAATATCCTTATATGGGATATACCAAATATGGAAGCTGTAAGTTGATTGGTTGACCACTTTCTTGAGTTTTCTCGAAAAATCTGGGTTCCATGGAACAGCATATAAGGAGCGCTTCCTCGCCAAGGCAGTTAGTTCAGTTCAGATCTCAGCCAGCTTCGCTAGTGCTTGCATTGCTCTTGAGCCTCTTTGAGAGAGACTTGCTTCAAGTGTTATTGCTATACAGTTTGTACTGTGGATTTGCTATTGACAGCTGTTGTTTAAGCTGTGGTTACTGCTTGAATTGAAGCTGATAATTGGTTTATTGACCTGTATTTTTCTGGAACTTTCTGTGAATAAATTACTGAATTTTTGTAAGTTTGGCCTTTCATTCCCGGACAACTCACGAACCCTCAAGTACGCAACAATATATATATATATATATATATATATATATATATACCTATATATATATATATATATAAACTTTTGAACGGAGGGTGGTTTTGGGTTCTAGGGGTCATGGTCGGTGAAGATATGAATAAATTTTCCAGAAGTCGTGTCATGAGAACCATTGCAATAGGTAGATCTCCTATAAGGAATCAACCTAAAAAAACTGTATCTAAAAGATCTTATTTTCCTATGATTATATAAATAAGATGTTTCTGTCTAAGTTAACGTATGAAATTTACGATGGATGTGTCGATTCCGCATTTCAATGTGTTTTGCTTTAAAGATTTGTAAATACAAAAACTCTTGCAATTCGAATCCTTAAGAAATAGTTAATTGAAAAAAATATTAGAAATTACTAACTTATTTTTGAAATTGACTATTGTGGGAAATTCAAAATGAAATGTGCATATTTTTATTGAACAAAATTTACTTTAATTTTAAAATTAATTTTGGAAAAAAAAAAATCAGTTTTGCTGTATGTTAGGTTTACTAGGACTTGGATGGGGGGGGGGGGCGATTACTTGCACCCATAATAATAAAATGGTGAAATACGCTCCTGGAACAAGTTTGTGTAGTTACTGTCGTAGTTCGTATAATTTGTCCACAAAGAATCTAATTACGTTTATTACTTCACCAAAAAAAATCCCTTTTCGGCAAACTTAAATTCAAAAGTAGATTCCTTTACGTTAATGTTATAAAAGTAAAGAAATATTACATATGCATTAAGATATACTTAGCCAATGGCTTTGTTTCCACACACTGCACTATTTACATCGCTATTCTGTTTTTAAGAAATTTAATTATCAACTACTATTATTCATTCTACTTAAAATTTTAAGTTAGATTTATTGGTCAGTTAACGTTTCAATTTTATAAAATCTAAGCTCATAATCATTCAACAAATAGAAGCCATGAACATATACAATTTGTTGCAAAACTTGCGACTTAGCAATGAAAGTTGTGATTTGGCGGCAAACGTTGATAGTTCACGACGAAATTTTTGACTTGGCAACGAAATTAGTTATTTAATGACAAAATTTGTCGGGCTTGGCGATGAAAAATGGCAGCTTTGGCGTTATTATATTTTCTTCCTAAGCAAAATCCCCATATCTCATCACAGACGAATATCTTGTTTTCACAAGATAAAAAGTCAAAGGAAGCTATAATGTATTACTCTCAATTTCAATCGTAAATTTAAATTCTTGCGTAAACCGGTGTTCTACACTCTTCACCACAAACGATATTTTTTACAAAGACTAACGTAGATTTAATAACTAATAGATTTAAGAATTTAAAGCTAAAGAAAAAGTCGGCTTCATTACAATTGACGAAAAATCACATTTTAACTTGTAATTTTTAAGCAAATAAAGTTATTGATAAAGTTTAAATACAAAAATTGTTCTTTAGGGTAAGGCGGTAATTCACCTGAATTAATGTATTTTCCTAATTTCAATATTAAAGAAACTATGGGCAAATGCAAATTTTCACCCCTCACCATTTCCACCCCCTTTGATCTGGAGTTACGGTATTTATGATCGTAAATATTCACATAAAATGCATAAAAATTTCAACGTAATGGAATTCTTTAATATATTACAAAATATGTATTATTATTACCTTTATTATTATTAAAATACTGATGTTTAAAAATCATATCACTTGTCACATTATTCGTTAATTTATTTTTTTTATTTATTATTTTTTCTCTATCTTAAACAGAGAAAAATTACTTGAATTAATACTTCTTACACCGATTAGCTAATAAACTTTCCATTCTTTGTTGAATTTTTTGTTTTTGTTAAATACAATCTCAAAAATAAATTTGTATTCATTTTTATAAATAAATAAAATCTATTCGTTCATTGTCTAATTTCTATGTAGAGATGAATTTAAAGTCTAATGTAAAATTATTATTAATTTGCAATTGATTTGATTTCTTTAATTCTTTAATAACTGATTATTTTTAAATTAATTTAAAAATGATTTACTACTTTCCTATACTAAATAAATCATGGGAAAAATCATAGTATATTTTAATTATAGTTTACAGCTAAAAAATAAATTTGTTGCCAATAGGCAACCATGAATAAATTAGAATAAACGAATAAATTAGAGCTTTAATATTATTGTAATAATACTTTAGATCCGACCCCCCAAAACTCTCGGCAGGCCGCATTGGAAATCTATTTTACGCAGGTGGGCCGGGCCGCATGGCATAAATACGTGAACCATACCAATATATAGTAATTCTTTTTCCGTTGAGCTCGTAGGGATTTAAAACAGAAAATATGTATAATAAATATATATTTTTTCATAAAATAACAGTAAAACAGTTAAAGCCTCTCAATATACGTTTTAAGTGTAACAGTAAGAATCAGTTATTGATTTGATAATACATATGATTGAGCGCGATATTTGTTTCTTAAGCTACCTTAATTGATATTCTCATTAAAAAAGTAAGAAAAAATATATAAATTTAAGATGTTTCAACAGAAGATGTCAAATTAGAAATTTTCTGAATTCTCTCGCGGGCCGCAGAAACTTACTCTGTTATCTTACACGTCAGACCGCGGCTTGTCAGCCCTGCTTTAGATGACAAAATCGAGTGTGTTTCTCAAACGCAACACTTGTCATTTAAATTTAAAAAAAAATCCTATTTTTTGTCTTTTTAAAACACAATTCTAGTCGACATTTATAATAAGAAAAAAAAAAAAGCCTTTAGAAACTTCTCAATATTAATATAACCTTTCACAGGATTTTTTTATTCAGTAAAGTCCAAATGTACGCATATTTATGTTTTGGATATAAATAAAACTGTTTTTCTCAGATTTTAATAATAATAACTAGCGGACTTCGCCCGCTAGCGGGTCAGTATTTCTAAATAAATCACGATAATTAATGAATCACTAACAGTAACTTTTAGTTTTAAGAAAAGAAATTAAAAAAAAAAAAATCATTTCTAATCGGGTAAAAACTCATAAAGGCCTTCGGCAGCGCAGACCCATGCGCGTGTGAAGGTATACGTGCACGTGAGAAGGTACGAGCAAGACATGTGAGAAGGCACGTGAGAAGATACGAGCACGTGTGAACGTATACGTGTGCTGCGCGCATATATTCCTTCCCAAATCAAATTTTTATTCTTAAGGAAAGAAAATCAAAAGAATCATTTCTCACCTGGTAAAAAGTGGGACCGGGTCCCCACTGCCTTCGGCAGCGCAGTCCCGTGCACGCTACGCGCGAACTAGTTAGGGGATACGCGCGCGATGCACGCCTATTTCATCCCCACACTTTCATACAAAATAAAAAGAAATCAGGACACCTCAAAACGTGTAACTCAGGGGAAATCTCGAATTACACATTTTCTGTAATCTACCGTTCGATTCCAAGTCAACAAAGCTTTTAAATGATGTATTACTTATGAAATTATTTTAATTAGTAGCTGAGATACAAAAGAAAACCAAATCAGGAAACCTCAAAACGTGTAAGTCAGATGAAATTTCGAATTCCATCATATTCGATAGTATAAAAGTACTTTAAAACATCTTTCGAATGACGTAATAAAAAAAAATAATCATACTTAGAATCTCAAATATTGAAATTTTAAAATATTACAGCGATATAACACCTCAGAACGTGTAAGTCAGTTGAAATTTCGAATTCCATTACCTACGGTAGTCGGTTAATGGAAGGGAATAGAAAAAGAAATATTTTTACCTTAAGTGTATTTGTGTTGCTGTAGAAAGTGGCATACTCTTTCCAGAGATATACTGTCAGGCGTGTTAGGATAAAATTTAATTTGCAATTAAAATGTAAATCTTATTTATTGACAAAAATCGATGAAATTTGAACTACAAGTTTGTTTTGTGGTGCTAAGATTGTATACTACAGTGCGCGAAAAAATTATAAGGACACGCGAAAAATCGCCAAATCTAGAAGCCTTTTTTACAGAATCGTATGCAAATTTTTGCAGAAAAAAAAAGAAGTAAAACTAAAATATTTCATGCGTATAGTAATTAAAATTTTCAATTTTAAATCTGCTAAAATTTAAATTTTGATTTTTAAACTTAAATGAAAACGGAAAAAAGTATAAGGACATTGCTTTTTCTCCAGTAATTATTTAAAAAATAGCATATTTGAAAGCATAAAATGACAATTCCGAGTTAAATGATTCATTTGCGAAAAGAATTTCCCACTCGGCGACTTTCAGTGTGAAATTTTTAATGATGCCCAAAGGAACTCAACTTTCTCACACTGAAAAAGGAAAAAAATGTTGCTTTTCGAGAATGTGGATAAGTGGATGGGAAATTTCAAAAAGAATAAAGAGATCTAAAACGGTGGTTTATAATTTTCTAAGAAATCCTGGGATGTATGGTATGAAAAAGCGAACTGGAAGACCAGAAATTCTCACTCGTTGACAAAAAAGATTGATTTTAAGGAGAGCTTGCGAGAAAAAAGAAACCGCAAATGAAGTTAGACAAAATTTTAGTTTACCATGCTCAACAAGGACTGTTCAAAATGTTTTGAGTAAACATCCTCAAGTTTCTTATGGGAAATTAGTGTCACGCCCCCCTCTTACAAATCATCATAAGAAAAGAAGAGTTGACTTTGCCAAAAAATACATTTCTCTTGGTCAAAAATGGGCTGATGTAATTTTTTCGGACGAAAAAAAGTTCAATCTTGATGGAACTGATGTTTTTCGTTATTTTTGGTATGATCTGCGAAAGACCAAGGGAGTGTTTTCCAGGCGTCAATATAGTGGTGGCTCGGTTATGGTATGGGGCGCTTTTGCGGCAAATGGAACCACTCCAATTGTATTCATCAACCGTAAAATGAATTCGGACAGGTATGTTGATATGTTTGGAGAAAGTTTGTTACCTGAAGCGCCACTAATTACTTCAGGGGACTATATTTTTCAGCAGGATAATGCTGTTTCTAAGAGCGCAAAACTCTGGTTTGAAGCTAATTCTGTAAATTTACTTGATTGGCCGGCGAGAAGTCCCGATCTTAATCCAATCGAAAACTTATGGGGACTTCTAGCCCGAGAAGTTTATAAAAACGGCACACAGTATCAATGTACACAAGATCTTGTCGTCGCTATCAAAGACGCTTGGGAAAAAATATCTGTGGACATTTTAAAAGATCTTTCAGGATCCATGACCTCTCGGCTTATTCAAGTGATAGAAAAAAAAGGTAGTTTTCTTGATTATTGAAACATTTTTTAAGTATTTTAGAACATGTCCTTATAATTTTTTCCGTATTTCCTTTAATGTTAAATTTTGTAAAATCAATATTTTGAAGCTAAATTAAGTTTTTTATGTGATATAAGTGTTATCACAAAATTATGAAGCAGAAGTAAGAAATAAAAATTTCATTTAGGTGAAATGGAAATAAAGCCTATTTTCATGCAATTAAATGTTGTCCTTATACTTTTTTCATGCACTGCAATTGTCGTGTGCTAAAGTGAAAAATTGAAGAAAATATAAATTTGCAAATTTTTATCCCAGTGAAAAAACATCTGACCTCAATCAGTGGCAGGTGTTTTGTTTTCGCTTCCGCTGTCTAGACATCTGTCTGCGAAGCTAAAATTCTTGTGATTTTTTGCCAACATTTTTTTATAGTTTAGTTAACAAAAAAAAAATGTAATTGTCCGATCAATAAGTTGTTCAAACCATCGGATTAAAGAAAAAAAAAGCCCTTTCCAATGGTACCTTGCTTGTAACAATACGACTGATATTTCTAAACTATTTTCCACTTTTTCCGTAAAAATGTGTCTTTTTAAACAATTAGCCATGATTTCTCGGTCATTTTTCGATCGACATAAGTCGACGTTTTAATTAATATCTCCGCTAATTAGGGTCCCATTGTCAGGTTTATAAACCTGACATGATTATTTTAAAGCTTCAAAGTTAAGCAAAGTTGAAAGAACAGAGTCCAGTGGAAACTGTATTGAGCAGGTAAAAAGAAATATGACAAGTTTTTCTTTTAAATAAAATCATTTACTTAAAAACTAGATTGATTTATCTAGTGAAATAAAAATATGGCAAACGAAAATAAAAATTATAACACATTTAGACGATTCGTTTAATATTTTTCAGGGCAGATAGATTAATACAGAGTAGTTACTGAAGCTTATACTATTACTGAATGTAGCTTAAAAGTTTGTAGTTTTAAAATGACTATTATCCTTGAATTAATCTAAAAATATTTACTTAAACTTCATCTGAAAACCAACAGCTTTCTACACAAGTTTTAATTCTGTCGAGGTTATCAAGGAAACTTAAACTGAAATATACAAACTGCGTTTCATGCCAGCTTCTTTATAACCGGGATTCACCTAGGCACTAACACCGAAAAACCACTCGATTGCTTTTCTGCTACGCTACTTATTCAATTCAAGCAGATGACGTAGACTTATGTCATTTGCATACGGATAGCTTCGGCTAACTTATTAAGATAATATTTTATGCTAAAATAAATTTAAATAAACTATGAGTTTTTAAATATTTATTATTTTAAAATTATAAAAGTATATAGAAAATAAATTACTTAGATTTTAATAACCATCGGTTTTAATAAAAAAGAAAAAATAGTTAAACTAAAGAGGGAGTGAAACTGAATAAAACATTGAGTGTCAAGAACACATGAAAATATTTCAAATTTCTAAACTTAACAACAAGCCCCCCTTTTTGACACTCAGCTGAGACCATGATATATATATATATATATATATATATATATATATATATATCTGCCCTGAATTTACAAGTTCACATCATATTATTTGAATAACAAAAAAAAAAAAAAAAAAAAAAAAAAAAAAAACTTGAAAAAAATAATGTAAGTTGACAGATTCAAGAACGACTTGCTACCAATCGTCTTCCAATAGGATATTTCAAGATTTTAGCAAAACAGCCCAATTTTTGCAATGCTTCATTTCAAAGTTATACAGAAAATTCTTCTTGCTATGAAGATATAATATAAATAATTAAGCATTTGGCATGTACATAAATTAACCAATATATGATATAAAACAAGTATATGCATTTCGCAATATAATAAATACTTTGACAAATACATTTGCATTTTCATATTGAAGAGAAAAACATTATGTTCTCTTTAGAAATAAATAACTTAAAAAAATTAAATTGAAATTCGTTTATTTCCTTAATTCTTTCTTTTCAAAATTTACTCCTTAAAGATACATGTTACTCAGTAGATGAAAATAGGCTACTTATGAAAAGAGATAACCCGTATTTTGTCAACGGTTTAGTGAAATTATCCGACCAAATATCCGACCACTTTTAACGTGTTTAATATTAAATATGTTTTTATAAATCATATATATATATGCTCGGTTTATGGCATCGGGTGTTGCCTTCCGACAGAATCCACAAGTCTGTGCCAGGTCTTCCGGTCATGGGTCCACTCTTCTTCCAGACCCCTATCCCTCATCGCTTTTTTTACATTGTCCATCCAAGTCTTTCTTGGTCTTCCTTGTTTTCTTTTCTGATTTGGTATACAGTTAAAAGCGATTTTAGGTAATCTTTCATCGTTCATTCTTTTAATATGACCAAACCAGATTAATTGCTTTTTTTGAACCTCATCTAATATGGTTTTCTTTATTTTCATCATTTCCTTGATTCTCTCATTTCTCACTCTCTCCATTCTTGATATCATGCATGATCTTCTCAGGGCATCCATTTCAACAGCAGCCAATTTCTTTTTTTCCGTCTCCATAATTGTCCATCCCTCTGCTCCATTGAACAATATGCTTTTTACAATGGAGTTGTATATATTATACTTTCTCGTCCTAGATATATCCTCACTCCACCAAATCAAATTTAATAGTTTTACTGCTTTTCTTCCTTGACGGTTCGATAGTTTTCAATGGGAGACTTCACGAAATCTACAGCAGCCATGTTATCGACTAAAAGTAAAGATTTTTCTTTAGTACCTAATTGAAGTCCTATCGTCTCTGTTGACCGCAAAGGCAGCGTCTGAATAAACAGCAATAAGTAGTTTCCTGCACTCAAGTTTTAACTTTAAATTTCTGGTATAACAAACATAACCTAAGAGTTTTAACAGGCCATTCAAATGCATTATGCAAGGATTACTTTGGAATTGGGCAAAAATATTAACCGCGTACGATATGTCAGGTCTAGTTCTATTAGAGAGAAACGATAAGCAACCTAAAATGCTCCTATAAGGATATTTTGACATTTCTATTGCTTCAGCGTTAGTTTTTGGACATTGAGATTTTGAGTAAATAATTCCTTTACTAATGGGGAGAGACGATATAAGAAAATTGAAATTTTTAAATCTGTTACATATTTCACTAATATATGAATGCTGATGAATAGTTAAATTTCCATTATTTTCCTCGAATTGTACACCCAATAGTTTACGTGTTTTTCCTAAAAATTTTAAATCGAAATTTTTACTCAATAAGTCCACTACTTCATCTATATGATTTTTAAATTTTGCAAACAATACAATGTCATCGACATACAATAATAAAATTACTTTCTTGTTAAAAATATAAACACAGTTACACCATGAAAATTTGTTAAAACCTATCTTGATCAAAATTCTATTCATTTCGAAAAACCAGGCTCTACCACTTTGGTGTAGGCCGTATAGAGAGCGATTTAACTTACAAACAAATTTTTATTTTCCAATCTCTTTGAAACCCGGTGGTTGCGACATATAAATATGTTCATCGAGTGGTGCGTAAAGATAAGCACCTTTAATATCCAGTTGTAAATGAGTCCATCCTTTACATGAAACTAGTAATAAAAAGAACAAGCGTATTACTCCAAAGTTAACGACAGGGCTAAAAGTATCGTCATACCTTTCTCTTTTTATCTGTTTATATCCCTGCGCCACCAATCTGGCTTTAAAACGAGCTATCTCCCCCATTTCATTACGTTTAAGAACGAAGACCCATCTACATCCTAAAATATTAGAATTTGGAGGTGGTTTTGTGAGGTGCCATACATTACGTTCCCGAATAACATCCATTTATTCTTTCATAGCCTGTAGCCACTGATTTTTATAAGGAGATTTTAAAACCTGTTTAAAATTCGTTGGGATTTGATCCACGTCTAGTCAATCGTTTTTCTTAGTTAAATCAGGTTCAATCAAATTAAGTTCATTATCTGAATCAAGTTCACTATCGGAATTAATTTCATCAGAATTTAAAGTTTGTTCTGCACTAGAACAAGATTTTTCATTAACTTTACCTACATATTTTTCTCCAGGACTGAAATTAAAAATGTTTGGTTCATAAATTATACAATTTTTCTTACAATATTTTTTAACATCTTTATGATATTTTAAATGTTCAGTTTTTCCAAATTCACAATAATAAACGTCGATTCTGTCACTAGTTTTACGGGGTACAAGAGTTCTAAACCATACAGCCTCTCTGAGCGGGACTCGCTTAATTATATCTCGACTGGATTTAATTTCCTCGTCAGTCGAAGATTCAGAATGGTCAGGGTAAATCTGATATACATTAAAAGTATCTGAATCAGCATTATTCCCGCTTTCTGAATCTGACCCCTCATCTGAACATAACCAACTTTCATTTTCATGACCCATCATTGCTCAACTGCGCTCCCCAATATTTATCGGCTCTTCAATTTTAACATTAATTGTTTCTATTGTTTTATTTTCATCTGGGAGCCATATCCTGTAACCTTTTGTACTAAGGGCGTAACCTATCATAATTCCTTTTTTCACTTTACGGTCAAGTTTGTTTCTAATTTGTTTGGGCACCCCTACGTATGCTGTTGAGCCAAAAGTTTTTAAGTGCTTTACTAAAGGTTTATAACCACCATACAACTCAAACGGTGTTTTCTCTAAATCAGTATGGCAAATTCTGTTCCAGGTATACGCAAAGTATAAAGCTGCGTCTGGCCAAAAACTTTTATTTAATCCACTTTCGTCTAAAACTGTCCTCATACAGTCAACAATAGTTTGGTTGAATCTTTCTGCAACGAAATTTTGTTTCGGTGAATAAATGTTAGTAAATTCATGTTTTATGCCTTTCAGCTCGCAAAAAGATTTAAAATTATTATTTTGAAACTCTGTCCCGTTATCTGATCTAATAACTTTTACCTGACAGTTTAAAAATCTCTCCGCTCTTGTTACATAATTTCTAAAGTTTTTAAATACATCAGTTTTTGCTTTCATAGGAAATATTGTTACTTTACGAGAAAAATCATCGATAATTGATAAGAAATACCTTTGATCGTTTCAGCCAATTATTTTGCATGGTCCCCATACATTCATATATAATAACTCAAGAGGTATCTAGACCTTATTTGACCATGGGGTTTAAAGGAAATTCGTCTTTGTTTATTAAGTTTACAAGTTTCACAAGAAGTTTCTTTGACTTTCAGTTTAGGAAGCCCCCTCACACTATCATATTTACAAGTTCTGTCAATTAGTTTAGGAGTAGCATGAGCAAAACATCTGTGCCACATATTAAAACTGTCCTTTTGAGTATGTAAAACTTCAGTTTTTGTATCCTGAGAGTTTCTTTTACCTGAAGTTTTAGAAACTTCAAATTTAACATTTTTCATTTCTTTGGATGGATTTTTTGGAAATATGTAATAAATACCATCATGCAATTTAACAGTAAATAAAAAATTATCATATTTGTTTGTTACTTTAATTTTACCATTTCCCCCCTTAAATTTAGCTCCTGCAATATCCATCTTTGGAGCAGATATTAAATTTTTCCTTAATTTAGAGGAATACATTACATTAGCAAAGGTTATATTTTGTTGACCAAATCGTAATTTAAAAACATCAACAGTTCCTTCATTAGGAAAATCAATATTATCTATTGCAACAGCTAATCTTTCATTATACAATGGTTTAAAATTAGAAAACAAATTTTTATTAGCGCAAAAGTGAGGGTCGAGGCCGAATCAAAACGCCAACTGCTTTTGTCACACACACTTTTACTTAAATTAGCAAAAGTAAAAAAAAAAACACCTGGTTAGAGTCCTTTCTGGTTCGTCTCGCGAGTCTGGAACGGCCTCTTCTCTGGGAATGGTCAGGTTCTTTCTGGTTAGATCTCTCAGGACTGAAATCACTGGTAGTGGATACAGTTGCCTCTGGAGGATAAGCCCGCCATGGTTTGTGAGGGGATTAAACACTTTGCCTCTGGAAAAATGGAGACTTTCTGCGTTGATACCCTCTCGATGTTGATCTTGGCACGAAGTTTTTCCTTGAATTTTGACAAAAACGACTGATATGTCCCGGAACGCCACAGCGGAAACAAATCATATTTGATCTTGAATACTGTGTGCTGTGACTCTCAATGAAACGTTTATCACACTTATCTTGATCACGCAATTCTATCCTTGATTCTTCACTAATTAATTCAACTAAAATGTCTTTAAACACAAATTTATCATCAGGCCACCTAAGTATGCTCTGAACTATACTATCGAAATTCTCTGGGAGATAACGAAGCAACTGGAATGATAGATAAACTTCCTTCATTGGCTGATCAATTGCTTCTAAAAGTTCAGCTATTCTCATGAGTTTAGCTGCATACATATCAATTTTCTCTTCACCTTTTATTTTACATGAAAACAGTTCGCTGCACAACTGCATATGGTGTGCGCGGTTATCTGGATAAAAATGTTGTTTTAATTTTTTCCATATCTCAGCTGCATCCGTTAATTTCTCGATAATCCGACGAAAGTCCTCAGTATTGAGGTATAAAATAGATAAGTCCAGTTTTGACCTCGTATTATAACCTTTTAATTCTCTCGGATCAGCTGATGATTTCGGCTTTTCCTCAGTTCCGATTACGATATCCCAGGCATTCTTTTCAAATAAAAAAATCTTCACATCAACTGCCCAGTTACAATAATTAGCAGCATTGAGTATTTCTATACTATGCTGTATCATTGCCATTTTCATTAACTGTATTGTCCCTCCCCCCCTTCTTAAAGATTCTTATAAAACTTTGGGACCGATATACAAGAAGAAAATTTTACTTCATTAAACTTTGTCATTTTAAAACTTTCACTTAAACTGCTCAATACTGGGCAATTGCCCATAACCAAATATGTCAGGTTTATAAACCTGACATGATTATCTTAAAGCTTCAAAGTTAAGCAGAGTTGAAATAACAGAGTCCAGTGGAAACTGTATTGATCAGGTAAAAAGAAATATGACAAGTTTTCTCTATATATTAAAAAAAAGTAACTGTCGCTGGCGTCAATTTTTTTTGTCTGCGACAGCATATTCTCGCGGAGGGCAAAGTGCTCTGCATTATGAGAGGTATCAGTGTATTCCGACTGCTTCAAGGAAGGCATTTCAGCTGCTTAGAAATTTCTATCATTTTAATTAACGAAGTTATTAAGGAAAACGCCAGGTTTACGAAGGTACTCTATTTGCCACCGGAGGGAAAAGTTTCTCTTATGACGTTTTTTTCTGTGTCTCTGACGTCACTTTCCTCAGGAAAATTAAAATGTGATCAATGGTGTAAATAAGAAAATTGAAATATTAGCATCTTTGAGATGCTCGAGAGAAGAAAAAAACTATTTAGAATAGCAAAACATCAAAATAACCGATATTTTAAAAACATTAAGTAAAATTTTAATAAAAATGAAATGAAAATTGGTTTATATTTTTATTTTATTTTATATTATTAGTTAAGTTTATACAATTAGTTTAGTTTATATAATTAGTTTTTATTTTAACGTTAGGCGAAAACGATTTAGTAATGAATATAATAATTATGTTAAACAACGATTGGTATAAATTTAGAAGTTAAGCCCAGAATTTTTTAAAATGAAATTTACGAGACAACAACATAGGTGTCTTTAAACTATCTATGCTGTTATACTTTATATAAATATTTAGTTTTTTCACTCAAAATATATTTAAAATGATGGATCTTTACTATGACCAATTTAGCTATTTTTAAAAATTAGAAATGAAGAAACTCGTACGTTTTTCGCCAAGGAATTCATTTACGCAACCACAATAGCCATTTTAACTCTAGCCATGCCTTAAATACAGAGAAAAAGGTACTTACGTATTAACGCCACCGCAGCTAGGTACAGTGCGCGAAAAAAGTATAAGGACAACATTTAATTGCATGAAAATAGGCTTTATTTCCATTTCACCTAAATGAAATTTTTATATTTCTTACTTCTGCTTCATAATTTTTTGATAACACTTATACCACATAAAAAACATAATTTAGCTTCAAAATATTGATTTTACAAAATTTAACATTAAAGGAAATACGGAAAAAATTATAAGGACATGTTCTAAAATACTTAAAAAATGTTTCAATAATCAAGAAAACTACCTTTTTTTTCTATCACTTGAATAAGCCGAGAGGTCATGGATCCTGAAAGATCTTTTAAAATGTCCACAGATGTTTTTTCCCAAGCGTCTTTGATAGCGACGACAAGATCTTGTGTACATTCATACTGTGTGCCGTTTTTATAAACTTCTCGGGCTAGAAGTCCCCATAAGTTTTCGATTGGATTAAGATCGGGACTTCTCGCTGGCCAATCAAGTAAATTTACAGAATTAGCTTCAAACCAGAGTTTTGCGCTCTTAGAAACGTGTATCGAAGCATTATCCTGCTGAAAAATATAGTCCCCTGAAGTAATTAGTGGCGCTTCAGGTAACAAACTTTCTCCTAACATGTCAACATACCTGTCCGAATTCATTTTACGGTTGATGAATACAATTGGAGTGGTTCCATTTGCCGCAAAAGCGCCCCATACCATAACCGAGCCACCACCATATTGACGCCTGGAAAACACTTCCTTGGTCTTTCGCAGATCATACCAAAAATAACGAAAACCATCAGGTCCATCAAGATTGAACTTTTTTTCGTCCGAAAAATTTACATCAGCCCACTTTTGACCAAGAAAAATGTATTTTTTGGCAAAGTCAACTCTTCTTTTCTTATGATGATTTGTAAGAGGGGGGCGTGACACTAATTTCCCATAAGAAACTTGAGGATGTTTACTCAAAACATTTTGAACAGTCCTTGTTGGGCATGGTAAACTAAAATTTTGTCTAACTTCATTTGCGGTTTCTTTTTTCTCGTAAGCTCTCCTTAAAATCAATCTTTTTTGTCGACGAGTGAGAATTTCTGGTCTTCCAGTTCGCTTTTTGATACCATACATCCCAGGATTTCTTAGAAAATTATGAACCACCGTTTTAGATCTCTTTATTCTTTTTGAAATTTCCCATCCACTTAATCCACATTCTCGAAAAGCAACAATTTTTCCTTTTTCAGTGTGAGAAAATTGAGTTCCTTTGTGCATCATTAAAAATTTCACACTGAAAGTCGCCGGGTAGGAAATTCTTTTCGCAAATGAATCATTTAACTCGGAATTGTCATTTTATGCTTTCAAATATGCAATTTTTAAAATAATTACTGGAGAAAAAGCAATGTCCTTATACTTTTTTCCGTTTTCATTTAAGTTTAAAAATCAAAATTTAAATTTTAGCAGATTTAAAATTGAAAATTTTAATTACTTTACGCATGAAATATTTTAGTTTTAGTTCTTTTTTTTTCTGCAAAAATTTCCATACGATTCTGTAAACAAGGCTTCTAGATTTGGCGATTTTTCGCGTGTCCTTATAATTTTTTCGCGCACTGTACAACTATAGTATCTCCCCACAACTGAACTTGGCGATTTTTCTTTTGAACGATAACGCGCCGTTTTGAACGATAACGATGTCGTTCTGGACTCTTTGAGATATAATATGGCAGCCTGCAGGCTGCTTATTTTGGATTTATGATTATATGATTTAGCTTATGATTTACGATTTAGCTTATGATTTTATCATGTATGATTTTTAGATTTATGATTTAGTCATAATCGCCAAATATAAATCGCAAATTCAGTTGTGGGGAGATACTATAGATGTTCAGTCTGATAAATAAGATTCCAAAAGATGTCTCGCTGTCCCCCTATGTCTCTTGTGTACGAACAACAAGATTACTCTTTATTGGCGCATTAGCGCAACTTCTGCTGCGGTGGCGTTAATACGTACGTACCGAGAAAAATTATAAAATAGTGCAATAATAATAATAATAATAATAAAATTCACAACCTATTTTTGTGTTTTAAGCATTGATGTAAAACTTTGCAGAAAACAGAATTTAATTTAATGCAACAGGACTTTTTTTTTTTTTTTTGTCTATTTTTCCATGTAATGGAATGAAGTAACTGCATTGCTAATATATTTTAGTTACGCCTAATACAGGACCTCACTGCCAGATTTTAAATTTTTCATTTATTTTGACGATGACTTAAATTATCTATCTCAGTTATGCATGTCAAGATTTTTGTGAGAAAAGTCTAAGTTACTTCAGTGCCAAATTTAAAATTTCGCCAAGAGGTTAAACTGTTCCATTGCTTTAGCACATTTTTTTTTTTTTTTCAATTTTATTTTAAATATTTTTTAACTTAATTCAAGAGAGAAAAAAAGAGCATTTTTTATTTGAGCTAAATATACAAAATATCTTCAGGTAAAATATTATCCGTATTATTAGAAAGAAAATTGTTAAAGTAGTTTTTCCTGTACCTTTGATGTCTCTTTAAATTAAATTAAATTATATTATCCAATATCATTATATTTCATTCTCCACACGCATTTTTTATTTTCTAAATTCAATATTATATAATATATATGTAAAAAAATCAAGTTGTAACCAGTACACATCCAGAAGTTGTAGCCAACAAATATTTAGAAGCCAATCATTAACACAAGTTCAGGAGATATCGCCAACAACAATTAAGATGTCATGTTCAATATATACCAGTAGATATCGCCAACGATAATAATTATTCAGAATATATCGCCAACAAGTATTCAGGAGCCATCACAAATATTTTTTCAGAAAATATTGTCAACAAACATTCAAAAGCCATCCAATTTATGAATGGTGATGGTCTATGTTGAATACTCCAAATCGGCAATTCGTTTTTACAATATAATCAAGGATGAATTTTTCGCTTATCAGTAGGTTTCGAAAAGTGTGATTCTCCCCCCCCCCCCCGATTTAACTTAGTATTTAATATAGTTTAAAAAATGGTAAAATCAGATATTGACGGGCATCTTGGCACATTCATGGCGACAATGCAAAATCGCTATCTGAAAGAAATTGTCCTGTAGTACTACTACTAATGAAATGTTTAAAATAATTGCAATAATCACATAAGATATTTAATTTCAATAGATCTGACTAAATCATATTCTAGGAAAAATGCACTTTAAAAAGTTGCATGTTTACTGTTGTAAGCACCATTTTAAACCTTGTTGTAGATTAGTAATAAATGCAGGGTGTTACATATTGCCCTAAATTAACTAAAAATAAATCAATCAATATTATTTTTCTCTTTATTCTGGCAAGTGTCTAATTACTTAATAAATAATTATGAAAATTGCGTACTTTTCTTCGTCTGCGTGGTCGACTACGGTTTTGAAGTCGTTTTACGAAAGTCGACAAAATGACATTATATTTCAGAAATAAATTTAGTTTCATGCTGCCATATACCGGTATTTTTTAAAGCCAATTTATTCAGCTTTTCATTAGTTAAGTCAAAATATAATAATATTAAATGGTATAGATTTTATAAAGGAAGGAATAGAGGTCCACATATATGGGCCTCTGGAGTGAAGAGGATACAAGTGTTGGTTTCTTTGTCTATGTAGTGTTTAAAACAGTTACAACTGTCAGTTTAACTCTTATTCTAACGATCACAAATTAAATGTTTTTGCACCAATAGCAAATTATCATCGTACACTATTCACAGATTGCGCTTCTTTGGTTCTTGATAACTGTGTGCAATAAAAATAAAAATGTGGTGCGTAATATGGACTATTATAGATTTCAACATTTAGTAAAATCAAACTTCATTTCTAAATTATTCAATACATTTTAATTAAATCCTCATGAAGGAAATAAAAAAATAAGGACAATTTCAAGAAAGCAATATGGAATATCAATCATGCGTATTCTCGCAATCCGAACTGGCAGACTGAGGATACTAGCAAAGTAACAGACTTTAACAATTCCGCCAACAGATGTGCTTACTTGCACAAATATGCAATGGTCCACCCAGGTCTCATGTGTGAAATTTTACAAGATATTTTTAGACAGACTGACATATTCAACGAAATAAAGCGCAAAACAAATCTCACTCTGTGCAGTTTGGGAGGTGGACCAGGGTCAGAAATAGTTTCATTGCTGCTTGTCATACAAGAAATCTTTGGATTCATCAGATGCACGATTAATGTGGTTGATTACTCCTTACAATGGAAACAAGTGTTTGAGTCCATCATTGCACAGTTACGAACGGGACGCTACGGTGAAGTGAAAGACATAGTATCTAGCTGGTACTTAAGTTACGATTACCAGAGTGCCGATCTTCTTAAAGCATCTTACTATCACCTGTATAAAGTGAGGTCCTCTATAAAAAATGCCGATATTATAACGATGATTAAATTTATATCTGCAGCTGCCTGTGAAAAGACAAAAACCTTGGTCATGGTAAGAATTTCCAGTTAAATTTTTACGCTATTCCATTATGTTGAACCAGTCTGAAATTGGGGCTATTTAGTTCCGTCCACTTAAAAAAAACGGCCCTTTCACTGAAATAAATTCATTAAATTGAACTGGTCTTTTTCACATAATTTTATCTTATAAAATGATAAATCCTTTTATTAAATATGTCTACGTCCAAACTCTATTCGCATTATGAAGACAGCCAGTAATTAGACCAATAAAACATTACACTGCTCTCAGGCCCTAGCGTGGTTGTTTCACACCAGATTTTCTAGCAATGTAATATTTGTCTCTTAATAATGTATTATTACTTTCTCTTACCCATAAGGATGAGAAAGTATTGTTTTTCGGTCAAATTTTAGAACGCGAGTTTTTATTATATTTACATGTTCTGAGGTCCCCTGAATACGAAGATCATGTTTTTAGCAAATGGTCTGTGTGTATGTCTGTTATCAGCATATCTCAAAAACAAATTATGGCAGAAAGTTCAAACTTGGTATTCCAAATGTGTATCATATAAGGATGCTACACTAAACTCTTCGTTAAGATCAAGCAAATGGTTCGTGTACAGGGACACTCAAAAGTATTCAAATACATTTAGTCTATGGGGGAAATTGCAAATAAGTAGAGTTTAACGTCTATAGACTGCATTAAACCAAATGAAACGAATATATATTTTTTGTAATAGAGATAGTCAACAGGGAAAAAAAATTGTGTATGTAGGAGCCTCGCCTCCCCCCTTGGGGGGGGGGGAAGTCCCCCCTCGAGGGGAGTAAATTTTCATGATGGGTATCTTTCAAAAGAGCTCGCCAATACCTTTAAAACGATTGGTTGAACCATCGATCTGCGAAAATTTAAAACAAAGTCATCGATTTTCTTTACTTTTAACAAAAAAACTTAGAAAAAGAAATCGTAGGTATATATATATATTTAATATTGAGAATAAAATGGACTTTTTTTGGATATTTGGTGTTATACTACTTCTCTAATATGGAAATCGTCTGCATTTTAAAAAAAGATAATGTTTTTAAATAATAATTTTAATAAATTATTTTTTAATAACCGAATTAAATTCTATGTAAATGTAGGTGCATTAGTGAAACGGGGGTTGAGGGGGCCGGTAGCCCCCCCCCCCCTCACACAGAACTAATTATCATATAAAACTCTCCCGAAACCTAATTTGAATTCTTTAACATAGGTTTACATAACATCGTTGACTTACCTCTTAATCTCCAACCTGTATTTATAGTATTAAATTTCAGGGAAAGAGAAAGTCGTGTGAGTGACACACCAGATTATTATTTATTATTTTTCCATTGCCCAGTAAAGTTAAATTTGGGGAAAAAATCTGTTCAGAAATTTTGAAGAATTCTGTTTTTAAAAAAAAATATTAAAAAAGGTATTGAATTTGATAATTCAATTTGTTTATTTATTTATTAAATCTTAGAAAGAAAACTAGTTGGAAAATATCTTTACTTATCTCTATAAAGTAAATTATTATTTTCATTTGTAAGTGGAATGATTTGCCATTGTAGTATTCTTGTTGTCTGTTTTTAATTGGAAAGTTTTGCATTTCCAATCATCTCTGAATTATACAAAAGATTTTAATTAAAAGTAAAACAAAACACAAGTTGCTACAGTATAAAATTTATATATAAACGTAACAATTTATTTCTATTGCATTACCATTTGATTTTCAATAAATATAATAAGAATAAGAATAAAGAGATATAATACTTTGTCGTATATTTTTTGACATCTTACACGGACGTATATCTAAAGAACAAACTTTCATTAAATTATTTATTTTAATTTATATTTGTTGCCAAGAAAATTAAACTTTAAATTTTACATCTGCTTTTTAAGATAGCACGCGATCTTGTTTTATATAAAAATCAAATCATTAAATTCATATTTTTATTTATTTTTATTTCAAATTATTGCACGCGCACTATTTATTTCCTAATTCAAAATTATTAAAAAAAACTTTTTCGATATCGTTTGTAACGATACTGTATAAATTTTCTTTTCTTTTTCTTAAAAAAAAAAAAAAAAAAAAAAAAAAAAAGATTTTGATGAAATTCTGGCAAAAACAGAATTTAGTTTAGGACGGAGGGCTATTAGTTTTTTTTTTCTTCCCAATTATAACATCGCTTTCAAATTATTCAATTACATTTTCGATAAATTTTAGATTTCGATAAATGTCCAACTATCGAAAATGATTTCGACAAATGTCCAACTATCGAAAACGACAACGCAAAAATCGCTGTCTGAGACTAATAGACCCTCAGTCCTAAAAATTCAATAGTAATAAATATAGGCATTAGAAAAAAAAAGTTCATAATTTCTTTAATCAAGCAATAATACCCGAAAAATTCATCGTCCAACAGTGACAAAAATTTAACAAGTGGATCGTATACCAAAGCTGTAGCGCTAAATCGTTTAGATAAGAATTTCTCTCTGTTCTAAACAGTTAGTCCTATCGTTGTTGATTTTGTGTGTCCAGCTGTTTAACATATGTTTTCTCTCAAAATATGGGCAATGCCGATATTGTTATTAAACTGTCGAACGTTAAGACAGATTTTTCACATATTTTAATCGATATAATATTAAATATTGTGTATTTCAATGTGATACCATATATGGTGGATTTCTATAATATTGTTCAACTTTTCTCTTGTGTTATGTATTATTAACATTCCAATTCAATGAAAGGCAAAGTTGCGAATAGTCGGGCAAATTCCAGCAGGGGTTAATGAGCGAAGCAAGTCGGAGTGAGGGAAAGCCTACCTCGGGGGTTGGTGAGCGGAGCGAGCAGGGGGCAGAGCCCCCTAGTTCTTTTAAATAAAATCATTTATTTAAAAACTAGATTGATTTATCTAGTGAAATAAAAAATATGGCAAACGAAAATAAAAATTATAACACATTTAGACGATTTGTTTAATATTCTTCAGGGCAGATAGATTAATACAGAGTAGTTACTGAAGCTTATTCTATTACTGAATGTAGTTTAAAAGTTTGTAGTTTTAAAATGATTATTATCCTCGAAATAATCTAAAAATATTTATTTAAACCTCATCTAAAAACCAACAGCTTTCTACATACGCTTTAATACTGTCGAGATTATCATCGAAACTTAAACTGAAATATACAAACTCCGTTTCATGCCAGCTTCTTTAACCCTTTCAGTCGCAGTGTTCCCGCTGATGGAACACCTAATTGCAATTCTCAAGTGCAAAAACTCATCCCGGAAATTTTTTAGCAAAAATTTACATTTATAAGGTAGCAGAAAAGGCCCCTTTTTTTAACCTAAAAATTTAAAACTTCTTTTATTTTTGTTCGTAAATTCCGGTGGCAGCGTAATTTATATGATCCGAATTACCCTGCGCAGTAAAGGGTTATTACCGGTATTTGCCTAGGCACTAACACCGAAAAAGCCACTCGAATGCTTTTCTGCTACGCTACTTATTCAATTCAAGCAGATGACGTAGACTTATGTCATTTGTATACGGATAGCTTCGGCTAACTTATTAAGATAATATTTTATGCTAAAATAAATTTAAATAAACTATGAGTTTTTAAATATTTATTATTTTAAAATTATAAAAGTATATAGAAAACAAATTACTTAGATTTTAATAACGATCGGTTTTAATAAAAAAGGAAAAATAGTTAAACTAAAGAGGGAGTGAAACTGAATAAAATATTGAGTGTCAAGAACACATGCAAATATTTTAAATTTCTAAACTTAACACCCATCGCTTAGCGAATTATTGCGTTGTCGAGATGAAGAATTTCCACGTCTTCCACGAGCCGCTGCGACCATCAGTTAGGGGACCGCAGAAGTTAGGGGATACGCGCTCGGTGCGCGCCTCTTTCTTCCAAACCTGTCAAAATACACGCATATTGATCTTCTGGACCTAAATAAAACTGTTTTACTGAGATAAAAAAAAAAAAAATCTGATTCGTAAAGAGATGCATCACGTTTTTTCATGAATTATTCCTCTTGTAACTGAAATGAAAAACGCACTTTCTGTATGATGTCAATTATCCCTTATTCTAAAAAAAAACATATTATTCTATAAAAAGCGTTTAATTCAACGAAAACTTTTTATAACCTCTAAATTACAAGTGAAATTCACATACAATGCGTTCTTTAAATTTTTATATCCTCCTACGCCCCACATAAGTATCTTTTGCTAATTGCAACTCTCTTTCATCATGTATTATTATTTCTTTTATGTAATGTAGATCTAAAATAGCATATTAGATCATTTTGATAATTCGGTTTTTCATCATTTTGCAAATAATTACAGTTCGGCGCCCTTGTGATGCATTGTTAGTTTTACTATATGGCACAATAATTTTCTAAACACTTCCGTGTTCCTGCCAAATATTTTTGGCGATAGTTGACTTTCACAGAGAAACTTTTAATTAAAAAATTGTTTGTGTTTATACGCAACATAATTACAACCATTTTTTCTCTAATCTGGAATTTGGCTACGACAGGAGGTTTGGTGACATCAAAGATGAAGACACGGCATCACTTAATTTCCAACATGAAGAGATATGGATGTACGTTCGTACGCATTTTTTTTTCATTTTCTTATTTAAATCATCTGATTAACTAGTTGATCTGCAAATGAGGAGTTTTAACATCCTATTTGCATCATATTACTCAGTAGATCGTTTTTCTTTCAAGTATGTATATATATATATATTTATATATATA
Organism: Salticus scenicus; assembly: GCA_963930645.1. Lineage (NCBI taxonomy): Eukaryota > Metazoa > Arthropoda > Arachnida > Araneae > Salticidae > Salticus > Salticus scenicus. The sequence goes on from OZ005662.1 coordinate 149,287,240, forward strand.
AAGATATATATATATATATACAGTGGCGTATCCAGGATTTTTCCAAGGGGGGGATTCGTCCTTTCGTATTTTTAATTAAGTTTAATTAAGTTTAAGTTTATTTAAGTTTAATTAGGTTTAATTAAGTTTATTTAAGTTTAATTAGGTTTAAATAAGTTTATTTAAGTTTAATTAAGTTTAATTGGGTTTAATTAAGTTCAATTAAGTTTATTTTTAATTAAGTTTAACAATCTTTTAAAATATCATTATTACTTGCCGAAAATAAGAGTAAGAAAATGAAAAATAGTAAAATAAACTCACCAATTAGAAAATCAAACTAAAAAATCTTTAATTAGCGACGAATAACGTAGAGCCTGTGCAAACTGCTACACAAAACATAAAATACAATACATAGTTACGCTTACGCAAAATATTTCATTGAATTTTCTTATTTACAGAGCGAAGTCTAATCAACGAGAAGTTTTCGCTAGTTCATTTAAAATGCCTTCTACTGTTGGGGTATTATTTGGGTCACTCCTTCAAGGTCACTACTTCAATGGTCCCCCTTCCCCATATGGTCGACCCCTCTTGTCCTTGAACATGAACTCGTAAAGGTGAAATCCTTTCAGAGAATTGTTTTCAGGGGAAACATGTTTCGCGCCGCGCAAATGAAGTGGTTTAGTTATTTTCAGGAGTGTTTATCGCATAGTAATGAAAAAAAAGTTAGTCATAATTTTAAACGACTTCGTAGAAAAAAATATTCTACGCTTGCCATACATTTTTTCCGCCTGAAATGTGAAAAAAATGTAAGGAACAGCCTAATTTTTCTTATCATACATTTTGTCAAGGGGGGTTTAAACCCCCAAACCCCCCCTTGCATACGCCACTGTATATATATATATATATATATATACATATGTATGATTAATTCGCGACAAAAATTTATACTTTTCTGAAGGAGCTACCACACCACTCAACCTAAGGCTACTGAATAAGGGTTTTAATTTCGTTATTAGTCGTAAGACACCATCATGACTGCGTCATCGCACTAAGTGAAAAATAAGTCATTGTGAAATGTGTGATGAGTATCTTGCTTTCATGCTCTGTGAACAATATGCCGCTTACTAGGAAACATCACCATCATTATCAAAATCGATTTTATTGCCATTTCAGAATGCCTTATTTTTCACGAAGTGCGATGAAGTCAGTAATGACGGTGTCTGACGGCTAACAATTATATTAAAGCCTTATTCAGTAGCCTTACACAAAATTAAGTATATCGTGATCTCTTCTTTTTGTTTCGAAGCAGAATCAGTAGACTTTAATCTGAACCAAACACTCAGTGTGAAATGCGACGTGATTAAAAAAAATGAAAGTCGGGCTCTGGTCGGCACATAATAGCTGGTATTTCTTTCTTTTTGTCTTAGACTACTAGCGCTATTGATTTTCGTGCTACAGGCCCGTTTCAGCGCTATTTATTGTTTTTTTGGTATGGAGATCCCATCCCAATAATAATAAAAAAAAAAAAAAAAAAAAAAAAGCTAGCGTTACCATTTGAAATTTTCAAAATTTGTCACTATAACCGTAACTGTTAGAATTTAGCTGTTATTTTTTATATGATTCTGGAGCACATACATCAAAATATCTTCCACCAAATTTTTATTCAGTTTCTCGGAACGATATGGTAACTATGGTCTCATATATCTGGGGTAGATTTTTCATAATCACCCTGTATACAGACAACATACACCCATGTGCTCACACCATGCAAGACATAAATACTTGTGCCAAACGTCATGCAAAATTGTTGCATAACATATTGGAATTAGTTTGTGTCACTTTTTAATTTAATTATCAATTCCATGCCTACCATTTTTGATAGAAAACTTTCAAATGGCATACGTTTATCTCATTATGTTTATTAGAATGTTACCATTTTAAAATACACTTGTAATTAATACCGTCTATAGATCGTAATTTTAAGAAATTCATTTTTTGTGTCTCTGTACACGAACCTGAGTTATTATATACACTAATAAAAACTATAAAACTAATTTAATGTACTCATTAATATTTGAACCAAATTTGACATCATTTAGATGATTACAGAATTTCATGGGAACTCTGTTGAATCGGAATGTTTTTAAATGAGTAATGTATTTTTCACATCATATTCTATGTATAATATGTTTTTGTGTACATAATATGTACAGGGTTAGCAAGAAATAAGTTTCCCACTTCAGAGGGCTGTAGAACCCGTACTATTGTTGCAAATTACATAAAATTTCAACTACAGATAATTCAAATGTTGCGCTTCACATTTATTAAATAAAAAAAATAGTACAAAATTCCGCCGGTAGGTGGCGCTGCAATACCCATAGCGATATTTAATATGCTTTAAAAATATGCGTAAAAAGTAAAGTAACATTAATAAAACTACTTAATATGATTTCTTTATGTTCAACAATGTGCTGTAATCGCATAATCATATTTTCAACAGCTGACCGGAGTAAGCCTGCCGGAATATCTAAAACATGGCTCCTAATGCTGTCCTTCAGATCAGGCAGAGTTAATGGTCTTTGACGGTAGATATTGACCTTTATCCAAAGAATAATGCTAATAGGCGTGCGCTGAATCACAAATGCTGTTCCTGATTTTGAATATAGTCAAATAACTATCAATTGTGTTATAGCGCCATCTATCGGCGGAATTTTGTATAATTTTTTAATTTAATAAATGTCAAGCGCATCATTTGAATTATCTGTAGTTACAATTTTACCACATTGAGACCAATAGGATGGATTCTAGAGCCCTCTGAAGTGGGCAAATTATTTCTTGCTAACCCTGTATCTAACCAATATATATGCTGATATCTTTTATCTTCCATATGACGTTTGGTGTGCTTATGCAAAATAGGAACTGAAATGCAGCCTTTTCTTAAATGGTTAAAATTGCTGATTAGAAGAGCCATCTTTTGGCTAATATGCAACGAAATTCTTTCAGTGTAATTTTTTTTAGAATCCATCTCTTACATAAAATTTGTGCACGTATACACTAAAGAATCTAAGATATATCTTTCTCACTAATAGGGGATATCACAGCATTTCAGCGTAACATCGGTCGATATGCATAGAAATTCATTCAACAAAATTTTACATGAAGTCTGATCTACGTACATGTTGTAGAAGTCGAAATATAGCTTTCCGTAAAGACGGAAAACAACATGGAAGAGCCGCATCTGTAAAGGAATATATGCAAAAAACTTAACCAGCACTATTTTTTTTAAAGATCCAAAATAACAATACAGTCACCAACAAACACAATTTTTCTAAAAAAAGATTAAATTTTGTTAAAAATGTCACAAAAGTTGTAAATTTGAAAACCTGACATTGAAAAACTTTCGAATCCAATACCTTTCTCTGTAGTCATCATGTCCCGTTCTTCAAAGAGAAAAAAAAATCATCTGAATAAATGTTTTAAACTTAGATTAAGGTTGTAAATTTAGAATCATTAAGGGATGTCGTAACTCAAACTCAATACTCAAACTAAATGTATATATTTTTAAATTAGAGTTGGTGCGAAAGGGCTATTTGATTGATATAATTTAAATTGGTGTATGCAAATTCATGCATAAATATTGTGTGTTATTTTTACCTAGTGATTGTGTAATGCTGTGAAAATGTACTACAGGTGCCCCTATCTTGACTCACCCTTTAGTCAAGCTCTCCAAACAAAGAAGTTAATTTTCTTCAACTTTAGGTGTCTTCAACTGACCATGATTTGAAATGTGCCCCTTTTTAAAGATTATCAATGGAAAAAAAATATTGAATATCCTTTTACAGTAATCTTTATAATACCCGTCACAATAAAAGAATTCCGTAAGACTTTGCTTACAGAGAAATACTGAAACAAATCTCGTAAAATATATTTAAGAATAAGACTATATTACCAATGAATTAGATCCCCATTGCAATCGTCCCCCCTCCCCCACTGCGTAGATATAAAGCTTTTCGTAAGAAAACTAAGTGATACACCAGTATGTATATATATATATAAACATCAACATGATTATAAAAACATATCTACTATAACGAAGTTTCCGAAATGGACATTTAAAAATCATGAATTTGCAAGATAGCGAAGTATTTCTAAGAAATATGAAAGTTACGCTTTCAAAGAGTTATAGAACAGATTTAATTACACATACACTAAGCGCCAAAAAAAAAAAAAAAAAAAAAAAAAAAAAAGCCGCACTGCAGAAAAAATGACTTGCATCTTTTTTTTTTGTAATAAATTTAAAATTAATGTTTGAAACAAATAAAACTGTTTTTTTTTTTTGCACAATACCAAAGGTATGAAATGATACCTATGTACATTTTCGATTATATAATTTGCTTTGTTGCACTCTACGAAGTACATTTTAAAAATCTGCATAAAACATTCTTTTTGAACATAATGCAATAACCATACACTTTGTATTCTATTATGATTTATTATATGAAATAATCAAGTTATATTTTAATATATGAAATAAAATTATTTATTTGTTAGATCTAAGTAATTTTTTATTAAAATTATGTATTCGGCAATGGGTTAATTCCACCTTTATATGGAATTACTGTTTTGATGCGCAATGGCATTGTTTTATACAGAGTTTTAATATAAATCTCAGAAATTTCAACGTGCCAAATATCACAAACAATTTTTTTAGTTCTGGCAGAGTTATAGGCTGCAAATTTCGAATCCTCTCCCCCTCTCCCCCGCCTTTCTATAGATGAAACATTTTCGAGCGGATCGCTATTAGGACTATTTCCATATATGGTAAAGAAGAAATTCTACTATATCCTTTGTGGTATTTAACTTAAAGTGAAAAAAAGTATAATTACTTACAGAATTATAGGTTCTCATGGAAATGGATAGAAAATTTTGAGAATTTGAAGTGAATAAACGTACCACAGACGCCTTGTAGTGAGGTACATTATCATCTTGCAATGCTGTTTGCGGAAATTTCCAAGACCCCCAAAATAGTCGGTCAGACATCACTTTTATGAAGATTGTGCTTTATTTCGAATACATTTATCCCTTGGGCATAAAAATTTGCCCGACTGTTTGAAAAGTTATGTACCTCCGTACCATAATGTAAGGTGAATGTGTCACTGTTTTAAAAGTGCGATTTTCATTAAGTCGGTCATATTTTCGTTGTCAGATCTTCTTGTTTTCTTTGGCTCGAAATATGTTAAACTTGACTCATCAAAAAGAATGAAATCAACACAATAATTAATCATTTTTTAATTTTTTTAGCTATCTGAAGTCTTGCTCTTCTAATTCTTTCACTAAGAATGGATTTTTTCAAATTTTCTATCATTTAAACCTGCTTTGTTTAACAGTTGCTGTACTGTAGCTAAAGAAATTATGCTGCTAAACACTTTTTCTGAATCTCTTTTATGTTCTAATTGTAATACAAACCGATTTTATAAGCAATGGCTTTTTAACTTACGATCATCTTGCTTGGATAAGCAACATGGCCACCTAAAACCAAATTTCCAGTTTAAACGGCCAAAAAAATTTATATCTTGCTGAAAATCCTTTTACCAATATTTTGTTAACATTAATTATTATGCCATCTCACGTATTAAAATATTTTTCGATTTTCATTCAAAAATTAATACTTTTTGTGGCATCGTTAACTGTCTTATTCTTAGCATTTTTGAAATAAATTTTAAAATTACAATTTTCCTGACAGTTGCATTTTGTTTTTAACACTGGACTCAAAGCTAAAGTGTATGTGGAGGACAACATAATAAAATTTGTTTGAAAATTTGCTTTTTAAACTATAAAATTGGCGGTTGTACAAGGAATTTAATTTGATAGTTTTAGCTGATACATATGTCTTTTGACGTGCTGAAACCAAAACTGAAGTGATTTTAACTCTATTTGCCAATGCTCAGTATCTCTCGATACAATTTCTTCGTTTTTGGTAGTTTCTAGCACGCTTACATAATTAAATAGAATAATGGTATAATATTAATTATAAGTAATCATGGAAACATATTGTACAAGTTACCATATAATTCTATTGGTGAAAGAGTCACGGAATAAACTCTGTCGGCAGACACCCTGTAGTAACAAAAATCTATACGTGATAGAGAAAAAAAAACATGTTAAAAAAAAACATGTTTAACACATAAGACAGCTTCTCTAGACTTTCAATCTTTTTAACAATAGTTACGAAATCCATATGAATCAATTTGTGGGAAACGAGACATCATGGAAGTAAGGTAAACTTCATAAAAAAGTCCTCATTCAGTTTATTGAATTGAATGTACTTTTCTTGTCAACTACATTAAAAAACGAGAGTTTTATGCAAAACTGTTAAGTTACTGATGTGTAAAGTTTAAACGCAAAAACAGAAAATGAGAATTGGCGAAGTAGATAAAACGATTATAAACAAATTTGCTTAGTAAGTGCTGTTAACACTTACTGCAAACAGCACTTACAAATTGAGGCTCGTTGTCGCTTATTACCTGTCTAGGTAAACCATACCTCAGGATTACTTCCTCTATTAGAGTGATCACACACTCCCTAGCAGTTACAGAGGTTAATGCAAATAGTTTCACCCATTTGGTGGAACAATATTCTATGATGAAGATTCATTTCTTTTCATTACTCTTAGCTAAAGGACAGAATAAATCAATTGAAAATGATTCGAATCGTTGATTATAGGTCGGCGTTTCTAGTAGTCCAGATGGCTTCTGGTTACTAGGTTTATAACGACAGTAATCAGGACAATTCTTGATATATTCTGTAATATATCTTCGCATACCAGTCCAGTAGTACTTTTTGGCGATTCTATCGCAAGTTCCTTCAATTCCGTAATGTCCAGCTGAGGGTGCATCATGATGCTCTTTTAATACTATTGCGCTTCTTCTGATTCTGCTTCAGGAGAATATCTATGGGAAACGCCTCGATTCATCAGGAAACTGCAATCACTTCAATTTGTGAAAGCTTCATCCTTATCGATACTTTCCAAACACTCGATAATTTTTGTAATATCTTCATCTTTTAATTGTCCTTATCGGATTTCTCTTGGACTTCGCACAATGATATAAATTGAAATTGAACAAATTTCACATTTTTCTTTTTTGTGTGGATAGAAAGGTCTGGACAACATATCAGCAACAACGTTAGCCTTACCAGGCACGTATTCTATCTTCAGGTTGAAGCATTGTATCTGTAGTGCCTATCGCGCATGAGACCTGTTGGAGGCATCAAGTTCATTAACCATCTAAGAGGCTGATGTTCGGTTGGTGCTGTGATTTCTTGATCGTCAATATATGCACGAAACTTGCCCAAACTCCCTACTATGACCACCAGGAAGCAACCTCCCAGGAAAGCCAGGTGTGTACCTAGGACGAAGTAAGCAGCTTGAGGGAAATACTGTAAAGAAGAAAAAACTGATACAGCGAATTTATTCTTTGTTACTGCCTGTTGCATAAGCCTTTTAGTGAACTTCCCCCTTCCCATGAAACGACACGTCCCGTGATTCGCCACAAAAAAAAAAAAGCACAACGATTAACTTTTTTGTTTATTGAGTGGTTCAGCAGTGTTCTGAGTCGTAGAGTAGCTAGACGTTGAAACAAATGTTAAAATAATCCATATCAAAAGTTGTCTAAGTGATTGGTGGTGAGTTGGAAAGTTTCTACCTGGACCCAGCCTATTTTGGCGATGTTGTGTGCGAGACAACTAGGTGAAGGTGTCGGGCAGACGTGAATTTGTGTTAGCATGGAGTGTGCTATTGGATAGTTAGTCGGATAATTTGAGAAAAGGATCTCTTTAGATTGTGTGAAAGGTCTTTAGATATTGTATGTGGATAGTTTTTAAAGAAGTAGTTCGGTAAAATGAAGTGAATCTTATTTTCTTATTTTGAGGACTTTAAATAGAGCACATAATGGAACACTATACCAGTGTTGTGTTGTTCGATATAGAAGTATTGTGTTTTGATAGTGTAATTGATGAATGTGCAGTTGGCGACTAATGTTTTGACGTGTTATTGCTGGTGATATAAAGTGTTTCACTTCACTCTCTGAAAAAGTCCTCGGCAATTTCGCAAGGTATTGCAAGCTGCAAGTGTTGAGCTATTTTTATAAAAGTTTAAATTTCTTAGTTTAATTTCATTAGTGAGTTATCTCATATTCCTGCGCCTCTCCTTATTTGAAATATACTTAATCTAAGTCTCTTGATTGTATTACAAGTTACACTAAGTTAAGAACTCTACACTAAGTTAAGAACTATGAATCAAGTTGAGGTCGGAACGGAAACTTCACACTGTCGCCTTTCTTTGCTAATTACCCCACCTCTCCCCACCAAGAGTTTACTTCACCGTGCTATGCAAAATTACCGATTTTTTTACTGAAATTGAAAAATATTTTGAGTTAATTAAACTACCAGACGACAACAAATTTAATATAATGAAATATTTACTTAAAGGTGACGCTAAGTTTTGGTATGAAAATGTTGCATCTATTTCTCTTGGTCAACACTCAACTTATGATACATTAAAACGTAAACCTAAAGATAATTTTTCCAATATCACAGACAAGGCTAAATTACGACAAGAGCTATACAGTCGAAAAATGACTCTATGATAAACCCACATCTTTTCTACTTAGAAAATTAGATTTAATTGAACAACTGGAACTTAATTTGTTTTTCGCAGTTTTGGATATAATTTTGCCTTTATTTACAATCCCTATCTAAAACTTTTTAGATGTGAAAAATGTTGTCACCTATGAATTTTTATTCCAAACTATCAAAATACCAGGAAAGGCATACTGTTAAAGTTGACAATAATTTTTCACGGCGCGAACGAAATTATCCCCCCTCCTCAAAATTTTGCTTGTGATTACGTTGAGAGAAATGAAAGTATGCAGCGCCCTATAAATTTTCAGCGCAATTTTTCTCGAAATGATTTTCAGATAACAATGCATATCAACGTTCACAGCCGAGGAATCCATGTAATAATCATATTGCAAGGGAAGAGCCAGAACAATCTGGAAATGAAGCAGTTATACTTGGCAGTATTTCGGTTAATAATATGAACTGGCCATCTTCATCATTAGGGACCGTTCATTTTAGAAAAATCTAAAGATGTTAAATTTTCCTCGTCGAAGAAACTCGTTATCAAAGAAAATGAAATTATTGAAATTTTTCTTGTAATGCATATCATGTTGAAAAAATTGACAGTTGGGTAAAATTGTATGCAATTTGTAATGGTGATTTCAATATTGAAAATTATGTTGTTTATTTTGGTGATACTTTTGGGGGGAAATTCCAGTAATAAAGAGTGTAAAATTGTTGAAGGTTCTGAAATTTCTAATTGTAATTGGGAAAGCGACAGTAATTTGGAAGATGCACTTGATATTTTTGAAGAAAATTCTGATAATTTTAAGGAGTGTAAAAGTCATGATAAAATTTCTGAAATTACCTATGTTAAATTGAAATGTTTGCTTAATATTAAACAGTTTGAATGTATGAATGGTGAAATTGTCAAAGTGTAATCAAATTTTGTTGAGGTTAAGAGCAATATTTGTGAAAAAGCTATAACATTTAACTTGAATGACTTCTATTTAAACGGAATATCTGTAGACGCACTTGGTCTAGATGCTTTACGACATGCATTAATAGTGGGTGGTTGCATTAAATTTAACTGTTTTGAAATGTTTAATGATTTAAAAATCAAGCGGCACAAAATAACGTTAGTGTGGAAAGGTTCAATACCTAACTTTTTAAATAAGATAAGCCCCCCCCCCCCCAAAAAAAAAAAAATAATAATAATTGCTTCGCAAAAAACATTTTCTGAGAATATAGTGCATAACAAATTTTATGACAAAAATATTGATAGGAAGTTTAATAACGTTGTTATAAATAAAGTAGAGAGCTGCCCGGAAAAAAATACATTTGAGTGAATGTTTAAAGGCTCTGAAACGTAATAAAATTAAAATGACTCTTTTTGATAAATCCACTGATAGTTTAAAACATTGCTCCAGTAAAAAAAACTTATTACGGGAAAATTCAATCGGAAATAGCGTTAAGCTACAAAAGAAGGACCGTTGTGCATCATTTAAACGCTACAAACAAATTTGTACTGCCTTAATGCATTTTGTATTTTGTCTAGCATGACATTAGAGACAAACACGGAAAATAGAAAGAGTCCCTCTTCGTGAACTGGAAGTAGTGACGTGTCTAGCTATCGACCAAGGAAGAGGTCCAGATAGACATTTCCAGCCCAACGACGCACAGATCCAGCCATTCCTCCTTATGCATCCAGCACAGAAAGTACCTTCATCTACACACCTCGTAAAAGGGGAAAGCCCCCGTCAGCCTTGTTTTATTCCCAACGCCTTGGAGGATGAGTCTACAGATACCAGTACTTCTTATTAGTCAACAATTGGTGCCCCTATGGGCTCCTCCCTTAGCCCTTTGTTAGCAGATATTCAATTAATTGATTTAGAAGAACGTGTGTTTGCTTCTGTTACCATTTAACCCACCTTATATTTACGGTATGTAGATGACATTTTTATTTCTTGGCCTTTCTCTAAAAATTCTCTCCTTGACTTTACAGATATTCTCAATAAACAATTCCCCTCTATTAAATTTACATTTGAATCTGAAGTTAACCGTACTCGTGCCTTTTTGGACTTAGCTATTCACCGTAACGAAGATAACTCTACTATTTGGTTCGACATTTAATACAAAGTTTATTTCACCCCTTCCCCCATTCCTGTTTCTTCCGCTCACCCTAATGAATTTAAAATGGCTTTTTTCACTCTTATATTTTTCGTGCCATTAATTATACTTCTTTTCAGAGTAACGAAAATAAAGAAATTAATAAAATTATTCATTTAGGTATTAATGCTGGATATAATAAAAACACTATTTTAAAAATTATCAATAAAGTGAAAAATAAAATCTATAATAATACTAGTATCAACCAAGTTACTAAAATTAAATATACCAATAGTTTACCTTTCTGTAATGAATTTAAAAATTTTAAGCACTTTATTCTAAGTAAATTTAATCTACTAATTCCTTTCTCCTCCCCCTGTACCATTAAAAATTTAGTTCTTAATGACCGTGATATCAACAAACCTACAGGTGGGGTATATAAAATCCCTATTAAATATAATGATGAACTTTATTACTACATTGGACAATCTCGACTCACGATTAATGCTAGAATAAATGAATACATTCGAAATGTTAAAGAGAAATAAAGCTGTATACTAGTTGAATTTCTTTACGATAATCCTAAAGCTATTCCACTGTGGTCCCAGGCCGAAGTAATTTTGGCCCCTCATGACTTCCAAAACCGTCTACTGACAGAAGCAATGAATATTATTAAATACAATAGAGTTATTATTAACTTTAAGGATGTTGCATCTCTACATAAAATATGGCACACGTTGTGCTTATGAGATTACTGAAGTTTTTGTTGAAATCCATTTTTCTAGTTTCTATTTTATGCCTTTAAGTTTTAGTTTCTTCAGGTAATATCGACATGTAAAGCCAATGTGACCTTTCTGGACCTTAACCTGGCCTCATGCCTGCATTTGACATTTTAACTTCGTCGACGGCTGTTACAACACCTCCTGTAATAATGCCTCCAGGCTGAGCTCTACGTCATAGAAGATTGGCCGATTTTATCCAATCAACACTTCCTATGATACATGTTGGATCGTGGGGATTGGATGAAGTCGGCCGATCTTCCGTGACGTAAAGCTCAGATTGGAGGCATTATTACAGGAGGTGTTGTTGCTCCTGGCTGTTATAGAGACTTCTAATCTTCCTGCTCGGGAATTTGTGTGTACTTCTACAAGTGTTTCTTTGCCATGTAGTTCTGGTGCGACTTTTTGTGAATTGGACCATATTTTTTCTAAAAGTACGTGGCTACACTACAAGATAGTTCCGGTGTGTTGAAAACTTTTTATGTTTTCAAAACTTTTTATGCGTCATATGTCATTTTCTACAGGACATGCTGTGTAACCCTAGTGTGACGCCAAATGATCTTAAATGTCTCGTGATTTTTACATGACTTAATTTTTAACTGTAACTGTATTGAACTTTTCCAGTATATAATGCTGTCTACTCTGCTGTTAATTAATTACACCTGAAGATACTATTTTAATAATTGCGAAAAGCTTTGTGTTTCATTTTAATAAAAAAAAAAAATATATACGTATTTTAAAAGTGATTTTATACTTTTTTTTTAACGTCAGTTTTCACCTGATGTCTAAAGTCAAGTCGTATTAATCAGGTTGTAAAGCAATACAATCAAAGGTTGTACAATCAAAGTTGACCAATCAAAGGTTGAGTGAGTTGTTTGTCTCAGAGCTGAGTGAAATATGACCTACATATTTTTGGAATATTTTTTGGACATTTTCAATTTTAAAACAAAAAAAACAAAAAAAAAAAAGAAAGAAAAAGAAAAAGAAAAACTTTCAGTAGAAAGAACTCTGAAATAAATTCAAATCAAGCATATGTCATGCATTTTCGTGTCGTTCTATTGTACAAATACTCGATGTATCTGTGTAATAGAAATCATTTTATTTCAGCCATCACGAGCAGAGCGGGTGAATATAAACTTATTTTCATTCTTGCAAGTTGAAGTGAATGGCCCTTTGTATAAATATCCCCATTCAGTGTTATAATTGTATATCTGTATTGGTAAAATTTTTGTAATCTAAAATTTTATGTACGCAGTAATAGTGGGGGGAGGACTTTTTTTATGAGATACAAGCATACAGCTGCGTTTCACTTTAAAACATTAAAATGTCTAACACTTGAGACTTTTTTCGCATATGCTCTAGCTCAGGAGGGAAAAGTCTTGTTTCTAAAGCATATATTATGTTAATGGAGACAAGAATGTCTCAGTTCTTTCCAGATGCGGATTACGAGTGTAACTTCTTCTTTGAATATGTATACTGTAAAGCTTTTCTCGTTTAAGGAACTCTCTTTAACTCTCTGGGAGAGTAACGCCGATGGATAGCCCTTTCAATCTGATGTAACGTATAGTTCCGACGCCCAGCTAAACCTGAGGTCAATATAATGTGAAGAGTTTTTCCTGATTTTCTGACCTCTAGCCAAAGGGAAGGACTAGATAGATGAAGTGTCTTACAAATGAAGATTGTTCTTAAATACGAATATGTAAAGTACTTTTTGTGTTAATATACCTGGTTCTCCTGGCTGTCAGAAAAGTTTGTATCCCTTTGTAATTATACTTCTGAAGGAACTCACTAAGTATTTTCAGTTCGTGAAGTTTTTCCTGAAAAAACGCCCGTTTTATCAATTTAACTTTTCTTTTTTTTCTTTTTCACTAACCGAATCAGGGTATTTTTTGCTCAGCGAGCTTAAAACTAAATTAAACTTAATTTTATTATATTCTCTACATTTTTTTTCTCTTTAAAAGAAATTGAATCTTTAAAAATTCTATTTGAGGAAAATCTAATACGATTCACTTCAGCATTAATTGAAGTTAAGTATTCTACTTTAGGTTGAATTCACTTAAAGGATAGTTTAAAAAGATAAATTTTAATTGGGGCTCGTTTGAACCCTCAAGTAAACTTTTGTTTCGTTGGAGGAAGTTATAAGTGTAGGAGTAGCGTCGAGTTGAATAAGTAAAGGTCGCCAAGGGAATTCAGTATGGGAAGTATTGTAAAGTGACAGCGTCAAATTGAGAGAGTAAATGTCGCCAGTTGAAATTAATATTGAAAATAGCCTAAGGTGATAATGTCGTGTGAAGTTAGGATGTTTGGTTGAGAGTGAGAAAGTATCTAGCTGGAGCCAGCATATTTTGGCGATGTTGTGGGTGAGATAGCTAGTTGAAGGTGTCGAGCAGACGTGAATTTGGGTTAGCACGGAGTGTCTAGTTATTGGATAGTTAGTTGATAATTTGAAAGCGGGATCTACGTAGATTTTGAAAGTTGTTTAGAAAATGAATGGGGATAGTCTGTAAAGAAGTAGTTCGGTAAAATGAAGTGAATCGTACTTATTTTGAGGACATTAACACCGCCGGCGTGACCACCGGTGGGTCGCAGCTATAATCGGCAACAAAAGTATCCGAGCACTAGCAATAATCCCTGTCCAAAAAAGTACAATTAATAATGTTTTGTTAAATATATCCTTGTCGAGTTATATTATTAAACAGTCTAATAACATGATTCGACAAGGATTTATTGAACAAAATATTTTTAAGTGTACTTTTTTGACATCGGAGTTATTGGCTAGTGCTCGGATATTTTTGAGAAGACTATGTAAACAAAATGCGCAGGCGTGAACATGTTAAATAGAGCACTTAATGGAACAGTGATATGTGTATTTGTATGTGTTATGTTGATGGTTGTGTTGATAGTTGTGTTGTTGGAGATAGAAGTATTGTGTGTTTTTAGTGGAATTGATGAATGTGCTGTTGGAGATAAATGTTTGACGCGTTATTGCTGTTGATATAAAGTGTTTCTATTCGCTCTCTGAGAAAGTCCTCGGCCATTTCGACTAATAGTATAGCAAGCTGCAAGTGTAGTGACCTATTCTTATTATAGTGTAAATTGCTTAATTTAAGTTCATTAGTGGGTTCTTTGATATTCCTATGCCCCTCTTTACTTTAAAGTTAAAATAAAGATAGATGTCTCTTTAATCTAAGCCTCCTGATTGTATTCTACGCTAAGTTAAGGATTATTAATCAAGTCGAAGTTGGAATGGAGACTTCATAAAGTAACAAAATTAACCGCGGCAAAACATTTCGAACAAAATAGGCCTTACAAGAAAGATTCAGTATAAAATAGAGTGACGAAAAAAAAGCCCGACAAAACTGACACAACAAAATAGCTCGAGGACAAAACAGACTCAACAAAACAGTACCGAAAAAATAGTCTCAACAAATGAGCTTCGACATAAGGAAAAGCCCAAAGACAAAATAGCCGCAAAAAAAAAAAAAAAAAAAAAAAAAAAAAATCAACAAAACAGCCCCGACAAAATTGTCCCAGCAGAAGATAGCCTGAGGACAAAATAAGCTTGATAAAACAGTCCCGACAAAATCACCCACATAAAACAACCCCGGTAAAATAAGAATCTAAGAATCTGCAAACATACAAAGAGGAAAATCCTATGTTAAAAATAAAACTCAGGCTGTAAATTAAATTCAGTATAGAAAGAAAAGTTAAAGTCTTTTTTCAGGTATTTTCTTATTTTAATTTTTTCACAAAACTGGTATTGCAAGACCTATTGCTTCGTCAAGATTCCACTCCAAACAGAGGTGATCAAAGATAAAAGAAGAACGCAGTTGATAAAAAGTAAAATCCACGCATTATGTACCATTATTTTCACCCCTAAATTTATAAAAATCACACAAACCTGATGTATATGAAAAGAGAACTATGAAATATGAGTTATTTTTCTCTACTTCCCTCGTGCCCGTGATATTTCTGGACTTGAGCGTTGAGTAGTAACCCACTAAAAAGGTTAAAAAATAAATCATTTCTGATACCCGGAAAATATTTTGTTCCTTATTTTACACTCTAGATTGAATTAGCAGACTATTTAAATTGTAATTAAAGACAGTAGATTTATTATAAATTTTCAGTACTATGCAATTTTAAATATTTGTAATGCTTATTTTGTAATTTTAGTTCTGTTAGGCTTTTGAATGCACGTGTTTTTGTGCTCTGTGTGTTTTTTTTTTTTTTTTCTTTAATTTAATTTAATATTGTGCACGTTATGTACTCAGAATCACAATGTGACTCGGGTATTTTAGTATAAATGCATCTGTGAGCGATTCGGAAATAAGCTATAGTTATGAAAGTTCGGACAGCGAATCTGTTATACGTATAATGTTGTATAATACCTAATTTGTTTTTCGTAAAATTCTGTTTTAATGTTTTCTTTGTTTGTGTATTTTTAACATATACATCAGATTTGTATACTTGACTTGTAGCCTGCTTGTAAATCTTCGTCAGATAATTACAGACAGCACATGACAGAATTACAATACGAAGAAAATTGAAAAACACCCAGGGCTATGCGGGAATCGAACCCGCTCTCCTGCGCTCGAAGGCGATTAGCAGTGTGGTGACATAACTACACGACCATGGAGGACCCTTTTGATGTTTCAAACATATGTCTTTTATTTTTTCTATTTACTGGAATGCCAAGATTCATTCGTAAAAACCATGATTGTATTTTTTCCTGTAAAATTAAATTTTCCGAATTTCAAGCCAAAAAATATTCCAAAAATTAAAAATGAATACTTATATTGTTCATACACTTTATTTTACACAATTTTTACTTTCTCTTACCCATAAGGTCGAGAAAGTATTGTTTTTAGGTCAAATTTTCGAACGCGAGTTTTTGTTATATGTACGTGATCAGAGGTCCCCTGAATACGAAAATCATATTTTTAGCAAATGGTCTGTGTGTATGTCTGTGTGTCTCTGTGTGTGTCTGGCTGTTATCAGCATATCTCAAAAACAAATTATGGCAGAAAGTTCAAACTTGGTATTCTAAATGTGTATCATATAAGGATGCTACACTAAACTTTTCGTTAAGATCAAGCAAATGGTTCGTGTACAGGGACACTCAAAAGTATTCAAATACACTACGTCTATGGGGAAAATTGCAGGTACGTAGAGTTTAACATCTATAGACTGCACTAAACCAAATGAAACGAATATATATTTTTTATCAACAGGGGAAAATAATTGTGTATGTAGGAGCCTTGCCTCACTCGAGGGGAGTAAATTTTCATGATGGGTATCTTTCAAAAGAGCTCGCCAATACTTTTAAAACGAATGGTTGAACCATCGATCTGCGATAATTAAAAAAAAAGTTATCAATTTTTTTTTTCTTTTAACGATTTTTTTTTTTTTAATGTTGAGGATAAAATGGACTTTTTTTTGGATATTTGGTGTTAGACTACTTCTCTAATATGGAAATTGTCTGCATTATCATAAAAGATAATTTTTTTAAATAATAATTTTAACAAATTATTTTTTAAAAACAGAAATATTTTTTAATAACCGAATTAAATTGTATATAAATGTAGGTGAATTAATGAAACAGGGGGTTGAGGGGGGCGGTAGCCCCCCTTACACACAACTAATTATCATATAAAACTCTCCCGAAGCCTAATTTGAATTGTTTAACAGAGGTTTACATAACATCGTTATCTTACCTCTTAGTCTCCAACCTGTATTTATAGTATTATATTTCAGGGTAAGAGAAAGTCGTGTGAGTGACACACCAGATTATTTTGAATAAAATAATAGGTACTGTTTTTTACCGTGTTCTTGAAAATTACGAGATCGCTAAGGGGTTAACTGGCAATATTAGCAACTACTGTTTGTTTTCGGATTCGACATTTAAACAAAAACATGGTTGACAGCATCCTAATTAAAATTCCGTAGTATTGTTAGTTCCCGCCTTTTTTACACTAGTCTTTATTAGAGTATTTTTCTTCTTATGTAATTGTAATTACATTTGAAAAGAATTACATTAGAATCTCGTACAACGCGCTCCCACAAAACGTGATTTCTTATAACGCAACGAAAGATCTGTGACTATTACTCATACAACGTGATAAAGTGTCTCGTATAACATGTAAGATAGAGGAAGCATGTGACATCTTTTCTACTTTTAACCTGTTTAAGGTTACTTACTTTTTCAATACAGATAAGGATTGCTTCGTTACTATGCCAACTCCCGACGCATTTGGTCTCACTGCGGAATGAAATCGTCTGCTCAATGTATGTCTCCTATAACGTGATTTCCAATGACACGGAACTCATCCCCCGCATAATACGAGAGTCTACTGTCTTTTAAAAATTAAGTGGTGCAGAAAAAGGAGCGGATAGTAACATTACTACGGAATATTAATTACTATGTTGGCAAATGCGAGAAAAATAGGAACAATTCTATTTTCGTACTAAATTTTTCCATCTTTGTTTACGACTCGCTTCGGAGAATGATTAGTAGCTTTAAAATTTTGCAATGTTAAAACTAAAATATCAGTTAATATGAGCAATATTTTAGACATTTTAATTTCAAAATTAAATAATGTCAATAAGTTTGAATATGTTACTAAAAACGTAATGTTCCTGCAAACAATCCGTAAAGTTTTACAATTTTTAACATAAACCAAAAGTATTTATGATTTTTTTATGAACTCACTGTCTAACTCTTGTAAAAATTATTAGAATTCTAAGGAATAAATATTCTTTATTATAAATATTCCTTATTATTAATTCTTTATTATAAATTGGCTAAAGAAGCTAATGTAAGGTGTTTGGAGACAATGATACAGCGAGAGACGTTTGTTCAGTTGAATGAAATGCTGAAAATCTGGAGGATAAATAACACTAAACCTTTTATACTCAGTGCATGGGGATTCTTCAATTTTACGAAAGGTCTTTATCTAAGTGCCATGGGCTCAATTCTAACATGCGTATTGCTGCTCATAAATATATAATAACAGATAAATTACTATATGTTGAGCGCAAAGAATTGACAAAAAATAATTTTAATCAGCTTCCGATAAATTATGAACATTTAATGTACAATTTTTAGTGTATTATAGTAGTACATAATTTACAAATTACAAAATTGTAAAAAAGGATTGTATCTAAAAAAATCGATTCCCCTCCCCCCTGTAATTGCATGAATAAAACTCCTCTGTTTAAATTTAGCCTATGAAATTTACGATGAATGCGTCGAATTGGTGTTTCAATGCGTTTTGCTTAAATTATATTTAAACATATAAATTCTTGTAATTCAAATCCTTAATTAATAGTTAATTGAAAAAAAATATTACAAATTACTAACTAATTTTTGAAGCTGACTATTGGGGAAATTTAAAAATGAAATATGCATATTTTTATTGAACAAAATTTACATTAATTTTAAGATTAATTTTTTTTTTAATTTACTGTATGTCAATATTAAAAGGACTTTGTGGGGGGAGGGGGGGGAGGGATAACTTGAACCCATAATAATATAATGTTGAATGACGCTCCTGGAACTAGTTTGTGAAGTTATTGTCGTAGTTCATATAATTTGTCCACAAAATTTTAAATTACGTTTATTACTTCACTAAACGAATGCCAGTAGGAGCATTAATCTTTTTATAAATTTACGGTTTAAGTAACCCTGAGTTACAGTATTGATGACTGTAAACAGGCACTTAAAATGCATGAAAATTTCAACTTAATGGAAATATTTAATATATTACAAAATATATATATTATTATTACTATTATTATTATTTTTAAAATGCTGATGTTTAAAAATCATTTCACTTGGCTTATTATTTGTTTATAAATTTGTTTTGTTATTTGTTTTTTCTATATCTTAATTAGAGAAAATTATTTAATATTTCTGAAATTGATTAGTTAATAAACTTTAAATTTTTTGTTGACTTTTGTTTTCTTTGTATTTGCTAAAAAAATTTCTATTCATTATTGCACATTAATTTTTCCCAAAACAGAATTTGTTAGAGTTTACAGTTTGAAACAGCTTTTTAAGGTAAAACGATCTTGCAGTTTGCATTGAATAATAATAATAATAATTAGGAAACTCTACTTAACCGTTACATTTTTCCCCTTCAATATCTAATTTCTATTTAGAAATGAATTTAAAGGCTAAAGTAAAATTATTATTAATTTAGGAATAATTTGATTCCTTTAAACCGTTAACGCCCGAATTAATTTTGCAAAATACTATTATCTGATTTTTTCACTTTTATATTAATATAGATAACTGACAGTAAAATATATTAACTTAAACAATCTTTCTGATAGTTTTAAATTTAGTGCCTATCCTCATTTATTGATATTTAGTGTCCTACCTAGAAAACTTCGAGATAGAAAAACTTTGAGATAACAGATTAATTTCCTATTATATGTTGACAAAGATCACGAAAGTAAACTATTATAATATATTTTATTATTCAACTTTATTTAAGTTAGTATACTTGCACAAATATATGTGCGACGAATGAAAAATCATAAAATGACTATCCAAATTATGAAATGATAATTAATAGTTGACACATAAAACGTTCAGGGATCATTTAGAGGGACGCCAAAACTGTCACTAAAAAGCAGAAATCATTCCATGAAACCACAAAAAATATGCGTGCCAAATATACGGCCAGTTCCAAAAAATGAACAGTAGGCGTAAATGGGTTAAAACTTAAACCTCTTATTGTTTTAAAATCAATTTAAAAATGCTTTATTTCTTTCCCCTTTTGAATAAATCACGGAAAAAACACTTCAAAAAATCATACTTTATTTTAACTGGGGTTTATAGCTAAAAATCAATTTGTTGCCAATTGCAACCATCAGGTAATAGATCTTCAATATTATTTTAATAGTACTTTAGATTACAAATTGGTTATGTTGCCGAAAAGCAACACTCGGCATTTAAATGTTAATATAAATTCATATTTTTGTCTTTTTAAAAACAAATTTTCTTTCACATTTATAATCTGAAAACAAAATCCTTTACAAAA
Source organism: Salticus scenicus (assembly GCA_963930645.1). NCBI lineage: Eukaryota > Metazoa > Arthropoda > Arachnida > Araneae > Salticidae > Salticus > Salticus scenicus. Next base: position 149,307,773 of record OZ005662.1, read on the forward strand.
TTCTCAATATTAAAATGAACTTTCACAAAATTTCTTTTTTCAGTGAAGTCTAATTAGACGCATATATATGCTCTGGACCTAAATAAAACTTTTTTTCTGAGATTTTAATTTAAAAAAAAGTCTGATTGGTAAAGATGCAACAGATTTTCTGACGATCTATTCGTCTTGTAACTGAAATGACAAACGTATTTTCTGTATTATCACTTATTCTAAAAAAATATGTTATAGTATAATAAGCATTTTAATGTAACGAAACCTTTTTATAACCTTAAAATTATAACTGAAATTAAATTCAATTACAATATGTTCTTTAAATTCTTTTTATCTTCATCTTCCCACATAAGTATATTTTGCTAATTCTCATTTGCTTACTCTTTCATCATATATTATTCTTTATTTCAAAAAATGCAAATTTGCAACAGCATATTAGATCTGATTGATAATTCGGTTAATTCGGATTCACCTTATAAAAAAATTGTAGTTCGGCGCCCTTGTGTTGAATTGTTAATTTTACTATATTGTACAATAATTTTCTAAAAACGTCCATGTTCCCGAAAAATCATTTTGGCGTAAGTTCACTTTCACTAAGAATTGTTTGATTTAAAAAAAAAAAAAAAAAAAAAAAAAAAAAAAAATGTATGTGTTTATAAGTAACATAATTAAAACGATTTTTTCTCTAATCTGGAATTTGGCTGCGATAGGAGGTTTGACGAAATCAGAGATGAAGCCACGCCATCATGAAGCGAAATGTATGTACGTTCATACGCATTTTTTTAATTATTATTTAAATCATCTGATTGACTAGTTGATCTACAGATGAGGAGCCTCAACGTGCTATTTGCATCATTCATTACTCCGCAGATCGCTTTTCTTTCAAATAATTATATATAGATATAGATATATAGATATAGCGATAGATATAGATATAAACATACACATATATGATTAAATCGCAACATAAATTGATACTATTCTAAAGAGGGCTACCGCCACACTCAACCCGCATACCTGCCTATATGTATCTGTATATATATATATATATATATATATATATATATATATATGTGTGTGTGTGTGTGTTCTCTTTCAGCACACACATCTGTGTTCACTCCATGTAAACCCTAAATACTTGAACCAAAGGTCATGTAAAATTATTGCTCAACATATTGGAATTAGTTTGTGTCAGTTTTGTAATCTAATTACCAATTCTGTGCCTACCATTTTCGATAAAAAAACATTCAAACGGCATATGTTGATTTCCACAATTTATAAAAGAATCCACTGTAAGACACGTATAAAATATTTAATTAAAATCATTAAAAGATACACATCGTGTCAAGGCCTTTCGCCCTGAGCATCAGGGCATCATCAGGACATAGCCATTTTTTAACAAAAAAGTACAGCAACACTATATATACATAAAAAACCAATTTCGGTTACAGTTATTAAATATGAAATAGATGCAACAGCTGAATTAAAATGAAAACATTCCATTTTTTGATTCCATTGTACGAAATTCTTTTGTGTGGCTTTGTACACTAGCCAGACTTATTATATACACCAATAAAAAATTTATTGTACTCATTAATATTTGAACCAAATTTAACATCATTTAGATGATTACAGAATGTCATGGGAATTCTTTTGAATCGGAATGCTTTTTAATGAAGAATGCATTTTTCACAATATAATCTATGTAAAATATGTTCTTGTGTACATAATATGTGTATAATCAATATATATGCTGATATCTTTCATCTGCCATATGACGGTCGGTGTGCTTATGCACAATAGAAGCTGAAAAACCGCCTTTTCTTAAATGATTAAAATTGCAGATTCGAAGAGCCATCTTTTGGCTGATATGCAATGATATTCTTTCAGTGTAATTTTTTATATGGTGCGACTTTTTACATGGTGCGACTTGATACCCAACCTACCTACATACCTACAACCATGCATCATATTTTAATTTTCCCGTGTAAAATAACTTCATGACAGAAGAACAACGTCATAAGAGGAACTTTTTTCAAAGTGGAAAGTTGAGTATCTTTATAAACCTATCGTTTTTAGTTAATAACTTCATTAATTAAAATGATAGAAATTTCTAAGCGGCTGGAATGTCTTCTTTGGTGTATTCGGAACACATTGATACCTATTATGACCCGAAGGTCTCTGCCTTCCGCCAAAAAAATTTAACGCCAACGTCAGTAACTTTTTTTTAATATATAGAGAAATATTTGTCGAATCATGATCTTAGTCTGATGCTGTTTATAAAAAAGTAAGTTCATGATAGAAATTAGCGGTCAAAAAAAAAAAAAAAAAAAAAAAAAAAACAACTAATAATAATAATAATAATAATAATAAAATAAAATACATAAGATATGTGAATGTATGTTTCAATAAATTTACTGCCGACTGTAGGAATAAGACTATTCTTCCAATGAACTAGATCCCCATTACACACTTTTGACCCCCACCCCCACCCCCCACCCCCCACACACACACACTATGTAGCTATAACTCTTAAACACAATCTTTTCGTAAGAAAACTAAGTGATACATCAAAATGCACATACGTATATATAAAAACATCGACATGATTATAATAAGAGATCTACTGTAACGAAGTTTCCGAAGCGGATGTATATTTAAAAATCATGAACTTATAACACTGCGAAGGGAAATTATATCTGAGAAATTTAAAAGTTACGCTTTCGGAAAGTTATAGAAATCCTAACAGCACACTTATTCATAGTATACCCTATGGATGGCCCTAGGATGCCTTTTCATCCATAGGCTATCCTAAGGATGTCATGTAGAGAAGACGTGCTGTTAGGGAAAGATTTATTTACACAAGTCTACAAAAATAATGTTGGTATAATTTGATTTCATAGTTTTAGCTGATACATAAGTATTTTGGTGATACATATGTATTTTGCTGAAACCGAAACAAGCCATTTTTTTTCTATGACCTATAGATTTTTACCAATGCTGAGTGTCTTTCGACACAATTTCTTCATCTTTGGTAGTTTGTAGCATGTTTCCATAATTAATTATAATAATGTAATAATAATAATAATAATAATTAATCATGGAAACGTACTGTACAAGTTACCATATAATTATATTGGTGAAAGAGTCATGAACAGAACTGTGTCGTTAGACACCCTGTAGTGAAAAAAGTTTATAGGTCATAGAGAAAAACTGGCTTCAGTTTCAGTTTCAGCACATCAAAAACATAAAGATAAGACAAAATTATCAAATGAAAAGAGTCCTTTGTAATTAATCATGTTACAGCAAGTACAGTATAGCTTATGACTTGTTTCTTGTAGTTATAATAATAGAAAACTCAATGATTGATATTATTTATCTTATCAGTTGATTATTTATGTTCAAAGACTAGACATCTAAAAGATACAAAATAAAATTTGTAAATTTTTTAGCAATTGCAGTGGTCGAAAAAAAAAAGTATTTCGTCATTTTCTTTTCTCATGTTCAATAAAATTAAATTTTTATACGTTTTTTGCTTTGAATTTGCTATTTGATTTACTTTATGGAATCGATCTTTTGTTATATTTTAAATCCAACTTATTTTATTCATATAATATAGCAAATGTAAAATAATTTCCATAGTAAAAATTAATGACTTTTTTCCTTTTTTTTTTTTTTTCCTTTTCGTATTTTAAACTATTACATATTAAGTACAATTGCTTGATGATTTTAATAATTTCGATTCGGTAAGCTATAAAATATTAATTCTTACAATAATATAAAAAAATGATATGACCTATCAAAATTGTACCCTTTTCACGAATTAAATTTGAAATATGCCGTTCTTTACTATTTCTCGAATGAAAGTAAGTAATAAACACTTTTTATAATATCTGAGACCGACCTTAAAAATTATGTTTAACATATAAGACAGATTTTCTAGACTTTAAATATTTTTAACAATGGTGACGAAATCTATCTGAATCAATTTGCGGGAAACGTAAGGACGTAAGGTAAAACTCGTAAAACAGTCCTCATTGCGTTTATCGAATCGAATGTACCTTTTCTACTCAATTACATTAAACATGAGGAGTTTTATGCAAAGCTGTAAAGTTATTGATATATGAAGTTTAAACGTAAAAACAGAAAATGAGAATTGGCAAAAGTGGTAAATTAGTAAAAGTAGGTAAAAAGATTATGAACAAATTTGTTTTGCTTTCGCTTGTTTGTAATATAGAAATTAATTCCTTAAGTATAGTGCGTATTGAAAATATATCGAATGCAAGATTCAAGAGAAACAAAAATTTGTAATTATCTGTTATTATAACGTATGATTAATAGCAATTAATTCTTTTCTTTAAATTTTTTATGTATTTTATTTTTAGTCCGAATTTCATGATACATGTAATTCGCGATTTTACTTATCTTTTTTCCCCCCTCCTTTTCTTGAAAAATAAAGAAATAACAAAACTCGCACAAGTATGATCGTGGATAAAATTTCTGTGCTTAAAGAGATTATATTAATTTTAAATATAAAGCAGTTTTTTTTTTCGTTATCGACGTATGATATTTAAGCCGTTTTCTCGATAAATTACACATTCGAAGGTCCTCAGATGTTAAGATTTAGTTAGCAAAAAAAATTCCAAGGTAAGCACATTATAGTATATGATTGGCTTATGGAAGTAACATACGTTTAAGAAATGACTGATCGATATTATTGACCTTATATTTTAAAATGAACGCTCAAAAAGTATACATCTAAAATAAAGCAAAATATTTTTCAGTGATAAAAGCATTTAAAAGAAAATGTTTCATTTTCTATTTTTCTTAATTTAACCCGTCAGCACCCAGTATCCTCATTTGAGGACAGCTAATAAAATGGCGCGTATATTTTTTGTGGTTTCTTGGAATGGTTTATCCTTTTTAATGACAGTTTACAGCGTCACTCTAAATGATCCCTGAAAGTTTCATGTGCGTACTATTAATTTTTATTTCATAATTTGGATAGATTTCATGATTTTTCATTCGTCGCACAAATATTTGCTTTTTGCGGAGGTATACTAATTTAAATCAAGTTTAATAATAATATATATTATAATACTTTACTTTCGAGATCTTTGTCAACATATAATAAGAAATTAATCTGTTATGTCAAAGTTTTTCTATATCGAAGTTTTCTTGCTAGAACGCTAAACATGAATAAATGAGGATAGGTTTTAAATTTAGAACTATTAGAAGAATTGTTTAAGTTAATATATTTTACTGTCAGTTGTCTATATTAATTTAGAATTGAAAAAATCAGCTAATAGTATTTTGTAAAATTATTTCTGGCGTTAAAGGGTTAATAAAACTAATATATAGTTTCATTTTTGATTTAAGTTTATTAACTGATTTAAATTATGGATCTAAACTTTTGGTACATTTTAAAATCACCACAAATTTAATCCTATAATCTGGCAAATGCAAAATAATTTCCTTAATAAGTTAAATATAATAATAATAATAATAATAATAATAATAATGATTTTATTTTTGTAAAACAAATTTAGTTGAAGTAAAAATCTTTCATACGTTTATTATTTTACTATAATGCTATTAATATTAAACTAAATATATTAACTCTTACAATATACCAAACAATAAATGTATCTTTTTAAATGTTCAAACAAAATTGTAATTTTTTCACGAATTAAATTTAAAATACACCGTTCTTTATTATTTCTCGATTGAAAGTAAATAATAAAGTCTTTTTATAAAATCTGAGACTTAAATATTAACATAAAAAGAGTATCTTTAACCGTTTACCCGCCAATGTTCCAATAATGGAACATGATTTTTAAAATAAAAAATTTACATGTAAAAAAACTCTTATTAATATCACTTTTACATGCAATTGAATATGACATTATAAAGTATTTTTTACAATCAGTTTTATTCTGTTTCGATAATTATTTATTTTTTTACGATTTTTTGAATTTTACTATATTTTGTCAATTTTACTCTCTCTTACAATTAAATTTACCAAAATTCCAGTTTAAATTGAAAAAACGCAATACTTTAAAATATTTCATTAGAAAACATATCCTACGGGAATACAACAAAAGCAAAATTTTATTTTTAAATTTTAATGTTAAAATTTACGTTTTTATGTCTCTGTTCCATTATTGGAACATTGGCGTTTCGAGAGTTCATTTTTCATTTATGTGCAAAGCATTGTATGATATTGCAAACATTATTTTCTTTTGCATTCTGATAAGAATAGTAACTTTTCTAAAGAAAGTAAACAGATAAAAGAGATAATAGGGGGAAAGTGAGGGATTATTTAGACTTCTTTTGTCCTCTAAAATTCGAAAAATAAGCAGGTACAAGATAATACTGTTTTCAAATGGAAGCTGCAAAACTTCGAAAGGATTATAGTATTGGCCCTTGACATTGATGTTCAGTTTAGTAAAGTCATAACAATAGAAAGAAATTATTTTTGATAAGGTGGCTGAATATGTGTGTGTGTTGGGGGGGAGGGGGGATTTCACCTGTGCCTTTGGAGACAAGTGCAGTTTCACATAAAAGGTGTCTTATTCCATATGTTTGCTGAAATAGTTATCAGTTTCCTTTCAGATAGCGTTTTTCTTATTAGTTTTGTTCGATGACAGTGAAAAAGGTGCATGTGTGCTTTCTATGTGTTTCATTTATAAAGTTTTCATAAATTTAACATCATGTCCAAAAGATGCCTCATGGTACAAGAAGCTGTGGCCTTTCTAGAAACTCTTTCGGATTCTGATTTGGAAGATGTAGATATTTGCCAGTTAGAGCCGGATGAACGTGGTGATATAACCGATGAAGAAGATATTGATGACAATAATTTAGACGCTGTTACGCCATTTGATGTGTGTGGAATGGTCGACGTCACTTTAAAAAAAGATGTAAGTACTCCAAATGAAGAGGAATTTCAGAAACCGGGTCCAAGTGCCAAGAAGAAACGAAAAACTGAAAACCCTGTAGTAAAATGGAAAAAAAAAGTGAAATTCGATAATCCAACAGAATTTGAAAAACCGGTACCAATATTGCATAAATTTCCAGAACTCATGGACTGCACTCCTCTTGATATATTTCATAAATTTTTTCCTGAAGAATATGTCGAATATCTTGCGGATATGACGTCACTTTATGCTTTGCAAAAAGGTGAAACAATTGATGTTTGCAAGAATGAAATCTTACAATTTTTTGGTCTTCTTCCTCTAAGTGGATACCATTCAGTTCCTACTGAAGATATGTATTGGAATTCTACGGAAGATACATGTGTTCCAATAGTTCCAACTGTTATGCCCCGCACTCGTTTCAGAAATATCAAGAAATTTTTTCATGTAATGGATAACAATAAGTTGGAAAATGGTGATAAATTAGGTAAAATAGCCCCGATTTATAAAGAGTTGTCCAAAAATTTCCAACAATTTGGAATATGGCATGAGAAGTTAAGTATCGATGAATCAATGGTTCCTTACTACGGTCGTCACTCATGCAAAATGTTCATAAGAGGAAAACCGATCAGATTTGGTTTTAAAGTATGGATGTTATGTTCTTCAACAGGTTATCCATATGCAATGGATATATATTCTGGGAAAAAATCAGAATCAGATAATAGTATTTCTGGACAGCTCGGACCGAGAGTTGTTAATGAGCTTTTATCTGTTGTATAAATCATATTGGATAATCGTGTTGGATAACTCACATCATGAAGTATATTTTGATAACTTTTTTACGTCTTATAATTTATTGTTGGAATTATCCCATAAAGGAATGCGAGCAACGGGAACAATTCGTGAAAATCGTACACAAAAATGCCCGTTGAAATCTAAAAAAGAACTTACCAAAGAAGACAGAGGAAGTTTTGATTTCCGATCTGACGGATCTGTTTATATCTGCAGCTGGAACGATAACGCGGTAGTGACTGTAGCATCAAACTGCTACACACATGAGCCTATAGGTAGTGTGAAACGCTATTCATGTGCAAAAAAAGGTAATATTGAAGTACCTCGGCCAAATCTAATAAAAAAATACAACGAAGGAATGGGCGGAGTAGATGTTTTAGATAAGCTTTTATCTAGTTACAGGCCTCAGTTGCGAAGTAAGAAATGGTGGTGGAATCTATTTAGTAACGCATTAAACATGGCAGTTGTAGCTAGTTGGAATTTGCACTGCGAAGTGCATGCAAACTCTAAAAAACTATCACATTCGGAATTTAGAAGACAGTTGACGATGAATCTTTTGCGGAAAAAAGAGCGTCTTACCAAACATCCTGGACCTCGCAGTCATTTAAAAGTTGAATTAAGACAATCTGATGGTCATTATATAAAGGGTCTCAAGGTCGTTGTGTTGTTTGCAAAAAGAACACTACAAAAAAATGTTTTCATTGTGAAAAGCGACTGCATGAAAAATGTTTTCTGTCGTATCACAGTCGCTGAAATTATGTGAGTATCATTTATAATTATCTTTTAATGTATCTATAGTGTCATAATATTTATTAATTGTTCATTATTTAAAGATAAATAAACAAAACAGTTAATATTAAGAAGATATTATAATTATTAGACTTTAAATTAACTATTTTCATGAACTTTTAAAAATATGCAAAAAATAATCATGTAACACGCCAATGTTCCAATAATGGAACATGGCTAAAAACACACTCAAAAATTTTTTTCACCTAATTTTAAAACTTTATTGTATTTATATACTCTTAATTAATATAATAACCAAATTTCAAGTCATTGGGACTATTCTTTCTTAATTCGGCGTTTAAACGGTTAACGTATAAGACAACCTGTCTAGACTTTAAATCTTTTTAACAATGGTGATGAAATCCATTTGAATAAATTTGCGGGAAAAGAGACATCACGGAAATATGGTAAACCTCATAAAACAGTCGGCATTGCGTTCATCAAATAGAATGCACATTTTCTATTCAATTACATGAAACATGCAGTGTTTTATGAAAAGTTGTAAAGTTACTGATGCGTAAATTTTAAGCGCAAAAGCAGAAAATGAAAATTGTCAAATTAGGTATAAATATTATGAACAAATTTGCATAGATTCAGATTTTATTGTTAATAAAAACCAAATTATTCTATTAAGTTTATTGCATATAAAAGGCTTGTCGAATAAAATAATTATAAAAACAATATTGTGTTTTATAATTGCACAGGTCAACATCTAGAATTTTGATTTGACAATTTTTTTTTTTTTTTTATCTCAAAGTTTTTTGGTGGGCTGAAATCGAAACTGTAGCCAGTGTTTCTCTATCACGTATAGTTTTTTGGCAAAGCATGTTATCTACCGACACATTTTCTACCATGATTCTTTCACAAATATCATTAATTATAGGGGAGAGTGGGGATGAATGGGACTCAGGATGAATCGAACAATAGCAAAAATTTATATTTTGTAAGTACTGGAAACTTGACAATTTTTCTGATATACGGCATTCATCAATTGTAGTTTCAGAACTGTGCTATACATAGAAAGGCAGAAAAAAAATTAAAGTACCTTTTTCAGCTGCCAAAGTAAGTTTTTACTGATTCAGTTAGGTTGTAGTTAAGACATTAATTATTTGCTTAAAGTTATTATAACTCTTATTAGGTGAAAAGGCATAATCTTTTATTGTGTTTATGATATTCAAGAAGAATATTGACAATTGTTGATTAAGCCTATTTCCTGTTTTATATGATCATGTAGTGGTTGGGATGAATGGGACATTCCCCACTATGTGCTACATTAAAATTGTACACAAGAATTACATTAAAACAAATCTTAAATAGATTTCCAATATTTTTATAACGTGTAGCTCAGTAGTTATAACATTTAATTATAAAAGTAGCATGTATTTAGTAAAAAAAAATAGATTGAAATTAATTGTTCTAATTTTTGTTTATAATAATTATGATTAAAAAAACTACCAAATAGAATATCCAATGCAACTTAAATCAATATTTAAAAAAATAAATAAGTAAACTAATATTAATTTGATTAAATTCACAATTTCAATCAAGCTAATTGAGTAAATCCTGGTGATTATTATTGCAATAGAGAATAGAATGCTGTTTTTTCCCGATCAGTGGGAAACAAAAATTTATCTGGATAATATGTACTCTATTATAATGGTTTATCTCTTTTTAGTGTCTTATTTATTTTTAGATTAGATCTTATTAGATTAAATTACCAAAGCCTAGAGCACTAGGAACTGTGCGAAGCAAATGACTTTTGCCTTTTGACGTTAATTTGAGTCAATATATCAGTTTATGTTAATTTCAGTAAATTCATAGTGTGTAATAAAATCACATAAACTAATTTAACTTAAAAAATTTATTTACATTCCATTTTGTTTTCTTTTCTTTGTTAACTCCAGTCCTGTTTCATTCATTTCCAATCATGTCCCATTCATCCCCATAGGTGGGGATGAATGGGACGATGCATATTCATGTAAAAAAAAAAAAAAAAAATCATTATTAATTAAAAATAATAACTTTTTACTAAAGTTAGTATTTTTATATGTAACTGATTACTAAAGTGTACATATGAGCCATGTTACAAAATTCTGAATTACATATGGTTAATGTTATCAGTAAAAACGTGAAAAGTGTCCCATTCATCCCCACTCTCCCCTATGGTAACTTTTAGTTTTCATAATTAATTGTAATTAATCATGGAAGCATTCTAGAAACTACTGAAAATGGTGAAATTGTGCCGGTAGACACTTTGTATGACAAAATTCTATTTGTGATAGAGAAAAAACTGGCTTCAGTTTCGATTTGAACACACGAAAACACGCATATGTATCAACTAAAATTATTAAATAAAATATTTCCAACTGTGCGTGTAGACCTGCCTTATCTATTAATACGTTTTTATTAACATTTTTTTCTTTCCGTTAAAAGTTATATGCATTTTATTTTTCAGTCCAAATACTTTATCGTATTTTCTGATAAGTCACGATTTTACTCTACTATTTTCTCTCTCTCTCTCTTTTTTTTTCTTTTTAAATACTTATGAAATAAAAAAATCGATATAATATCTGAGGTAAAAATAGATATTTTATAACAGATCTCTTAAACTTTAAATATTAAAACAGATTTTTCCATGATAGACGAAAAATATTAAAGCCCTTTTTTACTTGAATTACTCAATTGAAGAACCGCAGAGTTTGAGATTTAGTTACCAATCATTTTGAGTTAAGCGTAGTATAGCACATGAGTAATTCGTACAAAACTTTCAATAAACACCATAAAATACAAGAACTTGCAAAAATTGTTTCGGGTCGAAAGAAAACACGACCCTTTGTTTGGTGAAAAAAGCAGGCACGAGTGCTGCAAACAAAGTAGCAACGCACAAAACTGAATTTAATGAAGAGCAAAAACAAATAAAGTTGAATGAAAGTACAAATACTCGCGTGAGAAAAATTATTAAATTTAAAAAGATAATAATTAAATAAATAAAATTTTATTCATTGCTTTCTTTTAAAAACTCTAAAATTTATTCGCCGTTCGGTTTTGAAGTCATATACAAAAACATCAACAAAATCAAATTATGTTCTTTTAACGATCCCATCTACTGAAAAAGGTTCTCACGTTTATTTAATACCCTTTACTTCGCGTAATTTAGGTTATATTGATCAAACTGGGAGGCATTTGTAATGTAGAATAAATGAGCACCGTCTGAATGTTCGTAATGAAGAGATTTCAAAATCTTCTACTGCTTCCCACTGCTGGGATCATGGGTATTGTTTTGATTTTTCTAAAATTGACATTATTTCTTCTCCAATGTACTTTTCCCATTTAGATATCCATGAAGCTTTTTACATATTTAAAACTTCGAAAAATCTTGTTAATGATATTTTTTCCACTTCGTTTTTATCCGATGCTTTGAAATTAATCACATAACTTCATTTCTCATTTATTTTTGTTATATATATTTTTTTATATTTTTAAAATTTGTTTTATTTATTAATATTTTATTTATTTATTTATGTTTATCTTTAATTTTACAAGTTTCCTCAAACCATTATTTATATTTATATTGGACATTATTTCTTTTTGCTCTCAACTAAACTTTTATGTGTTGCTACTTTGTTTGAAGCACTCGTGCCTACTTTGTTTGCCTAACGAAGGGTAGTGTTTTCTTTCGATCCGAAACTATTATGACGACTTCTTAATTTTTTTGTCGTTTATTGAAAGTTTTGTACGCCAGCTCTCTCTTTTAAACGCCAGCTCTGTGGTGCTTTCTTAAAAGCAAATGAAAAAGTTATAAACATTTTTAAACTGACTGCATAATATTATTAATTTTATATTTAAAATGTCCGCTCAAAAAAGTAGACATCTAAAAAAAAAAAAAAAAAAAAAAGAATATTTTTCAACGTCTGTAACGATAAAAAAGAAATAGTTCATGTCTTATATTTCATTTTTTTTTTACTTTTTAACAAAACTATTTTTTAGTACATTTTACCATGTTTTTATTAACTTCGATTCTTGTTTGTTTGTTTCTTTGTCCGGTACAAATCTTGTAATCGATTTTAAACTAACTTCCCTACTAGCTAGATATTTGAAACTTTCAGAATAGCTCAGAACCCGATGACAATACAATACTTCGAAGCTCGATTTTCGAATTTTCAATTAGTTTTCTTTTAATTATTTAAAATATGAAAATAATAACGTTCCAACAGCTTTAAAGATAACCATTAAAATATTAGCTATAATTTAATTGTTGCCCAAAAAAAAATTACGAATTAATTTTTATTCGACATAAAAATAAATAAATTTAATTAAACGTGAACGTTAAAAAAATTGTAAAAAGTTAAATTTTGCATCTCAGAAAAATTGACGTCATTATCACATTAAAATTTTTATACACATTGATAAAATTCTAATGTAGTTCTCTAGCTATGATTCAACAGAAAATTTAAAAACATGGTTCGTTTTAAATCTACTAATCAATAAAATTTATGGACAGAACCTTTTGTTAAATTTTGAATCCAGCATAAATTTAATCATGTAATATGGCAAAAATAAAATAATTTCCTTAGTAAAATAATAATAATAATTGGTTAATTTTATATACGAGGGACTAGACGTCAGACAGCTTTTTTGTTCAGTTTTTATTACTAAATATTATTATTTTAATGAAACTTGGTGTGCAGATACATATGTATATATCACTTATATAATACATTTTTTTTATTTTAAACTACATTTATACTTAATATAGTATAAATTGTAGCGTGATAAATTTGCTAAAAAACAGACATATTGGGTTGGCCAAAAAGTAATTGCCTTTTTTTTTTTCCTTTGTAAAAAACGGGCGAATTTTTCAAGGCAAACAAAATTTTTATTAGACAATATATTGGCCATTTTGTTCGATCGTCTTTTGCTACCTTTCAGGCAACTTCATAATTCCGTACTCAAAAAAGTTATCTCTTTCGGTAAAAAAAGTTTTCCAAGAATAATATGATATCCTCATCAGAAGTGAAGGTTCTACCATTCAAAGCGTTTTGGAAAGAACGAAACAAATGATAGTCTAATAGTGCCAAGTGTGGTGAATATGGTGGATGTGGTAACACATCCCATCCAAGCTACAACAATTTTTAACGAGTGACCAAACTTGTATGTGGTTTAGCAATATCATGGTGAAACATAACACCTTTTCAATTCACCAATTCTGGACGCTTCTGATTGATTGCATTATTTAATTTACTCAATTGCTGACAGTAAGTAATGGTTTGGTTCCTTGGAAACAATTCAAAATACAGAATACCATTGAAATCCGACCAAAATAACAGCATAACTTTACTTTGATGAATATCTGCTCTTTGAGCAGGTTTATCACGCTTGCACCACGATCTTTTTCTTTCGGAGTTGTTATAGACAATCAATATTTAATCTCCTGTCATTAGTGAAATGGTTTTCTTTGAGTTCATGTTGTACCCATATATCGAGCTTCGTAACATATCCAAGATGTTTTAAATAGTTTTCAACACTCGATTGTTATATTTTAAGATACTCAGTAATATTTCGCGTCGTTAAATGCCGATTGGATTCGACCAATGCCTTTATTTTGTCATCATCTACTTCGATTAGCCTTCTTGAGCGTGGTGCATCTTTAACATCAAAATCGTCAGACTGAAATTTAGCAAACCAATTCTGTCTCTGCCGAACATTTAAGGCATCTTCCCCATATACTCCATATAACTTTTTGTGAGCTTGAACAGCGTTCTTCTCTTTTCAGAATTAATGCAACAAAATGTGGTGAAAATGTTCATTTTGATTTTCCAATTTGAAATCGATGCTAAACAATCAATTGCTAAAGAAATTGTGCACTTTTTTCCCTAAATCAAGTGTGAAGTGTATTCTTTGAAGTTACATAATGACATTGCAGTTATAAGGGACGTCAGTTGCATTTCAAGACATGTATCGCTATCTGTTAGAAAAAAATTCATTGACTTTTTGGCCAACCCAATAATTTCAGTGCCCCAACTTTGTCATTGAACTGCTGTAAATTAATTATAAAAATGCACCACAGATCTGACGTTTAAATTTAATTGCAAAACTTTGAATAAACACCATAAAATGCAAGAACCCTCAACAATTGTTTTGGGTCGAAAGAACACACGATCCTTCGTCAGGCAAACAAAGTAGACAGGAGTGTGGAAACCCACCATGTGCGTTGCTGCTTTGATAAAATTATGTATGTTCTTTGTGAGGTCGAGACTGTAGAAGATCACTACAGTTTGTTTAAAATTAAGCTGGATCCAACAAAGTATTCAGTTGGGATGGTTAAATCGCTTCGGCGCCAGTGACTCGGCGAAATTTTAGGTCGGTTTAGTTTTGTGTCGACATGGTGCTGCAACGGAGGAATTAAGTTGTGAGATGTAGATGAATAGGAAGTGTTTTTAAAAGTTTGGTTGAAATAAGAGAAGAAAAGTTGGTGGAAAGCGGTATAAGATGGAGAAGATTTTCGTAAGAGGTGTGGTGTAGCGGAGTCTTGTCCGACGTCTGTCTACGATAAAGTTTAAGGCTTAGAGCCTGGAAAAAGTTATATTTCGATAAAGGAGATTGAGTTTAACTTAAGTTAAGTAGTTTAATGAGTGTTTTTGTGATTCGGTGCTAGTATTCGTGAATGGAAAATTGAGTCAGCCGGGAATGCGCTGATCTAATTGGAGTCACGGCAGTTGAGTAAGGGAGTGCATCCGTCTCTACAACTTCTACTGTTTCTGGGGTGAGATATTTAAATTATCTAAATTAGTTATTATACATTTATTTGCTAAAGTATTTAAACCCGCTGATTGAGCTACAAAATCCAGATCATCCTCCCATTATTCCAGTTGAATAAACTCTTAGTTTTATTTTATATATCTGAGTCTTTGTGCTTCTTATACCTAATACTTAAGCTAATTAAGTTAATCATTTAAGGAATGAAGACCACTAATTCCTCACAGGGGCGCTCATTTTCACTCCTCCCCCCAACCCGCTCAAGTATATTTTACCTGCTCTAATAATGTACTGGAATTTTTTTATGATCTTGAACAGTACTTTGAAATTTGTAAAATTGATATTGATGATAGATTTAGTTGGCTGAAATGCTCCTTAAAAGGAGAAGCTAAATTATGGTGCGAGCTTATTGCTTCTTCTTCGCTTGGCTACAGCCCTACCTATGAGAATTTAAAAATAAAAATTATAAGCACCTTTTTCTCAAGTGCCGATAAAGTAAAATTACGGCAAGCGCTTTATAGGACTAAACTGTCGATTTTTGATAAGCACACTACATTTTTGCGCATTTAACAATTAGACTTAAGTTTATCATTCTTTGAAGTGTTGATATTATAAACCCGCTGTTCACAATCCAAATTCAAGATTACCTAGATTTAAAACCTGCCGAATCTGTTGATAGTCTTTTTCAAATCTTAGATAAATATCAGAGTAGGCACGCTCCTAAACCTGAAAACAACTTTAATCACCAGCAAGAAAATGCAAATGTTCCAAATAAACAGCGAGAAACACCCCCCCCTCCTCCAACTGATAATTCCAATCGCCCGCAAAATGCTACTCATTTTCAATAGCCAAGCAACAGCCATTTAAATCAACCAAGCTCTCATAACACTCAAGTTAAATCTATATTTCTAAATTCAATTTCTAATTGTTCAGTAAATATACCGCATTTAAATGTTTTTCTACATGATGTAGTTATGCCTACCAACTGTGATACGGGCGATGAACAAAGCTTTTTATGATATGATAATTATATGAAATATTTTTCATTCAAACCTTGAAATCCCACATCTCATAATATAATTACGACTCAAGGGGAATCAGGAGTAAGTCAGGGATTACTTTAGCTTAAAGTAAAGATAAACGACTTTGATGTATTATGGACATTTTATGTTGTGGAAAATCTCCAATATTCATCTATAATCGGCCTAGACTTTCTGAAAACACACAATATCAGAGTTAATTTTTCTACCAATTCTGCATTTATTGCTAGTACTCATGTTCAACTTAAGCTAAGCGAGTGAACGCTGGATGAAAATAATGCTTTAAATTTCGCTTCTCAGTATTTCTAATGATAAATTATACTCAAATGCTAAACCGGGCAAGTTCGGAGAGTTATATAATCTAACAGAAAACGTTGTGTCAGAAAATGATATTCAACTTAATGTTGCTACTAAATCTTTCTCAAATAAATCAAATTTCATTTTTCAATCTGTTCAGCCAACATATTTATTTATTAGTTTAAATGGAAGTAATGAAAAATCTCATTTAAGTTTTCAACATGTCAAGCCGACAGAATTCTCTTGTTTAAACGAAAATGCTCTGAATCAAAATGAACGGTTAAACTGTTTTAAACCTAATTTACAATCTCCTACCTGTGCTTCTCACAAACTGCTAGATAATTTAAAAGCAAATGTTGTCATTTCAACTAAAAATTTTAGCTGTTTTCAAAGTTGTAAGCCCTTCAAGACTTCGAAAATCATGAATAGAGTGCAAGCTGAACCTTCTTCTGAAACTGTGGAAAGCGACAAGGTGCCGTGTTCGAGATCACCATGCTAAAGGGTCTCTCTGATGCCTAACTTCGTCCTGCAGACCGCCAGCCCTGTGATTTCCCCGACAAGTGCACAGACCAGACTGACCAAGGTGTGTGATCTTACTGATGTTACAGCTGAAAACTTAAATCAGGTGATACCGTTCTTTATTTATTTTTTATTCAAAAGTGTATTTCTGTCGGAGCTGCACAAAATGTTCGAGATACCTTGAAGCCTTTTTGGGACTTTAAATTTTAGAACTTTTTATAAAAGCAATGGACTTTCTCAAGCTAAAAAATGCAAAATTCAAAATTTTTTACATGAACTTTCAGAGTGAAATTCATGTCCTGCTTCTGTGTCATCATTTTCGTTCTCTCTTAATATATATTTACAGTATGTCCGTTAATTTCTATTACTTTCTAGCCATCACCTGCAGAGTGGTAAATGATGTAAAGGAGATTGAGTTTCACTTAAGTAGTTTAATGAGTGTTCTTGTGCTTCGGTGCTAGTATTTCTGAATGGAAAATTGAGTCAGCCGGGAATCCGCTGATCTAATTGGAGTCACGGCAGTTGAGTAAGGGAGTGCATCCGTCTCTACAACTTCTATTGTTTCTGGGGTGAGATATTTCAAATTATCTAAATTAGGTATAATACATTTACAGTAAAACCTCGATTATCCAAAGTAATTGGGAGCGAACTTACTTTGGATAATCGAAATTTTCGGATAATCGAGAATTCATCAATAATCATCTAAAATATTTATCAGCACTCGTAGTTTGGATAGGATAGCTTGCATACAAAAGGAATGTGGGGAAAAAAAAAAAAAAAAAAACGTTAAAAATACATGTTTGTTAAGAGAAAATTTTGGATGATAGTAGAAAGTGAAAAAAAAAGCGAAGAAGAAACCGACTTCGGTTAACGGAGAGTTTTGGTTAATCGAGGTGAGTTTCGGTTAATCGAGGTTCTACTGTATTTGATAAAGTATTTAAATCCGCTGACTGAGCTACAAAATTCAGATCATCCTCTCATTATTCTAGTTGAACAAACTGCTAGTTTTATTTTATATATCTGAGTCTCTGTTACTAATTTCATATTTAATACTTATGTAATTAAGTTAACTAAGTTAAGATGGGGTCTGCGTCAACGCAAACCTCACGTGTTTACATGGACACCCAAGAAACATAAAAATCAATGTTTTAGCTTTTTTCATTAACTTTACTGTGAAGAAGAACAAAACATTTTTTATCAAACATTATAATTGTCAAAAGGTTGCAATGATTGTTTCGGGTTGATAAAATTGAACGCCACCCTTCATCGGACATACATTAACATGAGCAATGGTGTGCCGTAAAACTACTCGAAATAATTCGTATGTAATTCTAATTTTGCAGTTAACATCAAAGTTCTTAAGGTTTATCATTTAACAATATAGTTTTTATTATTATTTATTTTATTTTTTGTGAAAAATATCACATATAAAAATTAACCTAAATCACAAAATCTAAAATTAAATCCTTTAATAATAATAAATGTATAATTCATTTACACATAACAGTAACATACTTAAAAATAATGTATTATACTTACAATATAAAAATTGATTAAATATTTGTTAGCATTTTTTGCAGAGATAATGCAGTATTTTTATTTCATATTTATATGAAGCGATTGGAATTGAGCGAAAGTCAGTTACACCGCGATCTTTTTAACTGAAACTGTGAAATATTAAAGATGAGTATAAAACAGAAATATTGCACAGAAAAAAAACATAAAGTGTAAAATCTTTAATATAAATATAGAATAGTTTTTATATTTAAATCGTAAATTGTCGTTAAGGAATGAAGTCATTGTTTAAAAAGCATCTATGCGTTCCGAAGTATCTATGCGTCAATATATCAAAAGATGCTTGCTGAATCCTAACGCTTTGCAATAAAGTTCATTCAGTAGAAATGACGAGAACATTTCAGCAGTTTCGAGCACAATTCTGAGTCAGTGACGTCAGAGGGAGCAAACAACATATATGGTCGAGTAATGCAAGGTCGTTATCTATGCTAAACAGAAGCATGGCAAGGGGACAAGCTACGGATCTTGTGGTACGCAATCAAGTTAGAACAACATCATCAAAATGGTATTTCACAGCGCCAAATTAGCCGAACATTCCATTTGGCACAGTCTACAAGTCTTACAATCTACAGTATTATAAAAACGTTTCACTACAACTTGAAAAAGCGGTCCTGGAAAAGCTTCCGGTCGAAATCTAAAGTTGACGGATAGGGAAGTGCGTCTATTTCGTCGACATATTTCTAGAAATAGGCACTTTACATTCGCAGACCTAGTTAGATGGGCAAGACAAACCTTAAAAAAAAAACTATTTCCAAACCATCTATTCGTCTATATATCAAAGGATGCAGCTACGCATTTTACAAAACGAAGCGTAAGCCAATCCTCACTACAGCGAATGAACGTCAGCGTGTTGCCTGGGCCAGATCTCACCTCAGCTGGACTCCATCACAGTGAAGAAAGATATTGTGGACAGATGAATATATTTTTTATGTTTCATATGGAAATGTTGGTCGAAAAGTTATTAGAAAGAAGGATTATGCAAACGATCCATCGCGTGGTTTCTAAACCAAGCTCTGTGATGGGGTGGGGTTGAATAGCAGTAAATGGGGTTGGAAATTTGCATTTTTGCGCTGATACGATAAAGGCTCAGGACTATATACAAATTCTTGACATGAATTTACGGCCATCAGTGCAGCGACTATTTAGTAGAAAACGATATTTATTTCAACAAAATAATGCTCGATCACATACAGCGAAGTTAACACAAACGTAACTAATATCGAAACCTGTCCCTATTTTAGAGTGGGCAGCAGCAAGTCCAGATCTCGCACCTATAGAGAATATTTGGAAAATTCTTAAGAGGAAGGTGGCCCAGCATCGTCCCCGCAATATACAACAACTGAAGGATTATCTACGGAGGTAATGGGAAAAAAAATCCTACAGCCACATTAAGCCGTTTAGTGTCATCCATGCCTAATCGTCTTGCTGCAGTTATCCAACGTAAAGGTGGCGTCACTTCTTGGTAATGAAATAGAATGAACATTTTTGACTTTTGTTGTGCAATAGGACATGCTTGCATCGGTTATTATATTTATTTGTTTCGCAGCAAAGTAACGCAAATGCTGTTACAGTGTTGTATTTAAATTATGAAAGATTAATAAATTGTTTCTTTTGCATATACAGTCGTTAACAAAAGTGCCCGAACACTGGCAAAAATTCCTATATAAAAAAAGCACACTTCATACAGTTTTGTTAAATGCATCCTTATCGAATGATGGTCTTACACTAACTAAGAACAGAATTCGACAAGGATTTATTTAACAAAACCGTATGAAGTGTGCTTTTTTCACATAGGAATTTTTGCTAGTGTTCGGACACTTTTGTTACCGACTGTACCTTCCGCTCTGTTTCCCAATTTCCTCATTTCAGGCTTTTTCTTATGGGAACGAACTTCATTGACGTTAACGTTGTATATAAATATATATATATATATATATATATATATAATATGCTTGATTGATAAAAGTTATATATATATATATATAACTTTTATTCTAAGAAGAACACACTGGAACTCTAACTTTTTCACCCTCATTGGTATTTTAAAACTTTTTGTAACAGTAACCTATAATTTACATTTGTTTTTAAATTGCAGATAATAGAAGGCTCAAAAATCAGCCAGCGTAAATTGCTAGTTGAGATTTTAGACGCTTTATCGCTTTTTGACGCGTGAATTATTCAACGGTTTAGTAAAAAGTAAGAAAAGAAATGAAAAAGAAAACAACCACCAAAAGATTCTAAAATTTTTCTTTCAAAACAAAGAAAGAGATTATTTATTCTAAAAGAGGTTTTGAAGCGTTATAGATTTTCACATGAGAAACTCAGCTTGTGGAAATTTAAAGGAAAGTCTGTTGATAAAAATCTTCATTTGAAAATTTCTTAAAATAAATATATAACCTGATAAAATTTCAATATTCATTTTGTTTATAAAAAATTTATGTACGTTTCGCAGCATGAATTCTACAACCATATATATATATATATATATATTTACTATTTGATTTCTCCAAATTCTTCATTATACAAGGATAGGAAAGTATTAATCAGCATAGGAATTTTCTAGATAAATCATGAATAATCTTGTAATATTTGATTTGTGTTATTCGTTTAATATAACATAAGCATTTAAGTTTTACATAAATTTGAAGAATTCAAGCGTAAAGTAAAGTACCATATAATATCTTATTGTTTATAATAATCTTTTTAATATGAAGTGGTAGAACCTACATGAATTTTTAAAACATTATAATATATTAATTTAGTATTTATGTATAATAATTTTACACTGTGCACTTTTTAATTACTTAAAATATCTCATTACTTTTGTATAATTCTTTTTTCATTTAATTTAGTTATTTTTTAATTGTTTTCTACACTGTAAACATTTTCCGTAAAATAATGATTTATTAACCTTTTATTTTACTCGATAGCTGGTATTACATAAAAACTGAAGTTGCAACTTAGTTTTTTTAACGGTATTCTTAATCAGTACAAAAAACCCTTAACGGCTTAAAAGTTTGTGTCGCCGCTACTTTGTGGCTATAAGAATTTGAAATATGAGTCTTAAAAATAATGATATTAAATTTTAAGTGACGCTTTGCAATTAGTTAAAATATACATAGATTTTCTTATTTGATCATTCACTTTTATCTTTTATTTATATTTATAATGCAAACATAATATTTTTAACTTCAAGATCAGACAGATATTTAAAATACACTCACTGATGCTTTTTCATTCGCATTTCAAATTCAAAATAACAGTTTTAAAAGGAATGATATAAAAATTCCAGTGGCGCTTCGGTATTATTTTAAAAGATTTGTTTTTAGATTCCATTAAAATTACTTTTGTTTTGCTAATAAAATATATTTACACATTTAAACAGTGCTTTTAATTTTCAAATATACTGTCAAATAATTATACTTTCACTGAGTTAGCATTAGAAAGTAAAATTATTTATTTCAATAAATTGATTTATCTTTTGCATCACGCTATCCAAAACATAGTATCATAGTGTCCAACTAAGTGAAAATTTGCTCAAAGAGATAGTGTGACGTAAAGAAAACATTTACACAAATTTTACTTGCAGTTTTGGATAGCGTGACGCAAAGGATAAATCAATTTATTGAAATAAATAATTTTACTTTATAATGCTAACTCAGTGAAAGTATAATTATTTGACAGTATATTTGAAAATTAAAAGCACTGTTTAAATGTGTAAATATATTTTATTATCAAAACAAAAGTAATTTTAATGGAATCTAAAAACAAATCTTTTAAAATAACACCGAGGCGCCACTGGAATTTTTATATCATTCCTTTTAAAACTGTTATTTTGAATTTGAAATGCGAATGAAAAAGCATCAGTGAGTGTATTTTAAATATCTGTCTGATGTTGATGTTAAAAATATTATGTTTGCATTATAAATATAAATAAAAGATAAAAGTGAATGATCAAATAAGAAAATCTACTTATATTTTAACTAATTGCAAAGCGTCACTTAAAATTTAATATCATTATTTTTAAGACTCATATTTCAAATTCTTATAGCCACAAAGTAGCGGCGACACAAACTTCTAAGCCGTTAAGGGTTTTTTGTACTGATATCATTACTTTTTAGTGGTTATTGATCAAAAAATTAAAACAAGTCCTTCTGGCTCCTAGGAAGGGTAAACTAATTTATCTTTTCGTATGAAGTTGTCACCATTTTTTTTTCAAAATAGCAGCTACAATTTATTAATGAACTTAGTGGATTTATAAATGAAGGCTATTTATATATGGAGTTTTAAGCAAATCGGTTCATAAAACCTTTCTAATGTAAATTTGAAATTTTCAGTGTGTTAGCACAGGGTAACAAGAGGGTGGATTAAGTTGGCAAATGAACATACCAAATACATTTCTGAGATAAATCCACACTACAAATTAAGTGTGAATTAATTCAGTATTTCAAACGTTATCATACTCACAAATTTTCAAGTAGCCTGCCACTTGGAAACAAAATGGAGAAGCTTCGCACTAGAAAAATTTATTGACTGGGATTCTCAAACTCTTAAAAAAAAAAAAAAAAAAAGTAAGTGAAAATTTTCAAATTTAAGTTAGAATTACGTAATTTACATTTTTGCAAGTTTCTTTTTAGAGAATTACAAATTAAACAATTAAAAAAATATATCAAGTAAATATTAAAAATGGAATTTTATATATTTTCTTTCCCCTTTTGAGGCTAAGTATACTGCTCCAATATTCACAATTTAAATTTTCATCAAAAGTGCAGGTAAAAATTACTTCCTATATATTTTCATATAAAACGTTTGGGGGGAAAAATAGACAAAATATAAATTAAGCTTTACATTTCTATAATTTTAAAAATAAGATAAAATCACCTGGAGAAAAATTTTATGGAAAATATAAGTTAAGTTTAAAAAAAAATTAAATTTCTGCGTAAAAGTACTATTTCATAAATATATTTACAACTACAATAAACAAAAAACGCTCCTTTAATTTTAAATAATTATTTCTACATGTTTCGAAGCTATTAAAAGTTTTTTCTTTTTTTCTTTCTTTCTTTTCTTTTTTTTAAGAAAAATAAATTAAATGTAGTGGCGCCATCTAGTAGTTTTTTTTTAAATCATATACATACAGATTTAACTTTTATTTTTCATAAAAAAAAAAAAAAAAAAAAAAAAAACTTGTTTAGAAACAGGTAGAAATAGTTATTTAAAACTAAAGGAGGATTTTTTGTTTACTGTAATTGTAAATTATGAAATAGAATTTTTCATGCACAAGTTAATTAATTAAAAAAAGAAAAGAAAGAATAATTTTTTTAAAATAAATTATTATGGGTTTCAAAGTAAAGATGTAATTTATTTATTTTGACGTGTTTTTTAATAATTGCTATTTGACACATTTTTCATGAATTTTATTGAAATTCATGAAAAATGAATTTTATTAAAACATTGTTTAAACACTGTTTATTAAAACACTGTTTTTTCTAATAAACAGTGCAAACACTGTTTCATCCTCTAGTCATTGCTTTGAATAATAATAATAAAAAAAAATTGATTATGTTAATATTTAAAATATGTATCACTTTAAAGTCTGAAATATAAATAAATGAATAAACACTAACTGTATTTTCAAAAGAGATTTTTAATTTTTAAAAAGAAATATATATATATATGTATTTACGAAAGAGTATGTTTTAAATAAAAACGATAGATGGCGCCAAAACTGTATTTGCTGTTTTTTTCCATTCCCGGAGCGTAAGGATACATGAATAGGAATCGCAAATCATTGAGTTATTATAAAATCGATTTTCATGAATGATTAAAAAAAATTTTCGCTTTAAAAATTGTAAATTCATCATTATTATGATAAAATAGAATATCTAAAATTACAAAATACTTCCTTATTTAAAATATTATCTAAATATTTCTTTGACTAAATATGAAATTTTGAAATCAAAACTATTTTTTTCATAACAGAAGAGAAAATATATTTAAGTGAATTTGACTTAATATATATACAATAAATATTTTAAACATGTAATAAAGTACTTTTGCGTTAAAAAAAAAATTCTAAATAATTCATTGGCTGCATTCAAGTCGGTCAACAAACCAACCCACATACCTTACAAGTAAGAACCGAATAACAGCATTTTCACCCGAAGAAACATATGTAATTGGCGGAGTAATATAGTTCCATATTTAAAGCGATTTATATAAAAAACAAGAGTTTTCCTGAAAAAAACAAAAACGTTACTAGATTCAGAAAGATCCCATTAACAACATATATTAATTAAATTAAAATCGTTCGTGCGGTTTTAGAGATATTTTTATTACATCCTTACATCGTTACACCACACATTTTCCCTTTTTCACTTTAAATTGAGATTCAGATCTCAAAACATACTGCATGTAGAAATGGAAAATTTTCAGGAAAGATTAAGACCGAAGATAAAAGACTATTTTGAAAAAATCAGAACAAAATATGGCTTATTTGCTGAGATTTTAAACGTCGGCTTTTACAAATCTCTTTGATGTCAGACTAGGCGTATATATGAGTTCGCAGCTTTCCGTCCGTTTGTCCTTCCGCTTGCGTCACTCGAAAAACTGCCGTTTTTCATGATAAATACTTTTTTTTTTAAATCTAGCTTCATTGTATAACATTTTAAATAATTTTTAATATCGCTTAGCATACTCGACACCATATATGATAAAAATCATGCATATTTTTTTTTCTCAAAATCTTCACTTTGTAAATGAAGATTTTGATAGAAGGCTCAAAAATCAGCCAGCGTAAATTGCTAGTTGAGATTTTAGACGCTTTATCGCTTTTTGATGCGTGAATTATTCAACAGTTTAGTAAAAAGTAAGAAAAGAAATGAAAAAGAAAACAACCACCAAAAGATTCTATAATTTTAGGAATTAATAATTTTATGAAACTTTCAATTTAAAGGCTTTTATCTCAATTCACTTTAGTTGTTCCTTAAAAGGTGCAGTTTAGAATTTTATAACAGACAATTCCACGTGTAAAGCGTTTAAATTTAAAATTTAAAGTTATTAACTATAAATGAATTTCAAGGAAAAATCTTAAAGTTGATTATAAGGAGAAAATCAAATGAATAATTCTTAAATAATACATGTTAAAAGCATGCTTTTTACATACTTAAAAAAAAAAAGGAAACATTTAAAAAAAAAATGTGACAGTGTAAGCACTATTTTTATAAAAGAAATTTTTATATTTCATTATTTTGAAAGTTTTAAAGTTATTATTCATTCATAAAAAAAAATAAAAAAAATAAAATAAAAAAATAAATAAATAAAAACATTTATTAAGGTATTTATTATCTTAATGTAACACATTTTATAAATTTGGTTATAAAATAATTACATTGCTTTTACATCCAGATATAAAACAAAACACATACTTTTAAAAATGCAACGTCTCTTTATTAAGTAAAAATATTACCCAAGCATATAGGAATGGTTGTTTTAACAATTTCCTAGTATCTAATTGTTTGCCCTGGTGATGAGTCATGTTTATTTTTCGACTTGTCGTAAGCATGTAACAACTTTTAAAAAATTCGAAAAAAATATTATGACTTTGTTTTTTTGCCTCTGTGTTTGGATCATGGTAGATTGGTAGGTAGAACAGTTAATTAGAAGATTGCGGGTTCGATGCTTGAGCGGACGGAAGACCGTCGCGTACGTTAAAGGTCGCTGGTCGTTGTAGCCACAATGTTCTTCCTGTTCCAAAACCAAATTATATTTCATGGGGTCTCCGAAGCGGAGGAGCCATTACTTCCGCGATAAAACAAAACTGTGATGACATGACTCCGAGCCATCCTTTAGGATGAGTCCCTGAACGTCACGAATTTCCTATAGCGTTTCAATAGGGCGATGTAAAACGCATTAACCCTTCTCATTATCCATGCTACCCTCATCATAAATATCCTTAGAAGTCTTTAACAGTAATGCATGATATTAATGTTCTATATTGTATATTCTCTTTTAATGACAATGCAAATAGCCCGATTGGATTTTGTACAGGAACATAGAGGAAAATTCCAATACATCACGTTCTATGAGGGATATTCTTATAAAGAAAAAAAAAACATTTTAATAAGCATAAATTGAATATTTAGAACTACTATATGAGATACCCAGAAACTAGATTTCTATAACTGAACATGAACTTTATACTTTACATATTCAATTATCTAACTCTCACCATGATTTCAATCTCTTTCTTCAATCTCTCCTAGATTTCTACCGCTACGGCATCATCTAAACGTAAATTCATTTTAAGCACAAAGTTAAGATGACTTTTTGAATAACAGAAATACATATGTGAATATAACTTCCCAAAACAAACCAAAATGCTACCAACAATATTTCAAATATTCAATTAAGTGAAAGTGAAAGTGAAATTTCTAATCTTAAACTGAAAGACAATTTTGCTTTTTTACCTAAACCAGATTTTCCTAAACTTAATGTCACCATAAAAAAACGTTTCATATTAAGCACCTTAAATGGTCCTCTAAAAGAGTCTATCAGACAGTTTATCGCTAATACTGATGTTGATTTTAACTCAAAAATATCCACATCGGAAACCAATAAATATACCTATAACTGCATATCATATCTCAAATCTAATCGTAACATCATTATCACTTACTTATAAATGTAGTCAAATTGTTGTTTTAAGCAAATTCGATTATGTTGAAAAAACACAAAAACAAATAGAGGACGGACCTTAATATAAGTTGAAAAATAATACTACAAAAATAAACTAAAAACCATCAAATCAGTTATTAAACATTCCCTTCTTGTTTCAATTAATGCAAAATTCTTTATTCTTCCTACTGTCTCATATTGTGCAAGATTTTAAACTTTGCCGAAATTCCTTTCAAACCGATTTTTTCAAATATTAGAACTGCATTTTATAAACGTGTTTCATATCTTGTTCCAATTTTTCCTCTCTTTTCTCTGATAATCAGTATACATTCAAAATTTCCTGTGATTTTGTTCAAGAACTCTGTCTTTTTGTGAATGCTAGAATTTATATTATGTTATTTTTATCGTTAAATCTCTTTTTACAAATGTACCAGTTCAACGAGACTGCTCTAAAACTCGTCTTCAAGAATTTCATGTTACTGATTTCGAAATTTACCATTTAATACACTTTACAAAAACATGTTTATCACAAAACGCTTTTCAGAGAACTGATGTTTTATCTACGAGTCCCATTTAAGTCTTTTATTAAGTGGCATGTACATGCACTAAACACAGGAAAATATCTTCAACGTCTTGAACGCCAGAGAAAATAATGGAACTACAGACAGCGTTTAAGGTAGTATTCAGCATACCATCACAAGTTCACAAAAAAATGAAAGTAAATTGCACCTCTACATGAAAAAAGGAATGGGATTCCAATAAAGCAATAGAATTAGTGGGGACTGTGGGGGATTAGGAAGTAAAAAAAAATAGAACCAGTAGTTGCGTGATAATATAGAAGAAATTAAGAAAGTATGGATTAAATGGACAATTTCCAATAATCATCAAAAGGAGGGTAAAAAAAAAACAAGAATTAACAATATTTTAAAGATTTTTATAGATATAAAAATCTTCAAACAATAATTTGGTGTGTCACTCACACGCCTTTCTCTTACCCTGAAATTTAATACTATAAATACATTTTGGATATTAAGAGGTAACATAATGAGTGCTGTTATGTAAACCTATATTAAAAGAATTCAAATTAGGCTTCGGAAGAGTTTTATTGGATAATTAGTTATGTGTTAGGAGAGCTACAACCCCCCTCAACCCCCCATTTAATTACTACATCTATATTTATACAGAATTTAAATCTTTTATTAGAATTAAAAGTTTACTTAAAATTATTTAGACAATTTTCACACGCAACATTCCTTGAAATTACCAGTCTTGATCAAACTTTTCCAGCAACAAACTTATATTAATTTGAAAATATAACTTTTGAATCTCTTGAAATTATTTTTTTTTCAGTTACTCTAAGAGACACAGACAAAGATCAAACTTTAAAAAACTTCATTTCGGTAATCAGGAAACCTGAAAACGTGTAAGTATATAAAAACAAGCGATGAATATTTAGCTTAAAAACATACATTATTTATCATACGTCTATGAGGAATTTATTTACATTCCTGAGCAGCTTTCTTGGACGTGCTAAAATATTATAGTAAAGCACTTAACTAACAATAAAAAAGAATGTAGTCGCTTAAATATTTGCAGCCCTGTATATCTTTGAAGATTATGTACAAACCACATAGGGTACCTAAATATAATCCCATAGTAATAATATACGGCACAACCTGAAATGCTCTTCCATCAATTTTCAGCTATTGTCGCAGTATAATCTAGTTCTTTTGTGTGGCCCTGTAAATGAACAGTGAATGATTTTCCTGCCATTTTCTGGATGAGACATGTTTTTACGTATATAAAAAATATATATTCATTTAATTTGGTTTAGTGCAGTCTGCAGATGTTAAACTCTACTTACCTGTAATTTTCCCCATAGACGTAATGTCTTTGAATACTCTTGAGTGTCCCTATGTACACGAACCATTTTCTTCTTCTCAACGAAAAGCTTAGTGTAGCATCTCTATATGATACACATTTAGAATACCAAGTTTGGACTTTCTGGTGATATTTGTTCTTGATATATGCCGGTAACACACAAAGACAGACACACAGGCACACTTACACACACAGAGACCAACCGCTAAAAACATTATTTTCGTATTCAGGGGATCTCAGAACATGAAAATATAACCGAAACTCACTTTCGAAAATTTGACCCAAAAACAATACTTTCTCTACCTTATGGGTAAGAGAAAGTAATAAGTCTGAATCCGCCAATTATCTTTAAATTACCATCTCAGATTTATATCAATCGTCTAACAGGTATTGAATTTTGAAACGAAATAATTATATTTATTCCTGTTTTGCTGTTTATTTTGAGGTAGACAGCTTCAGTGACAAACATTATATTGTAGTATTTACACATTAATGTCTCCCGATATATCATCCATAATCATAATATTAATGACGCAGTAAATAAATGCTTCTTCGGACGAACAATCTGAAGTCTAATCCAATTCTAAGGAACGATATAATTATCCCAGTTTACTAATAGCTCTCTGTATATTTGCCTTTGAAGCACTAACTAAAGTGATTTGTTTGTCTTTGTATTTATTTGATTCGTTTAAGATGATATTATATGATAAGTACTTTTGGAAAAAGTATTCTTAAAGACATATGTAAGTTAAAACTGTCCTTTTGTTGTTTTATTTTTAGTTAGTAATAATGTATGTTAAAAAGACTTAATATTCTTGGTTAAATATTGCGTTTAGAAAAAATCCACCTCATATTTAAGAAGGCAGATATAATTAACAACCGTTTGTAACATTATTATTTTTGCGGTACACACCACAATTTCTGTTTTTATTCTTCTACAACTGTTTAATTATTATTTTGCAATAAATTCGTATATATTGTGCAGACTCAAATTATTTGAACTCCATTTTAGTAATGTTAATTTTCTAAAACATCCAAACACTGATACAATTAAAAAAAATGCAGTTATATTACAGAGAAGAACCCTTCAACAATGTTTCTAGAAAATAATTGTATGTTAATGAAAAATATATGCATAAAAGCTTTCCGTAACAAAACAATACAGAAAATACTTTTATGTAACTAATTTTTCTGCATGACAAAAAAGAAAAAAAAAAGTACTTAATGAAATACTGTAGTTAGACCAGCCAGAAATAAACCGGGTCAAACCCCAAAGAAGGCATTAATGTTGTCTCTCAGACACAGAAACACAATTTACTCTGTTACTTAACCTAATTGTTCTTGAACAATGTTAAGCATATTGCAAATTAGTAGTTTCTTCAATAAGCAATAAAATAAATTTGTTGATCTCCAACGAACTATTAATATTAAATAAATTATGATATTTTAAATGAGTTTCAAATGATTTCTACGCAAATTAACATGTTTAAAAATAGTTCTTGATCGCAAAACTACAATTTATTGAATAAATCTCAAAAATAAAACAAGTATCGGCTCATTGGTCAAAGAGCATGATTCTAGCCCCTAACTACAATTAGTAATAAAAAATACTATAGCTATATGGTTCAAGCTTTTAAGTTTTAGGGAATTACTAATTTCATTATTTGTGAAAATTACTTTCTTTAAAATTTAATATAAAATAAAGATTCACTTTAATGAATTTACTAATTATCTAACCACATCATTCTTTGCATTTATTAATATATTGTTAACTAAAAATAAAATTATAATTTTTAAAAACTAAAGAATATGCTTTTATTGAATTGTGAAATAAAAAGAACAAAATAATTTTAAATGTACATTTTTTATTGGATAGCGCTAAGATGTCCCACAAATGAATGTGACCTAATCCTTGAAATAAGCTTCGAATTAGAATAAAATATTGATAAAAATGCAGATAAACATAACGTACTTTCGAAGAAAAAATAAAAGCGTGGGTTGCTCGACTTCAGTTGTCATACATTTCGTATTGCGACTATTTACAGAGTAACTATTAAAATGTAAGAAAGAGCACCCCACGCTTTTATTTTTTCTTCAAAAGTACGTTATATTTATCTGCATTTTTATCAATATTTTATTCTAATTCGAAGCTTATTTCAAGGATTAGATCACATTCATTTGTGGGACATCTTAGCGCTATCCAATAAAAATTTCACATTTAAAATTATTTTGTTCTTTTCAGTTCACATTTCAATAAAAGCACGTTCTTTAGTTTTTTTTTTTTAATTATAATTTTATTTTACATTTTTTAGTCTTAAAGGAAAATTTAAGCTACAACTAATGATATTCAAGTCTAAGCATTTCATTCAAATATCATTTATTTTATTTTTAGTGTCTAAAATAAAAATAATTCTTTAAGTAATGACACTTCAATCTTTTTATTTTAATAATTTTTTTTTTTTTACTCTTTTTTTTTTTTTTTACTTTTTTTTTTACGGAACCTATAAGTTACGACACTTAGAAAAGAACACAAGAGAAATAACACTGCTCGGCATGAAAATTGCCGCTAACACAATTTTGACAAATTCTTATGTAAAATGACCTCCTGAATCTGAATATGGCGTTCATTTTCCCCTATATAACCCACCGTTTTTAAGGGACGGCCCCCTATTTGTATCCCTTTCGGTAATTTTATGGCTATAAATTTGGTTTTAGGGGGGGGGGATACTTTAACTGTTAAATATCTTCTGAGTGGTTACGCAGCTGAAAAATTCTAAAACATCAACATTTGCGGCAAGGAGAAAAGTTAGAGTGAGGATTTGTCACTAAAATTACATATTAAATTTCTCATTTTTTTTTTTTTTTTTTAACCATCATTAATGTTATTTATTAAACATTATATCTTTTAGTTTTTAAGTGTTAAACCAATTATTTTTCATTCTCCAAATCAAATCCATGGCCATAAAATATCAGTGATAAAAATTGGGGGAGGGGGTGATGTCCCGAGAAAACGGTGGGTGACTGGGCAAAAAGGTAGTCATATTCGGATTCAAAAAGTCATTTTGTGGAGAACGAAACTTCTCCATACTCATTTAACTTTAACTTGGAGCTGTAAATGAAATACTTAATTTATGAAGAAATGACAGAGTCCAAATATATAACATAAATGAGCTTTAATTGAGCTTAAATAAGAAGGGGGACGCTGGACTTTGATTGGATTTACTACGTTTAAATGGGCAGCCCTCTTAAATACTTTGATATTAATAAATAACCACCGTTACTTTACTTTACTTAATCTACTCGCAAATGATCTCAACTACTTTTAATCACTTTTATTAACTTTTAAGACCAAGTAGTCTTTCGCATGTAGGAGGATTCCCTGACGCTACAATGCTACAGGACTTACTCTCTTCTATCCCAAGCCGCTAACAGCTAGCTCCCTCAACTCTCATACTTTCCTTTACACTAACTTTCTAACTACCATCCTTCAACTCACTCGCCTTCCAACTAACGCTCGTACCAACTCTCCACTAACACTCCTTCCAACTCCTTTTATCTATCTTACTTTCCATTTACAATTTTAAGTTAGGATAGGAACTAACTCCATCACTCAATCGACTTGAATCCTAAAACAGCAGATTCACGTTTTACCCGCAAAGTGCGAGTTTTAATTGTAGCACTTTGCTATACCTGACAATTTTACAAAAGAATCAGCAAAAATGGTATCAGTTCGATTTTTTTTTCTTTGCAGCACAGTGTAATTTAGTTTTAGCATAAGCATTCTTTTTCATTTGAATATTTTGAAATTTCAACATTTTGACATTAATAAATATTTCGTCATTTTCAATATTTATTAATGTCAAAATATATATAGGGGAGCGTAGGGCTAGTTGTCACAGGGGTAAGATGTAACACGCAATTTACGAAATAGTTTGTAATATTTGTGATTAAATATTTTTATAAACATAATTCTTATGACGCGCTTTATAATGTAAACACAACCTGTGCTCCTCAAAAATGGTTAATGAGAGGTTCCGTACACGTGCTTTATTTTAGCGAGTTAATCGAAAAAAAAAAAATAACATTTCGTAAATTTTGATTAAAGGTATGTTAATTTATACTTTAAAGAAATGTTTATAGCTATTATTTATTTAGTCTCTGTGTTGAGTTATAAAATGCATATTTAATTTTTTGTATACATCATTATATATTTTTATAAATAAACAAAATACCCAAAATCATACGATGGGGCTAGTTGTAACATGTTAGAGGAGTTGCTTGTGGAGATGCCTACAGCCAGAGCTCGAAGTCTCCGCCCATTTTCAGGAAACTTTCTGAAATGAAATATTTTTGTCTTGTTTACCACTACTATGTTTATACAGAAATATTTTCTGTGTTTTTCTATTACAATGCCGTGATTATTTAATCCCGAATTATAATCCCGATTTAATCACCAATTAGAGAATATTGCATAAAAATAGTGATAGATAAAAAAGCAGAAATTTCTCATTAATGACAGTGTCCTGAAAAAAGTGCGGATAATTCGAGCTCTGCTAAACCCACTCTGTGGCTGAAGAATGGATATAATGCTTAATGGGCAAAATGTGAGCCCACATTAAAGGCATGAGAGGGAACAAAATATCATTTGCTTGAATTAATTTCAACTCTGACTAAGACAGACTTTTATGTGGATTTTATCTTTAAATTTCTCTTTATTTTACTATATTCCATTTGATATAATTCATTGTTACTATACCAAGAAGCTTGTAATTTAATATTAGTTGTTAGTTGCCTTTTTTAATAAATTAATAAATGATTGACGACAAAAAATATTTTGAAATATTGTCGTTTTTATTGTTAGGGTTCCCTTTGTATCCGTTAAAATTTGCCCCACATGTGATACAATTTGTCCCAAACCCGGGAAAATTGTAACAGGCAAGTAATTTTGAAAAAAATATTTTTTTGTGCGCTAAAATTAGCAAAGCTAACTTTTTTTTTTTTTTATGAATATGATAGATGAACATGTATGCTACAGAAAACAGCAATTAGAAATTGGAAAACGTAATTTCAAAATATACGTAATTTTCCAAAAACTGTTACAACCTGCCCCACGCTCCACTATACATAGACTATGTTTAAATGTCATCATCTTTCTTATCATTTTAAAAATCATTTCCTATAATCAAAAATTTGAAAATATTTTTGCATTTATTTTAATGACTTCAAAATAATTTTATAATGCACAAAAATATGTTATGTAAGAAAAACCTTTTTATATTCTTTTTTTTCAAATTAATAATGAACATGTACGAAATTCGGGGAATTATTAATGATTGTGTTATTTGCGTTCCTAGTGAAGCTTAAAAAGATCTTTTAGTAGGGTTTCACATTTATCAAAATAATTACTGAAAAATCTTATATTTAAAACGTTTATACAGCTAACATAATTTTTCTTTTGCCCGTAAAACAAAATTGAAGAAATTTTCCTGAATTCACATTCTAGAAATTTAAATTTAGAGAAATTGTAGAATAATTGGGAAAAGTAACTTTAAACGTATGTATAAACGCAATATTTACAAATGATTTCATTCTGTAAAAAGTAAAGTTTTGGATTTCAAATGTTACATTTTTAGTATAATGAAAGTTAACACTTGCAGCTAAAGAAAAATAAATAAATAAATAAAATAAAAAATCCGAGAAAAAGTATTCTGATGTCGAATATTTCAGTCACTATTTCAAGGAAAATGTTCACATATTCTCAAAATATTGATATATTTTTAACATTGTTAAAAATGTATTACATAAAATTTGTTAATTTGATAGTTTTAAAATGCTTTGCAAATAAAAAATCCATATATATAAAATGTAGATTACATTTTGGCACTGGAACGCCAAGTTCTTAATTCTAATTTTTTTTTTTTTTTTGCCTAAATGTTCCATATTACAGTTTAATAATGACTATTAGGGTCATTAATGTAATTTTATTTGACAGAAAACGCAGTTGTAAAAATATCTGTTTTTAAAATATGTATACCATTTTACACCGAAAAATGTGTACATGGCAGATTTCAAGATCATCTTACAGGTTTTTGAGATATAAGTTTAATAATTTATAGTAAATGTTCAAAGTGATCTGGATAGAAATGGAACCTGGATTTACGTACTGCACCAGATCGTTTAAGCCTACTCTTTCCGCGTCCAATCGAATTGAATGAATTGTTCTTATTGTGGGTCGTTTGCATTAAAAATCTATTTTTATTACTTGGGTTAGGAATATCATTCCTTCCATTTTTTAATGGATCAAGCCATGTTAAAACTATGTTTATATATGGCAGAAATTGGGTTTATTCAGAGATATAAATAATGATTTTGGTGAAAATTTTGATTAAGGGCATTTGGTGGTAAAACGATTCTGCTCATTCTCATCTTCAGTAAAATTACCGGCAGATATTAATCGTTTATCGGTCATTTGCAAAATATGGCAGAAATTGGGTTTACTTAAAAATTTTGATAAGAAAATGGGGTTAAGGATATTTTAGGGTGCTAAATTGGCCGCAAAATACGGCGGAAATTGGATTTACCCGGAAATGGAAATGAAAAGTTTTATTAAAGTTTAGGGTTAAGTAATTTTTAGGGTACTAAATCGATTGGACTTTTCCTCATCCTAAGGAAAATTCACGTTAGATGTTAACCGTGTATTTGCAAGTTGCATCATATGGCAGAATTTAAGTTTACTCGGAAATGGATATAATGATTTTGATGAAAGTTTAGAATTAAGTGTATTTTGATGTGCTAAATCTATTGGACGAACCCTCAACTTAAGGAAAATTAGCGTTCGATGTTAACCCTATATTCCCCGATTGCATTATATGGCATAAAATAAGTTTTCTCATAATTAGACATAACGATTACATTGAAATTTTGTAATTTAGTGATTTTAAGGTTACTATTTCGTTTGGACTTTATCCTCATCCCCATCTTCATTAAAATTCGCGTTCGATGTTAATCCGTTTTCTTCCGGTTACAACTTATAGTAGAAATTAGATTTACTTGGAAATGGATATAACTATTCGATGAAAATTTGGGGTTAAATGAATTTGGGGATACGCAGTCTGCTGGAATTTTCCTTATATTCAGGAAAACTTACATTACAGTTAATCTTTTATCCGCCGGTTGCAAAATATGGTAGAAATTGAATTTGTATAAAATCGGATATAACAATTTTGATGAACATTTGAGATTAATTGTTTGCTGGAGTAAGAAATCGATTAAACTTATCCACATCTTTCTGATAATTGAGGTTAATCGTTAATAGTTTTTCGGCTGGTTACAAAATATGGCAGAATTTTAGTTTTCTTCAAAATGGATATCACGATTTCAATGAATGCTTTGGGTTAAGAATTGTTTAGAATGAAAAAAAAAAAAAAAAAAAAAAAAAAACAGTACCCATTTACAAAATCAGTACGAAAATATCATTACTATTGTTAAAATTTCCTTGTAGTTATTATGAAAAACAATGTCTTCTACCATATGCGCAATCACACCATTCCTGCAAGAACAGATTGTGCAAAATAGCTTCCATGTTATGCATATTGTTTAGTGAGGCTAAAGTTTTTTCACTTAATTAACTTCATTAGAGTTCTTGGAATCAGTGTCTAGTTTTTCATTGAAACTACGTGGGAGGTGGGAGACAAATGAGAAGGATAAATTCATGGTTGTAACTGAAAATGCATAAAACTTCTTTTATTTAAAAATTATGTTAGCATTCGAAAACAGTGACATATTAAAACCAAAGTAACATTTAAAATGAGATAAAGAATACTAAAATTTTAAAATTAAAAAAAATACTTTTTAATTAAAAAACATAAAAATACACCACAGACGTTTCGGCTAAACACAAGCCCTCCTCAGTGTCAAACATACAAAGCACAACATTTACAAAAAAAAAAAAAAAAAAAAAAAAAAAAAAAAAATCATAACACATCAGAACAAGATTATATATTCCGGAGGAATAGCTTTAGCCTCGTTCAAAGCAGAATGTTATAATACAGAATCTTGTTCTGATGTATTATTTTTTTGTAAATGTTGTGCTTTGTATGTTTGACACTGAGGAGGGCTAGTGTTTAGCCGAAACGTCTGTCGTGTATTTTAATGTTTTTTAATTAAAATGTGTTTTAAAATTAACTCCTTATGGAGAAAAATTAAAGTAATTCGGAAATCAATATTTAATTATTTAAAAATATTCCGTCTTCCTATGCATTTCAGCACAAAATCGCATAGTGCTTCGTTTAACGCATTTTAAATAACATAATTTTTATTTTTTCTGTGACGTTTGGATAACCTGGTATACACAGGGAGAGACTGTAAGGAATTCATGTAACTAGAGACAATTGTAGCAATTATTGCAGTAAATTTACTTTAAGCGCATTGCACACTTAAAACACTGTACATTAAATGCCTTAATACAGTTAAAACATTGTACACTTCTTACGAAGTGAAACGTTTGCTAAAATAATTTAGCGTCACGCTTTTTTATGTAATAAATTATATCAATTGGATTTTTTCTAACGAACTAATTCTCTACTGAAATTAATAATATTATAGTTTTAAAAAATTAAAGAACACGCTTTTATAGAAATGTGAACTAAAAAGCACAAAATATCTATCTTAGTATTAAAATGCAGGGTAAGAGAAAATCGTGTGAGTGACACACCATAATATTTACATACATTTAAATCTTTAATTAAAATAATTTAGAATTAAGCAAAAACCATTCTTAAAAAATCTCCCCTGACTGGGATCGAACGCTAGACCTTTAGGCTCGTAGCGCGAAGCTATACGTCAACGC
This sequence comes from Salticus scenicus, assembly GCA_963930645.1. NCBI lineage: Eukaryota > Metazoa > Arthropoda > Arachnida > Araneae > Salticidae > Salticus > Salticus scenicus. The sequence continues at coordinate 149,345,851 of OZ005662.1, forward strand.
CACGGCGTTCACGTAGTGAAAGTCTTTAACGCGCTTTTATTAGCTTCACCTGTATGTATGTATGTTTGTATGTATGTTTGTATGTTTGAATGTATGTTTGTAACTGCTCTGGGAGCAAACAAAAAATTTATATTGTAAAAAAATACTTTCCGTACGTGAACGATGTGGCGTTGAGGTAAGGCTCCGCGCTACGAACCTAAAGGTCCAGCGTTCGATCCCTTTCAGGCGAGATTTTTTAAAAATGGTTTTTGTTTAATTCTAAGTTATTTTAATTAAAAATTTAAATATATGTAAATATTACGGTGTGTCACTCACACGATTTTCTCTTACCCTGCATTTTAATAGTAAGATAGATATTTTGTGCTTTTTTAGTTCACATTTCTATAAAAGCGTGTTCTTTAATTTTTTAAAACTATAAAATTATTACAATATAGATTTTTTGTTTGCTCCCAGAGCGGTTACAAGCATACAAACATACATACAAACATATATACATACATACAGGTGAAGCTAATAAAAGCGTGTTAATAAAAAAGTACCTCCGAAAGCTAGAGAATTAGTATTTTAAATAAAGGATACAAAAGAATTCACACACATAGTCGAAAAATCAACACGATAAGTTAAAATTAATTTATATTATCTACCAATAAGTGTTTGGACACTTTAGAATTTAAACATTTTGTCAAATATCTAGAAAAGTTCTTTAGAAATCCTCTCGAAACTTTGGTAATGAAAAGAACATGTTATACTTTATATTTTACAGCAAAAGTTGTGCCCTGAATAGGAAAAGATGGCAAAAAAAAAAAAAAAAAAAATTATAAGTTGATCAATACTTTTGGCTATTAAATTATGCAAATGAAATTTTATAAAGCTTGCGCATGCGTAGTTAAAAATTATTTAGTAAAAGGGCTCATATTTTGCAAGATATTTACCATTTTTGCATTCTGATTGCTGTATGCTGTGTCTAATATAGTATGTCACATTTACTGAAAATGACTTTACACTGGGTTTAATACCCTACTTGTTATAATTAAAAAAGTAGAAATTGTTTTTGCATTTTTTTTTAAAAGAAAACTTTATATCTCTGTGAATGTATGTAGTAGCCTCGTAAAATTGTATACAGACAATAAGAAAATTATTATAATCATGATCTACAGCCAAATCGCATTTAAAACCTTACGTTTTACAGGGTGATTCAAAACATTTTGATATTTGTTTAATTTTTTACTGGTTTCCCTTTCTTTTTAAGGACAAGAATTTTCCTGAAATATGTTAGGTATAACATGTTATTTACCTTACTAAAGTTTCAAAATGATTCCTAAAGAAATTTTCTAGCTATCTCGCAAAATGTTTAAATTCAAAAGTGTCTAAACACTTATTGGTATATAGAGTATTATGGTTAAAAATAATTTATTAGGCTTTTTAATATCTCTGTTGCTTTAAAAGTTACAGAAATACTAAATATAAATCTCAGATCAGTCTCAATTTTAAATAAACCTATCAATATTTAATCAGCAATTTAACGTTTATTTAAATATTTCCTCTTGGAAATGCGTAATTAGTAAAGATTTAATCAGCTCAGCAGACATTAAATATGATCCTTCTAGACATAAATGCGTTTAAACTAATCCTCTAATTTACATATTAATTCGGTGAAAACATTTGATTTTAGAGTATATCTCATGAGAATGCTTATGACAAATAAACAGCATTAATGGAGGCTTTGTAGAGATTAATATCGCAAATTCCCATTAAACAACTGTATTGTACAAAAATTTAGATTTATGATTAAATTGTTTTATTATTATTTATTTATGTAAGAGTTATTAACGAATTTGAATTTTATAAGAGCATTTTATTTTCGTATTGAAATTGGTAGTATGGAATTATATGATTTAAAAAAGAGAATTTAACCTGTTTGTTTAGAGTAATGTTTGTGAAGATGTGTAAGTAATAATTTTATACCTTTATACTTTACGATATCACACTTGCCAAACTTTTTAATTTTTTAACCAAATTTAACACAACTTTTTTTTTTTTTTTTTTTTTTTTTTTTTTTATGAAATATGTCGCTTATATCTTCGACGATTAAATAAGTTAAAAACAATTATACAAAAGTTCCAGTATTAAATCTTCTTTGCAAAACGGAAGACTTGGCACGTAAAAAAATATAATAATCAAAACAAAATTAATAATTTTTCATTATTCAAATTTTGTTCTGTTATATACGTATAGAAAATTAATCCAACATGTATATTAGAATATCTCGATGTGTGTGTAACTTATTTTGTAAATTTACTATCTGATTACAGATTTATCTATTCTTAAGAATGGTTATAATTAAAAATATTTTCATGTGTTCAAAAGAGAATAATTCTCTTAAATGATCTGTATAATTATTTCAGTGACTTAAGTTAGGTATAATAGAAAGTTACCTTGAAGAACAAACTATAATTATTATTTTTTTTACTTTGTTTGCGCTCATTTATTCTTTTATTTGTGTAATATTTTTATCTCATTTGAAAATAGGAAGCTTATTTTCCTATGAAGCAAAAAATAAATAAATAAATAAATAAAAATAAATAAAAACATTCTTAAGCAGTCTATAATTTTTGTACTGGCTTGAGTTTGACAAAAATACCCTATAATTTCCTTTTTTATATTAACACTTTCCAACAAGGTTGAAAAGTTTTAAAGACATCGGTCTGTCTGTCTGACTGCGCTGTAACCCCTGTAAATAATTATGGAATTTCTTGAAACTGGTATGTATTATTTAAATTTCCTATGGGATGTTCTTTAAGAATAATAAAGTAAATACTACAAGTGGTTTGTGTACAGAGTCACCCAAAAGTATTCCAAAGCATTCCGTTTAAGGTGTAAATCTATAAACTATATTTGAGTAACTTTTTTTTCCACAATTCCTTATGAAATTGAAATATGTTATTCACATGCACAAAAAAAAAAAAAAAAAAAAAAAAAAAAAAATTCTAAAAAATGTAGTATGTTTTGTAATAAGATTAACAGAGTCACACAAAAATATTCAGTTACACAAAGGGGTGTTATTTTAAATTTGCCGGAATTGTATTTTCATTTACATTAAGCATTTTTAACACTTTGTAACATTTTTTAAGTGTGCATATGATTCGAATTAGTGTTGCATCTGTCTGTCCGACTGTCCGTCTGTCTATATGTTCGTCTGCCTGTCTCCAAGCAGGCAGATTTTAAATATTTTCAGAGTTTCTTGAAAATGATATATGTTATTTAAGTTCACTATGGAATGTTCCCTATTTAAAATGGCATTAATATGTTTTGTACAATTGGTTTGCGTACAATGACGCCAACATAATAATAATAAAAAGCCAATGCATTGCATTTTAGAAGACACATTTTTATTCGATTTTTTCGATTTAAACCCTTGTACCCCGGGGTCGGGGTACAATGGTCCATTTTGTCAGTTACTATTAAAAAATGTATGTAAAAAAATTAAAAATAATTATTGCTTTTGATTGAGTGCAACATAAAACCCAATATATGGGTCATATACACACATATTTGCAATAGCGAGAAATCATTACTTTGTGAGTAAAGACTTAAGTTTTCCAAAATTGGTCCGTTGTACCCCGGTCTTTCCTATAATTTTATTCCACCTATTAAAATATCATCGAGGATGTTGATCATTCGCAAGAAATTATAAAAATAACAAATAATAATTACTAAAATGTAATGTCAAAGTAAAATACTGCGTATGGGCTAATGTTTTGCTAACGATTGGACCATCAATCTATCCAATGGTCATTTGTAACCTTTCTCAAAAAAAAAAAAATCTATTTTTTCAGTGTTGACCCATGTAAATTTTGTTTGCAAAGAATATAAATAAAATAAAATATATAACATCGTAGGAGTGAAAATGTGAATGATTTAATATGTATGCTAACTTTTATATAAAAGGATTGCTTATAAAACATATATCTGTACCAATTTTTACATAAGAAGTGATTCAAAACTATACCAAGAAATTTAAATTAAGATATTTTTTTGCATTATTTATTCCTGCACATATTTACGTTTAATACAGAGAAATAGATATAAGGTTAACAGAAATTTTTATATCAAGGGATTTCACTTGCAGTGGATACCTTCCCATGTAGACATTGCTGGTAATGAGACTGCAGACTCCCTTGCTAATAGTGGCGCAGATCTAACCTTGTTTCCTCGGGCATCTCGGACTTTTTCTGAATTGTATTCCCATTTTATCAATCTACGAGGTCCCACTGTCCCTCCTGCTCATTAATGGTAACAGGGTAATCGCTCCGGTGGTTCCTTGTCCCTCCAAAGCAGTAGACAAGAGCAGACTGCCATTTCTCGTTTTTGCAGTGGTCATCTGAGTAAAACAGAGTAAAGGTTTTCCCTAATTGCTCTAAGTGTGCAGATTGTCAGGCTACACCTGACCATATACTGGACTGTCTTAACCTAACTAGAGGGGATCTCTATGAGGATCCGCTCTATGTACTTGATGTGATCAGAGTTGCTGTAGTCATAGACTTTGTTTAGATTTGCTGACACATGGGGACTGGCAACAACAACAGCATATTAAGGTATATGTGTATAAATTTTGAAATTTTTATCTCAGACAAACAAATAACAGGATTTATATTAAAGGATATTATTATATGAAATAATATATGTATATATATATATATATATATATATTATATATATATATATAACATAACTTTTGAATTTTTCACCTCATACAAATACTTCAAAACAATGTCTTACTATTATAAATTAAAGAAATGGTGTACAATAAATAATTAAAATTTAAAACTTCTTCACATGCCATACGGGAAGACGTCTTTATGGTCTGTGATAAAGTTTTAAAAGTATAAATGTCTCACTCTATGACTCAGTGCATAATATCTATATACTCCTTTTCGCATTAGTATAATGCGATGACGTAAAAGACAGTTCTGTAAATTTTAGAGCTTGCATCATTTGACGACAGATATTATTGATAATTCGAAACTATATAGAAGAAGAGCTCTAAAAGTTATATGTATTGATTTTCTATATTAGTTATCACGACAGGAAGAGACAAATTCTATCAATAGGAATCATTAAACTTTCAATGTATTCATTTTTGTGTTTCAAAAATAAGTTCGTTTGGCCCCTTTACATTTATCGCCGTAGTGACGCAGTAATGTATGGAGTTAATTACAAAAATTTGTATTATAAAATATTCGGTATTTAAATAAATTAATGTTATGCATTCATTTAAAGTTTTGCCATAGGAATAGTTGTTATCATAATTATTTATTAACTAAATAAAATGCTGGAAGTTACTGTTAGTGGTTTTAATATATCACAGAAATTTATTAAATGAATGAAAAGAAAAAGTAATATTTAATCTAACGTATATGAAGAAAATAAATGAACCAAAAAGTAACACGTTTACCCAAAATCAATACGTTTAATATTTTAAAAAGTTTATTTTAATGTATTTTATTGGTGTATTTCTGATTTTACATCTATTAAATGTATTTTACACGTGTTTCTTAGCATTAAGCAGTAAATTTGTAGAGTATTTTTTTTTTTATTTTTTTATATATATCATATGTATTATTTTTCTTTTCTAGGTTAATATTTTTGCTATTAAAAATGGAAAGAATTGTACGTTTGTTTATTTATTTCTTTTACATAAAATATAATATGATCATTATTGTTTTTTTTTTCTGTTTTCTTAACTTTTTCACGAATATCGAATTATATATATATATATGTATATATATATATATATATATATATATACTGCTAAATGTCTCAGAATAGTTTAAAAACTATTTGAGATTTTGGATTCAAAAGGATATATGCGAGGTCTGTCCAATAAATACGATAACTATGGCCATAAAAAGTTTATTGTATGTAACATGTCCACTTATGATACTTAAATAGCAACTTTTTGTGAAAGTAAAAAATCCCCAAGCAGTTAGGGTAAACGGCGGAGAGTTATTTAACCTCCAAATATTGACAAGATAATCTAATCGAAAATATCTCCCTGATTTTAAAAGTATCTCTAAATTTTGTAAATTAATTTCCTTAGAAAATCTGTCGTAATCACTGGCACTTGCTGCTATCAATGACACGGCGGTAATTGATATTATATTTATACTTGCTACACAGATAGACGGGATGCCCTCTCCATTTTTTGCAATAGCTGTCATGTTTAAGAGCAAACTTGAAATATTGCTTAAAAATGCCAATAATATACCCCGAGAAAGCACAGATTCGAATGATTTAAAATATTTTATTATTATGTTATAATAAGTGAAATACCTTACAATGATTTTGCTTTTATTGCAATTGATTGACTTATTTTTTCGAATGTAGGAACGTAAAATATAGACCAAATTTTGGCACATGATAACGTAAAGATTAACAAAAGCCATTGGAACCAAAAACTGAAATACATTCTTTGATGTTATGATTAGTAATGCTGTGATTCTTAGAAGGTGTATGTTTAGATCAATATGTATGTGATATCTCTCCCAAAGGTAGTTGCAATTCAGTTTATCGAAGGGATACAGATTAGAAATAATAATTAAAACAAACGCTACAATAGTAATGATAAAAGAAGCTGCACCAAACATTTTACACTTTTGTGTATGGTATGATTTGTCTAAATTTTAATATATCACAGAAATTTATTAAATGAATGAAAAGAAAAAGTAATATTTAATCTAACGTATATGAAGAAAATAAATGAACCAAAAAGTAACACGTTTACCCAAAATCAATACGTTTAATATTTTAAAAAGTTTATTTTAATGTATTTTATTGGTGTATTTCCGATTTTACATCTATTAAATGTATTTTACACGTGTTTCTTAGCATTAAGCAGTAAATTTATAGAGTTTTTTTTTTTTTTTTTTATATATCATATGTATTATTTTTCTTTTCTAGGTTAATATTTTTGCTATTAAAAATGGAAAGAATTGTACGTTTGTTTATTTATTTTTTTTTTACATAAAATATAATATGATCATTATTGTTTTTTTTTTCTGTTTTCTTAACTTTTTCACGAATATCGAATTATATATATATATATATATATATATATATATATATATATATACTGCTAAATGTCTCAGAAAAGTTTAAAAACTATTTGAGATTTTGGATTCAAAAGGATATATGCGAGGTCTGTCCAATAAATACGACAACTATGGCCATAAAAAGTTTATTTTGCAAACTTTAGTCTACATCGATTTTGTCCCCTTCAAAGTACTCTCCATTCGTTGCAATGCACTTATTCCATCTTCTTTTCCACTGTTCAAAGGACCCTTGTAAGTCCTCGGCAGTCAGGCCTTTTAGTTTTCTCGTCGGTTCTTGCTTTATTGTGTCCACACCTTCCCAGTGATGTCCCTGATCATATTTTTGCATTTGGGGAATAAAACAAAGTCACATGGAGCGAGATCTGGCGAATAAAGAGGATGATCAAGGATAATGATTGAATTTTTTGCTAGAAACTGGCGAAAAATTAATGCTGAATGTGCAGGTGCATTGTCATGGTGAAGGATACATCCATCGCCTTGAGTGAAATTTCGTCGCACACGACGCACGCGATCTCTCAAACGCTTGAGGACTGTAAGAAAAATAATTCATTATTTTTGTCAATTTCCATTTTCGACACACAGTAAAAACAAGGACAACAGAAACTAATACAACTGGCACAATACGTACAGCTCGACGATCCGCCATGAACATTGGGTCTCAGGCAACTAGCACCGCTAGTGAGCGAGGCTATAGTCCGCGTCATGTCCGACAGATTGCACCAGTACGCGTATTTATTGGACAGACCTCGTAAGCAATTGAAATACACATTTAAAAATAGTTTATAAAATATTTCAATGAGAAAGTTTTTGACTCCTTACCATATTCTTTTAATCTACTCTTTAAAAATTTTTTAATTGTTGTTGCAGATGTTTTATATTATACAATTATTTACTTTTTTTTTTGGTTTTATTAAAATTAAAACACAAATTATTTGTAAAAAACATCTTTTTCATATTCACAACTTCTTTTTTAAACATCAAAACATAAAAGTTTAGAAAACAAGTTGGCATAGGTGGACTCTGCTCAGTTCCCCATCATATTTATGTTCTCATAAATTTCTAGTGGGAGACATATTATAATCATGTTAAAAGAAATGAATTTGACCAAAGCTTGATACAGTGACAGAATGAAATCCCCGCCTAATAGGCTATCCACCGTTCACTTCGAGATATTTATCTTATTCTAATCTATTAATTTATTTTAAAAGGGTCAATTCTGTTGTTTAGTTTTCATGCTACTATTTCCAATGCAATAATCCTCAAAATTCATATTTATATGAAAAATTTACAATTTCGCTATGTTGATAAAGTCGTAAATTACGAATAATTTACGAAATATTCCTGTTAGAATATTTGTATTCAATCATGTTCAAACAAATATCATAAATGTAATTTTGAAGTTGTCTAATGTATTTATGATCCTCAAAATGGAAGTTTATACTCAATTTTGCCTTATTCTGCCATTTTAAGTAAATCGTAAATTCCAAATAACTTACGAATTTTTTAAATTGAAAAACTCATAGTCTATGATATTCATGCCAGTATCCAAAATAATATTTAAAAAGTGGTTTGACATGTTTACGAAGAAAATATCCCTCAAGATTGACGTTTATGTGAAATTTTGCTCTATTCTGCCATGTTAAGAAATTCGTAATTTTCCAATAACTTACGAAATTTTTTTATTGGAAAATTCATAGTCATTAATATTCATGCCAGTGTCTTAAATAATATTTCAAAAGTAGCCTGACATCTTTAAGATGAAAATATCTCTCAAAATAGACGTTTATGTGAAATTTTGCCCTATACTGCCATGTTAAGAAATTCGAAAATTTCCAATAACTTGCAAAATTTTCAAAGTAGCATATTTATAGTTTCTGATGTTCATTCCGGCATCAAAACTGATATTTTAAAACTTGTCCGACATTTTTACAGTAAAAAGTTTCCATTTAATGCAGGTTTAAGTGAAATTTTGTCCTATTCTCCCATGTTAAGAAAATCGTAAATTTCTCATAACTCACGAAGTTTTTTAATTCGAATGTTGCAAATGAATAGGGTTCTTGCCAGTATCGAAAGTAATATTTTAAAACTGATCTGACCTCTCTGCGATCATTTGTTCGTGAGATATCTTATTAACAGACTAACAAACTAACGGACTAACACACTAACGGACTGACACACTGACACACTGACACACTAACAGACACCCTACAGACAGACACCAAACAAATTTTGTCATTTTCGGATTCCTCACACCTGAAAACGTATAAAAAAGTCAAAAAACCGAGGTCGAAATTTTTCACGATTACCTAAGTTCCCCATACTTATAGTATGATGGGGAACTAAAAAAGTAAAGTTTAACCGTATTTTATAGACCATTATAAATTCTATTATAATGTAATTCGAGACTTAATATATATATATATATATATATATATATTTCATAATTTATCTACACTAAAATTTGTTTTTACATTTTATTATTTTTTTTTTAATGATATTGTAGATGGAATGGTAAACTCAGACTTTGTCTTTTAACAGTGTACTAAGAAAATGTTTTCTGTATGGAAATTTTTTCTCATTTAAATTATTAATTTACTACATAATTTATTTTTGTTATACCGAAAATAATTACAAACTAAAACAGTTGATTAAATTCTAAATTATATTCATATTTGAATTATATTTTTCTTTCTTTCTTTCTTTCTTTTTTTTTTTCGTTTTATTACCTTAAGATAAAAATAAAAATTGCTTTAATATATATATACATATATATTATAAAATCATACACATTTTTAATTACAAAAGTTGGTATTATGACAAGTTAATAATATATATATATATATATATATATATATATATATAATAGATATTGTAATAAGATTAAATCATAAAATTCAGCTATTAATAGAACTAAGACAATAACAGCACACTAAAATATAGAACTGAATTTAACACAGAGGAAAGAATTACACAAAAAGTTGCAATGTAGATTAAGAACCAATGAGTTAGGATAGTAACTTAAAATACTTACGCCTACCAGAAAGATAATAAAAATGACCATTAAGCTTATGAGAGTGAAAACGATTAATAAATAATAAATCACAGAAATATTTGGATGTAAATGCTTAAACGTAGAAACATACTTATCAAGGGGTGCATGCTTCATAAAGCTTAAAGAGCCGCAACGATTTCGTACAACGATATTGCTAATCATAGCAATTAATATCGTTTCACACCCCGATCGATGCAGCAAAACCAAAAAGAATTAGAAATAATTGAAATATTAAATTAAAACAAAGATTAAAAAAAGATTAAATTTAATCTTAATGGAAATATATATATATATATATAATGTATTTTAGAAGCTCAAATAATATTTGTACAAGTCGATTTTAAATATTCAGTATGTCTATATTATGAAAATTATTTTAATGATATTTTAAAACCTTTAATTGTTTGGTATTACATTCTAATAGTACTAAATTAGTAAAACAAAATTTATATTAATTAAATATATTTAAAAAATACGAAAGTTTATTCTTTTCAATTAAAATATATAAAAACACCTTATATATTAAATACTACTTAAAACTTTTTTAGACTTGCAAAAGTCCTTGATTAAACTGATTGTTTAATAAAACATTCACAATTTAATTTAAGCTACGATCATAATTTTTCGAATCATGAAAAGTGCAACATTGGTAAATTGGATGTTAAATTGTTTTTTTGCAAATGCACGTGACATGCATGTTTAATTTTTATTGTTAAACTTGAAAAAAGCGCCACAAATTAAGGCGAAAAGTAGTGAATGAATTGACATCCAAATGTGTCGTTCGATGCAAAACCCTTAAATTTGTAAAATGCGTTTTTCAGTTTTTAGTTCCCCATCATAGTATAGGTATGGGGAACTTAGGTAATCGTGAAAATTTTCGACCTCGGTTTTTTGACTTTTCTACACGTTTTCAGGTGTGAGGAATCCGAAAATGACAAAATTTCTATGGTGTCTGTCTGTAGGGTGTCTGTTAGTGTGTCAGTGTGTCAGTGTGTCAGTCCGTCAGTATGTCAGTCCGTTAGTGTGTTAGTCCGTTAGTTTGTTAGTCTGTTAACACAATATCTCACGAACAAATGATCGCAGAGAGGTCAGATCAGTTTTAAAGTATTACTTTCGACACTGGAAAGAACCCTATTCTTTTGCAACATTCGAATTTAAAAACTTCGAAATTTGTTAGATATTTACGATTTTCTTAACATGGGAGAATAGGACAAAAATTCACTTAAACGTGCATTTAATGGAAACTTTTTACTGTAAAAATGTCAGACCAGTTTTAAAATATCCGTTTTGATGCCGGAATGAACATCAGTAACTAGAAATATGCTACTTTGGAAATTTCGCAAGTTATTGGAAATTTACGAATTTTTTAACATGGCAGTATAGAGCAAAATTTCACATAAACGTCAATTTTTAGAGATATTTTCATCGTAAAGATGTCAGACTACTTTTGAAATATTATTTAGGACACTGGCATGATTATTAATGACTATGAATTTTCCAAAATAAAGATTTCGTAAGTTATTGGAAATTTACGAATTTCTTAACATGGCTGAATAGAGCAAAATTTCACATAAACGTCAATCTTGAGGGATATTTTCATCGTAAAGATGTCAAACCACTTTCGAAATATTATTTAGGATACTGGCATGAATATCATAGACTACGATTTTTCCAATTTAAAAAATTCGTAAGTTATTTGGAATTTACGATTTACTTAACGTGTCAGAATAAGGCAAAATTGAGCATAAATTTCCATTTTGAGGATCGTAAATACATTAGACAACTTCAAAATTACATTTATGATATTTGTTTGAACATGATTGAATACAAATATTCTAATAGGAAAATTTCGTAAACCATTCGTAATTTACGATTTTATCAACATAGCGAAATTGTAATTTTTCATATAAATATGAATTTTGAGGATTATTGCATTGGAAATAGTAGGATGAAAACTAAACAACGGAATTGAACTTGATAAAATAAATTAATAGATTAAAATAAGATATATATATCGAAGTGAACGGTGGATAGCCTATTAGGCGGGGATTTCATTGTGTCATAATATCAAACTTTGGTCAAATTCATTTCTTTTAACATGATTATAATATGTCTCGCACTAGAAATTTATGAGAACATAAATATGATGGGGAACTGAGCAGAGTCCACCTATGCCAACTAGATTTAGTTCCCCATCATACTATAGGTATGGGGAACTTAGGTAATCGTGAAAATTTTCGACCTCGGTTTTTTGACTTTTCTACATGTTTTCAGGTGTAAGGAATCCGAAAAGGACAAAATTTTTATGGTGTCTGTCTGTAGGGTGTCTGTTAGTGTGTCGGTGTGTCAGTGTGTCAGTCCGTTAGTGTGTCAGTGCGTTAGTCCATTAGTTTGTTAGTTTGTTAACACGATATCTCACGAACAAATGATCGCAGGGAGGTCAGATCAGTTTTAAAATATTACTTTCGATACTGGCAAGAACCCTATTCATTTGCGACATTCGAATTTAAAAACTTCGTAAGTTATTAGAAAATTACGATTTTCTTAACATGGGAGAATAGAACAAAAATTCACTTAAACGTGCATTAAATGGACACTTTTTACTGTAAAAATGTCAGACCAGTTTTAAAATATCAGTTTGGATGCCGGAATGAACATCAGTAACTATAAATATGCTGCTTTGGAAATTTCGCAAGTTATTGGAAATTTACGAATTTCTTAACATGGCAGTATAGGGCAAAATTTCACATAAACGTCAATTTTGAGAGTTATTTTCATCGTAAAGATGTCAGACTACTTTTGAAATATTATTTAGGACACGGGCATGATTATTAATGACTATGAATTTTCCAATATAAAATTTCGTAAGTTATTGGAAATTTACGAATTTCTTAGCATGGCTGAATAGAGCAAAATTTCAGATAAACGTCAATCTTGAGGGATATTTTCATCGTAAAGATATCAAACCACTTTCGAAATATTATTTAGGATACTGGCATGAATATCATCGACTATGATTTTTCCAATTTAAAAAATTCGTAAGTTATTTGGAATTTACGATTTACTTAACATGTGAGAATAAGGCAAAATTGAGCATAAACTTCCATTTTGATGATCCTAAATATGTTAGACAACTTCAAAATTTCGTTTATGATATTTGTTTGAACATGATTGAATACAAATATTCTGATAGGAAATTTTCGTAAATTATTCGTAATTTACGATTTTATCAACATAGCGAAATTGTAAATTTTTCATATAAATATGAATTTTGAGGATTATTGCATTGGAAATAGTAGCATGAAAACTAAACAACGGAATTGACCCCGATAAAATAAATTAATAGATTTGAATAAGATAAATATATCGAAGTGAACGGTGGATAGCCTAATAGGCGGGGATTTCATTCTGTCACTGTATCAAGCTTTGGTCAAATTCATTTCTTTTAACATGATTATAATATGTCTCGCACTAGAAATTTCTGAGAACATAAATATGATGGGGAACTGAGCAGAGTCCACCTATGCCAACTAGTTCTTTTCGGTTCTAAGTAAACTTTTTCACTAACTGGAAGCAAGTCACCTTTCAAAAGCCGATCCATCCATGTGTTATTTTCGTTTCAAAATCACGATGTTCTGCAAATCCGGTCAAATCCTAAAACTTATGATTTTGGAAACCGGTTATCTCCATATATGTGAAATCATTATTCTACTCCACAAAGCTAAAGCACCGCACTTGTTGATTAGGTTAGTGTTATCGCATTTTTTCTCGCCTGTGACTACTCTTTCTTGGTGCACACAAAGTTTGTAATAGTTGAATTTCGTTTTTATTCAACAAAGGAGACGTTTGTAGAATACATATCTTCTAATCAATCAAGGAAAATGAAAAAGGACCCTACGACGGGGAAATTTAATAAAGCCAAGTTCAAACGTAATGTACAATATATTTGTAACAACATAATATTAATTGAAAACATAATAGCATCTTATTTAGCATAGTATGATTAACTAGACAAATGTTATTAATTTAATAACATACCTATGATTGTTTATGTAAATTTGTTTAAAATTCGAATGATTTTCCTTTTAATTAAAGAAATCCTCCTGATTAATATATATGGGACTGTTTGCGATTTTTTTTTTAAATAATTTTTCTGAGTTATTTTTTGCTGTGAATTTTAGTTATTTTTTATCAGATTTTTCTATTTTTATAAGTTATTATTATTATTTTTTTTAAAATCAGATAACTGAAATCAGTTTGAACAAAACATACTGTGTATTTTCAATCTTAAAAATCCAATGTCTACCTTATATTTAACAAAATTAAATTCTGGTTTGTTGCAAAACCGGCCATCTCCCAAATAACTTGCAAACATGCAGAAATCCAAAATAAAAAATTGAATAATCCCCTCTCATCTCGTGCCCCTTCCACATTATTTCAAGTTTTCATAAGTACTTCCCCAACGATTATAAAATTAAAGAGTTTTGGTTCTTATCTTATTTTGGCTAAATGAGGCAAAAAAATCAGCTTTTTCTCAAAATTTTATTTTTTGGAGAGGGCCGATTATGCAACTAGATGGCACAAAAATTGAAAATTCAAGTACCGTATAATTAACGTACATACAGAAGGCAGCAAATGCATCCGTGCACTAGCAAAAATTCTTAAATAAAAAAATACACTTGATACTGTTTTGTTAAATAAATTTTTATCGAATAATGTTCTTAGATTGACTAAGAAGACGATTCCACAAGGAATTATTTAATAAAACTGAATTAAATGTATTTTTTTTAGATAGGAATTTTCTTTAGTGATGTGACACTTTTGCTGCCGACTGTATGTTTTCTGATTTAGGATCTCAACCGTTTCATATTCATTTGATTGAAAAAGTTGTTATTATAGTTCTTATCAGCTGCTGTAAACTTGTAAAAATGAGAAAAAAATTATATCGTATTTTTTAAATGGTACGCAAAATGTCAAATGTACGCAAATGTGGTTTCATATTTTGCAATAAATGTTAATTTTACGAGTACAGTTTATGACATTTTATTTTCTTGCGTAACAGTCGATTTTATAGGTCTGCCATTAGCTATCTGTATTTTCACGTGCACAAATTATATTTTGTGAGATTTTTGCACTTGACAGTTGTTTCAATAAATCTGTTTTTAGCTATGTGTACTTAACACGTCTACGCACGAGACTTAAATAGCATTTATTTCTGAAACTTGAAAGAAACCTTTTATTTGAACAGCAATAACTGATATTTATAACATGAAATTTGCTTAAACTAATTTCTGCTTTATTCTTTTTTTTCTTTTAACCTTTTTCTTTTTTTAAAGATAATTTCATTACAAACCGTAAAGCAAGTATCTTCACTCTGAATGTCTAGCGAATTAAATATTATTTGTTTCATTCATGCAATTTCTATGAAGAAGTTTGAAGTTTTTTTTTTTTTTTTTTTTTTTTTTTTTTTTTTTAAATACTGTAAATCATAATATTTTTTTTGTCACACCTTCCTTTACAGATTTATCAGAAGTAAGGTGTATGTAACAAGTCCACTTATGATACTTAAATAGAAGCTTTTAGTGAAACTAAAAAATCCCCAAGCAGTTAGGGTAAACGGCGGAGAGTTATTTAACCTCCAAATATTGACAAGATAATCTAATCGAAAATATCTCCCTGATTTTAAAAGTATCTCTAAATTTTGTAAATTAATTTCCTTAGCAAATCTGTCGTAATCACTGGCACTTGCTGCTATCAATGACACGGCGGTAATTGATATTATATTTATACTTGCTACACAGATAGACGGGATGCCCTCTCCATTTTTTGCAATAGCTGTCATGTTTAAGAGCAAACTTGAAATATTGCTTAAAAATGCCAATAATATGCCCCGAGGAAGCACAGATTCAAATGATTTAAAATATTTTATTATTATGTTATAATAAGTGAAATACCTTACAATGATTTTGCTTTTATTGCAATTGATTGACTTATTTTTTCGAATGTAGGAACGTAAAATATAGACCAAATTTTGGCACATGATAACGTAAAGATTAACAAAAGCCATTGGAACCAAAAACTGAAATACATTTTTTGATGTTATGATTAGTAATGCTGTGATTCTTAGAAGGTGTATGTTTAGATCAAAATGTATGTGATATCTCTCCAAAAGGTAGTTGCAATGCAGTTTATCGAAGGGATACAGATTAGAAATAATAATTAAAACAAACGCTACAATAGTAATGATAAAAGAAGCCGCACGAAATACTTTACACTTTTGTGTATGGTATGATTTGTCTAACATTTCTATATTCTTAATAACTTTCGAAATTTTTTTATCAGATAAATAAAGGAGCCACCACAGAAGACAGGAAATGATTTTAAAGATAAGAGCAGAAATCTCAATTTTTATCCTCTGCCTTGAAAACTGCTGATACTTCGTAAGTGTCATAGCAATAGCAAATGTATGAATGATCATTTGTAAAACAAAACTCACTTTTAAAATATTCATTATATTACATCGCAAATTTTTCTTGTTTTGACAGAAAAAAATTAAACCAAATATCTTAAAAATAAAAAGTCCAGATGTCATCCATTTTGGAATATTGTCTTCGTAATGATCTTTAGTTTTTCGAACTGTTTTCGGTGTCATACTGAAAAGAGCAAATAATTAAGAATTCTAACAAATATATAAGCTGAATATAGTAAATTTATAGTAAAATCTAACTTATCACTGCATAAATTTTAAAAGTAAACATTACAACCATTTTTTTCCCCAGATTTTTATAAATGACACTTCAGAAATGTTTTGCACAAAAACATGATTTGACAGTAATGGTGTTTTATTTCTTAAATATTTATATTTTGAATTATTATATTTGTTATATATATATATATATATATATATATATATGTATGTATAAAATATATGTATATATAGTAAAATTCTGTTTATCGGTGTTATTTAGTTTTTAAAGATATAATTTTTAGTTCTCTGTGTTTTACACATGATGCATCGAAAGGTTTTTTATATGATAAACTGTTTAAAATATTATTTTAATTATTAGCTTACGAATTTTTTTTTTAAATTTATTTATTTGCATGAAGTGTATAGTCACAGTTAATGTTTATGATACTGCATTTTCACTGAAAAAATTCTGTAAATGACATCTAGACTCTGAACTATGGCTCTATTAAAGATATTTCCATATCATCCTTATAAACTCTAATTCCGTTTGCTAGTGAGTTCTAAAACTTCTATTAGGATTCTATAGCGTTTTCCTATATTATTGTCATCGAAATTATTTAAAAATCTCTTCAAATACATGCGAACACAAGAAGCGAGGTTAAGTACTATAATTTTGGTTTTTGACCCAATTCTATGTAATCAAGGAAGGATACCTTGAAATACAAAGGGTTCTTAAAATCGATTGTATTCCTAATATTCTTTATCCATCTAGAAACAAATAGACTAGAAATTTTCGATCATTTTGTTATAAATCAAGTATAATTCAATCTTTTAAGTTTTATTAACTTTCTACTCTTGTATTCTTACTATGTGATTGATTTTTGAAAATTCATTTTGATGTGTTTACGTTTTCAAAGTAATACTTTAATTTCCATTAAAAACATAGTTCAAAGACTTATATAGTTCATAGTTCAAAGACTATATGTGCTGTATTTTTTAGAAGAATGTGTAACAAAATTTTGATAAATTAACATGTTATAGTTTTGCATTTACGTACAATGTTCTGTAAATAAATACATAAATAAATAAATAAAAATAATGAAATAAAATAAAAATATCTAGGGCTGACCTTTTTTACATAACAATGTCTCTAATAAATATATTATTTTCTTTTAAAAAAGATAATTTATATAAAATATATCAGTTCCTGTCTCTTGCTGTAAAAACGAAAAATTTTAGAATTTGAATATAAATTACAGTTGCGAAAATATTGCGCCTCAAAACTAATGAACATTTAAACTGTTCGTAGCAATAAGAGCACTAGGGTCGTTGGCGACACTCCTTGATTCACCCTTGGGGGTGGTGCGGTTCCACAGAGAGTAAGTCGTTAAAAATTGTTAAAAAGGTGCAAATATTTATATTTTCCCGCAATATAAGATTTTTTTTTCAGATTTTTTATTTTCATTTATTTTATTTTATTTACAATGATTCAGAGAATATTTGAATTTCTAGATTTTCGTATTTGCGATTATTATGACGAATTAAATTTAACTTGACTATTTCTGAACAGATGTCGATTTGTGTAGTCAATTTAAGTAAAGCTTTTTCATTACAAAAAAAAAAAAAAATCCATAAACTTCTTAGTAGATATTTTGTAAAACTTCAAAACAGTTTTAATTTTGGATTAAATTTGAGCTTACAGTATATATATATATATATTTTATTTTCATTTATTTTATTTTATTTACAATGATTCAGAGAATATTTGAATTTCTAGATTTTCGTATTTGCGATTTTTATGACGAATTAAATTTAACTTGACTATTTCTGAACAGATGTCGATTTGTGTAGTCAATTTAAGTAAAGTTTTTCATAACAAAAAAAAAAAAAAAAAAAAAAAAAAAATCCATAAACTTTTTAGTAGATATTTTGTAAAACTTCAAAACAGTTTTAATTTTGGATTAAATTTGAGCTTACAGTATATATATATATATATATATATATATATATATTCCCCAATAGCACTATTTATGTTAATTACTAACAATAAATTACAAGTAAGTTTTGTAATCTGCACATGTTCTGGATGTTATTTATCCAGTAACAAAAAAAGAAAAGTCATTATGCTTGAGTACAAAATAAGCATAAATTATGTATTTTGCTTTGTTATTTTTCACCAGATTTTAAATATATTTCCAAAACTTTGGTCTGTGGAAAAACACATACAACCGATACGTTCCATGTAAAATGAGGCATTATATTGATACCTATTTCTTATCATTATAATATATTACGTCAAAAGAAGTTCTTATCATAATTAAATCGATATCTAAATAATTGTTGACGTTTTGTTGCCCTACCTTTAGAAAACTTTCTAATTTGGAAAGTTAGTAATATACTTGGTTGTAAATTTAAAAAAATTAAAATAATAATATTTTTTAATCAATAAAATTCATTTTCATTTCATAGCAATTAACTTAATGTAGATTAAATTTAAATGTTTAATATAATATGTTGGTAGAAAATAGTAGAAAACCATTAAAAAATGCATTCAAGCGATGTAGTACAGTTTTTTTTTTTTTTTTTTTTTTTTATGTATATTGGTCGAAAGTTTTTCTTTAAAATAAAATATTGACAGAACATTTCTAAATATTTGACAGTTTTTAATAAATTTCTACAAAAGGCAAACATACGTATTACACATTTTTTCTCTTAATTATTTTGCTAATTTGAAAACAAAATTGATTTACATTTGTTTTAAGTACAATTTTTATTATTTATATCTAAATATTTCACGTCTAAGTTTCAGACAAATTTGTCAAAATACTGCTCTTTATCTGAATTAGTTTAGAATTGCAAACGACATGAAACTACAATTACTGAAAAACAACTAAGGTTGCTAAAAGAATAGTCAATTTTTCGTTATTATATTCTTTTTCTTGATGTGCATGTAGCTTAAAAATTAAAACTCAAATAGCACGGAATATATTAATAAACTTTTATAGAAATAGCTCATATAAAATGGATATGGCAGAAATTTGTTATTGAAAAAAAAAATAATATAAAAAATAAAAATAAATAAAGGCGAACGGTGGAGAATTAATTAACTTCTAAAAAATAAAAATAGAGTGTAATATTTCCCTTCAATTCGTGCAATGAATGCCATTAATAGTACAAATACATGAAATTTACTAATATGCGTTAATGCGACATTGCTTTTGCAAGGCACATTTATCTTTATACATTTGTCATACAAGTTATATTTCACTTCAATTCGTGCAATGAATACCATTAATAGTACAAATATATGAGATTTACTAGCACAAGTTAATGAGACTTTGGTTTTGCAAGACACATTTATTTTTATACGTTTGTGATACATGAAATATTTCACCTCATTTCGTGCAATGAGTGCCATTAATAGTACAGATATATGAGATTTACTAGAACACGTTAATGTGACTTTGGTTTTGCAAGACACATTTGTCTTTATACATATGTCATACATAATATGTCTGTAACAATTCTGCTTAAGGTACTTAAATAGTATTTGTATGCGAAACTAGAAAAGCTTAATTGAGAATGCTTGAACAACCGTAAATGATTTTATATAAAAATACCCACAAAACTAACCTTTAAAAAACGGGGTGTGAATTCCTAACAAACTTCTCTCTATACGGGAAAATCCAAGCGATTTTCACCCCCTTACTTAATGAGCAGTCGCTGTGGGTGGCTCACGTGAAACTCATTTTCGAATAGTGATGTCCAAAAGAGGGAAATTATTTCCCCGTGTAGAAAGGAAAGGAAAAGAATTCACATGTCAGTAGCAACACATTTCTTGTTTATAAATAATCTTTCACTTATAGTTGATGGAGATAAATACATTCTTGAACAAATTTACTCTCGTTAAAATTAAATGATAACGTTTATCAGTAATCAAGTTGTCTTTTTTGAAAATAATTGGATATTTCTTTTTATTAGTATAGCAATTAATGGTTTATTTTACATAAAATACAGAATGACATGAATAAACTCATAATTACAAATAAATGTAGTGCTAATTACCTGAGCCAGATGAAGAAAAAATATTTATTATTGCTTTTGAATATCAAAAGTTATGGTAAATTAAATAATTCAAAAATATTATTAAAAATGTATATTTTCTTTAAATGAGGGGGATTCAAATTTTATATAAAAGAAATATTAGATGAAAAATCCGCATATTGAAATTTAAAAGGAATGGAACTAGATAAAAGTTTTATTTATGAAATGTTTTATTCATTCCTTAAATTATTGAATATAAATTGAATATATGTAGATATGTAACTAAACAATCTATAAAAATGACCAAAAAAAGAAAGAAAGAAAAGGAAAAAATGGAAATTAAAACTAAAATTATTTATACGTTCATTTTGTACGCACTTTTTATACGTACGTTTTCAGATTTTTTTTTTTTTTTTTTTTTTCGTTTCAGATATGTTGAAAATTATTATTTTTATTATTCAAGTTTCATTTATACATTTTTATATATTATATCATTTAAATATTGAAAAAAGATTCAATTTAATTTATTATTATTATTATGATTATTATTATTATTTACAAATGCATCGCAGTTTTTAACAATTAGAAATTTCTTAAGCTATCAACAAGCGAAAAAAATAATAATAAATAATTTATTGTTATTATTATTTACAAATGCATCGCAGTTTTTAACAATTAGAAAACAAGCGAAAAAAATAAATAAATAATTTATTATTAGTATTATTATTAGTATTTACAAATGCATCGCAGTTTTTAACAATTAGAAATTTCTTAAGCTATCAACAAGCGAAAAAAAAAATAATTTATTTTATTATTTATTTTATTTATTTATTTATTTATTCTTAAGTAATATGTTTAATTGGTTTCAAAAATAATGCTTGATTCCGTCGAGACACATAACTTCTGAAACTAAGAGATCTAGACAAGATAATTATAATTATATTTAAAGTCCTTCGAATAAAAATTTCATAATTTTATCCAAGTAATAAAAGACACAAGAATGAAGCTTTGTAATATTTCTTGTTTGCTCAATAGAGAGTTAAACAAAATTTAACATAAGGAGTGAAAAAACGAAAGTGTAACTTTCATAACACACGGAAATACGTTTTCATTGATATCATTTTCGTCATAACTTTGCCATTTGCTTTACAGGGCCCATCAATATCCGAGCGGTTCTGCGCTCAAAGCTGATAGACGTGAGATGCCGGGTTCGATCCCATCTAGCGTTCGTCGACCTAGCCGTCCGGAGTTTTCCGTGGTTTTCTCCGAAGCTTGCGTAAATACGGGATAAGACCTCTTAGAAAGACTCCCAT
This sequence comes from Salticus scenicus, assembly GCA_963930645.1. Lineage (NCBI taxonomy): Eukaryota > Metazoa > Arthropoda > Arachnida > Araneae > Salticidae > Salticus > Salticus scenicus. The sequence continues at coordinate 149,368,060 of OZ005662.1, forward strand.
GGAGGACACTTCCTCTCATGACTAGGACCCTAGTTCAGTCAATAGGCTTGCTCCCAAAAACGTTTGCTTTCCTGATGATTATTTCCATTGTATTAACTTTTACAGTTTATAATTTTAGTTCTGATCTTGTAATAAAGAACGAATAATTTAGGTATTCGAAAAATGTTTCTATCTCAGTTTTTGACTTTTACACACATTTTAGGCTTGAGGAATACGAAAATCACTAAATAGGTGAAGTGTCCATTTATAGGACGTGTTAGTTTGTACGTTAGTTGTAGTTAGTTTACAGCGTGTTACTTTGTACGTTATTTTTTTATTTAATTTGTTTGTTAATTTCTTAATTTGCTAAACTTCGTAGAAATTATCTGAAGAATAAATTATCCTAAAAACCTCGGACTAGTTTTAACATATTTTTGATATGGACAAATCTCTTTTGAATTTTAACATACCAATTTGAAAATTTTGTATACTATTATCATCATTAATGTCATTACTATTTTCACATAGTCGAACAACGAAAAATTTCATAAAGTTCATATTGCAGAAATAACATTTATACTTAACATTTAACAGCGTTCTTTTTTTTTTTTTTTTTTTTTTTTTTAACACTACACACACAAAAAAGTAGATTTTTTGAAAATACTATTTAAGGAAAGAATAATCTTTAAATAATGTTAAAATGTATATTTTATTTATTAATTATCCCTTTTAATGTGGCTTGTTTGTTGCTTTTTTAAAGAAATATTTTTAAATACTGTCAAGGTTTATATCTGATTTATTAATTCTCCCTTCTATGGTAATCGTTTTGCAGAGAAATATGTGTATTATTTTGACTTTTGCGTCATGTAATATCGTTGATAAACCCAAATGTAAATTTTGGTGGGCCTCTTTCAGTGCTTACAAAATAATTCATCAAATTACTATAATAATATAAAAATCATTTTTTTAAATAATATTATAAGTATTAAGAAAATATTCTTATGATAAACGCTGTCATATATCACGAATAAAATCTGTATCCTTGAAAACACGCAACACCATTAGCTTTACTTTTGTAATAAGATAATACTATACGTGTAATTAGTATTGATATTTAATATATTACATCCATGTATTGTCGAATAGAAATACAGCGACTTTTAGTTATTAAACCTATCTTTTTTTTTTTTTAAGTTTATTTGGGGGTTAATTATAGTCAGTTCTAAAATAGTTCTTTAAGAGTTCTATAATATTTTTTAATAGTTAATTCTATACGTATAAAATTAACTACATTTTTTAAACGCAAGAATCGACATGCATGATTAAACTTTCGCCAGTGTCCAAAATGTCCGGCATTCAATTCCCCAATACCTTTAGGTGAGCGGAAGGTGTCGGGTATGAGACCAGGATGTATTTGTCAGCTCAGACACTCAGGGTTTTCTGTGGTTTTCTCCTTAACTCACACATTTTAATGTAGTTAATGTAAAATGTTCTTTCTTTAGTGTTTTGAATTCTACTGAAAAATGGCTGTTCCAAATGAGCAAGCAGTGTAAATTTTAAAGTAAATTTTCCTTCATTTTTCTTTTAAAGTTATTATGATAACTAAAAAAAAAAGGCCTTTTTTTCTTTTTTTTTTTTTTCTTTTAGTATCATACGTATAATTAAAAAAAATAATTTTTAGTCCTTTTTTTTACATTTAATACAAATTTTATGAAAAAAAAAAATTTTATTATTATATAAGCACATATAATACTGTAATATCATATAATTTCATATAATACTGTAATATGCGTTGGTCATGTTAGTCAACAATCATTAAACGAATTATTTATATTCATGCTGGTAAGAATTTAATTACAAAAAATTTTAAGGATCTTCTGATGTGCTAATTAAACTAGATGGATTTCTTTTTCCTTTTTTCTTTCCTTTTCTTTTTTTTTTTTTTTTTTTATGCAATAAAAAATAAAATAAAGTTTCTAACAAAATAATAATAATAAAATAAAGAACATTTAATAACGGACTCGGACAGTTTGTAAAATTTAAAAATTGCAAAACGGAGTATATAACCAATAAATACGTTGTATTGTTGTATAAACGAAATACTTTTGTTGTATAAAATAAATAAAAAGAATCTGAGAATATTTCAAATTGGCGTTTAACTATAAAAAATGTGTTATATAAATGAAAGAAGTATAAACATTACTTTACTGTATGTTAAAAAAAAAAAAAAAAAAAAAAAAAACTTCGATTAGTATTTTGATCACAGAATTTATACCAATAACAAAAACCTTAAAAGGCACGCATACTAAAATTATCAAAACTTTATAGTATGAAATATTAAAAGAGAAGAAATAAAGAAACCAAAATATTGCTAGCGCAATCAAGACCGAGAATCATATCAAACGTCGTCACCCGACATGATTTTCCCTCTTTTTATCCGTATATGAAATACTATCATCCCTACACATCTTCCCTTCGCCGGTAATTAATAAGACACCCACGGAGAAAACCGATTACTACACCTCATGCTTTAGGGGAGAAAATGTCTGGGAAAACGGCAGTACCAGCCCCGTATTCTTGAACACTTTTTTACTTGGGATTCCCGTTGTCCCTCCCGTAAGGTAAAGGCTAAACTCACAAAAAATACCCACAGAGAAACGAGATTCTGCTTTCTCAAGATTTTCATCTTTTTTTTTTTTTTTAATTAAGAAAAAGAAAAGAAAATTAATAATAATCGGTATGAAAACGGACAGTATCGAAAAAGTTTTTATTTATTTATTTATTTTTATTTAGAGGGGGGAAGGGTGAGAAAGTCGAAATGTTTCTATTTTATCAATATTTTATGCCAAAGCCGCTAGTAAGAAATGCTGATCGTCTGCTTTTAATTTTGTTATTTTTTATACATAACTATAAATATTCTATTAAATTATTAAAACATTTTATTTCAAGTGAAAATATGTTTTTCAAATGAATAGAGAAACGAAAAATAATATTTATATTGCATTTTTTTCGTCTGCTTTTAATTGCGCTATTATTCATATGTAAAAAGAAAGAAATTTTACTTATTGTTATTTGATAAATAATATTAATATATTATTTTTGTAAAGGAATAAGATATTAATTCCTAAAGAATACGTTTTGAATTCCCGAAATATTTATTTATTATTATTATTTTTCTTTCTTTTTTTTTGGGGGGGGGAGGGGGGATTAAAAATTTAAATGTCTAATTTTAAGGTATTACCAGGTTATTATATTCATACTTCAGTTAATTAAAAAAAAATAATTTTCCGGTCGATAGGCTTTTGACTCTGTCGGATTCAGAAAAATTGCCCATTTTATTTGGTACCCTATTTGTAACGATACGACTGATATTTCTAATTTATGTTTCCCTTTTTTCATTGTTTGTATTGGTTTTCTCGGGTCCACACACAGACAAACAGAGTCCAAGGAATATCTTAGTCTTTTATATATACATATAGATGAATGCACAGCGAGATTTTTTTAAAGATGTCTTTACTAAATACTCTGCACTGGTTTTATAAAAGAAAAAGATACTTGAACACCTAAGAGCATATTTTTAAAAAAATTCATGAATATCAAACTATTGTCTTAGAACACTTTGCCTTTTGAGGATATAGTATAGAATGTTTTAACAATATCTTGGCGTCTGTTAAATGGATATATGATTGATTTCATACGTCAGTTATTCTTTATTAGACACTGTTATTCAGTTATAGATATATTTTACAGAAGGTTGCGATATCATTTTGAGTATTTTTAGACGCGTGATATAGAACATATAACTTTACAAACATGAACCGTTGGCTCATCAACATCTATAGTGGTGCGGGCGTTTGACACTTGGAAAGTTGGGGGTAGTTGCAGTCTGTCGAACGTCTTTATTGTGTTCCCTAAGTTGACATTTCATTTATTGGGGTAGCTATGGTTAGCTCGCCATAATAAACATCATTTTATGTCCAACAATTAAGGATATGTTAAATTTGTATAAGACGGATCATTCGCGTAACTTCAAAGAAAATGCATAATTTTATTCCACTCATTAAAATACCATCGAGGTTGTTGATCATTCACAAGAAAGTTTAAAAAATAACAAATAATAAATAAAGAAATGCAATGTGAAAGTAAAATACTGCATTTGGGTAATGGTTTGTTAAGACTGGATCATCAATCTATCCAACGGCCATTTATAATCGTTTTCAAAAAAAAAAAAAAAAAAAAAAAATGACATCGTAGGAGTGGAAATTTGATTTATTTAATATGTATACTAACTTTTATAAAAAAAAGATTGCATTAAAAACATATATCTATACTAATTTTTACATAAGAAGATATTCAAAACTATGCCATGAAATTTAACTTAGCACATTTTTTTTTGCATTGATTTTTACTACACATATTTATGTTTAATACAGAGAAATAGAGAAACAGTTAACAGGATATCAAAGGATATTATATATATAACAGAATTTATATTAAATGATATTATATATATATATAACAGGATTTATATTAAAGGATATTATAATATGAAATAATATGTATATATATATATATATATATATATACATAACTTTTGAGTTTTTCATTTCATACAAATAACTCTAAACAATGTCTTACTATTTTAAATTAAAGAAATGGAGTACAATAAATAATTAAAATTTAAAACTTCTTCACATGCCATACGGGAAGACGATTTTAAAAGTTTTAAAAGATTAAATATCTCAATATATTACACTCTATGTCTCACGGCATAATATCAATATACTCCTTTTATCATTAATATAATGCGATGACATACAAGACAGTTCTGTAAATTTTAGAGCTTGCCTGATTTGATGAAAGATATTTTTGATAATTCGAAATTACATATAAGAAGGTCTCTAAAACTTATATATATTGTCTTTTTTATATTAGTTATCACGCCAGGATGAGAGAAATTCCATACTTTTATCAATATGAATCGTTTAACTCTCAATATATTCATCTCTATGTTTTAACAATAAATTCGTTTGACACCTTTACATTTATCTCCATAGTGACGCAGTAATGTATCGAGTTAAGTACAAAAATATGTATATTACAAAAGTTAATATATGTATATTACGGGTTAAGTACAAAAATACGTATTCGGTATTTAAATAAATTAATCGATATGTATTTATTTAAAGTTTTTCCATAGGAATAGTTGTTGTCATAGTCATATTTTAATCAAATAAAATGTTGAAAGTTACTGTTAGTGTTTTTAATATATCACAGAAGTTTACTAAATGAATGAAAGGAAAAAGTATTATTTAATCTTTAACGCACAGGAAGAAAAGAAAATGAATCAAAAAGTGATACGTTTATTTAAAAATCATTACATTTATTATTTCTAAATGTTTATTTTAATTTTTTTTATTGGTTTATTCTGATTTTAATAAGTACCTATTAAATGTATGTTACAATTGTATCTTAGTATTAAGCAGTAAATTTATAGAGTAAGTTTTTTTTATATACCATATGAATTATTTTTCTTTTCTCGGTTAATAATTTGTTAAAAATGAAAAGGACTGTACTTTTGTTTATTTAATTATTTTACATAAAATATAATATGATCACTATTTAATTTAATTTAATTTAATTTTTTTTTTCTTAACTTTATCACGAATTGCGAAAAAAAAAAATCACTATATATTGCTAAATGTTTCAGAATAATTTAAAAACTATTTGGGATTTTGGATTTAAAGGGATATTTAAGCAATTGAAATATATATTTAAAAACAGTTTATAAAATATTTCAATGAGAGTTTTTGACTCCTTACCATAATCCTTTAAATCTACCCTTAAAAAAAAAAAAAAAAAAAAAAAAATTGAGCGTTGCTTGCAGCAGTTTTATATTATAAAATTATTTACTTTTGTTATAATATGAAATTTCTTTTGTTTTTACGATTATTGAAATTAAAACACAATGTTTTTGGAAAAAGCATCTGCATATTCGCAAATTATTTTTTAAACATCAAAACATCTAAATTTACAAAAATTAGTAAAGTTTAACCGTATTTTATAGATCATTATAAATTCAATTTATATTTTTTATATATATTTTAATTCGAGAATTAAAAAATAAATCTTATTTTATGATTAGAGTACACTAAAATTACTTTTTTACACTTTTTTAAAAATTATATTATAGATAGAATGGTAAACTCAGACTTAACAGTGTACTAAGAAAATGTTTTCTGTATGGGATTTTTTTCTTATTTGAATTATTATTTTACTATGTACTAATTTGTTTTTGTTATACAGAAAAATTACAAACAAAAACAATTATTGAATTCTAAATTATATTCACATTTGTATTATATTTTTTTAAATATTCAGTATGTCTATATTATGGAAATTTTTTAATGATACTTTAAAATCCTTTAATTTTTTGGTATTATATTTTAATAGCAATAAAATCATAAAACATAATTTCATATTAATTAAATATATTAAAATAATATGAAAGTTTATTCTTTTCAATTAAAATATTTAAAAACAGCTCATATATTAAATACTTCTTAAAAATATTTTAGACTTCCAAAAGTTGTTAATTAAAGTGAATGTTTAATAAAACATTCATCATTTTAATTCAAACTACTATCAAATTTTTTCGAATCATGAAAGTGCAATATTTTAAATTTTAGCTATAATTAAAAATCAAAATATTACACTTTCCCTATGTTAATTTTTAGACACAGTTTTACACTGATATTTATTCAAAAATATTTCTATAATTATATTTTTCATATGGATTAATTATTAACCGCCACTTTAGAATGTAGAAAGAGAGGGGAAAAGAAGCTAAAAACTCCAAAGTAATAGCATGGGAAGAAAACCAAAAAAACTCACAATGTCAAGCGTGTTAAAAAAAAAAAAAAAAAAAAAAAAACAGGCTCCCACCGGAAGTAATAAAAGGACAAAGTTGATTAGAAAGAGACATTGAACAGCGGGAACGGGGGAGGGGGCTGGGGCGTTAAATATATCGTCCAGGGTTTATACGACTCGCCTAGTATGTGTCTTTTAATGTGATTTTTTTTTTTTTTTTTGTAAGTATTCGCTTGTATTAAAACAATGTATGTTTATTTATAAGAATTAAGTAACAGAATAAATTATATTGTAAAAAACTTGGGTAATGATGTATTTAAAAAAACAAGTATTTCTAGTTTTTAAAAGTTTGGACCAGGTTCCTGTGAATAACACAATTTTCATGAAACACGTTCCTGTTTCGAGAAATTTAATAGAATTTTTTTAATTAAATTTTATGGGAATTGATATATCCCATGAACATTTTTGTAAACAGTGAGTAAAATGTGCCTCACATTATCCAAAAACATTTCTGCTTTTAGAAATTTAGTAGATTTTTTAAAAATATATTTTAAGCATTTTGATACATTCCAGGATTATTACTGGAATTATTATTATTTAAACATTATGTAACAATTTGTCTCGAATTTCCTAGGAACCTTCCTTTTTCAAAAATTTAGTAGAATATTTTAAATATATTTTATGGCTAGTGATGTATTTCAGGAATATTGTTTAGTTAACACTGGATAATTAATTGCTTCAAATTTACCAGAGACGCCAGAGGTTTCTTAACTTCAGTATTATTATTTTTTAATTCTTTTTCACTTTATCTTACCCATATATATGGTAGAGACAGTTTTGGATTAAATTTTAAAAATTGAGTTTTAATTATATTTACACGTTTTGAGATCATCTTTATCCAAATAACCGGCTTTTAGCTATTGGTCTGTGGAAGTGTGTGTGTGTTTGTTATCAACCTATCTCAAGAGCAGGATCTCCAATATCGTTATTTTAAATATGTGTCATATAGAGATGTTTTATAAAACATTTCGTTGAGATCAAGGAAATTGTTCATGTAGAGGGATATCCAAGATAATTCATATACATTACCTATATAAGGGAAATTGCAAGTAAGCAAAGTTTAAAACCTATAGGCTGCACTAAACTAAATGAAATGAATATATATATATATATATATATTAAAACCATAAAATTATGTTTCATGTAGAATAGAGTATAAAAATCATCCATCGTTCGTTTACAGGGCTACACCAAAGAACTAGAACATAGTGGGGTAATACTTGAAAATTCATGGAAATGTATTTCAAGCTGTACGATATGTTATTCATATAAAAATATATTTAAGTGCACAATTGTGTGCATAATTTTTAGAAGATGTACAAGGCTGCTAATGATTAAGCGAAAACGTTCATTTTTATTGAATGTAAATAGTGGAAGTGTTTTACAATAATATTTTATCATGTTTAGAAAAGTTTCAGAGAAATTAAAATTAAGTCCTCATACTCATTTGGTAAAAAAAGTACTTTTTTAATCTAAGAATTTAGTGATTTTTTTTTTTTTTTTTTTTTTTTTTTTGTATATTTGCACTTTTTGAATTTTCCTGAATATTGAAGTGACATTTTCAACGTATAATATTTATTCATGTATTTTACGAGAATATCTTATATACAAGAAATTGTGCGGGAGAAGGTTCTCTGAATAATTTCGAATGAACTTTTAAATATAATAACAACTCCTAAATTCGTTTTAAATGTAAGTGCAATATTGAAACGGGGGAGGGTATTGAGGAAGGCGGTAGCCCTCTCATGCAGAGTTATTTGTCAAATAAAGCTTTTCCGAAGCCTATTTTAAACTGATTTTTTACGAAGGGTTATATAACAGTCTTCGTTATCTTATCCCTTAATATCCAATCTGTCTTTATGGTGTTGAAGGTTTTAGTAGGAGAAAGTCGCGTGACTGCCACATCAGGTTGTTTTTATTGCTCATGTATTGCGGGAACATTACTGGTAAACATTGTTGAACTAATTTCCTGAAACTTCCTAGGAATGTTCTTGATTTCAGAAATTGAATAGAAATTTTAAAATATACTTTATGATTACGGATGTGTTATAGGTATATCACTGGTAAATATTAGATAACTAATTACCTCAAACCTTTTTAAAAATCCCAGATTTTCAACACAATACTCTGGTGAATAATAATCAAAGCTGTTGAATAATAATGAAGGAATTGTCAAATTACAAACCCTCCCCAACAACAAAAAAAAAAAAAAAAAAAAATGGTAGCAGATTTGTGATTTATTGTAATATTTATAGATTTTGTTTAAAGTTTAATTAATGTTTTGAAAAAAAAAATCTAGTGTAAAGGGGGCAAAATTACAATTTTAAGACGAGACAGATGTTTATAACACACCATTTGTATATTTATCTATATATATATGTGTGTGTGTGTGTGTGAGTTTATCTGGGATATTGTAGAAATTTAAATCAATTGAGATAAAATTTCATTTATGATTTATCAGTCATCTTGTACAGTATTCATATATTTAAGGATTTTAAGACAATTTAGGATGCTAATGATAAACAGTTATGTCATTCTATATTTTGAGAAAATCTTTTTTTTTATAATTTAAAGATAGTACTAATAGAATTACAGAAAGGTACGACGCTTGAATTCTAAAATTCTGTATAACACAATATTAGTTTATGCGGCAAGTATTCTCATTCACCCTTTTTTTCCATAGGGGCTTATAATATTTAAATATTGAAATCTTCAAATTTATTCTAAGGTACATAGATATGATAATTTAATATAATCTAATAATTACTCGGAATCTTATGAAATACTTAAATAATTTCATATATACAGTGGTGGACATTATTATAAGACACCTATCTAATTTGACAAATAGTGAAAGAAAAGATTCAGACGTCATTGTTTTTGACGTATTTGATAAAATATTTTTATGTTTTATCAAATACGTCAAAAACATAAATTTATTCTGTTATCATATATAATTATTTTATAATAATGATATTTTCATACAATTTAATGAAAAAACTTAAAAACTTAATGGACAAAATTATAAGACACCAACCGATTTTTCCAAATACAGTGGTGAACATAATTAGCAGACACTAATGGTCTAAAAGAAAATTCTCTAACATGGTTATTCAATATTTGGTGGAGCCGCCATTGTTTTTTATAACATGAAAGATGTGATTCGGCATCGAATCTATCAATTCTAACAAAATATCGCAAGACAGTTCTTCCCAAGCACATTTTATAACATTGTTTAGGTCTTCGACACATATGAACTGCCTCCCATTTCGGTAAACCGCAATAGTTAAGATCCCCCACAAGTTTTCGATGGGATTTAAGTCTGGAGAGCGAGAAGGCCACTGCAGAACATCGATCCTTTTCTCTGAAAGCCACTTTTTTGTTTCGTGTGATGCATGAATCGGCACGTTATCGTGCTGGAAAGTGTAGTTTTCGCCACAAAGAAGTTCACCGTACATGGCTAGTTGATCTTTAAGAAGATTCTTATACTTTTCGAAATTCATTCTTGAATGCACCAAACAATATCCGTTTTCCCTTGAGCCGAAAATCCAGCCTAAACAATTACTGAGCCTCCATCCATTTGGCGGCTCATTAGTACATGAAGAGACTTCCGTAAATCATGCCAATAATATTGAAACCCGTCAGGATCATCCAGGTTAAACTTTTTTTCATCAGAAAATAACACAGAGTACCATTTGGAGGTCCAGACCATAATTTGTTTTGCGAAGTTTAGACGCTCCATTTTGTGCCAGCTTAGAAGCGGTGGTTTTTTCCCTTCAATTTTTTTATATTTAACATAGGAAGCACTATGCTACAACCTGAGAATGGTTGAACTATTCAGTTTCAAAGCATTTTTAATGCCTGTATTGGTCATCTTATTCTGTGTAGCGAGCGAAAGCACATGGCGTCTGTATCTCGAGGACAAGCAAGGAGTACGTCCAGATCTTTTAATCACCGATCCATTATTTCCTCTTTTCTAAACATTTCTAATTGCACATCTAGAGAGTTTAATAACTTTTGAAATATTATTAATTGAAGCACCAGTTCGATTTAATCTCCAAATTTCGCGAATTTTACTTTCTTTTAATTCTGTACCTCGTGGCATGTTTGTAAATGCGTGAAGTCGGTTATCGTCTGCTATAGTTAACTGCTGACGTCATAACAGCGTGCAGAATTTGCATATTGCACATTATTTTCGAAAAAAAGCGGGTGTTTTAATTAAAATATTAGGGTGTCTTATAATTTTGTCGATGGCATTTTCATTTTTTTTTTTTATTAAACTCTATAAAAATATCATTTCTGTAAAACAATTACGTGAGATAACAGAATACATTTATGTTTTATATATATATATATAAATATATATATATATATATATATATATATATATATATATATAATATATGTATATATATATATATATATATATATATATATATATATATAATATATATATATATATATATATATATATATATATATATATATATATATAAATTTATATTAGTAATATTTAATTTTTTAAAAATGTATGGGTAATTTGTATAGTTCATCGTTTTCGCTATTGTATTAAAATTCTTAATATTCTTGCCAGAAATGTCGTCTATACTTTTAAAGCGAAAGAATGAACCCTAAATCTGTGATAATTTAAAACAAAGTTATCGACTTTTCAAATTTTTCATTATGTAAAATACATTTCTTAAGATACATATTTTGTATACTATAAAATTGATTTTTTTGGATATTTAGTGTTATACTTGTTTGAGATGAAAATCTTATGCATTTACCATGGAAAATAATTTTGATAGATTATTTTAGCAAATAATATTTATGATATCGACCTGCGCAGTAAAATATAGAAGAAAGTTTTAGGATGGCCTCAGTATAATAATTTTTAAAAAAGTTAAGTTTTGAACAGTATGAAAAATATTTATTAGAAACGGGTGTTATTGAATAAATTGCTTGATCGACAGAATGTTTCGGCGCGTGTAAATTGCCATCTGCTCTGTAATGGCCATCTGCACAGGAAGTTTGGTATTTCTTGGCGTGGCCCGTGGGATCCCAAAGTCCTACTGCTTGCTTACTCATCATATTTTATTTACATTCAGATTTGAATCTAACTTTCGGATACTTCGGATACTAACTTCAAGATACAGATAAGTTCGTTCACTTACTTTTCCTTTTTATAAAATTTCCATACGTGTGCATTGAAATATTACAAAATTTAGTTTATTAAAATTTATCAAAAAAACATATAACATTTTTAAATTAAATTAGAAAATTTTAAATTTTTTACATCTTTCACGCTAACTCCTAAATTAATTTCGTTCGATATTTTATTATTACAGTTCAACGATGTAGTCTAAACTAGGAAACCCATGCGATTTTTTCGCACTTTTCTTTCCTTATTTACTTTTAAATTTGAAACTCATAAATATTATACCGAATTCCCCATCCAATTAAAATTTTAATTTACCAGAAGCCAAATTATTATTAGTACCAAATTAATATTGTGCAATAGTGAGACCAAGATCATTCAAAGAAAGGTTTCAAAATAAAATTCATGGTTGAAGGCCCAGTTTCATACTTTCGCAGGCAGTACAGTTATAGTAGAGGATTTCCATGATGCCTTTTAAATTTTTGTCGCGATGTTGGTGATGACTTTTTATTTATTTTGGTAGAATATTTTGTTAAAAAAAAATAATAATTCTTATTTTGATTATATTTTTATGTTTATGATTTTTACTCAATTTATGACAATTATTCATATTCTGTATAATCTTTAAAGTATTTCTATGTTTAAAATGACGCTTATAAAGATTGAAGAAGCAATTTTTAAAAATACAGTTTTCCATAAAATAATGTAAGCAGACAAATTTCGTAATTTTTTCTTATTAGTTCATTGAGTTGAGTCCGCATGCTTAAATATTGTTCATTTTTAAATATTATTTTTTATCCTCGCGTATTTCAATAATTACACTACTATATCGTTTCGGCAAAAATTAATTGCAACTAATCCACGTTAAAGAAATATATAGATAGATTTGATCATGTATGTTTACATTTTACATTACACTGTAGAAATGTAAAAGCAGGGAAAAGTATTAAAAAAGAAATAGTTACAAAGGTGAATCTTAATATTGCTAAATGTTTTAAATTTTGAAGTTTATTTATTTTACTTTTATTTATTTATTTGTTTACAGAATAAACTTTTAATTATTTATTTATTTATTTTTCAAAATGTTTCACCACATTTTATACTGTCATATTTCACTGCATGTGTATGTAAAATTTATAAACTCAAAATCAATAATTTAAATAAATTTCGCATACGCATGATTTGAAATATGAAAATATTAAGTAAATTTCACGTAATCTATTTAAATAAAAAACAAAATAATAATAATTTTTATTTTTTATATTTTTAAACGTATTTAAAATACACCGCTGTTCAAAATTAAAGGAACAAACCTGCTTTCCCATTTTCTTCTTTTGTGCATAACTTTTAAACAAATAAACACATGGACATAAAATTTGGATGTCATGTTCGTTATGAATTTTACATAACTTTAGAATAAGTAATAATTTAAAACTGATAATTATTAATTTTTCTCAAAAGTAAGCTTTGGAAAAAATTAAAAATTTCAACAATTTTAGCGAAGAAAACTTAATGAAAAATGGTGTTAATGATGCATTATAGACAAGTGAGAAGCACATGCCCTCAAATGTTAAACAAAATCCTGATTTTACTTTCTGTGTTCAATTTTCTTTTACTTTAATAACGGAATTTTTGAAAAAAAAAATAATAATTACTAATTTGTATAAACTGTGATCATCACCAGAATAATAAAAATGTCGATAAATAATTTAATAATGAACGCCTTATCCGATTTTCATATTTCTATGTAAAATTTTAAAAAAATTATTCACACGCGAAAAAATGAAGAAAAAAGAAGAAACAAAAAAGTGACTACATGAAGAAATATACGGTTTTAATCTAACGCATAGATGCGCGTACATTTTTAACCTATCTGTAATGCATCTTCATGACCATTTTTCATTAAGTTTTCTTTTCTGAAATTGCTGAAATTTTTCATTTTTTCAATGTTTACTTTTGAGAAAAATTTACTGATATTTAGTTTAAAAATTATTACTTATGCTAAAGTTATATAAAATTCGATTTATTGTATTTTAAAAAACATACTATCCAAATTTTATACTTCTGTGTTTATTTGTTTAAGAATTATGTGGAAAAAAAAAGAAAACGAGAAAACAGTTTATTGTTTAAATTTTGTACACTTGTGTACTTCTTTTAACTAATTTTTATATTTTGCTTTCCATTGATTGTGCATTATTATAGTTTAAAAATAGAATATGTAACATATCTGGGCATTAATTTGAGATGTCAATGATAATTTAAAATTTAATAAAATACTTTTGTGTTTGAATGCTAAAAGTTTGCAGTAAGTTTAAAAATTTAGACATAAATATTTAAAAATTTTTTTGCTTAAGGGCCCTCTTCACTCACCGCCGCTGGAAGCCGAATCTAATGTTATTCAATGGGAAATTTTTCTTTACAAATAACTTATTAAGTAACACATATTTTTAAATTCTGTTTTCACATTATGAAAATTCCCAGCTGTTAAATTGATGGACCTTTTTTAAAAAATTATTTTTTTATTTTTTTATATTTTACTTCAAAGCTGCAAAATACGAATTTTCAATATGTGAATTTTTTTCATTTTGCAATTTCAAAATAAAATATTAAAAAAAAAAAAAAAAAAAAAAATACTTTTTCAAAAAAGGTCCGTCAATTGAACAGTTGGGAATTTTCTGAATGTGAAAACAGAATTTAAAAATATGTATTAGTTAATAAGTTATTTGTAAAGAAAATTTCCCCATAGAATAACATTGGCTCGGGCTACCGGCGACGGTAAGTGAAGAGGGCCGTTAACTTATTAAAATTAATATCCAAATATGGTTATATTCTATTGTTAAATTATAATGATGCAAAATCTAGGGTGGAATAATAATGAGTTAGCAGGGGGCATATTATCTTAAAAATTTTCAAAATATTCCAGAACTTGAATTTATTTATTTATTTGTTTTTGATGTCAAATATTTATCTAGAATATTCAAAATACTTTATCTTTTGTTTCATACCATATTTCAATGCATGTATGTAAAATTTTATAATACAAGACAATTATTTAGGAAAAAAAAATTAATAAAAAGATGAAATAAAAACTACATAAAAATAAAAAAGAAAAGAAAAGATAAATAAAGGAAAGGAAGGAAAAAAAGAAAAAGTAAGAACTTTGAAGAGACACTATAAAATTCAAGAACTCGAAGCAATTGTTACGGATCGAGAAAAGACACAACCCTTCATCAACCGAACAAAGTAGGCACGAGTGCTGCAAAAAATCTGCAACGTAGCTCTTGTATTTGCAGCACTCGTGCCTATTATGTTCGTCTGACGAAGGGTCGTGTCTTCTTTCGACCCGAAACAAATGTTACGAGTTCTTCCATTTTATTATACATGAAATACATTTTAGCACGTTCAAAGAACGTTCAAAAATTGTTTACATAACGTTGTGAGAACGTGTGTATAGAACGTCTTCAGAACGTTTCTACACTATTTTAGAACGTTTACAGTACGTTTTCTAGAACGTTCTGAAAATGTGTATAACGTTTTGAAAACGTTCTAAAAACGTTTAGAACGTTCTGAGACCGTATACATAGAACGTTCTCTGAACGCTTCTATAACACCGTTGGTGATAGCTACACGTTCATTGAACGTTCCCTGAACCGCACTATTGTAAGTCTTCAAGATGGACAAATAGACGTCTATAACACGTTCAACGGGAACGTTCTTAGAACGTGTTTGCAGAACAATATTTGAACGTTCAGAGAACGTTTCGATGCTGCTTGGGAGAACAAGCGTTTGTCAGAGCGTTCTGGGATAACCCTAGACCCCGGTCTGAAAGTCTTCAACCATTTGGCCTAGCTGACGAGTACAACGAGCAGCTGCACCACGACCTCTAACTTTACCGACGTTATAGCTCCAAACTTAAATCAGGTGATACCGTTCTATATTTTTTTTCTATTAACAAGTGCATTTCTGTAGGAGCTGTACAAAATGTTCGACATGCTTTGAAGCCTGTTTGGGACTTTATATTTTAGAACTGTTATGAAAGCACTGGACTTTCCCTAGCTAAAAATGCAAAATTTAAATTTGTTCATTAACTTTAACATTGAAATTCATGTTTGCGCTTCGGTGTCAGTATTTTTGTTCTCCCTTAATATCTATTTTATGTTTGTATTAAGTTCGATTACCTTTCAGCCATCACCTGCAGAGCGGGTAATATAAAATATTTTTCTGAACCCTTTGTAAAAATTCCCCCCTTTTTTTGTATTTCTATAAATGATGCATCTGTATATATAAACTGAATATTTGTATTTGTCAAACTTTGTATAAATATTAAAAGTTTATCTGTATGTACTGTTAGAGGAGAAAACATGTTTTTTTAGCTATAAGCATAAAAATCGTGTTTAACTATATGACATTAACAAGACTAACTGCTAAATTTTTCCGCTTATGCTTTAGCTCAGGAGGGAGAAATTTTTGTGTTTGTAAACTATGTACTATGTTAATAGAGACGAACACGTCTCCGTTTCTTCTAGAACAGGATTTTAACTTCTCCCTTTCACTTTGTTACTGTAAAAAGCTTTTCTATTACAGAGTCTATGTGACGAATTTTTTCTGATGTCCCAAATCGTCATCTGCACTCTCAAACTCTTCGCATTGATGATGAGCAGTTTCGAAACCTTTGATGATCTTTTCTCGTAATCTGATGCCCACTGCCTCTACGTCTGATTTAAACCGGAGAGAGACAGCCTGCGTATTCTGACGTCTGCCCTACTATGAAGCAAGTTCATCCTATTCTCGGTTTAGTCACCTCCTGTGCAGACGTAAAGCTCCAGTTATCAGCCCAGCCAGCACAGTAAACTGATCTCAATAAAGACTTTGTCATGTTACGTATATTAAAAAAGACAATTTTTTGTGTTAAACTTTCAATGTTGCATTTGTCACAAGCGACTTACTGTGTAAATCCAAGCAAGCTCAAGTTTAAAATTAAGATTTTGCCTTCCTGGCATAACAGGGAGACGTTTGTTAATCCTATTGTAATTCTGGTATTAGCTCAGTCAGGGTCCCGGAGTTTCTCGGGGTAAAAGAGCGCCATTTATTTAAAAGTTTAATTATTTATTTATTAGTAATTTTTTTGGCGTTCAAGAGTTTTTCTCTCAGGGATTTAACAATTTTTTTTAAAGTTACTCTCACGAAGCTGAAACGAAGGAATTAGGCAGTGAGAGGTAGATGAATTAGAAGTTATTTTAAAAGTATTGTTTGAAATGGAGAGAAAGGAGGTTAGTAGGAAGAGGTATAAGATGGAGAGGGTTTTATTAGATGAGTGTGGATGTTGGAGTATATTATAGTGGATGGTGATGTATATTATACTGGATTGTGGAGAATCTTATTTTGGCGAGTATTGAGAAGTGGAGTAGTGGAGATTTAGTTGTCTGAAGATTAAGCTGTGATAAGTGTTGGTACGAGTATCGACTAGCATTCGTAAAAGTAAAGTTGGATCCGAAGGGAATCCTCTGATCCACGGTGAAGTCGCAGTAGCGGATTATACGAGTGCAACCGTCTCTACACCTTCGACTATTTGCTGGGGTGAGATATTTAAGATTATCTAATTTAATTTCTGATACATATATATTTTTGGTTAAATAAATACGCTGACTGAGCTAGCTTGATTGCCAGACCGCCCTCCCGTTAATCTGTTGAAATAAACTCTTATTTATTGTTTAATTCAAGTCTTGTGTTTTCTTACTTACCATTTAGTTATCTAATTAAGTTACTAAGATGGAGTTTGCATGAACGCAAACTTCTCAGTTTTACAAATATCCTAAAAATACGCATATGTATGAAGTAAAAATAAGCAGTATTCACATTAAGATGATTTTATTTAAATGTATTACATGTTTATCTTAGATTGGTTAAACGAACACCCAGACAGATGCATTTGATATCATGTAAAGTGAAATTTGATTTATAAAAATATGTACATATATATAAAAAAATAAATTCAAATTAATTTTATAAAGAAAAAAAAAATCTACATTTCTTTTTGTGACTTTAAAATTATGTAAGTTAAATTACTTATCATTAATAATACAAAAGTTTTACAATTAAGAAATATTAATTAAACTTAATTTAAGCTCTAAAAATCATGCAGATATCTAATCAAGAAATAATTTATATGTTGAGAACAAATAGAATAATTATAATAAATTTATTTGCATTGAAAAAGATAACAAATCCTCTCAAAAAATTGCTTAATTTGATGCATACACTTCGTGTTACTATATGATAAGAGGTGTTTCTTTTTAAACAGCACATAATTCTTTTGTTTGTGAGTTTCAAAAAAAAAAGTTTTTTTTTTTTTTTTCCGCACAAGTTTAGAACTAAATGCAATTTTTACCAGAACTAAATTTTTATAGGTAAATTTAAAGTTTTATTAAAGTTTACTTTAAAGTTTATTATTGAAAAATTCCGTTTACTATGTTTACTCATGCCATTTACAGCAACACGTCTTGTTCCAATTTTAATACTATCTTAGTGAATTCATTTCCTGATAAACTGTGCCAAATTTTACAAGAGTTGCTTTCACAGTAACTACAGTTATTGATATAACTTCGTATGTATGCAGATGCAATAAAAGTTAGTTTTTATTTATGCCAAAATGTTATTTATAACCTAAAATATTTGTAGCTTGATATTGTTTTTTGTATATTCCTTCTTAGTGCATAATGCATCATTGGTTTTTTTTTTTTTTGCAAATGCATGTGACATAACATTTTATTGTTGAACTTGAATAAAGTGCCACAAATTAAGGCGAAAAGTAGTGAATGAATTAACATCCAAATGTGTCGTTTGTTGAAAAACCAGCCAACTCCTTATATTTGTAAAATGCGTTTTCCAGTTTTTTCGGTTCTAAGTAAACGATTTCACTAACTGGAAACAAAACAAAGCAAAAAAACAACAACAACAACAACAAAAAAAAAAAAACATGCAAAAGACGATCCAGCCCTGTGTTATTTTCGCTTGAAAATTACGATGTTCTGCAAATCCAGTCAAATCCTAAGGATAGTGCTTTTCAAAGCCGGTTATCTCCATATATGTGAGATCGTGATTCTACTCCACAAGCACCACATTTGTTGATTAGTTTAGTATTATTTAGTTTTCCCTCGACTATGACTGCTCTTTCTTGTTGTACACAAAGTTTCCAATAATTTAATTTCGTGTTTCCTTCAACAATGGAGAAGTTTGTAGAATAAGTATATTCTAATCAATCAAGGAAGATGAAAACTCATCCTACGACAATATTAACAAAGGCAAGTTCAAACGTAATGTACAATCAATTTGTAATAATATAATATTAAATGAAAACATAATAGCATCTTACTTTGCATAGTATGATTATTTTGTCAAATGTAATTAATTTAATATCATATCTATGATAATTCAGCAAGTTTTAGAGATGTGTTTACGTAAAATTCTTTAGAATTCTAATGTTTTTCCTTTGAATTAAAGAAAACCTCGTGAATTTGTGACTGTGATACATTTTCATAATTTTCTAGAGTTATTTTTTTCTATGGATATTAGTTATTTTTTTTTCAGATTTTTCAATTTTTCTAATTTATTTTATTTTAAATTATATAACAGAAATCAGTTATCTATCTGTAATAATAAAAGAAGATGTTTATATGTCTCTCTTTCTGCTTGTCTGTCTGTCTGAGCATCTATACGTTCAGCCCCTATTGAACGCAGAAGTACAAGAAATGACATACGGATGCTCAGGAGCCTTCCTGAGGAGCTCATTAAAACAGAATTTAAACATTTTAATTAGTTTTCGAGATATAAATTAAGATGTCAACATATGTCTAATGAAAATGCGATCTTAGTGACTGAGAATTCACCGCGATTGCATAAAAATAGATATTTTCTCTGAGATAAAAACCAAAAAAGGGAAAATAAATTAGAAATATGAGTTCGACTGTTTGGAATTCGGCACCAAATGAAAGTGGCGATTTTTCTGAATCTAAGTGTGCAAGCGGCTTACCGATACAACAATTAGATTTTTTAAAATTAACTAAAGTATGAAATCTAGATGGCAGCAACATTTCAACTGCCAGACAACTTTCTGCGATGAAAAAGGAAATGATTGTAACCAATTAAGATTTACGTGTTTTATAGTGGTAGGGAAAATATCAATTTTCAAAATATTCAAATTTTCATTCACGTTACATTTAAATTAATATTCGGTCTAGACAGGATATTATAAAACTACAGTTCAATTTTCATAAAAATATATGAATAAATAAAAAATTTACATTTTTATTGGGAATTATATTTATCAGGACTCACATGACCAAAAGACAATGTAAGATTAAGTTTTCTTTTATATTTTGCAGTATTTTAAATTGAGATATGACGTTGAAATTTTGTTTTCTTGCGTAACAGTCGATTTTACAAATCTGCCTTTAGCTATACATATTTACACATGCACAAATTATGTTTTGTGAGATTTTGTTTTTGTACTTGACAATTGTTTTAATAAATGTGTGTTTAATTATGTGTACTTAACACTTCTACACACGAGACTTAAATAGCATTTATTTGTGGAACTAGAAAGCATACCTTATATCTGAACAGCAATAACTGATTCTAACTCCAGATACTTATAACATGAAATTTGTTTAAACTTTTTTTCTGTTTTATTCTTTATTCTTTTATTCTTTTTCTTTCACTAAAGACATTTGTTTTACAAACCGTAAAGCAAGTATCTTCACACTCTATAGCGAATTAAATTTTATTTGTAACTTTCAAGTAATTTCTATGAAGAGGTTTAATGTAATTTTCTATTTAAAATACTGTAAATCATGATAAATTATTTTTTGTTACACCTTCCTTTACAAATTTATCAGAAGTAAGGTGTACGTAACAAGTCCACTTATAATACTTAAATAGCAACTTTTTGTGAAGCTAAAAAATCCCCAAGCAGTTAGGGTAAACGGCGGAGAGTTATTTAACCTCCAAATATTGACAAAATAATCTAAGCGAAAATATCTTTCTGATTTTAAAAGTATCTCTAAATTTTGCAAATTAATTTCCTTAGCAAATCTGTCGTAATCACTGACACTTGCTGCTATCAATGTCACGGCGGTAATCGATATTATATTTATAGTTGCTATACAGATAGACGGGATGCCGTCTTCATTTTTTGCAATTGCTGTCATGTTTAAGAGCAAACTTGAAATATTGCTTAAAAATGCCAATAATATACCCCGAGAAATAACGGATTCGAATGATTTAAAATATTGTACAATTATGTTATAATAAGTGAAATACTTTATAATGATTTTGCTTTTATTGCACTTGATTGACTTGTTTTTTCGAATGTAGGAACGTAAAATATAGACCATATTTTGACACATGATAACGTAAAGATTAACAAAAGCCATTGGAACCAAATACTGAAATACATTCTTTGATGTTATGATTAATAATGATGTGATTCTTAAAAGGGGTATGTTTTGATCAAAATGTATGTAATACCTCTCCAACGCAAGGTTGCAATGTGATTTATCAAAAGGGTACATATAAACAATAATAATTAAAAGAAACGCTACAATGGTAATCAAAAAAGAAACTGTCGCAAATATTTTAGAGTTTTGTGTATGGCATGATTTGTCTAAATTTTCTATATTCTGAATAACTTTTGAAATTTTTTTATGGGATGAATAAAGGAAGCACCACAAGAGACAGGAAATGATCTTAAAGATAAATGCAGAAATCTCAATCTTCATTTGGTGCCTTTTAACGTGCTGATACTTCGTAAATGTCATAGCAACAGCAGATGTATGAATGATCATTTGTAAAACAAAAAACACTTGTAAAATATTCATTATATTACTTCGCAGACTTCTCTTGTTATGAAAAAATAAATTTAAACCAAATATCTTAAAAATGAAAAGGGCAGATGTCATCCATTTTGGAATATAATCTTCGAAATGATGTTTAGTTTTTCGAATTCTTTTCGGTATCATGCTGTAAGGAGAAAGTAATTAAGAATTCTAACAAATATTTAAGCTGAATATAGTAAACGTATAGTATAATTTAATGTATCACTTCATAAGTTTTGAAAATAGACATAATACTTTTTTTTTCACATCTTTATAAATGACATTTAAAGAAAATGTTTTGCACAAAAACTTGATTTGATACCTATATGCTTTATTTCTTTATTTTTATATTTTGAATTATTATTTTTTATTTACAAACATATATTTACTATAAAAGTATTGGTTAGCAATATGAATTCATATAGCGTTTCAATAAATTTTTGAAAAGGTTATTATTATTATTAATATGTTTTAAATTGCTGAAAGAATAGTTCAAAAAATCAAGTTACATTAATGTTTTGCTGTTGTATTCTTGTATATGTAGTAAGCTACATATGATTAATTTTTAAAAGATCACTTTGATGTTTTTACACTTTTTAAAGTAACAAATTAATTTCCATTAAAAGCATAGTTATGTGTGACTTATATGTGCTATGTTTTTTAAAGAACATGTAAAATTATTTTAATAAAATTAACATGTTACAGTTCCGCATTTACGTACAAATAATTGTGAAAAAGCAAGTACCTGGTCACTGTTTTTCATTAACAATGCCTCTAATAATTATATTATTTTCTTATTAAAAGATAATTTATTAAACAATATGAATTCCAGTTTTATGCTGTATAAATGAAAATTTTTAAAAATAGAATATAAATTAAAGTTGCGAAAATATTGTGGCGCAAAATTAATTAACTTATTCGAATCAATATGAACACTAGGCTACATTCTGTGATTCATCCATGCGAGTGATCCAGTTTCACTGAGAGTAAGTCCTTAAAAAATGCAAATATTCATATTTTTAAGCAATATAAAATATTTCTTTTCAAATTTGCATTTCACTTTTTTAATATGTACAGTGATTCATGGGATATTTGAACTTCTAGAGTGCCATATTTGTATTTTTCATGACGAATTAAATTTAATTGATTATTTTTGTACCGATGTCGATTTCTGTACTAAGTATTACGAAAATATACAAAATTCCATAAACTTCTTAGCAAATATTTTCTAAAATTTCAGAACTGTTTTAATTTTGGATTAAATTCGAATTTACAGTATTTTTTTTTTCTTTAGCAGTATTTATGTTAATTATTGAGAATATAATACAAGAAAGTTTTATAATCTACACATGTTCTGGATGTTATTCTTCCAATAACTAAAAATATAAGTAATAATTCTTGAATACACAAATAAAGCATAAAATATGTATTTTGCTTCGTTATTTTTTAGTAGATTTTAAATATATCTCCAAAATTTTGGTTTGTGCGGAAACATATAACACCGGTATATTGCACGTAAAATGAGGCATTACATTGATACTATTTCTTACCAATATAATATATTACGTCAAAAAAAGAAGTTCTTATCATAATTAAATCGATATCTAAGTAATTGTTGACGTATTGTTGACCTCTTTTCACAAAAATCTACCCATTTTGGAAAGTGAATAATATACTTGGTTGTAAATAAATTTTTTAAAAAAATGTAAAAATTGGATATTTATCAACAAAATGCATTTTCGCTTCTTAGCAATCAATTTAATGTACATTTTAAAGATTTAACATAGTGTGCTAGTGGAAAAAAATGCTATGTTTAAAGAATAAATCATCGATATTTTTCCATATCCAGAAGTAATTAAAAATAGCAAGAAACTTATGTAGATTTTTCCTGAAACAATTGCTGTTTTTCAAATATCTTAAGCATAAACATTAGCTTATTAACTATCTTTTGACTTACTAAAGTATTTTTCACTCTGACCTGTTAACTGTAAGATGCTTTATTTCTGTTTCATTAGTTACTGAAATTGGTTGTTTAATAAATAGAAAACTTTACTCACTTTATGTCATTTATTGACACATTGGGGTAGTTATGTCGACTAACAAAGCTAGAATTTCAATGTATAGTAGTAGTGCTATAAAGCAGTATTAGTCTTAATTACTTTAACTAAAGTTATATAGCTATGTATGAGGAAAAACAAAGTGGGCATAGGTTCTCCATTAGCGGTTACAAATACCCCATCTTTTTGTAGATGGGATACTGTGCTTTTGATGGTGTACTTATAATCACTTCTTAAAAAAAAAAGTCTAACCAACTAAGGTTTTAAATATGTATTACCAATCTTGTTCCCTAGTGTAGTCACCTTATTTAACACTATACAAAACTCCCCCTTCATTAAAATATATTTATATAGGCAATTAAAATGATGTTCATAACTCTAGCTAGAAATGATAAATATCAATCCAGTAATTCATTATCTAGCATAGAAAAACCCGTTTTATAACTTCTTACAAAAATTTGGCTTACAAAAATTTAATATGTGAAAAAATATGAAATATTCTAAAAATGAAATTGCATTATTATACTTACCTTCTTGCTTTGATATTTAAAAAACTCTTTTTAAAAGGTTTTTCTTTGGCATTTTACAGAATTACCCGTTTTTTACATTCGTTATACAGCTGTAATAGTATAACATAAATATGCATAAGAATTTATATGAAAATTTTATATGCCAATGTACGTACATATATACAGGGTGTTCCAGAAAGGACTCTCCAAATTATAAATGATGTAACTATCATACAGTGAGAGACAAAAAGATGAAACAAGTGGTATTTTGAACAGACATGTCTGAAATTTTTTATATAAATAAATTATGAATTCTTATCTTGTATGGACTTTTTTGACATAAAATATTCGTTTAAAGCTTTGCATTGTAAACATTGGACATCGACCTGATCGGAGGTATTCCAGTATAATAAAAACATGTTGCACATAGGAATATGGCATGATGTTCTACGATTTCCCATAATAACTATTTCGATAAAACTCATTCATACGTTTCATAAATGAAACAGACTGACGAATTTACTTTCTAATACTTCTGAGTACTATTTAAGGCTTCATGTGCATGTCGCGCCACCTATTTGTCACTCTTGGAACTATTTCTGCAAACCAGTGTAAAACAACTCCAGAGCTTTTCATCCAACACACCATTTATTGACATTTCTGTTTCTCACTGTTTCATAGCTATATCATTTGAAAGTTAGGAAATTATTAAATTGAAGAATAAAATATGATTTGTTAATTCTGCGATACAAAATAAGGATATTTTTGAACTGTGCTTCTTTGAACCCTACTAAACAAAAACATCCGAATAATTTCCAACGAAATCAGTAAAAATTTTAAATTATAAATGTTCTGAAATGGGCAATTACCAGTGACAGACTTAGATACAATTCTTAAACATGTAGTATATTTCCCAGAGAAATGAACAATAAAACAATTACTTTTTTTTTTTTTTTACAAAGGTTTTAATAAATGATCATATTAATGGTTTCACATAATCATTTACAGTACCATATAAAGTATTACTTTTCACTGTTTGCCTTTTCTCACAAAATCTATCACTCTACGTTAGTGTATAGAATTTAAATTAGTATATGACGCAACGTTCTTCCATTATCACGCAAACACGACGTCGATAAATGTAGTGATGTCATTTTTATTTACGTACAATGCTAACAAGCTTTCTTAATATCGCAATATAAAACAATATATAATAGTACTTATTATATACTATTATATTACATACACAATGCATAAATATTGGTGTATAGCACTGTATAATGTAATACTGTACTTTTCTGCCTTATTTAGGATTGTAAAGGTTCAAAAGAGAATTTACTCTTTATAATTCTACCGAATTTTGAAACAGGTGAAAAATTTATTTAAAGCATATTTTTTCAGTTACATAACAGAATTTTTAAAGATATATGCAATACAAATTATGCCTATCTTCTCATCATGGTAATTAATGAAGATTTTATGAGATAGTAATTTAGTGTACTATTGGTAGAGGACCTCAAAAAAAAGTAAAAAAGTATTTACTTTTCATGTTCCTTAAATATTTTTAACATTAATCATAGATTCTTCAGGCAATATAGGAATTAATCATAACAGACATGAATATCGTGAACAAGGCCAAACAAAACAGCGAGTATATTCTATAAAATCGTTCGTAGGAGACACACAGCTACGTGCAGCATCTAATTACATTTAGTAAGATTAAAAATAAGTACGCATGTTATATTCTTATAAATACTTGTGACATTTCTTCCATAAATTCGATTTTATATGCGTTTTAAACTAATGGTACTTTAAAATACCAACAATATTATAGACGGTTAACGTTAATAATATGAATTTTCAGCGATCCGAACTGCTATCGGTTTCATTAAGTACGGATTTTACTATGGGGTATAGAATCAAACATTTTGTATGACTCAACGCTCTTCCATCGCCCCGCAAACATAACGCCAATAGCTGTAGCTTTAGTATACTGAATTACTAGACCCTCTTTAATTCAAAAGCTCAACAAAATTTTTTCTCTTCTTATGGAAATTTCAAACTTAATAGACTAAATCAATAAAATACTGCTTATATTTCTACTCCTCTACTGATTTTCAATTACTACTGGCTCAATGCCCATATCACAATTTTACCATAAGCAATTTCAGTAAATCTTTGCCTACAATTCAACAGCATCCTGACCAAGTGCCCCTTGTCGCGAAGGGTTATGCCCGGCACTATCTTAACCAATCTCTGCTCTGCATTTGTGACCCTTGTCGTGATGAGTTTAGTAATAAATTGAATTATGACTTCTTTACCGTCGCTTCTTGTCGCGTGGGAGACATGTCTCCAGCGGCCCTTGTAATTTTTTTTAAGTTTTTTAAATAAACGTTCCAGAGGAGAGGACTAGCATAGCTAGAATCGCTCAACACTACTCCTGGAGTGGTGAGCGGCCCCTCCTCCCTGTTAATCCCTGTTAATCTACGCCCAGACAGCTACTTACATCCATAAGACATCTGTAAGTACGCATAAATGTTAAAACATGATCCATTAAACATTTATAAACATCCAACAGATATCTACAAGCACGACAAATGTCCCTTTTATTTATATGCATTAGATGTATGCTACATATATAAAAAATCTACAAATATCCAATAATTGGACTTTTCGACCTAATTGATATTGGAAATATGAAATCCATGTTATGATCTAACATGTTGCATCTATTAGACATCGAAAAATACAAGTCTAAATTTCGTCTATATTTAAACATCTACTAGATATCTATAATATAATGAATACAGGATATCCTGGACTTTTAGTAGACATACTTTAGATATTTTGTAACTTTAATAGATAATTGGATGTAATTTAGATGTCTGATTTAGATCAATTTCTGTATGGGCGTGTAATGCTAATAAACATGCGTCTTATTCCCGGCATACAATATTATGTAATTCAGAATTATCATGTACTATTATATACACAATACATAAAAATGGCTATGTAATGGCTACAGTACTGGCCAGAATGGATGACTCACCACAAAAAACTGTGATGTTTATGAATGCACAAGAGTAATTACATTTAACTAAGTATTTATTTTGTGGGAATTATTAATTTTAGTTATATAAGCACAGTATACACACATAATTGAGAAAGTGTTCAATATTTGTTGTGAAAACCTTTTTTTTTTCAATACAGCTTGGATACGTTTAAGCATGAAAATACCTAATTTTTCGGAATAGTCTGGTATAATTTCTGTAATCCACACTTGTTTTATAGTTTCTCTTAAGTCCAAAAGTGAAGTGAGGTTACGCTCAGCAACTTTGCACTTTAAAATTACCCAACTGTTCTCGATTGGGCTTAGATCCGGGGAATTTTAGGGCCACAGCCCAAGGATCTGAAACCCCTGCTTTGCAATCCATGTCTTAACAGATTTAGTCTGGTGGCAAGGTGCTCCATCATGTTGGAAGTGTGTGCACTGGTTGATATTCATAAACGGTGGTAACTTCTCTTTTAGCGCATCGAGATAAACAGTTCTATTAATTGACGTGCTTTCAGGCATGAACCACAATCCGTATCTTCCTTTGACACAAATGGCTCCCCCGACCATGCGTTTTGCAGCATTCTTCACGGTGGGAATAATGTAGCGTTGACAGTCTCTTTTATTGGGAAGCCGTCGTATGTTTCTACAAAATGCATAAAACTGCGATACTTGAGTCTTGTCTGAAAACATCACATGTTTCCATTGCTCCGCAGTCCAGCCCTGATACTTTTTACAAAATGTCACTCGGTCAGCAATGTTTTTGGGTGACAATTTAGGCTTCTTAGCAGGCTTGTAGGACTTTAAATTGGCATTGAATAGCCTCCTGCGGATTGACCTTTGGCTAGGGATATTAACATCTTTTGGTAAATCAGTTTGGATTGTTTTCGCTGAATTTCTGGGTGACTTCTTTGCTGCCAAAATTATGGACTCCTCCATACGCTTGCTTGTGCTCGTGTGACGACTTTGAATATCCATAATTTCCGGTTGTTTTGAAATTACTTATAGACCTGGAAACTGTCTTTTGTGCCAATTGTAATCTGGCAGCAATTTCCCGAGTACTATAACCTTCATCGCTCAGAATCTTTA
The DNA here is from genome assembly GCA_963930645.1 of Salticus scenicus. NCBI lineage: Eukaryota > Metazoa > Arthropoda > Arachnida > Araneae > Salticidae > Salticus > Salticus scenicus. The sequence goes on from OZ005662.1 coordinate 149,396,706, forward strand.
TTTGTGCATGCATTTTGCGTGAAATTCTTTTACCAAGCATTTTTATATTATTTCACCCGTCTACAAAAATTTGTACGTCAACACACGGTGAACACAACTAATAAACTAACGAAATGCCAAGCAAGAACACCAGCACTTTGGCAGACCGACAAAACGAACATATGGCGCCAATACGTCACTATGAATGGGTAAAAACAAGTGAGTCATCCATTCTGGCCAGTACTGTACATAATATGGTAAAGTAATATCACACTGGAAATAATTTATGATCTTCTGCCTTATTTAAGAATATAATGATTCAACAGTAAATTCTGTACTGATAAGTATAAAGGATTTAAGTCCATATTCTTCATTTTTCAGGAGACGGAAAATAAAGTTAAACTAACTAAAAACTAATGAGCAGAATCGATTAGGATAAAGGGATTATGTTAGTTTATACGCTTTATACCATTCAGTGATTGTCAATCTGCATTTAATAAAGGGAAAATTTGAATTAAATATTTGATACCAAAGATTAATGCTAAATTTCTGACTTGAATCTTTTTTTACCAATGGATTTTCTCAAAGACTAAATGACATGGATTTAAATCCTTTATACTAATCGGTAGAGAGTTTTTTTTCTGAGTCTGACTATGTACTTAACTCAAAATCATTTTTGGACTTAATCCTTTATACTTATCAGTACAGAATTAATCCCATTAATACGAATTTCGCAAATCTGAAATATATCGATCGATTTCAGTTAATTCGAACTAACAAGGTTCCAGTGTATTTATTGACATTTTTATATGAATTAAATGCATATGACGTACTGGATCTTTACTACACATATTTAATCAATATATTTTTATTAATTTTATTAAAAAAAATTACTTTATACAAATCAATATAACTAACATTTCAGATATTAAAGTACATATTGTCGATAATACAATATACTTTCTCTTATTATTTCACTTATTTAGTATTGAAGCACATTTAAAATATTGAAAACTAATACAAGCTAAATTTTTTGCAATGATGAAAAAAGGCATTCCATCACTTAATGGAAATTCGTTTCACTAAAAATTAATTATGATAATGAAAGATGTTCAAATATAATAACAAAAATTTAAATTGTAGTAGGATATCGTGCATATAACAATAACAACATCAATATTTAATAATTATGTGATACATGAATGCTATTACTTGTATATTACTTTAACATACAAAAGCAAGGAGGTGTCCTTTTAGGATATGTATATGTTTTTTGCAGATAGGTTATTTGAAAGTAAATTTTCATAACTGGTTTAATATGATTTAGAAAAATAATCATTTATGTATTGTGCTACCAATTATTATTTTATCGAAGAATAAAACTCATGTTTACAGCACCGTTAGAAATTTCAACAGAAAACTGCTGGTAATCATTTACCTTAAGTCTTAGTTAAAATTAAAGAGGAAAAACCGGAGTTGTTAAAAATATTATTTTATATACTTATTTTAATAGCTAATGTGAATTTAATTCATTATTAGCAAGAATATATTTGTGATTTAGGATGATTTTCCTAAAATAGAAACTTGCATGTTTAATTTTTATTGAGAAATAAAATTATAATAACAGATTAAAATACAGAATAAAGTTTGAGAATCTTGATCATTTGCTTTTAATTAAGGAATATTTCAAGTTTACAGGATATATAATTCCAGAAATTTAGATTTTTTTTTAACAGTGAAGTGTGCAATGGAGCTAACAAATGTTTTAATAATATATGTCTGTTTAAAATTGATTCAACTTTTGTAAATATATTTTTCAAATTTCTAATGTTTCTTATGTAACTTTCTAATATAATTTACCCGATGTAGCTTGCCAAACACACAGTTTACTAAGCTTCTGAACACTATAGAAAAAGTGAAAACTGTAATGTTTCTTTATTCTACAGTTATTCCAAGATATAAAAAAGAATATTCTTTTAATGTAAAATTAAAAATTCATTTCCAGTCCTGAAAAATTTAGAAAAAATTTCACAATTGTATAATTTTCAATACATAATTAAAAAACAACATCTTAGTGAACGGATATATCCACTCGCAACGTTCAAATAGATTGTACATTTAGGACAATAAAGAATGAAAGAGATAGCAAAAGTAGTATAGTGTACCAAAGAAATCTTAAGTAAAATTTCAATACATTGAAATATTATTTTGTTTATATAGTATTCAAATCACATTTTTACGAGTATCGTGAATATTTATTATTTGTTAATACTTAGTAAAAGACACTGATGATTTTCAAGCAAGTGAAATAGTATACCAGATACATAATTTGATTTAAAAAAAGCAGCATACATTTAATAAAATATTTTCTAAAAGATTCTTACATATTTCATTTGGTGTCCTTTATATTAGTACAGAAAGATATAGCTGACTAAAGTAAAAAACTAAATTAATGTCATTGATTTTTTATAAAAAGAATCATTTCTACAAATAGGTCATAGACATTAAATTACATAAAACTTATACAGATTTCTCATTTTCACAAAGTCACTGTTAGTTAATTCTTGAGTTACAGTAATTGAATATTTTTCATAAATCCAGACTGGAAAAGATTTTAAGAACTATATATCGAAAATTTTCACCAGTCACTCGCTTCAAATACTGAAATAAACTCACTGACTGACATTTAGAGACTAATAAGCTCTTGTAAAAATAGTTCCGTGTCATCCTTGTAAATTCTAGTTCCCTTTGCCAGCGAGTTCTAAAAATTCTTGTTAGAATTCTAGATCATTTTTCTATATTATCGTTGTCAAACTTATTTAAAAATCTCTGCAAATAAATGCGAACTCAAGAAGAAAGTTTTAGTAACTACAATTTTGGTTTATAACGCAATTCTAGGTAATCATGCCAGAATTTCTCGCAATACAGATGATTCATAATATTCATAATATTGTTTTACCATCTGGAAAAGACTAGAAATTATCGACTAGATTAGAAATTCTCCATCATTTCGTCTCTTCAGGTTATTTGTTTACGCATAACGTTTTTAAACCTTTCAGTAATTTAAAAATACTTACAAAAATTCGAAACTATGAAATTGCAATAAATTTTTTTATCAAGAAAACATATTTAGGAAGAAGTCACACTAATTCAGAAGAAAATAAATATTCAGGGAATCAGATTATCTATTTTGATCATATCTGTCATTTCTTTAACATATAATCAGCATATTTAAAATATGTAAAAATACATAATATAAAATCCAAGAACTCGCCTTAATCCTAACTTCAGTTATACGTTATGTAAAGCAATAAAAACATATTCTCAGTGACTTGACATGTGAAGTATATATTCCATTATTTCGATCATATATGTTATTAATTCGATCATATATGTTATTTAATCAGCATATTAAAAATACTTACGAATAAACAATTTGAAAAATAAGAAGTCATATTATCTATAACTTCAGTTATGCGTTAGGTATAATCATTAAACCATATTATCTTTAACTTGACGTGTGAAATATATATTTCAATATTAATCGTTATTTTTAATAATGTTACCCATTAAAATTTTTAAAAACAAAAAACATTTTAAAGATTTTCTTTCAAAAGAGATGAAAATCATAGGTTGGATTTTCACTATATTTGGTTTAAATGTATTTTGTACAAAATACAAAAGATCGTGTATAATAAAAGTCTTAAGTGTTATTACAATTTTGCAATTTTTAATTCACCTTATAGCTTTTGCTATGATGTATACAAAATATGAGCAGTCAAAAATAGTGAAGGTATTTTTCTCTAGTTTGGTGTTTAAGTGCACGTCAATGCTTCTGTGGTGTTTCCTTTATTTATCTCAGATAAAAATTTCAAAAGTTATAAAGAATATGGAAAAATTAGAAAAATTATACCATGTGCAAAGGTGTAAAATATTTGAAAGTGCATGTATTATTATCTCAGTTGTAGCATTTATTTTAATTCTACTTCGTGATTTATATCCTTTTGATGAAGAACGCTGTCAACGTTTGTTGGAGAGATACCGATTACATTTTATTAAAAACAAGTACATTTTAAAAATCACGGCACTTTTAATGACAGTGTCTAAAAATTGTTTCCAGTTTCTACTCCCTCTAGCATTTATTACTCTATACATTTTAAAGTGTTATAGCATGATCCGTATATTGAATTTATTTATTCAGAAAAACAAAGCTGTAATGTACAGAAGAAATGAAATTTCTACAAAATGTTTTCATTATTATAATTTAGTTTTACAGTGTTTTCAATCATTTGAATCTTCTTTTTCACTGGGTATGATAATGGCATTTTCAATCAACATTTTAAGTTTGCTGGCATATACGACAGCATTCCTCACGCAAGAACACAATTTTACCTATATCTGCAAGATAATTATAAGCATGATATTAGTAACATCACTAACACTAATACCAGCAAAAGTAACTGATCGTGATAAAATTGCTAAAGAAATTAACTTGCAAAATTTAGAGATGTATTTAAAATCAGGAAAACAGGTTCACTTGGACTATATCATAAAAATTTGGAGAATAAATAACACTCAACCTTTCACTCTTACTGCATGGGGATTTTTTCATTTTACAAAAAATTGTTTTCTGAGCATCATGAGTGGGCTTGTTACATATTCATTGCTACTAATAAATTTATAGTAAAAAAAAAAAAAAAAGAACGAAAAATCATACTATGCACATTGATTATTTACACTTACCATTTGTACAATCGGGGAAAAAAAAAACGCAACACTCAACGTAACTTCGTTGCTAATCGATGCAGAAAAATGTAATAGGTATCATTCGACGGGGAATTGTGAGTAGTTTCAGAAAATGAAGTGAATGAAGTTTTTTATTTTATATTTGAATTCCTGGGTTCGCGACAACGCGAAAAACTATATTGGTTGTATATTTTACTTATTTTTTCATAGAGTTATAAGCGTTCAAAGTTTGAAGGTGCTAATGTTAAATTCATATTTTAAACTTTTATTAATATCCTCACAAAAAATAACTTGATCGATAAAATTTTTTTTACGAGATACAGTGAAGAAACCCAAACATAATCCATCATTACTTTTAATTCTGAAAAATATTTTTAATTCTGAAAAATATTAATGAATTCATATTCATAAAAATTATGAATTATGACTTATATAAATTTTTACATTAAAGGAATCCTAATGCTGAAAAATATGGGTGTGCAAATTTGCAGCTCCTTCCAGTTATTAGTTTTCGAGATATAAATAAATCTTTCTTTTGGAGTGGTTTAGGGGGCCGTCTCTTATAAAGTTTTAAATCAGATAACGAATCAAATCTTAAAAAATAACAAAGAAAATTAAACAAAATATTTTTATTTTTTACTTACGGGTCAAATTATATAACAAGAACGTCAAACGCATAGAAATGAAACAAAAATGATGATTTTTAAATATTAGTCATCAAGAATTCCTGTTTTCTAAAGAAGACAAGCCCCGCCTTCATCGTTCTTCAAAACAAAATAATACAGAAAAGTAAAGAAAAGTAAATGTGACATCGAGTATTCGTGTTAAACCCCTTATTTTATGTTGACAAAAATATGCACACGTGGTATTTACTTCATCGATTACTGGTGATAAATTTTGAATCTTTTAAATAAACACTGGAGGAAAAAAATTAACTAAATAGGCGGGGTTTACTGTTTTAAATAGAAAAAGAGGCTTAATATTCCAGAACAAATTTTCTGTATTCAGAATTATATTACAAATAGATATGCATTATAATTATATTCTTTCTATGAATATATTTCTATCCTAAAGTTATTTTATTGCAAAAATATGAACAATGGATACACACTTAAAAAATACGTAACACACAAATTACGAAGGAAACGCCCACTGACAGAGTTACAGATTTTCAAATGGCGTGAATGTATGTCAGAAGTCGCGAAAGGGTTAATTAAGAAATTATATTTTCATAGAAATTATAAAACGAATCGTACAGTTCCAAATGCTTCAACTGACCCAAAACTGGTAAGTGCGATTAAAATTGTTTAATATTTACTTCATGAACCCTTACAATAATTTATCCGAAAAGATTTAGTGGATGTGTTGTTGTATATACATATCTATATTATTTCATTTCGTATATTATGTTAACCTACAAAAGAAAATTTAAGCTTTATTGGTGATCAGTACACCCATAATAGACACTTTTACTTGAAAAATATTGCACTTTTTTCAAAGAGTACTGTCAGGACCAGTCGCAACAGCAATGTATTTAAATAGACCTAAAGTTATCTAAAAAAGTACTGAAGTATAAACAAATCTAAAAAACTGAATTCTGTTTAATTAAGAAATTGGAAAATGTAAATGTTTTTATTGATTTATATAATTCCTTTTTACCTGAAAGATTTCCGGTGTCAATCATTACAATTTTGTCTATTTCATATAGGATCTTAATTTTATTTTTCTACATTTAGAGATAACCCCCTAACACATTTTTGATTATAACTCTATAAATACTAAAGATAAAGTATACAAACAGTATACTTTTCCGCACTGCGAGACTCTCAGAAATTTGAATATGAAGTCAAAATATGGTGTTGCTATTGAAAAAATCAAATTTGCGTTCATTTTAATATGTAGATGACCCCTAATTAAAACTTCGACGACATTTTCAGAAAGTGCATTTAATTTCCTGTTGAATTATGTCTATTAGGTGTTCCTACGTCAATAAATAACGAAATTACAGCGGGTGTTGCGTTTTTATTTTCCCCGACTGTACATAATTTTTTGCCTACACTGAGAAAAAATTCTGTAACTGACATCTAGAATCTAGTTAATGGCTCTAGTAAAAATAGTTCCATGTCATCCTTATAAATTTTAGTTCTTTTTGAAAGCGAGTTCTAGAAACTCCTATTAGAATTCTAGAGGGTGTGCCTATATTATCGAGGTCAAATTTATTTAAAAATCTTTGCAAATAAATGTGCATACTAGAAACGGGTTTTAGCAACTATAATTTTGGTTTATAACCCAGTTCTAGAATATCAAGCGAGAATTTCTCACAATGCAAATATTCAGAATATTTAGAATATTCAGAATATTCTTTCACGATCTAGAAATGTATACACTTGAAAGTCTCGACTATTTCGTGTATTCAGCTTACTGGCGTGCTTTATACGCACAGTTCGGAAATCTATATTTCTAGTTCAGGTATTTAGAAACTGACCAATTATTCGTTCTATATGAAAGCTGTATATATATTTTTACTCCGTGTACGTTATTGAACAACGGACAGGCAGATGGACTGCAAGGCAAGCAGATAGACTTACTGAATTCATAATCAATCTTAAACATCGTTGGAAAATTTTTAAAATGCTTAACACAAAAATAATGCAACCCTTAGATTCTAATTGCTCACTTTAATGCATCTGAATATTTTAGTGCAACTTGTAAATTGGTTGGTCAACTATATCTTATTCTATACAAAACATTAATTTAGAATATTAACAATAAATGTCATTTTTTATGAATTTTGCTGTAGAAAGTAATTTAAATGCCTGTTGTTAAAACGCAATGTGTTGGCATATTTGAGTGTCCCGGCACACGAACTGGTTATACAGGACCTATTAATGCCAATTAAAATAGGAAACATTCCATAGTGAACCTAAATAACATATATCATCTTTTAAAAATTGTGAAAATATTTACGGACTCTGGAGTTGAGCAGACAAACAGACAGACAGATGGACAGTCGGAAAGACAGATGCTGAAACTCAAATCGTAATTGCACTTAAAAATTATTAGAACGTGTGAAAAACGGTTAATATAAATGAAAATTCAATTCCAGAAAATTTACAAAAATATCTCTTGATGTTACAGACTGTTTTTGAGTGGCCCTGTAAATATTCATGCTAATCATACAATGTTCTATAGAAATAATTTCTTTTGTGCGTATAAATAACATGTTTTAACTTCATTAAGATTGTGCAAATATAGTTATTAAAGTTTGGTTTGTAGAAATATCTGTCACAGAACGCAATGCTTCAGAAGACTTTCGGTTGTCCCTGTACACAAACCAGTAGAGGTATTTACTCCATTTTTAATAGGGAACATCTGATAGTGCACTTAAATAATATATATCAGTTTCATGAAATTGTATGTGTATTTACAGGAGTTACAGCGCGGACAGACGGACAGACGGACAGACGGACAGATAGACAAGCCGAAGTCGTTAACAATTTACAACCTAGTTAGAAAGTGTTAAAAACATTTAAAATAATCTGGTGTGTCACTCACACTACTTTCTCTTACCCTGAAATTTAATACTATAAATACAGGTTGGAGATTAAGTGGTAAGATAACCAGTACTGTTATGTAAACCTATGTTAAACAATTCAAATTAGGCTTTGGAAGAGTTTTATATGATAATTAGTTCTGTGTGAGGGGGCTGCCACCCCCTCATCCCCCCATTTCATAAATGTACAAAAAAACAAGCGATGAAAATTTCGCTTAAATCATACATTATTTATTATATCTCATTAAGGAATTTATTTTAATTCCCAAACAGCTTTCCTGGAAATGGTAAAATATTATTAGTAAAGCATATCCACTAACAACAAATAACTAGTGTGTTGTGGCCACTACACGACTTTCTTCTATATTTACCTATACAAATTCACTCAGTAAAAAAAATATATATATATAATAATAATAATTTATTAAAATTGTTATTTAAAAAAAATATATCTTCCATGATAATGCACACGGTTTCCATATTAGAGAAGTAGTATAACAGTAAATATTTTTAAAAAATGTTGAATACATTTATATATAAATATATTGTTAAAAATGAAAAAAAAATCGATAACTTTATTTTAAATTATCGCAGGTAGATGGTTCAACCATTCGTTTTAAAGGCATTGGTGAGCTCTTTTGAAAGATACCCATCATGAAAATTTACTCCCCTCGAGGGGCGACATCTGCCCCAGAGGTGGAGGCGGGACTCTTACATACACAACAAATTTTTTCCGGTTTTCTATCTCTATTATAAAAAATATGTATTCGTTTCACTTTGTTTAGGGCAGTATATCGACGTTAAACTCTACTTAACTGCAATTGCCCCCACACAGGTAATGTATTTGAATAATTTTGAGTGTCCTTGTACACGAACCATTTGCTTCATCTCAACGAAATGCTTAGTGTAGTATCCCTATATGATACGCATTTAGCATACCGAGTTTGGAATTTCTATTACTATTTGTTCTTGAGATATGCTGATAACACAGACAGACACACAGACCATTCGCTAAAAACATGATTTTCTTATTCAGGGGACCTCGGAACATGTAAATATAACAAAAACTCACGTTCGAAAATTTTACCCTAAAACAATACTTTCTTGACCCTGTGGGTAAGAGAAAGTAAAAAAGAAATAAAGAAAAAAATATTTATAATATGCATTCAGTCTATGTTACAGAGAAATTTACTCGTAGTTAGTTTAGAAACTCGTCATATCTTGGGACTTCCTGTATCCAAATGACGTTAAGAAGCAACATCAAAATGACATAATAAGTAATTTGCATTAAATAGTACGTTAACTACGAGAAAAAGTAACAAAGGAATAGCATGCTAAAAAATATATATATATATATATCCTGTAGAAAACGATTTGAATAAACGTGATTTGATTTTAATGAGTAGATGACTGAAGATGCTTATTTTCGAAACAATTTAGAACAGCGTTAAATGAATTCAATATTGATGAGTCTACACTTACAGAAGCCAAATATTTATGAACTATTTCTGGCATACCATTGGCTAATCAAGGAAGATGCGTTTCTATTTCTTCTATAGTCTCAACTTAAGAAGATATTTCATTCTTTTTTTTTTTTTTTTTTTTTTTTTTTATGAGGGAATTTGTAATTTTTTCTTTAGTAGATTTTACTGTTAAAACAATTTTTGGTTGAAAGTAAAAAATATAATAATCATAAATTCAGAAAAATATTGAATTCAAAATTTTTCAGCTGCTTTTAACTGGTACGGAGTCATTGTAATATTCATTATCTTGGATTATCTCCATATAGGTAAAATAACCTAAACAACTTTAAAAAATAAAACTTTATGTTTAAGTAATTCAAGCACATTAAAATTTTAAAAAGTAACTGAATTAGAGATAATTTGTAATTAAAAACGTTGTATAATACATAATATATATATATATATATATATATATATATATATATATATACATAAAGATAAGCCACTAAAATTAAAAGACGCAAGTGCAGTTTCATCGAAGTTTGAATTTCTTTTTATTTTGTATTATATAATGTTATTATTTGCCTATTAACACTAATTCAATTGTTTTAAAAAGTTTAATTGAGATAGCTTTCGAAATCTTTTTCTAATTGTAGCTTTAGAGATAAGATTGAAGATTTTTCTTCGATGAGCATAGCATTAAAAGAGACACAATATGATCAACGTTCATAATTCATAACATAAGTTACTTTTTGTAAAAAAGCTTAATATTTTCAATTATATCCTCATTAGTATTGATAATACTACAATCATATTTAGGTAGAAGAAAAAGTATTTTTATCTACTGTAATTATTTAATTTTAGAGCAATTATAAAACAAAAGCAGGTGTTCTCTTATCTTTTCTTTTCTTTTTTTTTTTAAATGGAATGTTGACCGTCTTGTTTCTTAGATTCTTTGTCGCATAATTCAGAAATCAAGCTGGCTTTTCAATTCCATTTATAACAAGCTGACTTTTTTTTTTCTTAAATTTTTTTTCTTTAATTTTAGGTTTGTTAAATGGTTATAATATTCTAGTTTTCTAAGCCATTCATGTTAGGAAGAAAATTATCACTATTTTCTCCATTTTCTCACTATAAGAGTTTTCATTTTTGAACGTTTTGATTGAACATCATTTCATAATAAATAAAAAAATAAATAAATAAATAAAAATAAATAATAAAACATTTTATCAGAACTGAGAACATTATTTTCTTCATAATCACGAGAAAGTTTCAAATTGCAATTTCTTTCAACTGCTGCATGTCAGAAATCGAGACACTTCATGCTGTTACTACAATTTCCCTGTTTTTTTTTTTTTTTTTTTTTTTTTTTTAATCATCTTTGAAAAATGTTATGTTTTTTGCCATATCACGGAAACTTTCAGAAAATTAATGATCATTTATTTTTATTCAAAAATTTTGGGAAAATTTCGATTCAATTATTTTCTAAAGAATTTCGAAAATGGTTTATTTAATTCAAATATTGAATAATCTTTTTTCCTAAGATTAACATTTTTCTCGCTCATTAAAACGTTTATCTTAAATATTCCGTATTGCACTATAGTTGATTATACACATTTAATTGTCTTTGGCTAAGCAAAATGTACATATATAAATACATGTAATACTTAGCATATTTGAAAATGCTCCTGGGTAAGTAATGTTATCATATACTCTTAATTTATTCTTATATAATAATCATTTCTCAAAGAAAAATAAAATTAAGAATATATTGTTATTATTGTATTACGGCTATCTTGTACCTAAAAAGTTTTAAAAATGGGTTTAACGTGATTGTTTTAAAATTTTTCATTAAAATACAATTAAAATATCCAGTATAAAGCAAAGTTTTAAATTTTACTCATCACCTAAGAAGATGATTTTTCTTTGTAACATATGTTTACGCATACGTAAAAATACACTGGGAAAAAATTCTGTAACTGACATCTAGAATCTAAACCGTGGCTCTAGAAAAAATAGTTCCATGTTAACCTTATAAATTCTAGTCCCCTTGAAAAGCGAGTTCTAGAAAGCCCCTATTAGAATTCTAAAGCGTTTGCTTATATATTATCGAGGGCAAAGTTATTTAAAAATCTCTACAAATAAATGACACTACAAGAGGCGGGTTTCAGCAATTATAATCTTGGTTTATTACAAAATTCTAGAAAATTAAGCGAGAATTTCTCGCAATACAAATGATTCAGAATATTTAGAGTATACAGAATATTGTTTCACCATCTAGAAATGTGTACACTAGAAATTCTCGATAATTTCGTCTATTCAGTTTAGTGGTGTGCCTTACGCGCATATCTCGGAAATCTACAGTGGGTTGCCAAATGAATGTGCACACTCAAAATCAAGTTATCTGGGTTTTTCTTCTAAATAAAAATACGTTATATGCTACAATTCGTATTCATTATTTTATTTAATGCTAATGTATATATTTAATAGCTATATAATAAAAAATGTGTAATAGAAACGAAAAAAGAGTAACATTTTGTAAGGACTTAATATTTGGTGATATTTCCTTCGAATAATATTTATGCTTCAATGCGTTGCGGCATGCTTTCTATGCAGTATTTTGCATTTTTTTTAATTAAAGGATTGTGATACCAGATATTTTTAAGATTTTCGATCAGTTTTCTCTTAGTTGTCATCATTTTCTTGGCAATTTCCCTTTTTACAATTTGTCATAAGTTTTTTCCATGGGATTCGTGTCGTGTTATTTCCAAGCCACGGTAATACTTCGATATTCTTGGACCGTAAATTCAGTAACACTTTCGGCTTTATGGCAAGGAGCAGAATTGGGCATAAAAACGCCATGCTCCTCTTCCGGGAACCATTCTTTCAGCTGTGGAAGAAGGTGAGATCGTAGAACTTCCTTATTTTGGTCCTGTTTCATAGTTCCTCGAACAATGTATAAACGCCCTACACCCTTGGTGTTTATAGTAGAGAAAAACCATGACCTTTAGTAGATGTTTCTATTATGCAGTCAGGTTGGAACTGCTTTCCAGGGCGCTACCGGACGAAATTGCTTTTATAGGTTAAAATTTCAAAAGTTAACTGATCTCAGAAACACACCTGAAATTGAAATAATTTATGGTTTAATTGTAAAACAAGACTTAGAAATCATTGAAACTATTAATAAATATCATGTATTTGTTTATTCCAATATTCCACAGTCATGTAACGATGGTCTCGAGCCCAGGCGAGTCGTTTCTTTTTCATAGCCTCTGTAAGTTCAGCCTTGCGAACTGGACGATGGCCTGCTAGGTCCTCTCCTGCCAATCTTCGCTGCACAATTCTTTTCGAAACGGCCATACCTGACTCCTGAACAATCTGAGTCAGTGTAGCAGAACTGTTTCTCCTGTTTCGTAAGCAAAGGTCCCTAATTTTTCTGTCTGTTCTGGGCGTAGTTATACGTTTTCTACCAGACTTCACTGTTCTTTTCGGTGAAAGGGACAGGTTTTTGTTAAAATTTACTTTTATTTTCTTAACAGCTTATTTAGAAACCACAATAATATCTGCGACTTTCCCTAGGAATGCTGTGTGTGCTTGAGGAGAGATTTTATTTCAGATTTTTTCTCGGAGACATGTCACTTCTTCTGACAATACTGAAATTAAAAAAACAAATCTAATTGATTTATAAAAATGTTGTAAAGATGAAATTAACTGTACTTCAGTAGTCAAACTTTACTTATGTTAATAAAGATGCGTCAGAATGCACATTAAATCTCACTTCGAAGGATCCAAAATGAACAATCAGTGTTACACGTTGAGACCACTTTGCAACATAAAATGAAGTGACGGTTATAAAAATGTCGCTAAGCTCAGCATGCTTTGTTTAAGTCACTGAAAATAATGTGTAACACAGTAAATTTGATTAAAATGCGTTTCAGTAACGTAAAAACCACGTCTAGGAATTATAAGCGGCATATAAACGCGAAAATGTAAAAAAAGTCAAGTGTCCAGATTAATTTGGCAACCCACTGTATATTTCTAGTTAAGGGATTTAGAAAATGGCCACTTAATCATTCTAGAGGAAGGCGCTATATTTTTTTTTCTCAGTGTATCTGAATAGAAAGTCAATAAAATTGAAATGAACAGATTTCTTATGCATAATTTTTGAAGGATTTCTTATACAATAAGTAAAATAATTTGAACCATTTTATGCATTTATACTAAAAAAAAAATTATTTTTTGTGAGTAAAAATGATTTTCTTTTTTGTGCACTAGGAGTAACCATATCAAACAAAGTAAATTATCTGTTAGATATTCATGAATATTAAAATTATTTTAATTTGTCTTTGTGATATTGTTTTAATAGCGTACTTATAAGCATTTTATCATCTCTTGGTTAGGGAATTGTTAGTTTATAAAATGTATCTATATTAAACTGTTGATTTAAACGAAAGCTTTTAAGATGATTGCTCGAGACAAATTTCTAAATAGCGTTTATGTGTTAAGAATTCACATTATATCAAATAACAAATAATTTCAAAACGTATATAATCTAAGCTGCAACAGAAATATCAAAGAAGGTATATCTATTTAAAAATGATTTTCCGTTAATTAAAAAAATTAAAATAAAATAACCTTAAATGAAGAAATAATAACAGCTAAAATGCAACTGGATATGGTGCATATCTATTCGAAATAATTCAATTCTCCCTTAACCTTGTTAAAAAACACTCTAATTTGCGTGCCTTATTCCATTTTATTTTTACGATCAAGTTTTTACTTATAAAACGAACAAACACGTATTTTTTGTTACGACTTGATATTTTCTGATACACCACATGATACTCAGCTGTCACACTTTTTATACCACTTTTTTTTTCTACACTTATCGTTTATAGTACTATCGTTTATAGTACTATCATGGAAAGAATAGTACAAAAATATCTTAACATTAAAAGTAGTATTCAAAACAATGATATTACGGGAAAAACATTAAATAATTTGAATCTGGCAGGGACTTTAGCTGACAAGCGAAAACCCGTACATTTGCTGCAATTTGTTTTACACTGAATTTACAAATAATTATATTTTAAGGTAGAAAGTAGATAGAAATTCTTACTTTTGCATACTAAATATATATATATATACATATTGTTATTTATAAATAAATTTTTAATAAGTTCTTGTTAAATATTAAAGTACAGTTATAATTTTTTTTATGTTTGAAAATATACTGTTGAAAATTGGTTAAGGCTATTATATCATTTATGTTTTATTTTTATAGAAAATATTCATTTATTTATTTGCATGAAGCTTTTTTGAACTATTAATTTACTTTATTGAGATATTTACATTGTTTTTTATATCGTATTTATAGAAAATTAAATTGATTTAATTTTTTCCATCAGATACTCAGCATAACAATAGGTTAGCGAAAAGTTTTAATTATAGTTATAAAGTTCTATTAATTCTGATTCTATACGAAATAGAAACCTAAATTTAGCTTGTTATTCCCAAACCTTTTCTACTTGGTCTTCATTCATATTTTACCAGCGTTTTTTAGCCATTGGAAAATTTTATTGTAAAATAAGGCTAATGCTCTTTACTTTCATCTGCAATTTCTTTTTCATATTTTTTTCTTTATCTTCTTTCAGATTATATATACGACTTTTATTAGTACGAGAGGGCTTTCATCAGACATTTTGCTTCGTCATCTTTTGGCGCGATTCACTTTGAACAGCTCAGGCTTTTTTATCCTTTAGTAACAAGTTAAATTTTCTTTAATAAAAATGGAGATAAAATCAGCAAAAGAAATTTTAAGAAATAATGTAACCGTTGCTAAGAAATGCAGCATTACATCTTAAGGTAAAACTATACATTTTTTTTTATTTAATTATATTTTTTACGCTTTTTGTATATTTAGACCAAATAAAAGATTTTTTTCCCTTTATTTCCCCTTACGCATCAACTTACGAAATTCGTGTGAAAGGAATAGCACATCTTTCGTATAAGACCTCCTTGGTGAAATTTGAAATTTGTCCTCGATGTTGCTCAAACATATTTTGAGAAGGTCTTTAATGACGCAGTTGTGATAGCTATTTTAAACCATCACCAACATGCAAAAAGGCCATAGACTAAAAAATTAATTAATTAATTAATTAGACCAGTCGTACTAAATTGATTTTTGTTTTGTACATAATTTTATATCTGTTACTAAGAAAACAAAAGTAGACTGCAGTTTAATTTTGCATTTTGTTTCTGTTTTTAATTTTACATTAGTGAAAAATGAAAAACAAAAAAGTTCGACGTAAAAAAATTTATATAATTACGTGATACTATGAATTACTGCACTAGGTTACACAATGTTACCTAGATAGCACACAATACTTGAATGGAAATGAATGCAGAAATGTACATATATATACGAAATGTTATTTTTTAATAAACGCAATTTTAGATATAGTGCAACCACGTTTCCTACGTGTAGCAATGAGAACGAGTCAAAAATCAGGGAGGGGTGCCAAATTGACCGATAGGTTGGGATTTAGTAGCCTTCCAATAATTGGGTGTTCCCTTATCGTTTCTTTTCTCTCGGCGAAAAGGTTATATCCACTAATATAACAGTGGACTCGTTGAGTTCGCAGTTGCGCAGAGGCTTCCATGGTCGCAAGAAATGTGGTCAAAGAATATGTCTATATGTGATAAGTTGAATTATTATTATTATTATTATTATTATTACTTTAATTTTACTTGAGTCAGATCATGATTAATATCTGGTATTATCCTTTTATTACCTAATTATTAATTTCCGACATCTATATATAAATAAAGAGAAGTGTCTGTATGTGTGTGCCTGTGCATTTCTGTGCACTCTGGCTCTCAGGCAACTGATATCAGTTAAACAAAATTTGGCTTAGGGGAATACTGAGGGCATGCACTTTATTGCAATTTTTATACATTTTTTAATTTGGATTTTTTGAATATATATAAATTAAAACCTCCATCCATGGTTTTTCATGGGGTGCGTGGAAAACAAAATGATGAAAGTGGAAAAATGACGAATGCAGGATAAAGTCAAAGCACGAAGAAATCAATGTTTATGAATTAATACACATAATGTATAAATAAATCAATGTTGTCGAACATTAAGTAAAATTTATTTTTAACAATCAGTAATTTTGTGTTGAATTTTTCGTTCATTTTATAAGTTAAACTGGATTTTTTCCAGATTTACAACATTTTTCTGGTCCTTTTCTGTAATTTAATGTGCTTATATAAAAGTTCGTGCATTTTCAAACGCCATAATTACGTCATCGGCGTGAAAATTATCCTCTGTTCTGTTTCTTCGTCATTATTTTCCTTTTTTTTTTTTTTTTTTATCACACGTTTCTTCTATGCTTTGGATACCGCATGATTAATGCAAATATCACTAACTTTTTTTTTCTGCAACACACAATCACGCCTAATCTGCATTATTATCATCATCATTATCATCATCATTTTCTTGCCCTTCTGTTTGGTATTCTTTATAATTTTTTCCGCGCGTAACTGTCTTTCACAAAACAATTTTCTGGATTACTGAAGAGGTCCTTCCTGCAATGCTGAAATTGCAAAATGAATAAATGGGTCCGTAGACATGGCATTACAATTTTGATCCTCCATAGAAGGGAATAAAACAGTTATTTTAGAATGGAAGAAGTCATTCCAGTCTGTATGCTATATTCAGGAGAAAATTTTAAAGACCGAAAAATGTTCGAGCGATTGCATCTACAACTTCTCCCGTTCGCACACACCTGTCACGTCCTGTATTATGCATGCCGCAGACGAAGGATCCCGCTTCACACAAGCACCGATGCAATCGCTCGAACATTTTTCGGTCTGTCACGTGCCTTCTACGGAAACGCGTCCTGTACAGTCTTGCGGCTTCCAGAGCATTCTTATTTGTGAGACCATACATGAAATTCAGGTCCGCCTTTTCCTGATTACTGTATGTCGTCATGCCTGCTGAAATCCACGGTAGAAATGACGATGTGCAAGAAAACGCGAGCTTTATACTTTCCATTACAGCGCCCTGTAGCGGTCACCGCTTTGTCTCCGTCCATGCATTGTAGGATGAAAATGGCTTGTATAGATGTTTTCTACCATTCCTTAAACTTTTGCCCATGAGTTTTGAAACACTCTGTATATATATATATATATTAATTTTGCTCGTTGATTTTTTTATTACATTTTCATAGTCTATCTGTGGCCACTTTGGTGCTCAAATCGCTGACCACGATTTACGGAACTTGCAGAAGGGTTTTTGTCTTTACAGAGGTCACCAAGATTTATTGAGTTTTTTGAAATCAATTTTTTTAAATTAACTTCATTCGATAATTATTGATTGATTTTTCTGTTAAATTTTCTGCTTTCATTTAGCCGTCTGCTTTCCTTAGCAACGATTACTATTCTATTTACTTTTATTTTCCGAACATACTATGTAAAGAGAGTATTGTAATCATGTTAAAAATTCCATTTTGAGATTTTGATATATCTATACGTTTTAAGGTGCTCTGAGTTCACTTTTATAATTTTTACACTGATGTATGTATGTATATGTGTGTTTGTGTGTGCGTGTTTGTATGTGCGTATGTATGTGAGTGAACACGTTAGCGTCTAAACGTATTGTTCGAATGAGCTGAAATCTGGTACATATATCTTAAATCACCATAGCACAAACCCTATTGATTTTGGCGAAGCCATTACTTATAGGACATAAAGAAAAATTCTTTATCCTTATGGCCTATGGGCTCAAAACTTTTAAGGTGCAATAGTATCTAAACGACCTATTAAAAAAAAAAACTGAAAATTTATACACATGTTTTAGGTACCCGTCACACAAATTGCATTGATTTTGCTAAATCTAGAACTCATTGTTTTTCTTTTACAGAGACACAACAAAAAATTCTTTATTATGTTCTACGAGCTCAAATTATTTAAAGTGCGATAGTGTCAAAACGCTTTATTGAAATATGACCGAAAATTTATACACATGCATGTTATAGGCCACAGTCGCACGAATTGTATAGATGTTGGTGAATTTAGCTCTTATAGTTTTTTTTTTTTTTTTTTTTTACAGGGACAAAACAATAATAATTGCATCATTATAGCCGATGGGCTGAAAGTACTTCAAGTGAGATAGCATCTAAATGCTTTATCCATTTGCGCTGAAAACTTCTATTCATGTAATAAATTACCGTAGCACAAACTCTCTAAATGTTAGTGACTTTAATACTTATAGATTTTTACAAGGACACAAAGGAAAATTCTATATAATTAGGCCTATAGGCTCAAATTATTTAAAGTGTAATTGCGTCTATATTCAAGCTAATTGGGAATTTATAAATATATTATAGATCACCTTCAGACGGACTGTAGGAATTTTATAGCACTTATAGTTCTTTTTACAATGATACAACCAAAATTTCTTTATAATTATGGCTTATTGGCTCAAAATGTAAAGTGCAATAGCTTTTGAATGTCTTATCCAATGGAAATGAAAATTTGTATACATATTATATGTCACTGTCCCACGAATTGTATGGATTTTGGTGAATTTAGTATTTGTAGATTTTTAAAAAGGAAACAACGAAGTATTTTTTATGATTGTGATCTATCGGTTAAAATTATTTAAAGTAAATAGCGTTAAATTAAACATCATACTATATGCAGAAAAATATTGAAACGTTCTATTATAAGTTTCTCTTATGTTTGTTTAACGATTTATCTTACTTTACTTTATTTATACAACCGTTAATTGCTTAATGTTCGGAAAGTCGAGTGGAGTCACTCCAGCTTTTTTTTACGCCTTATTATTATTTTATATTTTAATTTTTACTTTCCGAACATACGGAAAATATTGTAATCATGCCAAAAATTCGAATTTGAGATCTTGATGTTTCTATACGCTTTGAGGTCCCCTGAGTCCGTTTTCACTATTTTTACGATAATGTATGCATGTATATGTGTATGTATGTATGTGTGTGTGTATGTGTGTGTGAGCGAACACGCTAAACGTTTTGTTCGAATGAGCTGAAAGTTAGTACGTATATTGTAAGTCACCATAGCACGAACTCAATTGATTTTGGTGAATGTAGTACTTATAGTTTTTTACAGGGACACCAGAAAAAATTCTTTATCATTATGGTCTATGGGGTCAAATTTTTAAAAGTCTGATAGCGTCTAAACGCCTTCTTAATCTGAGCAAAAACATTGTACACATGTTATAGGTCACAGTTGCACCAACTGTATAGATTTTGGTGAATTTAGTACTTACAGTTTTTTTTTTTTTTTTTTTTTTTTTTTTTTTACAGGGACACAAAGAAAAATTCTTTATCATTAAGGCCTATGGGACCAAATTTTTAAATGTGGGATAGCATCTAAACGCATTATTCAATTGGGCTGAAAATTTATATTAATATTATAAATCACTGTTGCACTAACTATAAGCATTTTGGTGAATATAGCATTTCTAGGTTTTTACAGGACACAACGAAAAATTCTTTATAATTATGATCTATGAGCTCAAAGTTCAGTAGCATTAAATAAAACATATTGTATTATATGGAGAAAAAAAACTCAAAAACTCTATTATGATTTTCTCTCGTTTGTTTATTTAACAACTCCTCTTTCTTTACTTTCTCTATAAAGCTGTAAATTGCTCATTGTTCAGAAAGTCGAATGGAGTCACTCCAGATTTTTTATAAAGTAATATAAAACAATGCCTTTTTTTTTTTTTTTTTTTATTCATTTACATTTAGTAACTAAGGAAGTGTCTTTAAAGACACAGATTTTTGTAAAAAGCAATTAAATAACTGAAGAGATTTAAATTAAAGGATAATGAAATTTATATTTTTATATTAACTCTATAAAAAATATCCAGTGAATTAAATGTACTCCATTCTTTAATTAGGACAATATAAATTTTCAGCATTTTGTCATAAAAAGTCTTAAAAAATTTTTGTCCAAACTTTTAAGTGATGGAACATTATACATTGTTTCAATTGTTTATGAATTATTGATGAAGTTTTATAGCAGATACGTTTATTTATTTATCATACACTGCGTAAAAAAAGTAGAAGGACAGCCGATTTTTGTAAATTATTTTCCGTATTTTTAACCTGGCTATTAGATTTTTACACAGATTTTGTTTAACAAAGTTTTCTTTAATTTCACTTAAAAATAAAATCTCTACTATTATTGTTAATTAATGTATTGTATAAAAACTAGTATTCATGATTTCGAGAGTGTAAAAAAAGTAAAAGGGCACATTCCAAAATTTTTTATTTGGCAGACTGTGCACGAGTAAAAGAGTAAATATTGAATTTTCTTAACTGCTTTTGTTCAGGAAAACGTATTTTGTTAAAAATTGCATTGTTATTTTCTTTTCAGACTGCCTAAGAAGAATATCTTTAAATTATTTCCAAAAGAGACAGATTGTTCCATATAAAATTAATGGTAAAGTATTAGACATGTTATTTGTATGCTGCACGTCAGCCTATATATAGTTTCTAACTTTATATGAAAGTGAGATAGAAATAGTAAGAAAAAAAAAGACTGGAAGGCCTACAAAATTAACGCCTTACGATGGAAGAAAATTTGCTCATGAGCTAAAAATGAGCATTGAAATCGCAAAGACCTCAAATTAAGCAAGACTTACTCGTTGGTCAAGGCAAACATTTTACAACGGCTACATTTTACAAGATCTAACTAATTCATTTTGAAAAAGCAGAAGCATCATCCAAAGTAGAAAAAAACATAGATAGATTACCATTTATCATGGACTAACGAACACATGTCATGGACCCATTTTCAGACGAGAAGAAATTTAATTTGGACGATTTAGATGGTTACCAATAATACTGGCATTGTCAGAGGAATGCAGAAAACATTTATTCAACTCGACAAATGGTCTTTTAAGCTCGTGATGGATTTTAAGTGATTGGATATAGAAGAAGAACAAGTCTAGTCTTTTTTAGAGGTAGGCAGAAACATACAGACTTTATTGAAGAGCTGAATTCTGAACATTTTCCTTATGGTTCTGAATTAGGAGAAGAAAATGTATGTTTCAACAAGATGAAGCCTCCCTTCCCCCCACCAATGGCGTTCAAAGTTGGTTCGGTGCAAATAATTTGCAAGTTATAGCAAAGTCAGCTAAGAGACTTGATTTTAAAATAGTGGAAAACATCTGGCCAATGCTTGTTTGTGAAGTATATGCTGGTGGAAAAAACTTTGAATTCCTTACCGAGGTTCGAGAATCTTTGAATAGCTCATAGGCTACTTTTTGTCAAATAGGAATCCAATCTTTGTATTTTTCGCTACCAAACAGAGCATTTCAAGTCATAAAAGCTAATGGGAAGATTATTCCTTAAGAATATAGCTTATATTGCTTATATTTTATATATTGTACTACTCTCCTTTTTTTCACAGAGTTTAAAAAAGTATAAACTATTTTTGCTGTCATTAATAATTTCTTTTTGAAAATCATGGTAATGATACTCATATTTTCTTACTAAATGATCTGTAAAATTCTACACATAAAAATAATTTCATTAAAGATAAAAAATGCCCTTTTTATCTAAAAATATCTAGTGTCCTTCTACCTTTTTTACACAGTGTATGATATTTTCCGATATGATTTTTTTTTTTTTTTTTTTTTTTTTTTAAGGAGAACCTATGCAGAATACCTGAAATTTGATGTAAATCAGTTTTTTTTTTATCTTGTTTAATCTTTGGAACATTTTAGAATAAAAATATTTTTTTCTTAAATTTATGAATTTATGGGAACATTTCACCCAATTTAAACAAAATTTAAATCCTCGAATCTTTACAAGGACCCTTTTTCGAATGACATATATTACACCAATCTAAAAATTTATTCATTCCAAGGTAACGAAAGAAGTAGAGAGCTTAACGATACTGTTTACTATGAAGAGTAATAAAGAATATTGAAGACATTTGAGTATAGGAAGAAAACGGTTCATTACGCCTTGTTAAATCATGCATTTTTTAATTCTTGTTTTTGATATTGCCGTAACGGAGTAAACTGATTTCAAAAAGGTTCTAAATTCAGTTTTTATGCTAAAATTGTTAGCAGTTTATTTAATTTCATATAATTTTAAGACTTTGAATAAGTTAATGCTAAATTCCTAATAGATGGCATTACCAGAACTACGTGCATGTAATTTAGATGGTAACTCATCTACAAGGAAGTACAGTCGGTAAGCTTGAACTTCAGTGTATGTTAGTTCGACACAATCTAAACAACTTTTTTTTCCCCCTTAGTTTAAAAATGCCGAGTTTTGAGCTAAGTAAAGAGTATTTGTGGGGAATTTTATTGCACGATTTTATTCAAAAGAAATTTGCAGTTGAAGTACACAGAATTCTTGTTGAAACTTACGATGAGCATGCTGTTTCGGGAACGACATGCTAAGACTGGTTTCGATCATAGATATAGTAATATATATAGATCTATCATCCCGATGTTATCGAGCAAAACATTTTCATGCCGAAAAAAAGTTCTAAAATTAGCCATTAGAGAGTATGGAAAAAAAGAATAAAAAGAAAAATGAATTTGAAACTGTACCTGGAATTTTTCATTCACCTTTAGTAAATAACTTATTCATAAATTTTATTTACTAAATTATCCGTGTGTATTCCTGTGTGTGATTTACTCGGGAAAAGGCAGCCATTAGAGTGACTTTTCCCGAAAAAAAAGGTATCACTTTTTCCATCTTGCTGATTAATCTATGCCTTATTACTATATCTATTGTTTCGAAGCTTCAAAAATAAAGATTTCAATCTTGGATATAAAAAAAATACTGGCGCATCGAAAAAGTTTGAAAGATGAGGAACTGGAGGAAATATTTAATGAAGATCAATGTAAGACTTTAGCTGAACTTGCAAAATCATTAAGAATAAATGAAACAACAGCTTCGGAACGTTTAAAAGCATTACGAATGATCCAAAAGCATAGTTACCTCAAGCTTTTTTTACTATCATGAAAGAAAAGTAGATTCCTTATTATTTGGATTTCAAAAACAAGAAACAATTATATATTACGATCAATAGAAAGGAAACGTTGTGATTTAAGTTTTTCCTATGAATTTTTTTTCTGAAAATTAATAAAGAAAAATATTAAAAATGTTAAAGAATGAAAATCATTAATGAAATAAAAAAAAATAGCTTGAAATCAGGAATCGCCAATATTAATAATTTAATATGTACTTGTAAAGAATTAACAGGAGATTAATAATATTCAACAGCTTCTTGCCAAAAATTTTTTTTTACAATATTTTGGATATGAATCCTTGACTAGTTAAAATTTTTGGTTACACGTCTAATTAGAAAAAAAAAAAAAATACACTAAGAAAAAATATATACCGCCTTTCTCTAGAATACATAAGTGACCATTTTCTAAATCCATTAACTAGAAATATAGATTTCCGAACTATGTGCATTAGCACGCCAATAAACTGAATAGACGAAATGATCGAGAACTTCTAGCTTACACATTTCTAGATGGTGAAACAATATTCTGAATATTCCGAATATTCTGAATCTTTTGTATGACGAGAAATTCTCCCTTGATTTTCCAGAATTGGGTAATAAATCAAGATTATAGTTGCTGATCGTTTGACTTCTACAGACTGCCGGATAACATCAGGGAAATGGTCAGGGATCAAAATCATGCTCGCAGGCAATAGCAGGTTCATAGGACCCCTTATTTCAGAAATAAGTTAAACAGGCTTATTCGTAGTACTAGAGCTGCAATTAAGGAGTTTAGTAAAACACGTTTCAACAATTTTGTCGAGTCTCTCTCGACTGAGGACAACACAATTTGGAGGGCCACCTCCCGCATTCGTAGGACACGAACACACATTCCTGCCATTGTTAGCCCTAACGGCATGGCTTATAGTAACACTGAAAAGGCTGAGGCTATTGCCGAAAGTCTTAGAAGTCAGTTTTCACCTCATTCGGACGTTGTTATCCCAATTGTCGAGAACATAGTCGACCACAGGGTTCAAAATTTATTACAATCTAATACACAAAACACTCTTCAACCTGCTTTACCCTCTGAGGTTCAGGATTACATTTAGGGCTTGAAACAGCACAAGGCACCCGGTGAGGACCTTATCTCAAACAATATGCTAATTAATCTACCTCTCCATTTTATTTTTTATATCACGTTACTCATTAATTGTATATTAAAGCTTAATATTTTTCCCGATTGTTGGAAGAGAGCTATCGTTGTCCCCTTACCGAAGGGTGGAG
This sequence comes from Salticus scenicus, assembly GCA_963930645.1. NCBI lineage: Eukaryota > Metazoa > Arthropoda > Arachnida > Araneae > Salticidae > Salticus > Salticus scenicus. The sequence continues at coordinate 149,421,759 of OZ005662.1, forward strand.
GCCAAGATATCCACTCTCCTTCTAGCTATTGACCTATCTCTTTGCTCTCCAGTTTCTCGAAGGTTTATGAGTATGTTCTCGTCCGCCGACTGAATTAATTCCTTGACTCTCATGACAAGATTATACCCGAGCAATTCGGGTTCAGGACTCGTCATTCAACGCAACAGCAGTTGTGGAGAGTGACTGAATTCATTCACGATGGATACCAAACCAGCGGTGTGGCGAGAATTATATTTCTCGACGTGCAGAAGGCCTTTGATAAGGTCTGGCATACCGGCCTTCTCTTTAAGATGGCTGAGTTAGGTGTTCCTGACCAGCTAATTAAAATCTTTTCTGATTACCTCTCTAACAGGTCCTTCGTGGTAAAAGTGGGAAATTCCCTCTCTAGCCCGAAGCCTGTTCTCAGTTCTGTTCCTCAGGGTTCTCTCGCCGGGCCCCGCCTTTTTAACATTTACATTAACGACATTCCGCGCAAGCCCGACATCAACTTAGCTTTATTTGCTGATGATACTTCTATCATGTACAAACATAGACAACCACACACAGTGTTTGACAAACTCCAGGACTACCTTCATTCGTATGCTATTTGGCTTAGGAAATGGAAAATTAAAGTTAATAGCTGTAAAAGTGCCGCCATTTTCTTTACCAATAAATCCTATTCCCCCGACGTTAACTTTACTCTCAATAATGATCCTATTCCCTGGGAAATTTCTTATAAATACCTAGGAATTCACCTAGATTCAAAATTATTGAGGAATAAGCACATCTCAGAGACTCTGATTAAAGCGAAAATTGCCACCGCCCCCCTCCTTCCTCTTTTGGCTTGGAATAGCCGCCTGTCTATTAAAAATAAATTGTTACTGTACAAGTCCATGATCCGTCCCATCTTGACTTACGGGTCCGTGGTGTACGGGTCTGCCTCAAAGACTGTGCTAGAAAAAATTCAAGTATTCCAAAACAAGCAATTGCGTAGGTTTGTTCAAGCTCATCGCTGAATTCGCTATGTTGTCATTCACAAAGACCTGAAAATTAGGCCAATCTATTCGGAAATTAAGAAACTTGCGTTGAAGTTTCACAAGTCTATCCCTAAAGTTCAGAATCCTGTGTTAAATGCCATTAGAAGGTACGATCCTAGGATCGGGAGGGCCAAAAAACGCCTACTTGCCATCCTCTACAGGGAGGACGGGTTCGTCCCGGTCTCCAAGCGTAGAAGGCGAGATCCTTCAGGTGTTACTTAACACAGAATTCTCACTCTAAATTCTTTTTCCCGTAGATTGAATAATTCCTATTCTTCTACTTTGGCTATCCCCCTGACAACTGCAACCTACTGTGTCGTTTAACAGTCGCGGATGATCAATCTTCCAGCCAGTTACCTTACGTAGGGTTTTTTTTTTTAATTTTAATTATTAAACTTAACTGTAAATATTTTAAATATCACCTTTAAAAATTGTTATTTAATCTCTTAATTGTAAATAGTGTAAATATTCTTCTTTTTTTACTCTGACTGCCTAACAGTCTTGCTAGGCTATATTTCACTTATTTTTGTATTATTCTAAATTGTATAATTTTATGACTGCTTAACAGTCTGGTTAGGCCTATCATTTATATTTATATATTTAAAAAAAAAAAAAAAAATTGTAGGTTTAGTGCTCCTTGCTCTATTGCCTCATGTCACACAGCTTCCAGATCGGCTCTGCTCTGCCTCTCTCTTCCGTCATGCTGCTGAATGCATCAAGTCATCACGCCGGGGTTCTCTGGGAACCCACACAGAACTAGTACCGACACTCTTGATTATGCAAGCCCTCCATATGTATTCTTTCTGCCTTTGGAAAGGTAAGCAGCTGTCTCGACAGCCGTAGGCACTTCTTAAGAACGTGATGATGATGATGATGATGATGATAGTTGCTGAAACCCGCCTCTTGTAGTCTCATTTAATTGCAGAGATTTTTAAATAAATTTGCCCTCGATAATATAGGCAAACGTTTAAGAATTCTGATAGGGGCTTCTAGAATTCGCTTTCCAAGGGGATTAGAATTTATAAGGATGACATGGAACTATTTTTTCTAGAGCCACAATTTAGATTCTAGATGTCAGTTACAGAATTTTTTCTCAGTGTATAAAGCTCATATATTTCTTTTACATCTAGGTAAATGTCCAGTTGAAAAAATGCTCGAAAAATGTTCCACTGTCCCTATTATAGTACCAAAGTATTCCACTGGGAGTTAAAAGGTAAAAATCAGGGATAAACTATAACTGTTCTGCAAGATATTTAGATAGAAAATATAGTGATTGTGTTAAAGGCTCATTTTTGTTTGTACAATACATTTAAACATTAGCATTATCTGTTAAAATTGTGTATATTGTATGTTTTATTATTACTCAAATAATACTCGTGGTCAAAAATGTTGAAAATAAAATACTAATAAATGTGTAATATGTCGATTTTATTGAGTTACATTTTTGAATTTAAATTTTAATACATATACAATACATATTCGCATACATCTAATAATATGAAAGGAAAGGCATAAATTATGTTAATATATATATATTTTTTTCCAAATAGTCATTTATGGAAATGTTCACAAAAATATTATTCATTTAATATGTTGAATATTTGTGTACTTAGAAATGATATTTTTAATGAAATTGAAACGAAAAAAATTATATTGTGCAAAGTTCCAGATTTCATATTTCGCGTATATATTTTTGCATATCTCATGTATTCTTAAAATGCATAAATACATAACTTTTCTCATACACAAAAATTTAATCATTTATGTGTAGCACTTATTCACGTGAGTAGAGAAATATTAAGAAAATCATATTACCTCAGAAACAAATAGTTTTTAGTGTAACTAAAATATTTTGATATTTAGGATAAATAAAAGCAAAGTAATATGAAGCTTTATCCATAGTTATTTCCATTCCACGTAGACAATGCTGTCATTTATTAAATTAAAATAAAAATTTAGGTAAATCCTTCTATAATTTTGCTTTTCTAAAAGTGAGTTCAATTCGGTGAATTCAGTTCTAAAAGTGAATTCTGTTTAATTTAATAATATTTTTGATAAACATGAGCTTAAAACTTCACTTTCTTAACTTCCATCTCAGGTATTACTCGGAAAATCCAGGCGATGTGAGTAGAGAACAAAAAGAGTGATTTTATCAAGGAAAAAAAAGTAGGAGCTATAAGAGTTGAGAATGCTAACATGATTGCAGATTATTGTTGCATGCTGCTTACAGAGTGCAATAAAGCCGTGCAGAAGAGAGAAAATCGTATTGAAGCTTCGAAGAAAAGAATCAGAAGCAATTATAAGAAAATTTGAAAATAATAGCTTATTTTAATGCATTTTATGCATAACGAGTTTTGAGTCTGTATAACTTCTGTGTTAATTCTTCATCTTTAATTTGCAAAAAAATCTTTATCCGATAGGAGGGAAAGATACGCACTTCTGAATTCAGCGTATTAAAAAAAAAAAAAAAAAAATAGAAATGACAAAAGCAGTGAAAAAAAAAATGAAAAGTAGGATTTTGCAGGCCGGTGTTATTTATTTTTTAAGAAAAGTTTGTGTATAATAGAGTTTTATATTTATTTTCATCTGTTATTTCTCTCTTGCTTCCTTCGTTTTACCTTTTTTTTTTTTTTTTTTTTTTTTTTTTTTTTTTTAATTTTTCTATGAGTAGAGTGTACTTAAAGGCGACGGGGTGAAATGGCACACACAGCTTCTCGTTCTTGCTACCGTGGAGTTAGAGCATCGTCATTATGCTAGTGGAGTGCTTATGTATAAGTGTATCGACCGTCCTACATTCAGCTTTAGAAACTTTACGAAGAAAAAATCTTTGATTCATTCTATTTATGATTAGCGAGTAAATTTTTTCATCTCTTTTTTTTTTTTGGTTCTATTGAACCTGTAGCTCGAATTGATGCGCTACTTATTGTGGTACCCGAAAGATTCATTAACTTTGTTTCATTGCATGTATCATAATCCCTTTTTTATGTTTGGGACTCCGTTGTTTCTAACTTGTGCTGGATATCTCTGTGGGAATAGCTGTCATAGTTAGGTATGTGAACAGTTGGCATTACTATGCCATTTTCATGGCATAATTTGGCATTCCTGTAGGATAATTCAAATGCTGAAAAATCTTTCCGTGGCGAAAGCATGTCACCTTCATCCTCTTGTCATGATGTTGGTGAAAATGTTCATTCCATAGCTCCATGAACTCTTAAAAATCTGAAAAATGTGCTCTCACGTCACTTCAAATAAGGCCAATAACGAATAGCCTATAATATCAAGACCTAATGGTCACCTTGAATAGAAAATAGATTACTTGTTTTTTTTTTTTTTTTGATGAAATACCAATCTTTCCTGTAATTTCAATAGATAAACGAAACCGATGGCACTCAGTTTCTCAAGTCCTTCATGGTCAAGAAAAGGTAAAAAATGCAGATAACCAGCCAATAGAATAATTACACTTCATAAGACTAAAGTAAAATTTTACAAAAATTGTTCTCACCAGTTTTATGAACCAGTGCTCTCAACTGCTACATTTTTTGTTGATTTCAAACATTAAGCTAATTCTATTTGACAAACGGTTCGTTGCGATAATAATAAGGATAATTTATTTTTATGAAAGAAGTCATTATTTCTTCATACATTTATATATATATATATATATATTTTCAAATATTATTTAAATAAAATGTTCTTTCTCAAAAATTACTGCATTCTGCCTAAGTATAGTAATCCATATTATGTTATGCCAACTCTCCCCTACGGGTACGCCAACTCAGGTCTCACCCGGTGTAAGATGACATTTTAACAACCTCTTGGGAGAACTGTTTATGAGGTCACAGATTTTCTGTTCTATTACTTGCCTCCAGGTTTTCTCTAAGAAATGCATCATATTCTAAAAATGATGTTGCAAATTTCACTGCTTTCAAAACATTTTAAAATGTGCATAAACGGGAATTTTCGATTATTTCCTTTAAGGCATCTCTTCACTGGTTGATTTATTGGTTACAACTTAATTTGACGAGTTGGTAAAAAAGAAAAAAAGAAATAATACTAATTTAATTTGTTACAAATTTTTAAACACACAAAACTGTTTTGTATTAAAAAAAAAAAAAAAAAAAAAAAAAAAAAAGACTTTCGTTTTCTTTGTTCTGTATCATTTTGTCTAAATTCATCTTCAAAAACCTCGACTGTCATCCATGATTTTCCATAAAAATAATAATAAGCTTTCAATTTATATCTTAAAAAATATCATGGGCTATTAAACTTGTCAAAAACTGTGAATGACTTTTTTTTTTTTTTTTCACTTAAGCTTTCTCTCACAAGAAAAGTAAAATTTTTGTCTACAGGTTTTCCTGCAGAGTATTTTTAATGATGTAACTTTATCTTATTATTATTTTAAATTGTTTGAAGAAAATAATTATTTCATCAGCATTTAAATATTACTATCTCAATAATACTTCTTATATCAGAGTGGACACAGGTGAGCTACGAATGAACAGTATTTTCAGCAGCATTCATTTTATCTTCAAAGATGTTTATGTAATGAGACGCAGTTTGTGCCATTGTCAAACTAGCCGTTTGGGCAAGTTTTTGTTTCACTATTCAACATTTTATCTAAGTATTCAGCATTAGACATTAAAATAGAAGCAAGATTTGATATGTTTTTATATTCTGAAATCATCTCCATAATGCCTGTTCATTATATGCTTTATCTTGCTCTCTTATTCGTTTTCGTACTTGTTATAATTTTTAAAACTTGTTCAAAATCTTCTCTCTTTTCAGCTGACTATTGTTAATTTTCCAAAACAGTTAAATATGCAAATTCTTATTCACAGTGAACTTTTTTCTGCTTTTGGATCGCCGCCAATTGTCTCAAGCGTAGATCTAGTTCGAAGGGAAACCCAGCAACCTTAGCCAGCCTTTTTTTTTTTTTTTTCTAATTATTTACCCAGGTAGCACACAAAGTTGTTATAGCGTTGCAAAAGAGTCTAAGCAGTGAAAAATTAGTTATAACAACGTTATGTGCTACTGGGGTAATGACATTAAATTTTTGTCCCAAATTTAACATGTTTCTCTTAAAAGATTCCATAAACTCTTACAAATTCCACTCTTACAAGCAACACGAAGAAAATCGTACACTTTAGCATACCAAAACATTATTAGTACTGCTATAACAACATCTCATTTAATCCTTTATATCTCAAGATTTCAGATTTCAAAAATACGTATTTATCCATATGTTAGAATATGCTATCTGAAGAATGTAAAGAAAATAGCTTTAAAAGTATTGTGTATTTGTTTGTTAGGTGTCTAAAACACCGTGCAAAATGATCTAAAAATGTTTCGAAATATTCAAGTTTTTAATTTAGAAGGAAATTTTAAAAATCTCTCAATTTTGTTATAACGTAAGCTGATTCTAAATTGTTTTATTTCTCATAAATTGCATCTATGAAAACTGTTTATATTTATAAAGATTACATCTGAATTTTTTTCTTCATATATTAAACTTTGGCGTTAAACCATCACATAAACTCGCCATCTGTTGGGGATTTTATAAACATTTTGTGTTAACGCTAATGATGTAAGATCAGCAACAGTTATTAAAATCAGCTTTCAAAGTCAGCTGTATAAATAACTTTATTTTTTGGCATGGTGTAGATATGCAACACGGTGACATAACGATTTAAATTAATATTTAGATTTTTGATAACTTCTTTAGTCTTTTTTATACTTTTTAAGTAAACAAGTTTTTCTTTCTATTATTTAAATCTGCATTGCCTGTAATTGGCTTAGAATAAACAAAACAAATCGCAATTTTAATTTTAACCGACTTCAGTTTGCAGTTTTACTTTTCTGTTTTCTTGTAGAAAAGTAATTAAAGCGATTAAAAGTGCGTATATACATTACGTTCACGCTGGTGAAATATAAAGTTATAAGCAAGATGTGTTATTATGGATGTCTGAGAATGTCTACGCGAGATCAATACTTTTGACGTTATAAACGAGTTTGCGGTAGAAACTAAAACACTATACAAATATCAACTGTATATGCTTCTTCGAATAGGACTAAATCGGAAAACATGCTTCTATAATAAAAGTTAACGTTTTTATCCAACACTTTGTTTAAGTACAAGAATTATTAATAAATTTACAAATGACTTAAAAAAGTGCAGAGATGTTATTATTTTCTTATTTTTTTTTTCTCATCAATATTAAAATTCTGTTTAATAGTAGTGTATCTTACTTTAAAAGCGTTTAGTGTGAATAGTTAAGTAATTTATTAAGATCTCATACAACATAGCACTATAAACTGAAAAAAAAAAATAACGTTGAAATCTACACAAAAATGATTTATTTTAAGCGAATGATATAAGAATATAATATGTAATGATTACGTAAATAAACATATACCACATATCAAATATTCTACAACTATTCTATTAAAAAAAAATCATAGCATTTATTCCTTCTCATTAAAATATTCTCAGCTCTTCAAATTATTTAGTTTTAATTTCTAATTTACACGATTAGTCTATACATATCAAATCAACAAATATTCTTCAGATTTCGTGAACAAGGATTTCATGTCTTGTAATAAATAATATGTTAATTAACATAATGGATTTTATTTATTTATTTGAAAAAAATTTTTCTTCTTCTTTATAATTTAACCAACAGTAAATTGTATGTAATAATGCCATTAATTACACTTAAATAACAACTTTTTGTGAAATTAAAAAAACCCCATGCAGTAAGGACAAATGATGGAGAGACATTCGATCTCCAAATATTGACAATGTTGTGCAATCGATATTGTTTTTTCGATTTTAAAAGTAACTCTAAGTTTTTCAAATTAATTTCTTTTACTTCTTTGTCAAGATCACTCACACGTGCTGCTGTAAGTGTCACTGCGGTTATTCCTACCATACTTATCATAGCATAGAAGATAAGGTAAAAGTCGGCTCCATGTTTTACAATTAACGTCGTATTTAAAAGCAAATTTAAAATACTGTTTGAAAATGTCAATAATATACCCAGAGAAAAAGTTGATTCAAAGGACTGAAAAGAGCTCATAACTAAGTTATAAGCGGTAAAATGCCTTGCAATAGTATTAGTATCTTTGCAGATCACAAGTTTGCTTTTTTGAATATACGAATTTAGTATTCGAATCATCTTGTTACACATTATAATATATAGAGTAACAAAAGACATAGAGATTAAATATTGAACAGAATCACTTGATATTCTGACAAAAACAGTTATGATTTTTACAATATGCGTATTTAGATCGACGTTTATGCCGTATTTTTTCAAAAAGTCCTCACAATTTTTTTTATCGAATGGATACAAATAACCAATTACAACTAAGGCAAATGTCACAAGTGCAGACATAATAATAACTGCCTCTAACAGTCGAGACCATCGTGTATTGCGTAATCTGCCTAATTTATGTATATTTTGAATGGCTTTCGACATCTGCACTTCTGATAAAACTATAAAAATCCAAAGAAAAAAAGATATGCTTTTAAAAATCAAATTGCAAATATGAAACAATAAAGCGGGATTTGAAATCTGCTGATCTTTTATAACTATCCTAACTAAAGGAAACAAATGAATGATCATTTGTAAGACAGTGATCACTTTCAGAAATTTCATTTTATTACTTTTTAATTGCTTTTTGTTATGGCACATAATATTTAAACCAAATATTTTAAAAATCCAAACTAAGATTATCATCATATTTGCGATTTATATTGTTTTATTTATATTTTATTTTAAGTAAGATATATATATATATTTTTGTTATATTATTCTTGAGATATATTTCCTATGTGTATGTATATTTCTTTTAACACCTAAAAAAAAAAAAAAAAATCTGTTATTCAAACAACAGAACAGTTAATAATCTTTCATAGAATAATTGTTATAATGTGTTAAATGTTCGTATCAGATTTTAAATAATATCTAATACATTCTTTTTAGTAGTATATAATATGATCATGGGTTCTTTATATATATTTTTTAATCTAATTATTTATTTTTATCTAATAAAGTCACTTAATATGATTTAATCAATTTTTCCAAGAATGATTTAGGTATATCTTAATATTTAATGATACTTTTTAAGAAATTCACTTTAAATTCTTTGTTATTTCAAATTCCTGCAAAAAACTTAGTATTAAATGTAGTTAATTGTTACAAATATTAAAATAAGAGAAGTGTTTAATTACTTCGATACTTATAAAAATTCTTGAACAAGAGTTTGCAAAAAAAAGACTGAATATTTTGTTGATTATAATAACACCTTTAATTATATATATATATATATATATATTTATATCAATATTTCCTTTCAGGATATTATTCTTTGTACTGTGAAAGTCCCTGAAAAAAAATCTGAATATAACACTATTATTATAAAACAGTATATTAAATATGAAAATTTATAATTTATTCGGATTTTTAAACATTTACCAACGACATTATTATATCAAGTATTGTTTTTAAATTAAAGAAATTTAGGGTCTTAAATGCATGTTTTCAATTTGAAACGATATTTCCCGTAGTATATAAATCTCGATTTAATTTCAATTTAATTTTATTTATTTTTTATTTTTTGGATTTTATGGCATTTTTTCAATAATAAGAAAACATATTTTTATTTTTCTAGGTCATTTATATGTAGTCTGAAAAACTTTTAGTTTTCTTCCTTTTAAAGGATTTAAACCTAGTTACAACTAAAAACTATCTAACAACTTTAACATATATCTGTCTGTTAATTCTTTATACATGTTTCAAAGTGCAATACTTTTTTAAAGTTTGACGTAAGTTGGTATTTAATTTATTTTGGTGCACAGTCAACGCAGTTATTCAGATTTTTCATGCTGAGTTTGTTGATTTTTCTGTTAAAGTATATCAGGCACTAAAAAATTTTAGAAGTATCAAATGTGTTTCGTGCGATAATAATGAAGACAAGTTGCTTTATTTTAGGTACAATGCATGAATGTCGACCAAAGTATGTCATGCATTATATATATATAATAAAGTAATACTGCGATATCTATACAATGAAATTGATCAAAATAATTATCATAACACAATATAAAATAATGTATGATATTATCTTTATGTCCTAATTTTAAATCACTGTTCAAGGTATCTGATGTACCCTGCTGTGAAATTAATTTAAGCTTTGATTTTATTAGGATTACACACAACGGAGTATTTGCTGATTTTTCTGTTAAAGTATATCGGGCACTAGAAAATTGAAGTTTATCAAATGCGTTTCGTGCGAAGATAAGGAAGACCAGTTGTTTTATTTTAATCAAAACGCATGAATGTCAATAAATCTGTGTCATGTCTTTTCTATATATAATACAGCTATGTCACGATATCTATACAATGGAATTGCATTAAAAAAATGATCATAACACAATATAAAAGAGTGTATGCTATTATCTTTACGACCTAGTTTTAGATCACTGTACAAGGTATCTAATATAACCTGCTTTCAAATTATCAAAAGCTTGGATTATATTAGGAATACATATACGTATATTTTTAGTTAATAGCAGAATACTTCTTTTAGATGTTCTTTTCACCAGAAACAAATTTATCGGTAAAAGACTACAAGAAAAGAAAATGCCAAAAATGGCATTAGAATGCTCAATTATAACACATTTGTAAAGTTCTAAAAGCTATTTTCCAGAATTTAGTCAAATTTTTTGTAAGCAGCAAAACATTATATTTTAACCATTATTTTAGAAAAACATACATACAATAGCAAAAAAGAATTAATGACAATGTTTGTATTCATATAAAAATGGTAACCAAATAATAATTGACATCTGGTTGCTATGTGCAACACGTTTTTTGTATGATAAAACCTGTTTAAATAATTGTTGTTTATTTATGGTAATATCACAAAGCAAGAAATTGCATCAGTGCAATCACTTAAACATTACTTTGGCAATGCAAATATATTACATTAACAATATTTCATACGATTTGGAAGTAAAATAAAGTAAAGTATCAAAAGATCAATTTTGAGAAAGATCTGCAATAAACAAATTATTCAGCTTGTTTGTTCAAGCTTTTTGGTTTTCTAATTTCTTTTGAAAATGTAATAATTTTAATTTCATTGTTAATAGATATATAGATAGTAAGAACTCAATTTATGAGGATTTCTTTTTTTAAATAAAATAAAATTAAAAGTATCTTTACATGAAGAAAATAGGTATCATTGTTATTATATATATTAAATTAAATTAATTTAAAATGAAACAAAAGTATGCAATATACTTTATTATCTTTATTACATGGTGTCTATATATCTGCCTTTCTACCTTTTTATACGTATATATAGAGAGAACTGTCGTAATTAAATAGACGCCATGATTTTTAAACAATGCTATTTATTTCATAGTATCTACTTGATACTGTAAAATAAATATGCGGTTCAGTGGTATTGACATTTTAAGAACATAAAGAATCATAATTGATATGCCGGATTGCTTTGAAACAAGAGAATGAATAAAATAGAACGATGCATACTTTTTCTGATAGTTTAATCATTATATTAATAATAAAAAAATTCTATTTACAAATTAAATACATTATTTACAAAAAGGAATACTTAATGGAACATAATTCCCAAATCTAATTAACTCTCTTAGTGAGAGATCAAAAATTCTGTCTTCGAACACAGCCGAAGCATCCAAAAAATCTAAAACTAAACTTATTGGCTGTTGCCAAATTCTTTTAACAAAATATAGGTTCTTTTTTCTTTCACTGGCGACGCAGCGCCGTCTAAAGGGAATTGATTTTACGACACAACTCCCCGCCGTGAACTCTTACAGAGTTCACAAATCAAAATCTCATTAAATCAAAAATAAATCTCAAATCCAAACAACTTCTGATAATCATAAATTGTTCAAATTTCTAAGTATTCAATTAGTACTAAGTCACATAATATTTTTTTTCTAAATATCAACAATTATCTAATATTAAATACAAATGTAAACAATATTTAAAGTACTACAACTAAATCAATAAAAGATCAAATCAAAATATTAAATTGAAATATCAATATTAAACATAAAGCAAACACATTATTATTTAAACAATTAACTCTTAGTTATCAAATATAAACAAACTTAAATATAAAGATAATAACACATGCAAAATTTAAAATACAGATTCTAAATAATACTATATAATAGCAGGAGACTTGGCGTTGGAATATTAAAACAGGAATAAACTACTACATCTTTTTGCACTGAAGACGGTACGCTTTAGGCTACCAAAACAGCTGTATGCACCTCAATAATTTTTCTTTGGCGTTCCTGACGTAGTAGTTTATTCCTGTTTTACTAAATAATACTAATTAAAATTTCAATAATAAACAAAATAGCATGCGCCGTCTTCATATATAATAGGTATTGGCATTTCCATCTATTCCACAACTGCTTTAACAACAGTGATTGGTATCTTTTACGACTTAAGGCAGATATTTTGTTTAAAGCACTTTCAATAATGTCAGCAAAGTTCACTGTGTAGGTGATTTCTTTACCAAAATTTAAAAAGTGCATAGGAGTTAAGGGGTTCGGTTCTCCAGATTCACTATACACGTAAGTTAAGGGGCGTAAGTTGAGCACTGTTTCTACTTCTATAAGGAGAGTAGACATTTCATCATAATTCAAGAGGGCTTTGCAGATGACGTTACGCAGACAGTCTTTGACGGATCTAACTAATCGTTCGTAAAACCCGCCCCACCCGGGGCCCTTCCTACTATATTTTTCCATATGATTCTTTCATTCGCAAAAAAAAATTAAAAGTGAATCATCAGAAAGAATTTGATAAAAATTTTCTAGTTCTTGTTTCGAACGCTTGAACGTTTTGGCGTTATCCGAATATATAACTTTACAATATCCTCTTCTCGCTAAGAAACGTCTGAAGGCCAACAAAAAGGAATCAGTTGACATGTCGTGTACAAGTTCTAAGTGTAACGCTCTGGTTACTGCACAAGTGAACAACACTATATACGATTTTTCAATTTCTTTAGCATTTTTAATGTAGAGAGGCCCAGCAAAGTCAATGCCACATATGGAGAAAGGGGGCGACTCTGTTATTCTGTCACGGGGTAGTGGAGCAGTGATCTGATCTGTTGGTCTGGAAAGGTATTTCTTACATATAATACATTTATTCAGGACACTTTTAACTAACTGGCGAACTTTGGGAATCCAATATTTAGACCGTATTTTTGACAATGTTCCAGATACTCCTCCATGCATTATTTTTTCATGTTCATTTCTTATAATAAAGATAGTCAACCACGACTGTTTGGGGAGAATGATGGGATGTTTTTCTTCTAGCTGTAAATCACTAAACTCTAATCTGCCGCCGAGCCGCATCATTTTTTCATCATCTAGATAAGGAGTTAAGTTGCTAAGGGGAGAATTTTTATCAATAATTTCTTCATTTATTAGCGAGTGAAATTCATTTTTAAAATACAACTTTTGTTCATTCGATATCAAATGTTTCTCAGCTTCTAGTAGTTCTTCGGTTGTCAATGTGCTGTTAAATTCTGGAATTTTTTTGATCATCGTAATAAATATTTTTACCCAAGCTGTAACTCTGATTAATTTTTCAAAACTGCTGTATTTTCTGATATCAATGGGGTTTTCTAGTTGTTCTGTCATGCAATTGAAAAGGAGTGTTTCTTTTATCATATTTCTATATTCTAAGCTTTCAACATCTAGCTTTTGTTTATCATCAGGCTTAGGCCAAAGTTCGGGGGGTGAACTGAGCCATTCAGGCCCATTTAACCTCAATCTATCATTAATTAATTTTATGATCTTTGCACCTCTGGATACAAGGTCGGAAGGATTGGACGAACCGGGACAGTGCCTCCAATTTGAAGGAGATCTCAATTCACGAATATCTTGTACTCTATTCTGCACGAACGGCTTAAACTTTTCTGGAGAGCCTCTAATCCAAAAAAAGGCGATAATTGAGTCTGTCCAGTAAAACGTGGGTATATCTAATTTCAGTGCTCTCAAAATATTATGACTTAGTTTAGCTGCCAACTGTGCAGCTGTGAGTTCAAGTTTAGGTAGCGTGAGTTTTTCAAAGGCGCTACTCTATTTTTGGAAGCAACGAATATCGTTTTGCATTTTTCATTCGAGATTTCTTTAATTCTAAAATAGGCAACAGTGCCAAATGCTTTAATACTAGCATCTGAGAAAACATGTAGTTGCAAATCACCGATGTTAAATTCTGGAAAATCAGAAAAATAATATCTCGGCACAGAAAATTTAGAAAGATGAGTTACTTCATTACACCAGACTTTCCATACATTTTTCAAATCTTCAGGTAATGTATCATCCCAATCAAGACCAGTCTTCCAGATCATCTGCATAAGGCATTTAACTCTTAAAGTGTAGGGCCCTAGGAAACCGATAGGGTCATAAATTTTGCCTAGTACTTGTAAAACAAACCTTTTAGTATTTATCTGTTTAGAAACGAGGTTTATTAAATCCCTGCAATCAAAATAGAGAGTGTCTTTCAAGTTATTCCACCCTAAACCCAAAACTTTATTAGGGGGATCATTTTCTTCAAATATTTTAGAACCCTTGCTAATAACATTTCCATGTAATGGTGTCGAATTTGTATGAAATTTGTGAAGTTGCATACTCGCGTCTTTAAAGATACTAAGTGAGTCTAGACTTGTAGTTAAAGCCTTCTCTACTGATGGGTGGCTTCCTATTATGTCATCTACATAAATGCTTTCATTTAAAAAACTAACAGTCTTCCTATGTGTGTCGCTAAAATTTTTAAAATGATGTTTTATCGTCGCAGTTAATAAGAAAGGACTACAATTAAGTCCAAAAAAAAACTCTAGTGAATCTAAACATCTTTAGGGGAGAGGTGCCTTCGTGAGGACTTTCTGTAAACAAAAATCGTGTTACGTCTCTGTCTTCCTCGTCTATCAAAATTTGTAAAAAAGCTTGTTTCATGTCCGCAGTAAAGGCTACGGAATGAAATCTAAATCTAGACAAAATGTCAAAAATATCTTCATAAAGATTAGGTCCAATATGTAGATAATTATTAAGAGAAAGATTATTGTAATCATGTGAAGACGCATCAAACACGATTCGTAATTTAGTTGTTGTAAGATCTGTTTTTATTACCGCTCTATGTGGTAAATAAAAGGTTGTAGAATTTTCCTCCAAATCCGTAACGGGTTCTATAATCCCCTCTCTCAAATAATCCTGTAAAACATTGTTGTGTTCAAAAAATAAATTTGGGTTTCTGCAAAATTTGTACTTGCGTCTCGAAAATCTATTTTCAGCGATTTCAAAATTATTTCGTAATTGTGATTTATTAATTTCCCAAGGGAATTTAACTTTATATCGTTTATTTTCATACTTAATTTCCGATTTAAAATTTTTCATAATTTTATTTTCGGAAAGATCAAATTTTTCTTTCGGATTAATAAGACCCGAATTTTCCAAATTCCAAAAATTTTCTATTTGTTTTGACAACAAATTTTCTTCTACTATGATACTCATGGTTGATGATTCAAGAGAATCGCTTTTAATTCCCTGTAAAACCCAACCGAACACAGTTTTTACTGCTACTAAATTTTTATTAATGCGCCTAATATTACCTAACACAATATCATAATAATAATCGACTCCTATCAAAAGTGTAATGATTTCTTTACTATTAGGTATATCAGCTAATTCTAAATTCTGAAAACTATCATTTTTCGTGATTTTTTCCAATTCAGGGTGATTTTTTCCAATTAGGGTGAATGAACGATCCAGAAATTTCATCCGTAACTAACGCTTCAATTTGAATATTATGATCAGGTTTATTTTTATTCACGAGCTTTAATTTAACTATGCCATAGGTTTTTTCTATCGGTGTTTTGCTTCCAAATGTGTATACTTTCAATTTTTCATTTCTAATCACTTTTAAATTTAGTTCATTAGCAATAGAACGACATAAAAATGTTCTACTAGAAGCTGAATCAAGAAGCAAACGGATCGTTTTCTCTTTCGTTTTATTTTTAATATTTACGGAACAAGTTTGTAACAAAATTTTATTTTCCTGATTTATAGAAGAAACAGTAGAAACTATTTCCTGTTTGGATTCTGAACCAGAAGGAACATTTATTTTTTCCTGAGGTTTATGTTCAGATTTGTAACAGAGTGTTGTATTATGTTTATAACCACATATTCTGCATTTAATGTCGCTATGGCATTCTCCGATACTGTACTTTTGTTCCAAACACAAAAAGGAACGGCCCTGAGATTTCAAAATATTCTTCTTCTTTTCAATATCGAATGCGAAACAATTTTCTGATGCTTGATTCTTTTTACAAAAAATGCATCTCATCTGTTTATTTTCTACCGTAGTGATTAATTCATGCGCAGACGATAATCTGCTGCCGTCTCGATTACTCAATTTGATACTTTTTATTTGTTCGTTTGATTTATTTTGTAGATAATGTTCTTTCCCACGAAATTATTTCCGTTTGTATGAAATCTAATAGTTCTTGAATTTTAATTCCATGTAAATTAGATGCGTGTTTTCTATTGAATTCTAAATTTAAATGGGACGGTAGTGTCTTTAGAATTACTGCGATTAACATAGCACTATAATTATTCTCATCAACTTCTAACGAGGATAATGATCTAATATTTATCTCGATTTCCTCATCTAATTTTTGAAATCTAAAAATATCTGTGGATTTATAAACGGTTGCTAAATTTAAGAAATTGTTCATGTGGTGGTTAATTATCATATCGCGTTGTCCGAATCTTTGTTTAAGAATTTCTTCGGCTTTGTCATAATTTTGTTCTGAAATCTCTAACCTGTGTATGGAATTTAAAGCTGTCGAAGTCAAATAACTTTTTAAATAATTAAATTTCTCTACCTTTGACAAAGCTTCATTGTCATGAATAGTAACTTGAAAAGTATTCAAAAACTCATAAATTGGGACAATTCACCGCCAAATTTTTGAATACCAATTTTGGTAATCTAACAAATTTGCTATTTTCACTTAACGGTGTACTTCTATTCTGTAATGTACTTGAAACATTTCAATTTACACCACTATTGTCGACTGAATTTACTTTTATTTTCTTTTTTGCTCTAAAAATAGCGTTCGCGATTTTATCCTGATATTCATAACATACGTTTTCTTCATTATCATATTCTGTTAAATGAATTAGTTTTTCTATTTCCATATCAGCTTCCTGTAGAAGCCCATTTTTTATAGTTAGTTGATTAAGAGTTTCTTCTAAGTTTTCAACATTTAAATGTTCTTCTTTTAAATTTAATTCTATACTGTTCGCTAACTTTGTCACACTTGTTCGCAGAATTTTTCTATTAACTTTATTCTTCTCCAACTCCATTGTAAATTTTCATAAAATTTCTTACCTGGAGCCGTCTTCGCTTTACGAGCTAATCCAATATCATGAAGGCACAAATATTAATTTTAATAATCGAATTTAACACAAGCATCGTTACTTTCAAAAACAACATTCTCTTGCCGGCACTGATGCACCAAAAATGTAAAATAAATATGCGGTTCAGTGGTATTAACATTTTAAGAACATAAAGAATCATAATTAATATGCCGGATTGCTTTGAAACAAGAGAATAAATAAAATAGAACGATGCATACTTTTTCTGATAGTTTAATCATTATAATAAAATAAAAATTATATTTACAAATTAAATACATTATTTACAAAAAGGAATACTTAATGGAACATAATTCCCAAATCTAATTAACTCTCTTAGTGAGAGATCTAAAATTCTGTCTTCGAACACAGCCGAAGCATCCAAAAAATCTAAAACTAAAGTTATTGGCTGTTGCCAAATTCTTTTAACAAAATATAGGTTCTTTTTTCTTTCACTGGCGACGCAGCGCCGTCTAAAGGGAATTGATTTTACGACAATACAAAAAACAAAATATATTCGTTAGAACTTAGTTGAACTCCCGCTTGTTTTTTCAGAGCCTTTACTCTGTCTGGCATGGAGCAATGAGTTCTGCTATTTAAGCATGCGAAATTTTAGTCCACACCTCACTTTGAAATTGCAAAAGTTCTTTACTATAATTATGTTGCCATGGACGCTGCTTAAAAGCACGATAGAGCAGAGCCCATACGTGTTCTATGGGGTTCATATCCGGTGACTGACTGTGTCATGGAAGTTTTCGAATACTCTGTTTTGCTTCTCATACTTTGGTCCTTTTAGCCGCATGGCAAGGAGTGCCATTATCCATGAAAATCGTCAATGATTTATTCAGTACCCCAGCTAAGAATATTGGCAAAAGCACCTTCTCCAACATGACAATGTATTTTTCACTATTCTACATTACCCACACATTCTACTAGCTCTGATTTTCCAGTGCTCCAAATCGCACCCCACACGAGAAGGGAAAATATGCCAAGCTCCACGGTACTTTAGGCTAAATTCTTGTGTGGATTGTCTCCAGATCAATATGCGTCCGCTACATGAAAACTGTACAAAAGTGGACTCATCTGAGAAGACGACATGCTGCCAAAATGTCCAATCATGTTTCGACATTGCAGTTGCTTATTCTTTTCTTTTCTTAACATTGGCTGCAATGAGAAGAGGTTTACATCTAGCAGTTATCCAATGATATCCTAACTTATGAATATATCTGATAGCTGTACGGTGACTCACATTAAGCTGTGATCCCACATCTGCAGCCTTGTAACGAGGATTCTTTTCGACGATCCTTTTAGCAGCCCACAGTTGATGTGCTGTTGATCCTGGTCGACCTGAACGGGGTTTACTAGTTTTTTTTTTCGTCAGTTTTGAACTGTACAATCACACGATTGATAGATGAGAGAGGAATCTGCAGCTTTAAGGTGATTTTACTCTGACTTCTACCAGCTTCTTATTGTCCAATTATTTCCTCTCGTTGAAAATCACTCATTTCTTTTGAACCAGGGTTTCGAGGTATGTTTTAAGAGTTTGACAATATGTTACTTCATACAAACATACAAAAGAAAAAAAAAAGTTATATATATATATAGATAGATAGATAGATAGATAGATATATCAGTTGTTACCTCGAAATTCATTAATGTTCCTAAAATTCAGGTTGTCTATTTACTTAGGACATATCTCTGTATATATGCTAAAGAAAAAGAAGTAGGGTGAAATGAGTTCAGTATAACCATGGTGTAACTCTAATATGAGCTGATAACTAAATCGTTAAGCAAAATTTGAATCTAATAGTCATTACAACTGTTAGATTGATTTTTTTTTGGGGGGGTCATATTTACGTTTAGGAAACCAAATCAAATATGACACAGAGATACTTACAGAAGTTTAAAAAAAATTCTCATATATTCCTCTCGGAGAGAAAATCCCTTTCAAAATTCAAAAATTTTCCATTTCTGTAAATTACATTAAACTACATGGTTTTTCTAAGGAAACTAAGTTTTCTCTGTAGATTTTGAATATAATTCAAGAATTGTATTATTTACTAAGCTTTTCTGTTTTTCTCCAGTAGCTACACTTACCCAAAGAATTTTGTATATAGAGTTTACTGTTGTCTCAAGCTTATAGCATATATTTGACTAGAGAGCGCATCGTTTTTAAAGCTTTCACCAATGAAAGTCGCTTGTTATAACTCACTTCTGACACTTACTTTCTGACTCTACAACTCACTTTCTGACAGAAGGTGCCAAACATTTTACGCTGTGTCATACAATTATGGCCAGATCTGGGCGTTTCACACGTCACATGACCGACGAAAATTATCCTCAATCTTTGTTATCCTTTGAGTAGAAACTTCGGTATTAAATACGCTGTCTAGTCAAATATAAGCTCCTGGTTTTCAAGTTTTTCTTCTGCATCGCTTATATTTATTTCACTTTGCTTTTGAAGTTCTGCATTTTCATTTTCAATGAGATTCAATATTCTGATCATTTTTTACTTTTTTTGAAGTGTTAAAAAGTTTTAAAAAATAAAGTTCTAGTTGGAGGCATACATAAAAATGGAAGAGGAACTGGATCTCTGTAACGAGTTGAAATAATATATAAATACGGTAATTTGCAAAATTTTAAGACCAGTGACCGATTTTCAGTATTTTAACACATTGAATCATTTGCGCAGATTATTGAGTCATCTCATGTGCTGATTACGTCAGACGCAGTCTACTGCTATATATAAAGGTGTCCGGCACGTGTATCGCGAGTTGTTTATTGGATTTTGTCGTAGACAGTGTTGTCGTATGATTATTGTAATGGGTAAAAAAACCTTTACTTACTGTTACAAAAAGGTCAGAAATATTGAGCCTGAATAAAACTAGATATTCTGATAAGTTCGAAGGTAAAAAGGTAGAAAATAAGGTTCGAAGGTAAGTACAAAGGTTTCAAAAAAGTTCGAAGGTAAATGTGACAAGACCGCTGTTCATCAACCTATTAGTAAATTAAAAATTTCGGGGAAATTTGTGGACCTTAATAGAAGCGGTCGCCCTAGAAAAATGAGTACAGGTGATGGCCATTTATTAAGAAAGATAGTCGTACGATATCCTAGAACCTTCTGTAATACGATTAGACATTCTCTGGCTGAAAAGGCACCAACGTCAGTTTGAGTACTATTCCAAGACGTTTGGCTGGATATTTTGGTTTATCATCCCATAAACCTGCAAGGAAACCTCGACTTACTTAGAGTATGAAATAGAAACGACTGACTTTCGCCAGACAATATGGGAACTGGACACTATTGCCGTGGAGTACGATCCTAATTTCGGATGATTCAAGTGTGCAGCATTTTTTTTCACGTGCTACAAGTATTCGTCGCCCTAGGGGAAAAATATATGAGAGATATCCAATTCAAACTGGGAAACATCCTACAAGCCAAAGGATATGCAGTGCAATGTCTGTGTCCGGTACTGCTGGTCTGTATTTTATGCCACCTAAAAACAATATGAACGGAAAGCGGTTCCTTAATTTGTTACGTGAGAAGTTGAAACTTCACATGCGCGTTCATAAATGTTAAATTTTCCTGCATGATGGGGCTCCATGTCACAGGGCGAAGATTGTCAAGAAATATCTGAGGGCACAGAAAAATAAAGTGCTTGACTGCCTAGGTAACAGCCCAAATTTGGATCCAGTAGCGAATATGGTGTGTTGCGCAAAATAAAGTCTGAAAAGCAACCATCCACTGCTACGGCAGTTGTTGAAGCAATAAAACATGTCTAGTGCACAGAAATTTCAAAAGCTTACTTCAAGTCTCGTATTTATAGCATGCCTGAGAGGATTGCACAAGTTATTAAAAACAAAGGATGTCCTACAAAATACTGACTTTAATTACAGTAAATAACCATATACAGTCTAATTTATATATATATATTTATTTAAAATTATATTTTTTCGGCATTACAATAAATCTGAATTTTTTATGGGTTGTCTTAAACTTTCGCGAATGACTGTAAAATAAAATGAAATAAAATAAAAAGACCGAGATTAATGAGGTTTTTACTACTTGAAACTACCTTCTAATGTAATACATATTAGTACAGTAGGTTGAGATTGCGCTTACCCCATTAAACAGGGCAAATGGAAAAAAAGAAGCAAAAATTTCATCAATCTTTAAAATTGCCCCTTGTTAATTTATGAAAATCGTATATCTTTTAAAGAGTCAATTATTTGTAGTTTATGCCCTAACATTTTCAGAAGTTTAAGTGTAATAGCAAATCAAAATACCACTACGCCGATACGTTGTTATACCTACCACACGTTACCTTACATAAAATAAAGAAAGATTTCAAAACGTAAATAATGATTATTTATAGCGTATAAAACGCTTTAAAAATGAGAAAATATAACTTCTGATACAGAGATGTACAAAATACCCCGCATACGAGTCTACACATCTAATGATGGGAACTACCGTGCGATACTTTCTTGTTTCTCTCTGTGTTTCTTAACATTATAAAAAAAAAATAGTAAATTAATATGAACGTTTTAAAATCTATATATACTAAATGAATTAAGATAAAATGTTAATAGTGTTAAAAAATAATTAACTTTTTCAATATTATCTTTTTCATATTTACGAATTCTTTTGGGAATTATTGATACGCATCTATGTGTTTGGTATATAGCAATCATTTAAAATTGTTTCATCTTTTTATAATTAAATGCTCTATATTTTATTTTTTATTTTAAGGCTTTTTCTTATACCAGCTCTGTCTGTCACCGGTGTTTGTCCGAATGTATCACATCTTTTTGCTTATATCTCAGCAATCAGACCACCTAAAGACTTGGGGTTTTCACTAAAATATTAATCATGTCTGACACTACAATTTAACAAAAAAAAACTTAAAAACGAGTTAAATTAATTAAATTTTCTTAATGAAAAAAAAAATCACGCGAGTAAAAATAAGAAAGTAAGAAAATATTTGATCCAGTTTTATGATTTAATAGCTCCTTTTAATTTATTTTTTCAGGTACACATACAAATCCCTTTTCTCCTAATTAACTGACTGATAAAAATATAATCTGATAAAAAATAAAATAAGATTAATTTTTTAATTGATATCTAATTATCTTTTTATTGTACCATGTAAATATACTTTTTTAATTATAAGATTTTTCAAATTATTTAAATAACTAAAAGCTATGCAAACTAAAACATTAGATTATGTAAATTATAAAAACTGCTTTTACTTAATATTACTTGCAATTGACGGGAAAGGATGTTGCTCGCCAAATCGCTTGCGCTTTTTGTCTTTTTGCGCCAAATATTAGAAAGTATTTTATTTTTTACAGAATTTTTAGAGGGATTCCGGCGATAAATTTGACTGATCGTATATTATCTATGTAAGTAGTATCTCTGTAAATTTTTTCACAATATTCTGAGTATGCGCTTTAAAGAGACCTTTGTTAGTACGAATACATTATTTCTCCTATGATCTGACCGAGTTTCGTGTGAATGGCCACATTAGATTTTTATGTGCATTGATAAGTTAGCCAATACGTGAATGAGCGATACCGTGCATCCACATATCCTAAAACTAGCAGTGAGGACGCGTCTAAAATATTGGAGGGATGCCAGCTTGACTGACAGTTTGAAATTTGGAAAACATCCAGCAATTCCGTGCTCTGTGTTATTGCCAATTTTCTCTAAGTCAGATGACTGTCATCCCTATTTTAGCATTGGATTCCTTCAGTTAGCACTTGTCCAGATGCTTCCATGGCTTCATAAATGTCGTCGAAGAATACTTTTCTTTTCTACATATAAATAGATGTGATATTGACAACTTGGTCATTTACTTTAAAATAAATTAAAACACAAATTAATAAAAATAACGAAATTTTAAAACTAAAACAAACAAATAAACAAATAAACAACAACAACAACAAAAAAAAAATCATTAACATTTTTATCCACATTTTCATAAATTTTTGTTTAAATTGTCACATTTTGCATATGACAAAATTCATTGTGATCGTAAAATATATTTTCGTTAAAGCAATATCAATTCCGTTGAAACATTTTTATGATTCTCAAAAGATATTAAGATCATCCATTGCCGTAAACATGTCATATTACATAATAATATGAATATGATCATGAAATATTCGCATGATACTTCGGTATTGATTACTTTCATTAGTTCCAAGATTTCTGGAAGATTGCTGGAAGCATTTCTTGTATTTAATGCTTCAGTTTATGAAGCTTTGAAAAATATTTTATAAGGAATATTCCGAAATAATGTGTTTTCAAAAGTTATGAAATATTTGCATAATGCGCCTACATTTTGTTTTTCCTTTCGTAAATCTGTAAGGATACAGGGAAATAAGTTATGTAGTATTTTTTGCTGTACTGCTGTACTTTAATTATAAAACTGCATATCATATTATTAACTCCAGATTCCAGTAATTCCAGTCGTTAACAATATATACAAGTAATAATTTTTCAATTATTAAGTTGCAAAATATTATTTTTAAAAATGAAATATTACTAAGGTAAGATAGCGTAAATATAACCACGGGTTTAATTACGTCACTTTACCTCTCAAATAATAAGAAGAATGTAGATACACTGATGGAAAAAAAAAATCCCAACACCAACAAAAAATTATTGTACAGTAATGATATTTCAGCAATACATTTGTCTAGTAACATATTTAATTGATTAAAGTTTCAAGATCACAGGTAGAGCCATTGGCGAGAAGAGCCATTTCAAATGTGAAATGTTGGCACATTAGTAACCGGTGTAACCGCCAGAATTTTGAATGCAAGCATGCAAACGTGCATGCATTATGTCGTACAGGTGTCGGATATCAATTTGTGGTATGGAGTTCCATGCCTGGTTTTCACTTGGGCGGTCAATGCAGGGACGGTTAATGCTTTTTGAGGATGACGCTGGAGTTGTCGTCCAATGATGTCCCATACGTGCTCGATTGGAGAAAGATCTGGTGATCTAGCAGGCCAAAGCAACATGTCGACACTCTGTAGAGCATGTTGGGTTACAACAGCGGTATGAGGGCGAGCGTTATCCTGTTGGAAAACACCCCCTTGATTGCTGTTCATGAATGGCAGCACAACAGGTTGTATCACTAGACTGACGTACAAATTTGCAGTCAGGGTGCGTGGGATAACCATGAGAGTGCTCCTGCTGTCATACGAAATTGCTCCCCAAACCATAACTCCAGGAGTAGGCCCTGTGTGTCTAGGCCGCAGACAGGTCACTAGCTGGCGTTCACCTGGCCTCCTTCTAACCAACACACGGCTATCACTGCGACCAAGGCAGAACCGGCTTTCATCAGAAAACACAACAGATCTCCACTCCATCCTCCAATGAGCTCTAGCTTGACACCACTAACGTCGCAAACGGCAGTGGCTTGGAGTCAGTGGAATGCACGCTACAGGGCGTCTGGCTCGGAGCTGTCCTTGAAGTAACCGATTTGTAACAGTTCGTTGTGTCATTGTGGTGCCAACTGCAGCTCGAAATTCAGCTGCAGACGCAGTACGATTAGCCACAGCCATACGCCGAACACGGCGGTCTTCCCTCTCAGTAGTGCCACGTGGCCGCCCGGAACCCGATCCTCTTGAGGCAGTACTTTCCCTTGACCACTGCTGCCAACACTCATGCACAGTGGATACATTCCTGCCAAGTTTTTCTGCAATATCGCGGAAAGAAAACCCACCTTCTCGTAGCCCTACTACACGACCTCGTTCAAAGTCAGTGAGCTGTTGATAATGGCTTCTTCGTCTTCTTAGAGGCATCCTTGACTAACATTAACCCACTACGTCAAATCTCAACTGTAAATAACGATCACGAACCTTACAGCGCTTATTTAAAGCAAACCTCATTTGCATGTTCATAGTGTAGCCACTAGCGCCACACTTATGCGCGTAGCTCGAAATTTGAATCGACGCCATCTTTCAGATGTATAAACACGCCTACCAAATTTCGTTTATCTAGCACCGCTTCTTCCTGGTGTTGGAATTTTTTTTTCCATCAGTGTATAATTGTTAGCATAACTCTTGGTTTGGAAATATCTTTGTTATAATTAGCTTTTACTAACCAAATAAAAGATAAAATTGTAATAGTGCTAAAAATTAAAATAATTGCTTACATTTTTACTTCCCAATAGTGTTTCAATGTCAAATATCGGAAATTTGCATTTCATTACTGTCGGCAACAAAATTATTCGAGCGCTAGCAATAATTTCTATGCAAAAAAAAGTACACTTAAAAGGAAGGTCTCCTTAATGCGCATGCGCAGAATATTGTGAAAAAAAGTACAGATATACTATTTACATCGGTGATACAAGATCAGTCAAATTTATCGGCAGAATCCCAATAGATAGTCTGTATATAAAAACATTATAATGAAATGTAGTATAATGAAACATTTCGCGCCAAAAGACCAAAAAATGCATACGATGTGGCGAGCAACATTCTTTCCCGTCAAATGCAAGTAATTTTTATGCGTTTAAAAATTTCTTGCAAAAAAATTCTTCCTGAATAGCGTTATATAAATTTAGTTTAAAATTATTCGATAAAAGAGATGCTTGTTTCTCATACAAGCTTTTATAGTATATGCATGTGGCCTTTTATTAAAAGTATTTCATTATAGCTTTGAATTTTTTTTTTTTTTCCTTGGAAATTACAAATATTTAAATTGCAGTTTAAATTATACATATGTTTTTTTTTTTATTTGGTAATTGACACATTTTCTGTATTTTACAAGTTGTAAATGCTTATTTTTACTTTTAGTTAACGTTTAAAACGAATTTTACAATTTAAAATGTTAAATTAATTTTTTTTTTTTAATTAAAAGAATGTCTTTCAAAATTAACACGTAGAATACAGTTTGGATGCTCTATAAATAGTACACGGGAAAGAATATTGCACTCACAAAAGTTATAGAAGATGAAATTAAATTTAAAAAAACATGTTGAAATAAAAAAAAAAAAAAAATATGAATTTGTAAGTTATGTAAAATTTGAAGCATTTCCGATGATGCATATTCTCTTAAAGATGTGAAACATCAAAAAAAAAAAAAAAAAAAAAAAAAAAAGTATCATGGTAGTATAAGAAGAAGTCTGTAAAATACTGACATAATACGAATTCTAGAAATTCATGTCGCAGTTTAAAAAGTGTCCACACAAAGTTTAAATATTTAAAAAAAAAAAAAAAAAGAAA
This sequence comes from Salticus scenicus, assembly GCA_963930645.1. NCBI lineage: Eukaryota > Metazoa > Arthropoda > Arachnida > Araneae > Salticidae > Salticus > Salticus scenicus. The sequence continues at coordinate 149,448,498 of OZ005662.1, forward strand.
AGTGATTTGTATTATTGGGAGAAAAAGAAACAGCAAATAAAACTAATCGTTGAGACAATGCAAAAGAAATAAAAAAATATTTTTTCATGGGGCGGGGGGGGGGGAGGAGATACAATTACAGATTTGAATAAAGCATCTTTCAATATCAAAGGTAAGCTCTTACAAATAAATTTGCTTTTGTGCATTTTTGCTTATCGAAAGATCTGTTTTACTCCTCCTTCTAATCTATAATTATTATTTAAATTCAATAAGGACATAAAAATTTCATTACTAGTATAATTTTCCATTAAAATTTGGTTTAAAGTTTGAATCAATTAACAAAAGGTGCACGGTTCAAAAATTGCAGTTATACAAATGCCTTTTTTTTTTTTTTTTTAAGTAATACTTATTTAAATTAATTTAGTACATAGGATTAAAAAAGCTAATTGGTAAATTTTATCTAATCAGTGTAATAAAAAGTAAATTATAATTTGAAAAAAAAGTTGTAAATTTTCAATATTAATGTGCAATCGATACTTAAATTTAAAATTTAAATTTAAATTTGAAATAATTTCTATTAATTTAAATTTTCATCTAAATAACCGATTGTGAAATCGGAATTCTTCGAAAATATACACACACACAGAAAGAAAGAAATTAAAAAGCACTGATATTGTTGTTTACCATTGTTTCATTTCCAAATTGTTATGTACGTTCTTTTTAATTTATTATGCAATATAAAGAAATATGCGTACTGTTTTTCTTTAAGCCATAATATTTAAATCTCAAGTAAAACATTAGTTTAGGTATTTCACGTTAAACTAAAAGTTATATAATTTGATCCTTCGGTTTCTTATAATTTTTTGACAATATTGTAGTTATAAAAGTGTATTTATTTAACCCGTTAGTAGTCGCTATCGACAGCGCCACCTATTACAGATTGCGAACTTTTTATTTAACTGTCACCAATAATTTTAAGAAGTGATGTGATCGACATTAAATAGATTTTATTCGCGTTTTATGTATATGAAATGCCAGTTCTAAAATTTTTTGGTGGCTATTGAATAAAAAAATCTGGAAAATCTGAAGGATGGGCGGCAAATCGACCAACTAGCGACTACTAACGGGTTAAAGTAAACTTTATTAAAGTTGATTTGTATGAAGAGTATTTAAAACGTTTTTTTATAATGCGTATTTATCAAAAAAACGTTTTGTATCAGTTTTCACTGTGTTGCCAGCAAGCGATAAATAGCCAAAAATCGGACATTTTCAATATTTTTTACGGGCGAAATATAGTGATTCCGCCGGTTTTTTTTTTTTTTTTTTTAACATACATAACTTTGTTAGGAGAGTATTCGCTTATGGGGACCTTCCTTGTTAGTGCTGCTTTGTTATATAAATCGTTGTCGAGTCACGTTCTTAGTCAGCCTAAGAACATGATTCGATGATGATTTACTAAACAGAACGGTATTAAGTGTACTTTATTTACATAGGAATAATTGCTATTGCTCGATTAAGTTTGCTGCCGACTATACCTGAAATATATTTCGCATATAGATGTTGAATATGACTTTAGATTTGTTATAGTTCTTAATTTTTTTGTTTGCTATCTGTGGTTATATGTACTCCAAAATTTATCAATAAATCAAGTTTATTTATTTATGTAGCAAATGTAAACAATTTGGTTACCTTTGTCATAAGCACCTCATATTCTTTTAATCTTTTTTTTATTTTATTTTATTTTTTTTAATTTTTAAATTAAAATTAATGTCCTGAAATTTTATAGTTTTTTTTTTTAAGACTTAATTTATTTTATGCCTTATGTCTTAAATTAATTAAAAATTGTATAAGAAAAAGGAATCGCATTGTTCCGTACACCGATGAAACAGTTAATGAAGTCACAAAATTTAAATGTGCATAATCTTAATGCGTTATATGGGTTTCTATGATTAAAAAAGGCGTATTTTATCTATTTTTTTCATATAATTATAAATAAAGAAAAATATTCAAAATTTTGATCATGTAAAAGAGTGAGATTTAAAAAAATTATTTTATAATATTTTCATCATAAACTTTGGAAAATTCAGTCGATAATATCTGGTTTCTGGAGACCCTTCAGAAAAGTCGTGCATAGGATAATTTTGTAAAATATTATTTACATGCCCTTTTAAATGCATAAGATTTTAAATAAAATATTTTATTTATTATACTTAAAATAATTGAGGAATTATGCTCTTTTTTAGTCTTCGAAACTCGTATAAGCCCTTAAGTTTAAAACTGTAACGATTCTCCCATTAAATAAGATATACACAATTCTGTTCATGAATTATTTTGCTAGAGTAGTATCGCCTTTTCCGATTTCCGTGTACCTACCTTCAACTTAATATTTTGCGTTTAAAATGTTTAAAATTCAACCTCGACATGTATATGAAGTATATAAATGTCCAAATATCTACTGAAGGAAAAACAGTGCAAGTTCCATATTATGCTAATCAGTTCTTCATTTTTTCCATGTATTTATATTAAAATAGTTGAAATATCTTGTGAGGATAGCAAAGTAGTGCTACAATTAAAACTCGCACTTTGCGGGTAAAACGTGAATCCGCTGTTTTAGGATTCGTTTTGAGTAATTGAGTTAGCTCCGATCCTAAGCTAAAATCGTAATTGACATTATGCTAATATTTTTAGAAACTGAATTGTATAAAAGAACGAAGATTGCTTTTGAGAGTGAGTTGGTCAGTTGGTGAGTTGGAGAGGAGTTAAAGTTAGTCGGAGTGAGAGTTGATGGAGCTAGCTGTTAGCGGCTTAGGATATAGTTAGATGTAAGTCAAGTAGATAGCATTGTCAGGGAATCCTCCTGCTAATCGAAAGATTACTCGATTTGAGAAGCTAAGTTAAATAAAAGTAGTTGAGATCCTTTGCGGGTAATTAAGTAAGGTAAAGTAAAGTAAAGTATGGGGTTATTTATTAATATCAAAGTATTTAAGAGGGCTGCCCATTTTAAGTAGTAAATTACTAGATGCCAAAGTCCAGCGTCTCCCCTCCTTATTTATGCTCAATTAAAGTTCAATTGATTTTACAAATCTGACTCTGTCATTTCTTCATAGTTTAAGTATTTCATTTACAGCTGCAAGTCAACCTAAAGTTAATTACGTAAGTTTACAGTTCCAAGTCAAGGTTAAATTAGCATGGAGAAGTTTAATTCTCTACACTGGCGCCCAAATAATGTCGAATCCCCCCCCCCCCGAGCAAATATTTTTTGACGGCACTAATAGTGTGCTGCAATTTTTTGAGCAGCTAGAATATTTTTTTCAGTTTTCATAAAATCAATGTTAAAAACTACTACTCGTGGCTAGCCTACTCCCTAGAAGGAGAAACGCGACAGTGGCATAAGTTAATAGCCTGCCATTCACTTGGCCCAAATCCAACTTATCAGGATTTAAAACGCAAAGTGATCGATCTTTTCGCCATTCCGTATGATAAACTACGATTACAGCATGACCGTTCCCTCCCCCCTAACGAACGTCAGTGGGAAGCGGTAATAAAGGATGTGGAAAAACCACAAGTTATTCAGTCACAAGAAGAAAATTCTACTAATTTAAATCAACCCCAAACTGACGACAAAAACTTTGATCCTTCTGACGAAAGTCAAATAAAAGTGAATGAAAACGAGCACACTTCACCTTTAAATACCACTACAGGCAAATCTCCTTCTGTTAGTCAGCTTTTAGCTACGGATAAGAAATCCGAAAAATTGTGTCCTATTGCGACGGGAATTGTAAAAGAAAATCCAATTAAAATAACTGTGGCTGCGGAAACTGTTAAACTAAGTGTAAAGCCAGTAAATGTTGCGGCTACCTTTTCTACTGATTTAAATTCATCTCCTGCTTTATATTTAAAAACAGTCAAATCGACGGACTCTGTTATTTTCGCACAAACTGTAGTAAACGAAACTGAAAAGGTTAACCAGTGCGCCTCCAAATATCTCACAACTGCTTTTCAGGAAAATACAAGTAAAATAACTGTTGCTGCGGACACTGTTAAACTCAGCGAAAATATAAAAGCAATAAATGATGCGGTTAATCTTGGTAACTCGCTTTTAGAGGACAGTTTCGAATCTATACAGCCGCCAGAATCGGTTGTTTCTATTGAGAAATTGCACTTAAATTGTCAAAATGACATGCCGCTTAAAGTGAACGAAAAAGATGTTAGTTTGAAAAAGGTAATTTCAAAAGGCCATGTAACCTATGGTGAAGTCTCTAGAAAGTCCAGCAGCCCTGCATGTAAAAGCACGGAGCGACCGCAGTCCTCTGTGATAACTATGGGCAGTGATAAGGTGACGGGCCCGAAACCCCCTCACCACAAGAACCAGATTCAGAGTTTAAACCCTCCTCCGAACAGTGAAAAGGCTCTGGGTGTGAAACCCCCTCCTGAGAGTGACCAGGCACCATGTTCGAACCCTCCTCAGGACACCAGCGATCCTGCAACGTCTTACCTAAATCTGCAAGCCACCAACGCTGCAACTCTACAGGCCAGTCTGACCTGCATCTCTTTTGTTGCTATCAAGGACTCAATTTGTCAGGTCGTATCGTTCATTATTTTAGTTTTTTTCAAGTATTGGGTTATCAGAGCAGTGATAAAGTCTACGACATGTAGTAAAAACTTATGGACTTTCATTTGGACCTTTAACTATGAACTAAAAGCCTTGAATTTTCTAAAATATCACAAATCTAAATTTAAACTTGCTGCATGAACTTTTAAAAGGTAAACATGCAAAATTTAAACGAATGGCATGAACTTTCATCTCCCGAAATTTCATGTACTGTTTACATGTCATAAATTTTTTCCTGTATATAATATATGCATGTATGTATGTTAATGTCTTTTCATTTCTAAGCCATCACCAGCAGTTTTTGGTAAAAAACCTTTTTGAACTTTGATATAAACATTTCCCCCTCTTTCGTTTTTGAATGATCTATATCTGCATGTACTTAAAGGTGTTTGTTTTAGCCATCACCTGCAGTGCTTAGTAAGATAACTTTTCTTACCTTTTTGTATATAAATTTTCGCTCCAATTTTTGACATGATGTAATGTATATACTCTAATGCTTGTATTTTCTAGGCAACGACGGCAGTTTTGAAAACTTTTTTTCTATTCATTAAATATATTTCTCAACTGTCTTATATTGTATCAAATGAAATTTTATAAGTGTATAAACATTTTTCTCTATCGTTTTGTAAATTATCTCTATGTATGTTCATTTTTCTCCTCCTCAGAAATCAACTGCAGTTTTGAAAAGTTTTTGAAAATACTGTATCCTTAAATATGTTTTAGAAATGTTGTATAAAATGAATTTTCTTATTGTTATAACTTTTGTATTCCACTAAAAGTTATCTATCTATATATGTATATATATCTATGTGTATGAGTGGGGAAATATTTTTTTTTGGCTATATGCATATATCACGCGTAACTTTAAACTAAAATCACTAACAAATTACTTTTTTGTCGGTTCGCATGCTATAGCCCACGAGGAAAAATTATTATTATAAACTATTTTATGTATTCATAGACAATTTGTCTCGTTGATCTATCTACAAATTGTAGTTTAAGTCTATTTTTTGATTTACACTTTAAAAAAAAGTTTCCATTTTAGAAATATCTTTGATGCTCTAATCTGATGTAGAAAATGTTATGCTGATGACTGACGTTGCTGAATGAATTTTTTCCTAAAGTACGTTGACCAGCTGATGTGGGTTAAGCCTAGACTGGCTCTGAAGGATGACGAAATTCCACATCGAAAGTTTCGAAGGATGGCTTACGTCGGACAGAATTCCAAGTTTTTTTCATCTCAATAAAGATTTTCTTCATGTTGCTAGTATGTTAAAGCAACCCCCCTGTACTTAATCCTCCTTCAACTTCACTTTAAAATTGAGGTTTTTTTCCCTTTCTGGATTAACAGAAAGATGGTTGTAAGCCCCGCTGTAATAACGCTGGACTTCTAGTTAACTAAATTGAGTACAAACGGTTTTCTGGAATAAAGCGTCTTACATTGAGCATAAGAAACATTTTTTTAAAAAAGCTATTTAAGCTACTTAAAATTATATGTAAGTGTCCAGTTTTTTCGCCGTGTACTCTTAATTTTTTTTTTCCCTATTAGATTTTTAAAACAATATACTTCTTGTTGGGCAGTCTAGTTAAATTTAAGTTTCCCCCCCTCTTTTTTTTTTTCTTTTTCTAAAACATTATGTAGTTGAATTTTAGCAGTCAGTCACTGCAGCTAACTTTTCTTTGCATAGTATTGCAATAATTTAAAATTTGCACGGGTAAAAACCCGTTGGGGGATTTTTTCCGCGAAATTTTTTTTCAGGGGAGGGACTGTGAGTATAGCAAAGTAGTGCTACAATTAAAACTCGCACTTTGCGGGTAAAACGTGAATCCGCTGTTTTAGGATTCGTTTGGAGTAATTGAGTTAGTTCCGATCCTAAGCTAAAATCGTAATTGACATTATGCTAATATTTTTAGAAACTGAATTGTATAAAAGAACGAAGATTGCTTTTGAGAGTGAGTTGGTCAGTTGGTGAGTTGGAGAGGAGTTAAAGTTAGTCGGAGTGAGAGTTGATGGAGCTAGCTGTTAGCGGCTTAGGATATAGTTAGATGTAAGTCAAGTAGATAGCAGTGTCAGGGAATCCTCCTGCTAATCGAAAGATTACTCGATTTGAGAAGCTAAGTTAAATAAAAGTAGTTGAGATCCTTTGCGGGTAATTAAGTAAGGTAAAGTAAAGTAAAGTATGGGGTTATTTATTAATATCAAAGTATTTAAGAGGGCTGCCCATTTTAAGTAGTAAATTACTAGATGCCAAAGTCCAGCGTCTCCCCTCCTTATTTATGCTCAATTAAAGTTCAATTGATTTTACAAATCTGACTCTGTCATTTCTTCATAGTTTAAGTATTTCATTTACAGCTGCAAGTCAACCTAAAGTTAATTACGTAAGTTTACAGTTCCAAGTCAAGGTTAAATTAGCATGGAGAAGTTTAATTCTCTACAATCTTTAAATAATATTTTAAGAAACGAATACTCGTTACTTTTCTTAATGTAAGTTAGAATATTTTAGGAATACTGTATACACTTTTAAATGAATTTATTGTTTAAAAAACAGTACTCTAAAAACAATTAAATTTACAATTATTTTTTATCTTTAAAAAAACCTGAAAGTGTCAGTTATCTAAATATTTAATAGATATGAAATAGGCTTTAAACATGCGTGAAGATATCGATCAATCTTTAATCAAGCTAAGAATTCAGAAAAGTGTGAGAAGTAATTAAATTCTAATTTTATAAAACTGAATTTTAACAGTGCAATCAAACGACTAATCAGTGTCTTCCTGTGTAAAATTATATATTATAAAGTTCCTTAAAATTTGATATGCTAAATAGGTTTTAGAGGTATTTGAATACAGTTTCTTTAATGAAATCCCACTGCACTTATGAGAAAAAACAATGAAAAACCAAACTATATATATAATGAATTTATCTAATTGTATTCTCTTAGAGAAACTGACAAAAAATAATTGTTTTCCAGATTCCTACGAGCTGCGGCAAATTGTAAAAAACTTCGTCAGTTTTTATAAAAATAAATAAATAAATAAAATAAAATAAAGGAATAAAATTATTAAAAAATCTTGTGTGAATTCACTCGACCTTTGGAACATTTAGTAATAAGCGATTCTTTAAATAAACTTAAATTTTTCAAGTTGTATGTCCTCTTTAATGTATTGTAATGTCTCGAAATTCTTTTGTGCGTCCTCGTGAAAAAACTCTAATTGTTTAGTACGGATATTTATAAACATTTTTACATTACAAAATTGAACTTTAAATAGTGTAAGTTGATAAACAGCAATGTATACATTTTTATTTTGTGTACTCGTATTATATATATATATATACAGTCGACTCGCGTTACAACGATCCCATCCGGATGACTCAGTTTGGATCGTTAAATCAAATGGTCGTTATATCAAGTCGATCGAAAATAATCTTTCAAATGATGCCTTTTTCATTAAATTTTGTTTGATAATGGTTGCAAATGACATACTACACGTAAATATGATTTGTATGAGATTTTTTGAGTGAAATAAATTTTTTAAATTAAAATCAATTTAAAATTCTAACCAATGAGTATAATGGTTTGAAATTTGATGAAAATGAAAATAATGATTCCAGATGACCATTTGAATTAATTTTACAGTATACGTGTATTTTAAAGTACAAATGGTATTATAAGAAATTTTAAATGAAGGAATAATTTTATTTTGATAATATTTACATAATAAAAAAGAAAAGAAGAAGGAATATGAATTGTGTACATACTGTACAAAAAGCAAATTCTCCAGTCCATTTTTGAAGAACTAATCACATATTTAATTTTTTGTGGTGAAAGCAATATTCAAGATGTAATTTTGAAATTGGAAAAAAATGTATTTTTAAAATGACTGATGCTTTCGAATTTTTTTGTTTCTATTATCTCGATTTTCAAAAACATCCAGCAGTTTGGTACGCGTTTTCGCAGCTCCTTATTGATTATAGGATTACTAATTTTTGGAATACAATTTATGTCTTCATTATCCTTTTCCGTTAGTATACCTTTTGCCTTTCTACTGTCAATCATTACGTGGAACATTCGATGAATTTTCTTCACATTTCTTGAATTTGAGAAAATATGATTGTTTTAAGTGATTTCTGGTGATTTCATTGGAAATTTTTCGCTAAACATTTTATGTTGTTCGGACTGAAATTAAAAGGCTAACATCAATCTGCATCTTCTTTTCCCGATTAAATAAAATTAGTCCAATTTTCTCTCTTTCTGTCTCTTTTTTTTTTATTTAACTAAAGATCATACTTTATAAATTGAAGGAATTGCAGTCGTTTTATGGGTCGATATATTAAGAGTCTTGTCTTTTCGTGGCCGTTATATCAAATCTGAAATAACATTATCTCAATTGGAAGTCAATCGGGACTTTTTAGAAGGTCGCTATATCGTGTTGGGTCGTTAAAACACAAGGTCGTTATAACGCGAGTAGACTGTATATAAACACCATACAGCACAGAATGTTTCAGTTATGTTGCAAAAAGCTTACAATATTTCAAAAACGTAACACATTTAAGCATGCTCTCTGATACCTTTCTGAAACCTTCGCCCTTTTTTATTTTCTATCTGTTAAGTTATTGTAACGTTTCTGTTACGTATCTGATTTTTTGTTACGATCGCGCGCATTTCTACGTTTTTTAAACTAATCGGAAAGTAATCTAAACAATTTTAAACCTTTATGAAATGTTTACAATGTTTCAATATTATATGATTGTTACGTTTCTCGAACATTTTGTGCTGTTAGGGCAGTCATCTGCAAAATTATTCGAGCACTAGCAAAAATGCCTATATAAAAAGTACACTTAATACTGTTTTGCTAAATAAATCCTTGCCGCATCATGTTTTTAGACTCACTAAGAATATGATTGGACAAGGATTTATTTAGCAGCAGCAGGCTACGCCCGCTTCGCTGGTCACTAAATTTAAATGAATTTTCAAAAGAGTTGAATCACTATTTATTTTTTATATCACATTTTGGGCTTTTTAACATAATTAAAAAACATTTTAGGGTAAAAATTTCAAAATAACATATTACGAAATAAATTAAATTAAATATTTCTTCCGTTTTGCAATAATGCTCTATGGTCTTATTTGAATGATTCTAAAGAATGATTTAACAATTTTTTACAAATTTAATGGATTATGTATGAGAAATAAGTACGCTGTGATTTAAAAATTGCGGCTCTTAGAACTTCAAAACTGATAACTTTTAAAAAGTTATTCAGTATTCCTTAATATTAGACTGTTTTTTTGTTTAATATTAGACTCTTATTTTAAGATTAAAGTAATCGAATGATATCGCGTTGTGAAACTTTTGTTACCGACTGTACACCATTTCTTAAAATCGACCAGTACCTGTCACACATTTCACTTGGCATTTTCATATGATCTTTAAAATAACTAATTTAAGTTTCTACAATTATTTGTTTTTAAGTTATGCTTAAATATATATATATATATACATATTAATTTAAAACATATTTTATCTTACATTTGAAATAAAAAATCACATGTAATGACAGAAGAAATGAAACAAAGTACATATGCAATAGAGGTAGGGTGTTTTATTTGTCATGCAAAAGGCTACGATTCCACCAGATTGAAAAGTGAGATAACAAAATAACAAATACAGTTTTCCTTTAAAAAATTTAAGAGTCACAAAAAGTTTTTTTCAGGTGGAATATGAGAGATATCAGTCTATCAGTAAGGAATATGCTCTCCTCGAACACTAATGCACAGTTTACATCCGTTATTCATACTCTTTACTAAATTATTGCATCGTCCTGCAACAATATTGTCACACTTGTCATCCAAGGTGTTTTCAATTCTTTCACGGTTCCGATAGGGTAAGTTGTTTCAGAAACATCTCTGTCAAGAGTATACGTGTCATATTCTATTCTATTTAACTCTACAGAGAAATGGCCTTATTCACCAATACCTAAAACTCTCAGTTCAACGCAAAAACTTGAAAAGTGTCTAAAGGCAAGGTGCGGCTTTCCAGAAAAATTTGGCGGGATGTTTCTGCCATCTAGCGTCGAGGATTTAATATAATCTCTTATTGGTTATTTTCACCTCAAAAATCTTAAAATAACTATACCGTTAGATGGCAGAAACAACACGGCAAAATTTGCTGAAAATTTGCACCCAGCCTTTCTACGCTTTTCAGATTTTCGTGTTCAACCGGGAGTTGAAGTTATTGGTGAATAACAGCCTAAGAAGGCTCTTTCATAAATTCAATATTTTCATTTTCTAGTGTATCTGATTCTTCATCTGTCCTTTTTGGTCACCCATTATCATCATTAAACCGAAAGTCTGAACCTGCAACACCCTTATAAAGGTGAGTATAATACAGATATACCTCACCAATACCACAGTTATATAACGGTAACTCGCTCAAAGATGGGAAGCTGTGTTTGCAATTGCGTATGAGATTTTATTCCTTCTTCATACCCTGACCATACGGATTAACTTCATAAACATTCTGTGATGCGTAATATGTTTCTCTCTCTCTATCTAGACTAACTGGTAGCCAGAATCGCAAGAGAAAATCACTGTAAAACACTTTTGCTGACCCCCAAAAAATGTATTCTTTACGCCAATGCAATTTTTCTTGGCGATGGTATGACTCAAGTGAGATGCATTGAACAGGCATCCGTGTATATAAAATAGTCTGATTTTATCGTCAAAGAATGGGTCTGGTAGATACGTGTGTACCGGTAGCTGTTAGAATATCTGCAGCTATTTGTCAAGACGGTAGAATGCTATCCTTTTCGCCACCATAAATACATATCAATCCTCTTAAGTTGTGGTGTTTCATCCAAGATCAACTCCATTCTTACCTTCAGCGACTTTCTTTAATCGCACGATTTACACTTTTGACATTCCCATTACTGTTGCCATTGTACCGGCAATTTGACACTTTTCGAGCCACCCAACTGCTCTTCCACGATCTTAAGCACTCGAATGATATCTTACAGACATATTTCCCTTAATTATTGCTCCACTACAGGGAATTCAATAGGAATAAGTTTAACAACATATGAGTTTAATAACAGGAAACTTGGCGTTGGAATATTAAAACCCGAATAAACTACTACGTCTGAAACGCAAAAAGAAAAATATTTCCGAAGCATACAGCTGTTTCGGTAGCCTTAAGCGTACTGTCTTCAGTGCAAAAAGAAAGAAGGCTTCTTTTTGCACTGAAGACAATACGCTTAAGGCTACCAAAAACAGCTGCATGCATCGCAAAAATTTTTCTTTTGGCGTTTCTAATGTAGTAGTTTATTCGGGTTTTAACATATGAGTTTTTTTGTCAAGTAATCAAACTAACCGAACTTTTGAAAGAATAAAGATCTCTCGTGCACTTCTTATGCAGATAACGGGTTCTGGCCCAATTAAACCTCTACATTTAATTTTATTGTCGACTTTCGTGAACTGAACGTTGCAAAAACTGCTCATTCGTTAGCAATTGTGAAGTGGTGAATGCACTGCTTTAAATTGATAGATGATGATTGCTATATGATAATAATACATATGATAAAACTACCGCACTCTTATCATATATACACGTACTCTATTAATTTACAGGCGCTAGATATACGTTACTAAACATTTCAAGTAGAAATAAATTATATCATATAACATTATCCAGTTTCCAGTTTTAAATGCTATTAAAAATTGTCATGGTTTCGTTCGGAGAACGAAATGCAATTTTGGTACTAGAAATAAAGCTCACAATAGACTTAAAAAAAAAAATATATATATATATACAGACACGACATTGTTTCATTATTTAAAACATGAAAATCTGACATTGACAGATTTTAATTTAGTGCCAGAGGCCTACTGCTAAACTTGTTAATATCCACAAATTCTTCTTTAGTTAATTTGTGACGATCTAAATTCCATGATAAAGTTTTCATTAAATCAAACCAATGTGTTTCAGCTGCAGATACTGTAACAAATAACGTTGGAAGTCCAAACTGTCTTATAGCCGCCAAACAACGTTTTTCTCTTTTTCCCAAGGAGGGGTAGGTGTGCCTTGGGGGGGGACTCATGTCAAAGGTGTGCTTTGGGGGGGGACTCATGTCAAAGTTGTAACTTGGGGGGGACTCATGTCAAAGTTGGGCCTTGGGGGGACTCATGTCAAAGTTGGACCTGGGAGGGACTCATGTCAAAGTTGTGCCTTGGGGGGACTCATGTCAAAGTTGGGCCTGGGGGGGGAATCATGTCAAAGTTGTGCCCTGGGGGACTCATGTCAAAGTTGTACCTTGGGGGAGGACTCATGTCAAAGTTGTGCCTTGGGGGGACTCACGTCAAAGTTGTACCTTGGGAGAATTTTTTATATTTTTTAAAAACTTGTAACCTTCGTTATGAGTAATCAAATTATCTACAAAATCTTCATTCAATAAATTCCCATTCAATAAACCGACTGAAATAGGCCTCTAGCACTAAAAAAAAAAAAAAAAAAAAAAAAAACGAAAATAGATTATAATCATTATGAAAATATATTCAGAAATACACTTTAAAATCTTAGAAAATCGTTTGAAAAATTTTTGCATATAAAAAAAAAAAGAACAGTTATCTTTTCCAGTTTCCAATGCTGCTCTGGTACATTAAAAATAATTTAAATTCTGTAAAGTATTTTTTATATATTAATTTTTTGTATATTTACAATGTTTAAAAAGAATATTTCCCAGAAAATAGTTTTGAAGTAAGTAATACATAAAAATAGGTTTAATTTTTTAACAAAGTTAACATGCTTTAAAAAATACGGTAACCTTCTTCCAGTCTGGTAATCTAGGAAAATACAGATTTTTTTTTATGGATTAAACTTTCTTATTTTGATTCATAAAAACAGATGTTTTCCTAAATTTTAATTTCTAAAGACTTTATTATTATTTTTTTCTTTTGAATCATATATTATGAATACAAGATTTTAAAATCTTAATTTAAATATTGTGTTATTTAAGAATATTAGTTTTTTACTTATTGATAGAAGTATATTATTAATATATCTTATTAATAATATTTTTATTTAGATTAGGACTGACCGGTTTATTGAAGAATATAAAATGTACCCAGCAAAGAATGTCCAAGACAATATGTCACTGATATGAAAAAAAAAAAAAAAAAAGAACTGGAGTTTATAATAAATACAAAACTTTGAATAAACACCATAAAATGTCAGAACTCGCAACAATTGTTTTGGGTCGAAAGAAGACACGACCGATCGTTAGGCGAACAAAGTAAGCATGAGTGCTGCAATCAAATCAAAAAGGCACAGAGCCGATTTAAGGGAAAAGCAAAAACAAATAAAGTCAAATGTAAATAAAAATACTGATCTGACGAAAATTGCAAACGTGAATGAAAATAAATAAATTAATTAATTAATTAATTAAACTAAAATCTTAAATAAGATCTAAAAATCTAAAAAAAAAAAAAAAAAATTAAAGTTAAACGAAAACGAAATTACGTGAGTTATTCCCAAGCTTTAGACAAGAACGGAATAGAAGAAATATCATTAACAAGATTTTTCGAATGTGTAAAAAGCCTCAATTATATCCATATTGGATAAGGAGATAGGAGAAGAAATTATGTTAGTTTTAGAAAATCAAAATCAAAACCATGGCCATGAGCTCAACAGTGGGAAGCAACAGAAGATTTGGAAGTCTCTTCATTGCAAACAATCTGACAGTGTTTATTCATTCTATATTTCAAACGTCTCCTAGTTTGACCAATATAACCAAAAGTACACCAGGAATACGAAATTAAATCAATGTCACATCATTTTACATTAGGAATGGGATCTCTAACAGAAGATAATTTAATTTTATTGATGGGCTTGCAAATGACTTTAAAACGAAAAAATGAAACAGTTTCAACAACAACAACAACAAAAAAAAAAGTAGTGAATAAAAAGGTAAAACTACTGGGATGAGACCATGATCGTTCAATTAGGAAGCAGAAAGTTTAGAATTTTTGAGTTTATATTGATCTTCATCAATGATAGAGAGATTATACCCTCTTGAAAGAGCAAGAAATTTTAAATAATTAATTTCTTTCGAAAGACTAGATGGATGAGAGAAAATGCGTAAGTCTCGAAAATCATAAATATAGAATGCAGACATTTTCTGTTGAGGGACGTAGTTAGAGAGAGCATGCGGCTGAAGCGAGACAGAGAAGAGTTCTCTAAAGACAGTGGTTGAAAAACGATTCTTGTCTTTAAAAACAAAAACATCAAGAAGAAGTAAAGAGCAATCCTGTTCAGTCTTAAGAGTTAATTAATAAGTTAATCGAATTGATCAAAGAAATTAAACTGGAAAAATTGACATCAGGGGGAACAAGAACGAAAGTTTCATCAACATACCTAAAAAAGTGAGAGAATTTATATACATCGAAGAGATTTTTCTCCAAAATAGTGCATATAAATGTGTAAAGGAAAGGGGAGAGAGGGCTGCTTATTTCCATGCCCTCATGTACCATTAAAAATGAAGGTAGTTTGCCTGATACATAAATGAACTAAATTCACAAGCTCCTCAATTTCAAAAGCCGATTAACGGAATTCCCGTATCACCTCTCTAAAAAATCAGAGCACCTTGAATAGGAATATTAGTAAAAATAGATTTAACATCCCAAAGAAATCATACACTGTTAAAAATTTCAACAGAAAACTCTGTGTAATGTAAGACTTACGTAAAATTACAGAGAAAAATAATTACAAGATAAAAAGAACTTTTATATATCAGGTTTTTCAATTTTCTGTTGAATCATATAAACGCTACCGAAGGCAGCGGGAACCCGATCAATTGGGTAAAAGTATTAAAAAAAATTCCTTGCTATCGTGTTTTGAGCTATTTTAAAAGTTTCAAATGGCTATCTAGCCGGGGAATTAGTTAAAAGCTTTGCAAGCTTTGAACTGGTAACGCTACCGAAAACAGCAGGCTCCCGAAGCAATTGGTTAAAAATATTTTAAAAAGCATTTTCACCGTATTCTGAACTATTCTGAAAGTTTCAAATGTCTAGCTACTCGGGAAGTTAAAGAAATTTTCTGTTGAATCATATAAACTCTGCCGAATACAGTAGGGACCTGAAACAGTTGACTAAAAGTATTTTAAAAAATGTATTGTCACCGTGTTCTGAGCTATCCTGAAAATTTCAAATATCTAGCTAGTCGGGAAGTTAGTAAAAAATCGATTGCAAGCTTTGCACTGGTAACGCTGCCGAAGGCAGCAGGAACCCGAAACAGTTGGCTAAAGGTACTAAAAATTACATTTTCTCAGTGTTCTGAACTATTCTGAAAGTTTCAAATGTCTAGCTACTCGGGAAGTTAGTTAAATAAATTTTCTATCGAATCACATAAGCGCTGCCGAAGGCAGCGGGACCTGGAATAGTTGACTAAAATTATTAGAAAAATGTATTGTCACCGTGTTGTGAGCTGTCCTGAAAGTTTCAAATGTCTAGCTAGTCGGAAAGTTAGTGAAAAATCAATTGCAAGATTTGTACTGGACAAAAAAACAAACAAACAAACACACATACAAGAATCGAAATTAATAAAAACATGGTAATAAACAGAGATTTTAAAAAACATATATTATACATTCACTTTAATAACTAATGTTAATTTAATTAATTATTGGTGAGAATATATTTCAGACTTAGACTGCTTTTTCTAAAGTAGAAACAGTCATTTTTAATTTTAATCAAATAATTAAATAATAAATTTAGGTAAAAATACAGAATAAATATTGAGAATCTCGATTATTCTCTTTTAACTCAGAATTACTGTTTGTTGACACAGACTCTCGATAAATATTTACATTAAATTCACAGAAATGTTTAACAGTGTAGCGTAATTAGAGGGAGGAATGAATTTAAGTTTGTCCATAAAGTCATATAAGCATTTTACTGTAAAAGTTTAGTACAAGTTAAATGATAAAGGGATTTTGAAAGATAACGGACAAGAGTATAAGAAGCCGTACCAATATTGAACACAATAGGCCGGAAACAAAGAATGGGATTATGGTTGTATGGAAGAGCATAGAAACGAGAACTAACCATTAAGAATAACAGCATTTTTAACAAGGTATTTAACTTAATCAAGTAGTAGTAGTAGTAGTTGGGTTTTACGTCACACTAATGCTGCGCAGATGGGCAATTGGCGACGGTCTGGGACACACCCCTAGAGGTGGTCCGGAGACATGCCATCACAATTTTGATCTTCCACGGAAGGGATGGCTCTCCCGCTTCGGTAATACCCAGAGGTATAATTTTTCATGGGAACATGGAGGACTTTGCGGCCACGACAGATTTTACGTGCACCAGCCACCATTAGTGTACACGACGGTCTTTGGTCGGCTCGAGTACCGAACACGCAATCTTCCAATTACGAGGCCGGCGCTCTACCGACTGGGCTACCGCGGCCCTTAACTTAATCAAGAGGATCATTAGAAGGAATTTTCTTAGGTTTCGAACAGAAACCTTAATTAAGCATGGATTCAACGGGAGAAATATAATCCGATTTGTTGAGCAGAATATTTTCTCTGCATTTATCGGCCTTAGTGACCTATAAATTAGCTCTTGTCAATGCTTTTCGTGCATTAATCTTTAAAGAATTACCTAACACATTTCTTTTTCATTTAGCTGCAATTTTGCCTTTGAGACAAAACTATCTTATTGAAATATATAAGGATTAACATGTTATTGATATGACAGATGCTTTAGAATAATTTCCATTTGTTTTTCCAAATATTTTACAAAACATCTAAAATCGAAAGTGTTTGGCCATTTATGGCATTTTTATTTATTCATTTATTTATATTTTTTTTATCTGAAAAAAACTAATGTAGTTTTTTAAAAATGTATAATTTTTTTTTGTTCTATGTAACCTTATACAAAATAAAACCACCTATAATCAAACTAAATTATAAAAATAAACAAAACGCTTCTTAATGAAAAAACATTACCGCCTTTATTATTACTGTTATCATTTATGAAAACATCATTTTAAAATATTTAGTGATATTCGCAATTTTTTTTATTACTGTAAATTTAGAAAAAATAAGGTAAATATTTTCAGTGGCGAATAAATTTAATTTTTTGGAAAAAGATTTAAATATTAAAAAAGATGTGCTTCAAACTATTTTACAGAGAATTGCAATCACTCCGTTCTTTTTCAGACATAGGATAATATAAAATATTTACATAATGTTAAAGGGCATATAGATGCAAAAACAAATGATATTAACAAAAAATAATAGTTTGCTTTTCTTTATGTTATACAATACCTTTTGTTCGCATATAAGCATTTTAACACAAAGAGAAAATTTCTTTCTCTACTTTATGTATACAAACACCTACTTTATGTATACAAACGTTTTAAACTTTTATGTCTGGGGAAAAAAAAAGAAAAAAATAAAACAGTTAAAATATGAATATCTTTACATTTACACAATATTAATATAAAAACAAATTATCTATTTAGAAAGTATATACACATTTATTTATTATTTTGATGAATTACGGTTCACAGTTTAAAAATTTCTTTTATAAAAAAAGGTAAGCTTTCGTGCATAGGTGAGACCGGGATTAGTTGGCGTAAGGGGCTAGTTGGCACACTTCTTCTATGTCCTGCCTCTAGGGAACTAGAACTCTGTTATACTACTAGTGGTGAGTGCATGTGTAGGTGTCTCACCTACCGTAACTTCAGTCTTTTCAGTAGCATCACGATGGAAATTTCTCTCATCGATTTTCAGACTAATGAATAACTTACTTAACGGCTATTTTTTATTTATTTATTTATTTTTTTTTTAAGCGAACTTGGAAATCTAATTGAAGCGCTGTTTATGACTGTTTTAGAAAAAATGGTTAGTTGTGGTTTGCATGCATGTACCATAATCTTTTGTTTATGATGTTTGGAATTTTGTCGTATGCATCTTGTGTTGGATATCTCTGTGAGACTAACTGGCGTATTTGGGTGTGAAACAGATGGCATACCAATGACTTAGCTATGACATAACTATGACGATCTTGGCCTTCCTTAATGATAGTTCAAAGACTAAAGAAACTTTGGGTGGTGAAAAGCTTTCAGCCTCAGCCTACTGCCAAAATGTTGGGGAGGGTTTTCATTGGTCAATTTTCACGAGCCCCAAAGAATCCCCAAAATGATGCCATAAAGTAATAGTTTTTCGGACTAATGAATAAATGCCTTCACCGCTATCACACACACACACACACACATGTAAAATATATATATGCCAAATAATTAAAGTCAGATGAAAAATTAATACCAAAACACATGAGGTCCTTCATCAGGGGAGCTCCCCATGTAGGGAAAAGAATATGAGACGTTTCTGACGAAACGCGGGAAATTTAACTAAAGAGCATGTTTCTAGCCCCAAACTTCTCACAGATGGAAGCAAGACCATGCAGAAAACGAATTTGAATTAATACAAAGCATAAAAAGCAATTAAATTCAGAAATCAAGCACAAAATATAATACATCAATATAAAATACAAGAATATAAATAATACAAGACTATATAAATACATACCTGGAGAAACTCGAATAGTCATTAGAATATGGAAAATTGAACCCCCCCCCCCTCCTCCATTATAACCACTATCTTCTGTTCTCGTTTTATATATTTAATAATTCAAGTTTTACTCCCTCCTATATTTAAATTTTATCTTATATATATATATATATATATATATATATATATATATATATATATATATTGCTTCAGTGAACCTGTATATTGAATGGAGGTGCTGCTTAAGACTGTTTTTAAAAATGTGATTAACCGTGGTTGCACGCATGCACCATAATCTTTTGTTAACGATGTCAGAAATTCTGTAGTATGCATCTTGTGTTGAATATCTCTGTGGGACTAATTGATATAGTTGGGTTAGAGCCCCTAAATAAAATAATAGCCCGGCGCATCACCGCCATTTTTTTGCCTTCGAAGAGGACAGCGTTCCCGTTTGGCGTCCTTATCGCTTCCCCATTGATTTTAAGAAATCTTGATCTGAAACTAATCCGGTCAAGATAAGAGCAATAAGCAACAATAATATTCCTAAAAACGCATTTTTTCACAGTACATTCTCAGGATGTCATTTTATTCTAAGGATATCCTATGGATGTACGATGCGTTGTTAGGGCGGTTTCTTTTTCTTTTACAAAATGTCGCCAAAACTCAAATACACAGTAATAGAAGGTCTGTGAACACTTTATATTCACTTCTTGAATTATTATAGCAGTTTATCGCTAAACAAACTTCCATATCATAGTTTACTTACCTAATATTATGAAATATAATAAAACAAGTTACTCTAAAGTAACGTAAGACGATTAAAAAAAAAAAATGCTTGTTGTTTGTTTATCAGAGAAAAGCGCTGGGTACCGGTGGCAACCCTAAGGCAACAAAATGCCTGATGCGCCAGCTCGTATATATAGGAGCCTTAAGTTGGGTGTGGAGTCAGATGACATAGCTAATGGCATAGAATAACATAGCTATGATATATCTTGGCCTTTCTTAATCATAGTGCAAAGACTAAACCTTGTATGCATAAAAAATTACAAAAAAGGAAAAGTACTTCATTAGAATAAATAAGGGCAATATGATTAACAATTCGGCATGTTTAACTGAGAAAATCTAGTCAAATCTCAGAAAACTAGCATTTTTAAATATCTTTAAGACAGTTTTTGCAAATTAAGAATATAATTACAAATCATACTTTTTAAATTATATAAGAATTAATAATGTATTAATATTGTTGTTTTAAGATTTATTAAGATTCTCTATCCTAATAATAATAATAATAATAAACAAACATCAATGAAATCAACAAAATCTCTTTTACGCCAAACATTTTAGTAATAAATGGAATTTAATGCAACTTTTATAGGATAAAGATAATTTAATCTACGTTAAAGAACTTTGTGAAACTTATAATTATGTTTAATTAATATATGTAAGATTCTAAATTATTTTCTTAAAAGAAGAATTTCACTTGATAAATTATTACAGGCAGTAAATAATGTTTATCACGGGATATGATAAATTAATTGAATAGCTGTCAAACTAAAGATTTCCTAAATAACAACTTTAATGAAAACTTTCTGAACATTTTAAAGAAGCTAGCTGAGTATTTAGAATCCTGTTATGTGGCAAACTTTTCAAGACAAGCTCTGAGCAATGAGTAATTTAGTGAGAATTTTAAATATTAGGCATTATTAGGATTTATTCCTTTTAAGAATAATTCTGGAAATTTGATAAAAAGGAAATCATTTTTACGAAATATTTATGACTTACGGTCTTGTTTCTACGTTATGTGCGATTCTTTATGTGCATATAAGCGTAAAATTTATTCGTAAAATCTTTCAAAATGATTTATGTGTGTGGAACCTCGTTAATATTATTTATATTCATGAAGACGAGATTTTTCAGATGCATAAAATAAGTAATTGTTTTTATTTATGTAAAACAACTATGTAGTTGCTTAATTACATTGTTATTTATTCATATTAGCAATGAAATATTCTTTTAAAGGATATTAAAAAAAATATTCAGAGTTTTTTTTTTCTTTTTTAAAGATGAAAATCAGGTCTCACTTATCTTCTTCTTCAGAAAAATTAGCCGTCACTGGAACAATATAAACCAGAAATCCGGTCTTCTAAGAAAATTCTTGAACGATTTTGATAAGAAAATATAGTTACAGATTTTGATAATTCCATTTGAATTTTTCTTATCTCCAGAAAAATTAACTTTCAGTGGTAATCCAAGCTCTGCTCTGGGCAAACAAATAAAAAATATAATTACAGTAGAACTTGGATAATTCCAAGTTGAAGGGACCAGAGAAAAATTCGAAATATCCAAAAATTCGAATTACATGTACTATTTTGTTACAAAAAAAAAAAAAGCTAAATTAAAAAATAAACTCTACGATAAATTTTTAACACAAAAACTTTATATCTAAGAATATTGTTACATCCCTCTCCCATTAAATCAATATTTTTTTCGAGCTTAATTATTCAACACTTTTTTAAAAATAGTCAGATATTTTTTTATTTTTTCTTACAACCTTTGTGTCATACCATATAACTTGTAACAAAAATAGAATCTTCTTCATTATACATGACTTTCAATTAAAAAAAAACTCGAAGTTCATGTATATGCACCATCTTCCGATGCACTAGCTACAGGCTTCTCTTATATTTCCTTATCCTTCTTTTGAAAGACTTAAAATATATTAGCTGAGAAAAATTTCGGTAACAAATTTTACAGAAATATTTTAAAGGTTAATCGTATGAAAAAATCGAATTGTCCAAAATAGAATTCGAATTATCCACGATTTTTTAACATTATTTTAATACAAAATTCAAGGGACCGAATAAAAAATTCGAATTATCCAGAATTTCGAATTAAACAAGTTCGAATTATTCAAGTTTCACTGTATCTGAAAACAAATAACTGTATCTACACTACAGATGATTTTTATATAGAGAACGAGTAAACTCGGTCATACAGGTACTTAATACAAACTGAACTAAATTCCTGTGCTAAAAAATAATAAACGTATTTCTATATGACGTTTATACTATTTTAAAAATCATAAGATACATCATTTTGATTTAAAGTAACTACTTTTGAAAGGCTCGGTTTTCATAAACTTACATTTCTGCTCTCATAATAATAACGAACTGGTAATTTAGGATAAATTCTTTAATCTAAATTACAACATATCAGAAAGAGTGTTTATTTCGAAATAGAATCTTTTAATTCTGATAGGAAATTGGTATTAAAACTTATCTGATAATAAATGTTATCTAGATATCACTCAAGCGTAATTCAGATGTTAATTTTTCCTCATTTTTTGTTATTTCGTAGAGAAAAATCACTTTCATTGCCAGGTATAATATTGTAAAGCCTGTACTCAGGCCCCACTTAAGACATTTCGATAGAGTAAACTCCGTACAAAATGAGGTGGGTAAAAAATGTTGTACCCACTACCTTGACATTGATACTAATTAAATACTTTTAAAAAAGAAAGCAAAATTTTATAAACATAAAAAAGATCCCCCACCTCTATGAGAGAGAGAAATCGTAATTTCGCTTATTTTTATATACCATACGTTTTATAATTATTATTTTTATTCAAATGAAATCGCAGTTAAGCATTTAGCGACCGGCGGGAATTGATCCTGCGTTCTGTGGATTAGAAATCAAACGACATACCTTTGGACAAAATGTTAATCCTTTGCTCATCGGTAAGATCTGATAATCTATCTTGAGAAATGGCGTCAGCTACACCACTCCTCCTCCAGCAAGTACATTGCATGAACGTTTTTCATAGTACTTTTCGTTGTTGGACTTTTTGCTGCCGTCTATTGTCCACGTTGAAGCTGTTTGTTGGTTGCGTGTTTTATTTGCACTCCCGGGAATTATCAACATGGTGACAGGCTATATTTGATCCTGGGTCCTGTGGATTAGAAATCAAACTATATACCTCTTCACAAAAGGTTAATCCTTTGTCCATGTGTAAGATCTGATTATCTATTCTGAGAAATGGAGTCCGCTACAAGAATATTCAGTATATGAATTTTAATTATTTATTTATGTTTGAAATTCACTTCTATTTTCAATGCTACATAATATATATATATATATATATTGTGAAAAAATATATATATATACATATATTACAGAAATTGATGCGTTGTTTTATTTAAAGTATTATTCATTTCTAAGAAAAAGGATGTCATGGTTAAGAAACAATCTATATAGTAAAAATGTGGACTAATTTTCTCGACATATTTTTATTTTAAATGCGATATATTTTTTGTATAATATATTGGCAACTTTTCTGCAGATAGCTTTTAATGTTTTTGTAAACTCTGCACATTAAACATTATAAACAGACAGATTTGTTTTTCTCTTTTGAAGCACATAAAATTTGCTCGTAATTTTAAAATATGGTTTGCTATGCTAAATTAAGTGCGTAAGGTAAAGGTCTACACTGACATTTGAAACACTTGCATATTATTATTATTATTATTTTCAAAGATTCTGGGTGATCACAAATAAATATATTTTTAATTCTCTATGTTATTTGTTCCTTAATTTTTGTCACAACCAAATATTCACTAAAACTTGTATGACGTGGCCACCACATGATTGTTTACTTTCTCTTTCCCGTAGGGTCCAGAAAGTATTGTTTTATGGTCAAACTTTCGAGCGTGAGATTTTGTTATATTTACATGTTCTGAGGTCCCCTGAATACAAAAATCATGTTTTTAGCGAGTGGTCTGTGTGTCTCACTGTCTGTGTATCTGTTATCAGCATATCTCAAGAACAAATAGTAGCAGAAATTCCAAACTCGGTATTCTAAATGTGCATCATTTAGGATGCTACAGTAAGCTTTTCGTTGAGATGAAGCAAATGGTTCGTGTACAGGGAACTCAAAAGTATTCAAATACATTACGTCTATGGGGAAAATTGCAGGTAAGTAGAGTTTAACATCTATAGACTGTACTAAACCAAATGAAATGAATATATATTTTTTGTAATAGTGATAGTCTACTGGGAGAAAATTTTTTTGTGTTTGTAGGAGCCTCGCCTCCCCCCCTGGGGGGAAGCCCCCCCCCACTCGAGGGGAGTAAATTTTCTTGATGGGTATCTTTCAAAATAGCTCGCCAATACCTTTAAAACGAATGGTTGAACCATCGATCTGCGATAATTTAAAATAAAGTTATCGATTTTTTTCATTTTTAACAAAAAAAAAAAAAATGTAATATTGAGAATAAATTCAACTTTTGTTTTGTTTTTTTATATATAATTAGTGTTATACTACTTGTCTAATATGGAAATCGTCTGCATTATCATAAAATATATATTTTTTAAATAATAATTTTAATAAATTATTTTTTAGAAACAGAATTATTTTTAATAACCGAATTATATTCTATATAAATGTAGGTGCATTAATGAAACGGGGAATGTGGGGGGCGGACACTCCTCCGCACACACAGAACTAGTATCTCTTCCGAAACCTAATTTAAATTGTTTAACACAGGTTTTCATAACAATACTCGTTATCTTACCTCTTAATCTGCAATCTTTATTTATAGTATTAAATTTCAGGGTAAGAGAAAGCCGTGTGAGTGACACATCAGATTATTTCTATACTTTCCCATACAAATTTACTAAATAAAAGTAATTTATTAAAATTATTTGTATTAAAATTATCTTCCATTTTGAATGCAGACGATTTTCATTCTAGAGAAGTAATTTAACACTAAATAGCCAAAGAAAGTCAACTTTATTCTGAATATGACATCTGAAAAAAAAAAAAAAATGCATTTGTTTTAAAGTACTTTTTAATAAAAAATGAAAAAAAAAAAAAGATATATTTATTTTAAATTTTCACATATCGATGATACTGTCATTCGTTTTAAAGATATTGACGAGCTCTGTTGAAAGTTACCCATAATGAAAATCCCCTCCCCCACTCAACGGGGAAGCGATGCTCCTGTATATAATTTTTATCCAATTTTTAAACATTTATGTTTAATTTTATAACGATGGTTAAAAAAATATTGCTCTTTATGCACATTTATACAAATTTTTGTCCTATTCCGCCAAATTACAAATTTAGATAAAGGTGGATGACAATGCTATTTGTCTGATGATTTTCACCAAAAGTCGATAGGCGCAAATTTATGTGAAGATGCAAATAAGTACTGATTTGTATAAAATTCTGTGCAGTAGTTATTAAGGTACAGTTGACAAAATATTTTGTCACGTGCTCACAATACACACAGACCGACAGACAGACATTTTCTAGAAATGATCAAATCATGTTCTAGACCTCTCAAAACGTGTAAATTCATCAAAATCTCGAGGTCGAATTTTTTTACGAAACCATTGCAAAGTAAAAAGAAGAAAAAGAAAAGAAAATTCCTTTCAAGTATACTTTACCATGTAGTTAATTCCAAAAAGACAAAACAATAATTTAGCAAATCATGAAAAATTTTGAGTAGGAGTGTGTGTATAAATGTACGAAATTTTAGTATCAATTATTAAAATAATAAAGCTGCTTCTTCTTAAAAAAGTATAAATTATGCTATAATATCAAGTATGTTATAACTTTTCTCACAATACATTAATAATCACATGCACTTTTAATGAGTAAAATAATTTTATTTCCATTGCCCAACTACTATGGGTAATAACACCATTGTATTTGGTTAAACAACTCGATATTGAAATTTAATTTAATTTAAGGTCCCTTGAGTCAAAAACAGTGATTTTCGGCAATTGGTCAGCGAGTGTGTTTGTATGTGAGCATGGATTTTTTTTACTATTATATCTCAAAATATATGTATATATATATATATATATATATATGTATAGAACGCCGAAACTTTAGAATTCACATTGGTGTTAAACATATAACACCCGTGACATATATATGATCCTAAGCAATATATATTATCTTATACAATATATTGTATCTTAAACATATTTTCCAACTTTTGGTGAAAATTTTAATACTGGATTTGGAATAATGGAAACCGGAGTGTAATGCAAGTCCGTATCTCAAACTCCGCTGTAACGATTTTCTTAAAAGTTGTTATACAATCACCATATTAGATTTCCTTCCGCATGTATTAGTTGGTTAGTTCAGGAAAATTGATAGGCTCCCTGTATAAGTAGGTCAATTAGAGGTCTCGCAAATGCGTTCCTGTAAAACGGGCTGTACGGATTTTTCTTCTTCTTTTTTTTTTCTCCAAATTCGCCGTGATAACTACTTTTTGAATATCCTTTCTTACGTATCTTTTCAGATATCCTTTCTCATATATTACGAGGTTATAACAGGAAAACTAACGGTCATCCTGATTAGATAAGTCTCTTTTAGATCTCAGAAATAGGTATTAAATAAAATGCTCTATTTATTTAAAGACAAAAAAAAAAAAAAAAAAAAAAATAGCTATAAAAATTTTGTTTTATAAATCTTTACACATGTTGTGAGGTTGAGACGTCAGAACGTCGTTTAAAATTAAGCTGGATCCAGCAAAGTAGAAAGTGGGGACGTTTAAAATCGCTTCGTCGCCAGTGACTCGGCGAAAGTTGAGGTCGAGTTAGTTTTGTGTCGGCAGGGTACTGCAAGGAAAGACTTAGATTTTGAATGTTAGATAAATTAGAAGTGATTTTAAAAGTATGGATTGAAATGTAGTGAAAGGAGGGTGTAGGAAGAAGTATAAAATGGTGATGGTTTTAGTAGGATGTTGGAGGATATTATAGTGGATGGTGATGAATCTTATTTTGGCGAGTATTGAGAAGTAGAGTTGTGGAGATTTAGTTTCGTGAAGTTAAGTAGTGATGGTGTGCGTATCTACTAGCACTCGGAAAGGTAAAGTTGGGTCTGAAGGGAATCCTCAGGTCCATAGTGAAGTCGTAGTAGCGGAGTACGAGTGCAGCCGTCTCTACATCTTCGACTATCTGCTGGGGTGAGATATTTAAGATTAGATAATTAAATTGTTGATTCATATATTTTGATTATGTAATACGCTGACTGAGCTAAGCTGATTACCAGGCCACCCTCCCATTAATCTGGTTCAGATAAACACTTATTGTTTGTTTAATTCTTGTGTTCTCTTAGTAACCTAATTAAGTATTTAAGTTAAGATGGAGTTTGCAGCAACGCAAACTCCACAATGTGTCAGTTTCTCCTTAGAGAAAAATTGTTAAGTATCTAATCTGTTAAGTCAATTTTATAAGTTTTGACCACATTATCTCGAAGAAGTGCACATAATATGTGTGATAGTAATTAATAGTAGTCGTATGGCTGTTACACATCAGATTTTTTTCCTCTTCTCTTATGCATTTTATTATCTAGTACTATTTTTATTTATCAATAATGAAAAGCTATATAAGTTTAGAAAATTTAATTCCCTTATCATTATTATTATTATTGTTATTATTATGTCTTTTATTTATATATTATCTTAAAGATGTGACATTTCTTCTTATCTATTTGTGGATTTGGATTTGGTATATCATACTAATTAAATGAAAACTAACTATAAAGGTATATGCACGAAATTTCAATAAATATTCCCCTATTCCTGTCCTTTGTTTATAGTACTAATGGAAGTTCTGCAGAAACTACACTATTTTATTAGAAATGACTTCAAGGCAATATCATAACAATATGCCAGTATTAATGACGTTATTAACGAAGGAAGAATTTTATGATTGCTATCTTTAAAAACTATGCTAATAGTGAAAGGAGGGAACTGTTTAGAATTTCGAATTGTATGTTATACTATTACAAAGTATAATACGAGCATTATTCTCAAACGGTTTCTGTACAGTTGAGAGTTACATAATATGTTTCGAGAGCTTTATTTTGTGTTTTGAAATATTTTGTACTGTACAACGTATAGAAATAAAAATCTAAATACGTACTAAGGAATGAAGTTATGCATGGCAGTTATGCATGTTAAAAGAACTGTTTATAATACATATAAAATTTTACTTTATTATTTACGAAATATGATTGATTGTACATTTGCATTGCATAATCTATCAAATATATATATATATATATATATATATATATGTGTGTGTGTGTGTGTGTGTGTGTGTGTGCGTATGTATTATTATTATTTTTTTCACGGAATGCTTCGTTCCCTTTTTTTAATCTTCCTACAAACTATGACGCCATTCTCGCAATTAGATTGAGGAAAAGAACGCTGCGAGTACTCGCAGTTTAATTATGGCCGCAGTGTACTGTTTAATATTTTACAAGTGAATCTGCAGATCAGGAGCCTCGACGTCCTATATGCATGAGACATTATTCAATAGTCCATTTTTATTTATTCCTTGTTATATAATAGTGTATATTGATTCGATCGACTTGTTACCTTAATCAGATACATTTCTGAGGGGGGCGTCAGCCACCATCAAGCCCCCGCTGTATCTCTCTTTGTATACCTATCTGTATATCATATATATATGTATTCTTAATAAACGACGGTCTTGTATTATTTCCCTGAAATTTATAAAAACCAAATTTCAAAAGTACCAAATTCCATGCCGAAAAAAAAAAAAATTACATAGAATATCGGAAATATTTTGCGTAACCCATTATACTAATTACCAACTCTATGCCCACAACTTTCATCAGAAAAACATGCGTTTAAAATTCTAATAAAATCTCATTATATTTAATGTGGTGTAACCATGTTAAAATACACTTTTAAGAAATACCGACTATAGACCGTAATATAAGAAATTCTTTTATGTATCCCGAAAAAGTAGCCACAGTCATTATAAATGCCAAAGAATACACCTAATTAATTATAACTCATTAATTTTTCAAATTAATTTTACATCATTTGAATGATTACAGTACTTCCTCGGAATTATTTTGTGTTGTTACATAAATTATTTAGTCTATACATACCTTTTTTTAAGACTAAACATGATTTTAAGCATCTTTATTATATATGTTAATTCTATAAAGTTCAATGCAGCATAAACGCATTAAAGTGCGCGCTTAACTAAAAATTTGTCCATAGTATCTAATGTCACGAAATTCTTTTGTGTGTCTCTGTAAACGAACCTTAAACATTGTATACACCAGTGAAAACTATTCAGCTTATTTTGAGTTTAAAATTAATAATTATTCCAAATTTAACATCGTTTGGATGACTACGTGACATTGTCAGAACACTTTTGTAAAGTAACAGAAATTAACTCAGGGGATCTCATGACTTATTGATACATCAAATTCTAAAAATCAGATTTTTGTCATGATTAAAGTACTTTCCTTTTATATGTATATTCAGAAAGTAAAATTAAATGAATCTGATAAACTTAATTACAATGGATATTTTTTGAAATAACATACTTTTTGAAAATATTGTAATTATTTGATATGAAATAAAAGTAGGCCATATGTTTAAATATGTGATATTTAATGAAAAATTCCTTCTAGTAAATGCTTCAATGCAATAAATTATATTAAAAGAAATTCATTCTAAGTACATTTACTAATTTACTTCAAAAGAAGATTGTATATTCATATTTTGTACAGAGAATATAAAATACTTTTATAAGTGTAGACTCTCCTCTAAATGCGTTGTAGTTTCATAATTCAAGCTATTTTAAAAATTTGACATCATAACACTGAATGACACGCATTATAATTTCAGTCCCTCTATAATTACTTACCGTTGTTATGACAACGTATAAACTATTACAAGCATTATGTTTCATAGGGATTTGTACAATAATGTTATATTTTAATTTTAGTATAACCCTTATTTCATAAGTTGAAATTAAAACTATTATGTAGAAATACAGATATTGTTTAAAGTTATAAGATAGCTACAGAAAAATAGACTTACCAATGTTGAACGAGCGTTATCTTTTATTATTGATTATTATTATGAAAAAAAAATCTGGTGTGTCACTCACACGACTTTCTCTTACCCTGAAATTTAATACTATAAATACATGTTGGAGATTAAGAGGTAAGATAACGAATACTGTTATGTAAACCTATGTTAAACAATTCAAATTAGGCGGAAGAGATTTATATGATAATTATTTCTGTGTGAGGGGAGCTACCACCGACCCCTCAACCCCTATTTCATTAATGCACCTACATTTATATAGAATTTAATTCTGTTATTTAAATTTAAAGTTTACTTAAAATTATACAGACCATTTTCACACGCAACATTCATTGAAACTTATCAATCTTGATCAAATTTTTCGAGCCACAAACTTATATTAACTTCAAAATACAACATTTCGGTCTCCATTATTCGTTTTTAAGTTTATCTAAGCGACACAGACAAAGATCAAAAGTTAAAAAACTTTACTGCGGTAATCAGGAAGCCCCAACACGTGAAAATATACAAAACAACAAGCGATGAATATTTAGCTTAAAACATACATTATTTACCATATCTCTATGAGGAATTTATTTCAATTCCGAAACAGCTTTCCTAGAAATGTTAAAATATTATTATCAAAGCACATCCACTAACAAAACATAACTAGTGTGCTGTGACCATCACACAACTTTCTTCTATATTTTCCTATACAAATTCACTCAGTAAAAAAAAATTATTAAAATTATTATTTAAAGAAAATATCTTTCATGATAATGCAGACGTTTTCCATATTAGAGAAGTAGTATAACACTAAATACCCAAAAAAACTTGAATTTATTCGCAATATTACATTAAAAAAAAAAAAAAAGAAAAAAGAAAAATATCGATAACTTTATTTTAATTTATCGCAGATCGATGGTTCAGCCATTCGTTTTAAAGTTATTGGGGATAGATACCCATCTTTTGAAAGATAACCATATTGAAAATTTACTCCCCAGCAGGGGGGATTTTCCCCGAGGGGGGGGGGGGAGGCGAGGCTCCTACATGCGCAATCTTTTTTTTTCCCAATTGACTATCTCTATCACAATATATATATATATTCGTTTCATTTTGCTTAGTGCAGTCTATAGATATTAAACTCTACTTACCTGCAATTTTCCCCATAGACGTAATGTGTTTGAATACTTTTGAGTGTCCCTGTACACGAACCATTTGCTTCATCTCAACGAAAAGCTTACTGTAGCAGCCCTATAGGATACACATTTAGAATATCGAGTTTGGAATTTCTGCTACTATTTGTTCTTGAGATATGCTGATAACAGACAGACAGACAGACACTCAGACCATTCGCTAAAAACACGATTTTCATATTCAGGGGACATCAGAACATCTAACTGTAACAAAAACGCACGTTGGAAAATTTGACAATAAAAAATACTTTCTTGACATTTTGGGTAAGAGAAAGTGAAAAGTAATTGCAATATATATACATATATGTACTATAGACTAAATCACTGCCCAGATATTTTTTATTATTGATTATTATTAAGAAAAATGATCTGGTGTGTCACCCACACGACTTTCTCTTACCCTGAAATTTATTACTATAAATACAAGTTGCAGATTAAAAGGTAAGATAACGAGTACTGTAATGTAAACTTGCGTTAAACAATTCATATTAGGTTTCTGAAGAGTTTTATATGATAATTATTTCGGTGTGAGGGGGCTGCCGCCCCCCTGAACCCCCCGTTTCATTAATGCACCTACATTTATATAGAATTTAATTCGGTTATTAAAAAATAATTCTGTTTTTAAAAAATAATTTATTAATATTATTATTTAAAAAAATTATCTTTTATGATAATGCAGACGATTTCCATATTAGAGAAGTAGTATTACACCAAATATCCAAAAAAAGCCCATTTTATTCTCAATAAAAAAAATATTTAAAAAAAAAAAAAGTACGATTATTTTTCTAAGGTTTTTTTTTTCGTTAAAAGTAAAAAATAAAAATCGATAACTTTATATCTTTATATTTTAAATTATCGCATATCGGTGGTTCAACCATTCGTTTTAAAGGTATTGGCGAGCTCTTTTGAAAGATACCCATCATGAAAATTTACTCCCCTCGAGGGGGGACTTCCCCCCCCCAGGAGGGGAGGCGAGGCTCCTACATACACAAAATTTTTTTCCCAGTTAACTATCTCTATTACAAAAAATATATATTCGTTTCATTTGGTTTAGTGCAGTCTATAGACGTTAAACTCTACTTACCTGCAATTTCCCCCATGGGCGTAATGTATTAAAATTCTCTTGATTGTCCCTGTACACGAACCATTTGTTTGATCTTAACGAAAAGCTTACTGTAGCATCCCTATATGATACACATTTAGAATACCAAGTTTGAACTTTCTGCCATATTTTGTTTTTGAGATATGCTGATAACAGACAGACACACAGACACACAGACAGACACACAGACATACACACAGACCATTTGCTAAAAACGTGATTTTCGTATTCAGAGAACCTCAAAACGTGTAAATATAACAAAATATCGCGTTCGAAAATTTGACCCAAAAACAATACTTTCTTTACCTTATGGGTAAGAGAAAGTAAAAAGGTAATTACACTATATATATACTATAGACTAAAATCACTGCCCAGATATTTTCATAGCAGATGACAGCAGTGTTTATAGAAATGTATACAGTACATAAATGCAAATAATGCCATATTTTGACGCAATTTATTAATTAATATAGATAAAACTGTATATTTTCACCTTTACAAACGAATGAGGTTCCTTTAAAGCAACGTTTTGATTAATTTTTTTTTTTTTTTTTTTATTATTAATAAAAAAGAAAATTATTAGATTCATAAAAAAATTACATTTCTCGTTTTAGATTAATTTGCCCGTTTCGAGATGTTTTGAGTTGAATTTGAGCAATTTTAGAAAATGTCTGTCTGTCTGTATCTATATGTGATTAAGATAAGATGTAGACCTAGAACTAATGCGCACATTTTCATTTAAAAAAAAAAAATTTTTTTAGTTACACCTTTATATAACCACGTGACTTACCGTCAAACAAGTTGCGCAGCTACTTTTCGATTTTCGTATTTTATCGGAATGCAATACCGGCTTCTATTGCATGTATATTCACCAAACTTAATACGTCTAGGGAGACTTAATGAATAAATAAATAAATAATACTGAATTTATTCTGGTGCTCTCTGTAGAAAAGTATTTCTACTCTTCTTCAACTTCCGTTATTTGCTATGGGGGTACATTTCATTATCTATTGGTTTAAATTTAATAAAAATGCACATATAAAATATTTATTATGACATTCTATGATTAATATGTTGTGTATGTTAATCGTAAGTGACGCGGTTATACAGAATGATACAAAAAAAAAAAAAAAAATGTGACGGATTTAGTTTATTATTATTTATGTATTTATTTTTTATAATAAAATACGTTATAATACTTCTCTTTCAAAATAGTGAGTGGAATAAGACAGTAACTTAAGAGTATTTTTTTTTCCTTTTATACTAGTTAGGCGTTCTTCCCTCTGCTCACACCGCTCCCCCATCTACTACGAAGTTTTCTCGTTACTATAGATGAAGACACATGATCAAAATGTAGTGGTACCCGGTTCAACACAAGTCCAATCCAAATAGTTCGTGGAAAGAATTAAAGATCACATGTGTAGCAATGATGTCTATTTTTTTATTAAATTTTCGAAACATATAGTCACTATACAGGATATAAATTTATTTCTTGACTATACAGAAAATATAAAAGTTGCAGTTTTAAAAATAAAACAACAGAATAAAATATATAGTCCTTCGATGACGCAGGAAGAGAGAGAGAAAGGAGAACAATTACGCCTTTACTGCACGGGCAAAAGAGGAAAACTGAGGAACCGCATTTTGGTGACACGGAGAGATCAACGAAGAAGGGAAGCCATCTGCTTCAGTTATCATTGTTTTTCGCCAAAATGCATGACAATTTCAATTTTTTGTTTCTAAGAATAAACCAATGTTAATTTCTGAATTATCAACGACGGTTTTTTAAATGTATTAACCCTGTAGTTCGCCGGTTTTATGCAAAGCATCAGGCTGACTAGAGAATGGCCGTTATGAAACTGAAATCATTAATATTGCGTAATTTCAAATAAATTCTTACATCCGGTGTTGAAATACATTAATTCTGACAATGAGTTTTCTTGTTTAGGAATATTTGAGAACATTTTTTTTTTTTTTTTTTTTTTTTTTTTTTTTTTTATAATTATGCTTATTGTTAGAATTTCCGTTAGATATTATTTATTTAATTTCTTTTTATCTTATAAAATAAAGTACATTTCTGTTTAAAAAATATACACATTTCATTTACGATATAGATATAAAACATATAAAATTTTGATCTCTGAATGATGTCTGTTATCGTTTTATGTTAATATATAGTGTAGGTCGTATGTATCATTAAAATTGTGTAATTGTTGATGACATTTAAAAACAATTCTTTCTTCAAATGCCTGAGAACAAATTATGTGAATACAATATCTCACTTGAAATTGAATTATTTTTTTTATTGCAATAATGCATTAATTTATCATTAAATTTTTGTTTTATTTAAAAATTCAATTAAAATTTAACCATATATATGTGAACACCTTCACATATTTCTCCCGGCGACCCAGAAAAAAATAAAAAAATCTCTCTCATTCCCTAGTATGTCATATAAACATAATGAAAAAAAAAATGTCTTAAAAAAAAAAAAAAAAAAAAGAGAGAAAGAAAGAAATCTGCATAAGCAAAAACAAAAATTTTATATTAATGAAACAGTCAATTATAAGTGTGCACATAACAAATCTTTTTCACCATGAAACATATTGATAGATGAAAATCTTATTCCGAGTATTACATGTAATACAGTTTGATTTATGTCTAAGGATCCAGTTTTTTTTTTTTTTACATACACTTTGTCAAGAAATGAATCTTGCAGTATAACAGTAATTTTCTTCATATGTTCAATTCAAATATGTCTTTCAAATTAACAATTGTTTACTTTCTTGCAAAAATAGATTTTCTTTACAATATTCTTATACGCGTATAGAATGATGATGGTATGCTTTAAAGCTATTTCACAGTAATTTCTAAATTGTAAAACAATATTCAATATGCCATATAACACTGCAACATATCAAATAACATCAATGTAAAACAAAGAAAAAACAACAACACATGAGTACAAGTAAATTAAAAAAAATGAACACAAAATGAAAAAAATGTATATACATATAAGAAATAATATCACTAAAATGAAAAATTTGTTCGTGCAATTCCGCACAGGAGAGATTCAAAAACGACGTCCATTGGACAATCAAAAAAAAAAAAAAAAAAAAAAAGATCTCCCCTAACTCTTGTATAAAGCAACAAGTATAGCGACTTTGGCTTAGGCCATTGTCTTAGCGGGATAGGGCGTGTATAAAGACCTGACCTGTTAGGGACTGGCCTCCGTCCCCCATCAAAATCAAAGACTTCTGTAGGGACACCTCGCAAAACTGGGTACATAGATATCTATATGAATTGTATTAAACAATTTTCAAAAGAAGTGTAGGGGTCTAATCACAATGAAATGTTACTCTCCCAGGTAAATTTTGAACGAGTTAGCATTAACATAGAAGGTAAAATTGAAAAAGAAAAAAAAATATTATTTAATTAAAATTCTTAGTACTATCAGAATTTAGTGTGATGAGATAAAGACTACCAAAACAATTCACTAAACCCAATGAAGCATTTAAAAAAATAATAATAATAACATAGCACAGTAATAATAATATGGTAATTGCCACATATTAAAATTTCGAATTTTAACTTTAAGTCACTGAACTATTGGAAAGTTTTGCATATAAAATATAAACAAACAGTATTGTAATCATCTGTTAACATTATGAGATATTAATATCTATCAAAATGTAAATATTATTAAACAAGTTTTTTTTTTTTTTTTTTTTTTTTTTTTTTAATAACTGAACATAATAAATTTTGTTAAATTTCATGTTAAGAAAACTGTAACAATATGAACTAGAAAAGAGAAAATTATGTAATATTTCACATAGTATTGTGTCATCCATTGTTATTAAAAAAAGGAAAAAAATGCAGAATTGATATATTGGTCCAATTGTCTGCATACAATGAAAATCAGAAGAAAAAAAATAAACATAAAAAAGAACCCATGCATCGAGTACTCTTCATATAATGCACAAGTTCTGTAAACCATTGCATAATATGATTTAAAAAAAAAAAAATAGTTTCTGTTTCTTAAATTATAATTGTGGCTTTGTCTTGAATTATAATTAACATTTCTATTAGGACTTGCTTCATCAAGTAAGTGTACGTGATCGTATAGTGGTTTGTACATTGCGTTGTGTCCACAATAACCCAGGTTCGAATCCTGGTCACGGCAACAATTTGTATTACGAATTTTCTCTATACTATAGAGAAAAACTCATGATCAAAATGTAGATGTATCCGGTTCAACACAAGTCCAATCCATATAGTTCGTGGAAAGAATTAAAGATCACATTTGTAGCAATGATATCTATATTTTTATTAAATTTTCGAAACATATAGTCACTATACATGATATAAATATATTCATTGACTATTCAAAAAATATAAAAGTTGCAGTCTTATAAATAAAATAACAGAATAAAATATATAGTCCTTCGATGACGCAGGAAGAGAGAGAGAGAGAGGGTGAAGAACAATTACGCCTTTACTGCACGGGCAAAAGAGGAAAACTGGGGAACCGCATTTTGGTGACACGGAGAGATCAGCGAAGAAGGGAAGCCATCTGCTTCCGTTATCATTGTTTTTCGCCAAAATGCATGACAATTTCAATTCTTTGTTTCTAAGAATAAACCAATGTTAATTTCTGAATTATCAACGACGGTTTTTTAAATGTATTAACCCTGTAGTTCGCCGGTTTTATGCCAAGCGTCAGGCTCTCTAGAGAATGGTCGTTATGAAACTAAAATCATTGATATTGCGTAATTTCAAATAAATAATTATATCCGGTGTTGAAATACATTAATTCTGACAATGAGTTTTCTTGTTTAGGAATATTTGAGAACACTTTTTTTTTTTATATATATATATAATTATGCTTATTGTCAGAATTTCCGTTAGATATTATTTATTTAATTTCTTTTTATCTTATAAAATAAAGAACATTTCTGTTTAAAATATATACACATTTTATTTACGATATAGATATAAAACATATAAAATTTAGATCTCTGAATGATGTCTGTTATGGTTTTATGTTAATATATAGTGTAAGTCGTATGTATCATTAAAATTATGTAATTTTTTATGACATTTAAAAACAATTCTTTCTTCAATTGCCTGAGAACAAATTATGTGAATACAATATCTCAATTGAAATTTAATTTTTTCTTTTTTTAATTGCAATAATGCATTAATTTATCATTAAATTGTTGTTTTATATAAAAATTCAATTAAAACTCAACCATATATATGTGAACAACTTCACACCATCCCTCAGGGAAGCTTTATCCTCTGCGCGATCCGCTTCGTTCATTAACACCTGCGAGACTCGACCCACCTACTCGCAGCTTTGCCTTGCATTGAATAGGGATAATAATGATACATAACACAACACAAAAGCAGAACAATGTTATACAAATCCCCATATTCAATGTCAAATTGAAATACATAATTTTTAATACCACTTTTCTAGTAAATGTTATGCTAAAAATCGGTATTTCCCCCCCTCAGAGTAGAGAGAATTTAGTAATGTTTAGACTAATTTGCGTTACAGCCTTAGCATGTGACCCCCCCCCCCCTTTCCCCCACCTTTGTGACTTTACAATTTTTTTTTCTATTTGGCGATGAATTTTTTAGTATATTTGCTTGTTAGAAAAAAAAAAATCTCTTACCTATTTTTCTAATGCTTATACATTTTACTATTAAATTTTTAGTTAGGATGGTATATAATACTCTCTACATATTTTTAAAGCACAGACGATAATTATTTTACACGTTCGAAAACCTCTGTAAAGAAAAGAAGTTTATTATTTTTACTATTATATTAATTTGGAAAAGTTTCTGCAGCTTAAATTTTTAATTCTCTGCTGCCTACTTCTTAAAATTACGTAGTATGAAATCTACTCGATTCCTTATAAGAGTCTTAAGAGATGAATTTTTTCCTTAGCATAATTAGAATTATGAAATATATCATACAAATATTTAATTTTGTAATGTTGAAAAATTATCAATGCTAAATTAGAAGATGCTGTCTTTTACAAATGAATTTGAATTTGAGTCTAAAATATGTTTTTATGCTAAATTATATCCGAAGTATTTTAAAATATGTTTTTAAGTGAAAAAGATAAATACACTTTAAATACAAAAAGAAAGGCAGTCAATTATACTGACACGATATTATTTCATTATGTCCCCCCAAGAAAAGGGGGGGGAAGGGGGTTATAAAATAATTAGAAACAACATAAGCAATTGCAAGTAAGAAAACTAATTTTCTAAAAGTAGGGGGGAAAAAAGCAGACGAAAAATTACAATCTTAAATTCATTTTTTTTTTCTTTCTCTTACCCATAAGGTAGAAAATGTATTGTTTTTGGGTCAAATTTTCGAACGCGAGATTTTATTATATTTACACGTTTTGAGGTCCTCTAAATACGAAAATCATGTTTTTAGAAAATGGTCTGTGTGTATGTATGTGTGTATCTCTGTGTGTCTGTGTGTCTGTGTGTGTGTCTGTCTGTTATCAGCATATCTCAAGAACAAATAGTAGCAGGCATTCCAAACTTGGTATTCTAAATGTGTATCATACATAGATGCTACAGTAAGCTTTTCATTAAGATCAAGCAAATGGTTCGTGTAAAGGAACAATCAAGGGAATTCTAATACATTACGTCTATGGGGGAAATTGCAGGTAAGTAGAGTTTAACGTCTACAGACTGCACTAAACCAAATGAAACGAATATATATATATATATATTGTAATAGAGATAGTCAACTGGGAAAAAATTTTCGTATATGTAGGAGCCTCGCCTCCCTCCCCTTCGGGGAAAATCCCCCCTGCTGGGGAGTAAATTTTCATGATGGTTATCTTTCAAAAGAGCTCGCCAATACCTTTAAAACGAATGGTTGAACCATCAATCTGCGATAATTTAAAACAAAGTTATCGATTTTTTTCACTTTTAACGAAATTTTTTTTTTTTTTTTATAATACTGAGAATAAAAGGGACTTTTTTTTTGGCTATTTAGTGTTATACTACTTCTCTAATATGGAAATCGTCTGCATTATCATAAAAGATAATTTTTTTAAATAATGATTTTAATAAATTATTTTTTAAAAACACAATTATTTTTTAAAAACACAATTATTTTTTAATAACTGAATTAAATTTTATATAAATCTAGGTGCAATAATGAAATGGGGGGTTGAGGGAGGCGGTACCCCCCCCCCTCCCACAGAATAAATTATCATATAAAACTCTTCCGAAGCCTAATTTGAATTGTTTAACGTAGGTTTACAT
The DNA here is from genome assembly GCA_963930645.1 of Salticus scenicus. Lineage (NCBI taxonomy): Eukaryota > Metazoa > Arthropoda > Arachnida > Araneae > Salticidae > Salticus > Salticus scenicus. The sequence continues at coordinate 149,488,135 of OZ005662.1, forward strand.
AACATCGTTAACTTACCTCTTAATCTCCAACCTGTATTTATAGTATTAAATTTCAGTGTAAGAAAAAGTCGTGTGAGTGACACACCAGATTATTTAAGATATATGATAACGCTTTTTATTATTTATTTGCTGACGAAAAATTTCTTTGTTACGAATAACAACACTGACAATTATTTATTTATTATTATTATTATTATTATTTTATCACTGATCATATTTAAATTTTCCAGTGTAAAATGATGCCATAAGAGTGAAAGAAGAACGGTTTAAGAAATTTTTCTCATGTTGGCAAACAGAGTGAGTATACTGCCTTCCGCAAGGAGATGCAATCGCAGACAAAAAAAAAAAAAAAAAAAAAAAAAAAAGATGACGCAAGCGACAGTAACATTTTTAATATATATAGAAAATGATAATTTATATATAGTAAGTTAATGTTTTAAAAAGCATTATATAAAATTTATACCGTATAATGTAGGGTATTTGAAAATATATGTTGAACATTTGTCATGGAAAGTATATTCGAAAGTATTAAAATATTAATTCATCTAAAAATAGTACATTTTAGTATGAAAATTTGTTATTTCTGTAAAATGATTTTTAGTTCTATTTATATTAGCTTTTGAAAGTCTATATATTAAATAATAACTGTATTTTTATGATATAAGCAGTTATATTTAGTTTCATTCAATTCGTATTTGATTTTTCAAGAAAACATTATATAAAATTTATACCGTATAATGTACAGTCGGTAACAAAAGTGTCCGAACATTAGCAAAAATTCCTATGTAAAAAAAGTACACTTCATACGGTTTTGTTAAATGAATCCTTGTCGAATCCTGTCCTTAGTCAGCGTAAGAACATGATTCGATAAGGATTTACTTAACAAAACCGTATGAAGTGTACCATTTTTACATAAGAATTTTTGCTAGAGTTCGGACACTTTTGTTACCGACTGTAGGGTATTTGAAAATATATGTTGAACATTTTTCATGGAAAGTATATTCGTAAGTATTAAAATATTAATTCATCTAAAAATAGTACATTTTAATACGAAAATTTGTTATTTCCGTAAAGTGATTTTTAGTTCTGTTTATATTAGTTTTGAAAGTCTATCTATTATATAATAACTATATTTATATGATATAAGCAGTTATATTTAGTATCATTCTATTCGTATTTGATCTTTCAAGCGGAAATATTTCTACTTCTTTGGAAATACGCAGAGTTTCAAATATGTGAAATAGCAGTTTGAAAATATATAGCAACAATTTAATATAGAATAAACAGTGATTTCTTTTTATTAGAAATATTTTTCTTAAGAAACCGATAAGCTGTTTAGATCTATTATTCTGAATTTTTGAGACAGTTTGTGCTAAAAAATTAAAAGAAAAAATATTTTTTTTTGTTGAAATGCATTTGTGGAAAATAAAAATATGTATTTTCTATCAATATCTGCCAATTTTTGCAACTTCAAAAAATGTTCATTATTGAAAGTTTTCACAACTCTTGCAATATGTTCATTCAGAATAATTTATATGGAGTTTAAACTATTTATACGAAATGGATATTTGTAATGATATGTGTTTTGTATATTAACATTTCAGATGTTGGTGAATGAAAATTTTGTAAGCTAAGTTATACAATAATAATATTAATAATAATAATAAATTCGCCTGAGTTTGTCATTTGGTTAACCACCCTGTAGAATTTTTCATATGAATGAGATTATTGCATGTTTTTGCATTTTTTTTTTTTTTTTTTTTTTTGTGATATATTATAAAGTTTCTATTCATCTTCATTTAGCACCGTTTTAAGAAGAAAAAAAAAAAATCGCCTGAGTTTGTCAGTTGATTAACCACCGTATGGAAATTTTTCATACGAAAGAATTTAATTCATGTTCTTGTATTTTCTGGTGATAGATTACAATGTTTCTATTCATCTTCATTTAACACCGATTTTAGTCCTTTTCTTCTCCGTTAAAAAGAAAAAAAAAGTTCATTACCTGAGTTTGTCATTTTATTAACCACCGTGTGGAATTTTTTCATATGTAAGAATTTAATGCACGTTTTGATTTTTATGATGATGGATCACAAAGTTTCTATTAATCTTCATTTAGCACCGTTTTAAGTCCTTTTCTTCTCCGTTAAAAAAAAAAAAAAAAAAAGAAAAGTTTATTGCATGAGTTTCTTATTTGATTAACCACCGTGTGGAATTTTTTCATACGAATGAATTTAATGCATGTTTTTGCATTTTCTGGTAATAGATTACAAAGTTTATATTCCTCTTCATTTAGCACCGTTTTAAGTTCTTTTTCGTCTCCGTTTTAAGTTACATTAGTTTTACATAATGTTTTTATTTAACGGTCACTATTAAATTCACAATACTCAATTTATCTTAGAAAATTGTGAGAAACAAATGCACTTGTTAAGCATTATTTTTTAAATATTCATGTCTACACGGTGCCTTTTCGCACTAAATCGATATATGGATTTATGAGGTAGCCGGTACATAAAAATCCTCGTACGCACACATACACATACTAACATATATAGACATACATACAATGCACAACTACATACATTACCTTCAAAAACAGCAAAAAGGAACTCGGAATATCTCAAAACATATACATATTCAAATAATATTCAAAATTTTTCATGATCATAAAACTTTTCTCTTACACAGTGTATCTTGGTAAAGAAAAACTAGCATCCCTAAACATTTTTCTCTGTTTAAAGGTTTTTTTTAGGCAGATTTTATTCATCATAATTTTATAGTAGTATTTCGTGAATATAATGCAGTTGAATGCTGAACAGTCGTATACATTTATATAGTATATCAGTTTCGAAAAAAAAATAGTCAGCCTTTATAATATTTAAATTTGTATTTCGTCAACAAATAATACATTTGTAAAGGAATAAATTGTATGTCATAAATTATTTACAATAAAAAATTTAATAGCTAACTTGCAATTATAACAATGCATTTATAAGTAGGGGAAGCCGGGGTAATAAGAGACAAAAGGGGTAATAAGAGACAAAAAATATTAATAAAATCTATACTATTAATCTAAATAACTTGAAATAAATATCTCGTATTAATTTCATTAAATGGACTCCTCTTGAATTTTTAGGTTATTTTTGAACTTAAATTTTTGTTAATTTTGTTTTTTAAATTTTCATTAAATCCTTGTCTCTAATAACCCCTCGTGGGGTAATAAGAGACCAGGCTTGTAACTGTCCATATATAACAATGTAAAATCATGTGAGATAATAAAAGACATCTAGAAACAATTCTGAATCAGCCAATAGTTTTTAATTTTTATTATTTACATCCATCCAAAAAATATGTTTTCTCGAAAATTAACTGTCATAAATGTGTTTGTGAAATTCATTTATTTTAATATTAGGTTCTAAATAATATAATATTGTACTTAATGATAGTTCTACATAATCAACATAACCTAGGGATTAACCAAACACATCAATATATTTTTTTTTAAATGGGCAGAAAATATTTTACCCATTTTCAAAAGTGTAGGCAAAAAAGACGTATCTTTGATTTTTCTAGTAAAAGAATTAAAAGATTTTTCTAGTAATTATAAATGAACTTATTTATTATGTAATGAAGTATTAATGATTAAATACTAACTTATACACATTCTAAACATAAATTTACATAATCATAACAACTAAATATGGTCTAGCCAAATCAGTAAAACTGTTTTTTGATTTAAAGTGAAAAAAAAAATGTTATCTTCGTAAACTTAGATTGGGCCCAACTCTTGGTAAACTCTTCGTAAACTAGTCAGGCACAATTAACAGAAATTACAATGGGGGGGGAGACTCATGTCTCTTATTACCCCCACAAAAAATAAAAATGGGGTAATAAGAAACATGCCTAGAACATGTAAATGAAGAATGCTTTCAAGGTTTTAAAAAATTGTACATCAAAGTCATAGTCTTGGTCAAAAGGTTACACATTAATAAATCCCAAAAATCTTACCTACAAAAAAAAACAAAGAAAAATTTAGAAAAAGTCACGAACTTTCAGGGTAAGTTCAAAGTGAAGGGTTTTTTTCGTCGTATAAAAAGTATTCAAAATGTGTTATAAACTGCTCAATAAGTGTATTGTAGTAAAGAATACACACGATACTTAATATTACATATTTTTAAAGTTGTCTAAGTATATTTTTTGGTGGGTTTTTTGACTGCGTCTCTTATAACCTGTAATGTAAAAATATGTAAATATGTAATATGTGTATTCTTTACTAAAATACACTTATTGAGCAGTTTATAACACATTTTGAATACTTTTTATACGACGAAAAAAAACCCTTCACTTTGAACTTAACCTGAAAGTTCGTGACTTTTTCTAAATTTTTCTTTATTTTTTTTTGTAAGTAAGATTTTTGGGATTTATTAATGTGTAACCTTTTGACCAAGACTATGACTTTGATGTACAATTTTTTAAAACCTTGAAAGCATTCTTCATTTACATGTTCTTGGCATGTTTCTTATTACCCCATTTTTATTTTTTGTGGGGGTAATAAGAGACATTAGTCTCCCCCCCCCCCCATTGTAATTTCTGTTAATTGTGCCTGACTAGTTTACGAAGAGTTTACCAAGAGTTGGGCCCAATCTAAGTTTACCAAGATAACATTTTTTTTTTTTTTCACTTTAAATCAAAAAGCAGTTTTACTGATTTGGCTAGACCATATTTAGTTGTTATGATTATGTAAATTTATGTTTAGAATGTGTATAAGTTAGTATTTAATCATTAATACTTCATTACATAATAAATAAGTTCATTTATAATTACTAGAAAAATCTTTTAATTCATTTACTAGAAAAATCAAAGATACGTCTTTTTTGCCTACACTTTTGAAAATGGGTAAAATATTTTCTGCCCATTTTAAAAAAATTATATTGATGTGTTTGGTTAATCCCTAGGTTATGTTGATTATGTAGAACTATCATTAAGTACAATATTATATTATTTAGGACCTAATATTAAAATAAATGAATTTCACAAACACATTTATGACAGTTAATTTTCGAGAAAACATATTTTTTGGATGGATGTAAATAATAAAAATTAAAAACTATTGGCTGATTCAGAATTGTTTCTAGATGTCTTTTATTATCTCACATGATTTTACATTGTTATATATGGACAGTAACAAGCCTGGTCTCTTATTACCCCACGAGGGGTTATTAGAGACAAGGATTTAATGAAAATTTAAAAAACAAAATTAACAAAAAATTTAAGTTCAAAAATCACCTAAAAATTCAAGAGGAGTCCATTTAATGAAATTAATACGAGATATTTATTTCAAGTTATTTAGATTAATAGTATAGATTTTATTAATATTTTTTGTCTCTTATTACCCCTTTTGTCTCTTATTACCCCGACTTCCCCTAGTTTAAAGAAAAAATAACTTTAGAAGATTTTTATTTTGGAGTAAAATAAAAATTATTCTTCCAAACTATAAGTAAATGAAAATTTCAACACTAAGACAATTTTTAGAGAAAAATATAGATATTTCACTTTTGCATAGATGAAAAGAGTACTTCTTGAATTAATTGTTAGATAGTAAATTGAAGTTTTATTCCATAAAAGTAGCGTAAAGTCTACTAAATAAAAATTTAGTTAAAAAAAAAAATATATTTTTTTTTTAACTGTAGAAGATTTTTATTTTGGAGTAAAATAAAAATTTATTCTTGAAAAGGCAAACTATAAATAAATGAAAGATTCAACACTACGACAATTTTTAGAGAAAAATATAGATATTTCACTTTTGAAAGAGAGGAAAATTTTTAAATATTCAAAAATTTTGAAAAGGTTTCGAGACTTTTGAAATTTATGGCTTAAAAAACACACATGTAGAAACTAATGACTAAGAATATTGGTCTCGATATCTTTTAAAAATATTTTGAATCTTTAAAAATTTTCATCTCTTGCAAAAGTGAAAACCTATATTTTCTCTAAATTTTTCAAACTTTCAATTATTTATAGCATGTCTTTGCAATAATAATTTCTTAATTTGTGTTTTTCAGGGCTCTAAAATAAAAAAAAAACTTCCACTGTTTAAAAAGTGTTTTTTACTTAAATTTCTATTTTAAATTTCATTTTCAATAACAGATAAAAAATATATTATATTGAGAATTTATTAAAATACTTATTTTTGTAAATTCATAAAATGACATGTGAGCTAGGACATACCTTCCACCTGTATCAGTTGGAAAAAAAAAAAAAAAAAAAGAAAAAAACTTACCACCTGCTAAAGTCAACTTACGCAAAATTGGAGTCCCGGGTTGAAAACTGTCATTTATTTTGAATTTATATATATATATATATATATATATATATATATATTAACTTTAAAATAAATGATAAAAATTATTAATTTGCATAAAATAGGCGCTAAAGCAGCACTAAATTTATATACAAAAATAAAACTATGAATTTAAATTAAATTCATAATTATGTATATATATATATATATATATATATGTGTGTGTGTGTGTGTGTGTGTGTGTGTGTTCAATATATAGTCTTCAAGAAAGTATTTGAAAACAAAGTAGTTTTATTTGGGAGTAAAAAGGTGAAAAAAGAAATTAATTTTTTATTAGCGTAATTGTTTTATAAATGTGAGTTTTCTTCTTTCCATGAATGAAATTATCACATGTTTGCTTCTTCGAACAAATATAAAACGTTTTTATTCAATGTTTTTTCTAGTTAAAGTACATAAAGTGGAGGAATAGAAAATATTAAAACGGATAGTCACACAATCCAAAATGTATTGAGAAATGCATTTTCTAATTTTGCCATTCAAAGGTTTATTAAACCATAATCATGGTTTGAGGTACATTCTGAACTACATTGAACATACATACCTAAACGGAATTCTAAACAGACACCTGAGAATTGATGTGCAGATCACCAATCATTCGAGTACCACAGGACTAGTCACCATTTTTAAACCTATCGAACATTGTAAGTTATTTTGTAGTAAATTTTTCTAACTTTGTATCAGCTATACAGAGATGGGGATTTATAAAGTGGAGAAGTAACTTTACGTTTTAAAGTGTATAATGCAGAGTTACAATGCTAAGTTTCTACGATCCATTATTGGACAGTATGTACCAGGGTGACTGCTACTAGATAAACAGTTGAAAGCTTATATAAGATAAAAAAAATGACCAGGGAATAGTGGATGGCTAAACCATTACATAGGAACAACAGAGCGAAAAAAATAGAACATAATTTAGTTTATAGCTTATAAAAAATAATTATCATTTGTTCTGATAATATTTGAACAATAAAATCCCAAAAAATAGTTTTATTTTATATATATTAAAATTGAAAATTGTATAATTGAAAGTGATTTTCTTGTTCATCAATAAATAAAAACAAAGGCATTTTTATTTGTTTCTTCCTAGCTATATATATTTCACTGTAACAAATCTGTTTAATATTTAGAAATTCCTCTTTATATTATAGAAAATTTCACTCAACAGTGTACTTTCAAAATAAAGACTATTTATTTATTCTTCATAAAAGACTATTTATTAGTCATTTTCTGTCATCTTATTGCAGTTGATAAATGTAAAACAATGTGGATTGTTTAAGATATATTTTGAATAACAACTGATTGTCCCATTTGTTTATTTTCAGTTTAAGCCGCAATGGGAATTTTCGAAAGATGCTTTTAAAATGGTTGCGTAGGAGATATAAGCAGTGAGCGATAATTAGATCTACGCTTTATATGTAAACAAGTTCTACATATCTACCATTTTATTGCGTTAATCAAGGGATAGTTGAATTTTGATTTTTGAGAGTTTAAATTAATACAAAAAAGTTCACTCTCTGAATAACTAAAAATAAGAATTTGAAGTTTTATTTGATAAACGAACATTATTTTGTATTTAATTTAGATATTCATAAAGTGGTTGTAGATCTGAATATTTAATTTAGAAATGTAAAAATTCGTTTTCAGGAAAAATATAAATTTTAACTTTTTTATCATACATTTTTTTTTTTTAATAGAAATAAAATTTCTGAATTTATAATTACTTTTCATATATATATATATATATATATTAAATAAAAGAATTAAATATCAGTTTAATATCGAATTCGGATTTGATAATTTATAATTTCGAATAAATCTTGCATTGAATTTTAAACATTATATAAGAAACGGGAACAAAACAGCTTTTTCCGGAGTAAAGTATGAAAAAAAATATTATGTTTTTGCAATAGAATAATTACATTACACATGTTATATTCAATTCTTTATTTTCTTTATTTTTTTTAATATTTATTTTAACACAAGAGCCTATTTATAATAATTTTACAACCGAATTATATAATCACAATGTTGGACAAATTATTAGTTTTTTTTTTTTTTTTTTTTTTTTTACATTTTTTCTATTTAAAGTACATAAATAAATAAATACTGAACAATATTACCTTGAACTTTAGACATGCAGAGAACATTTACAAACTCCTGTTTCCCATTATTTATTGGGCCGCGGTAGACCAGTCGGTAGAGCGCCGGCCTCGTAATTGGAAGATTGTGGGTTCGGTACTCGAGCAGGCCAAAGACCGTCGTGTACACTTGGTGGCCGGTGCACGTAAAATCTGTCATAGCCGCAATGTCCTGCATGTTCCCATAAAAAATTATACCTCTGGGGGTCACCGAAGTGGGAGAGCCATCCCTTCCGTGGAGGATCAAAATTGTGATGGCATGTCTTCGGACCACCTCTAGGGGTGTGTCCCAGACCGTCGCCAATTGCCCATCTGCGCAGCACTAGTGCGACGTAAAACCTAACCATCCATCCAATAATTTATTTAGTCAACAATACAATTAGGGGGCCAACCACAAGTTAAAGAAAAACAGAAGTATTTATGATTACCCTGTATCATTAAATGTTACAAATGACTTGTAAAATTACACATAATTTCACATATTATGTGCAATATTTGCTTGTTTTTTTCTGGGAACCACACGCTTATTAAGACAGAATTAAGTTTTCTTTTTTTGTTTTTCTTTTATTATTAATATTATTATTATTCATTTCTTTGGTAAGTTTTTTGTTTTCCTTATAACAAGAAGGGATTTTAACAAAATTTTACAGAACTTTTAATAAACTTGACAAACCAATAGAGAGTCATTATTCTGAAACATAGAATTCATACATGTAATTCTAATTGAGATATGAGTATTTGTATATATATATATATATATATATATATATATATATATATATATATGTAGATATATATATATTTATTTATTTATTGCGCATGCTCAAAAGACAGATTTTTTTTTCTTTCATAATTTTAAAGTTAGAGATATTGGGCAACTTATATTAAAAGTTCGTTTGATTTGAGTAAAAATTACACTAATTATCGGCAAAAGTATGAGCAAGATTTAAAACATTTTTCAGAGTTGAAGTTTTATAGGGTGTTTTTCACATGCCATGTCTCTAACTTTGAGACCGAACTGTTTCACCTTCATTTGAAAACTTACGAAAACTTGCTTCAAAATCTCGGTGCCAAAATACGCTTATGAACTTGTAACTTTAACATAATTTTATTTATTTGTTAAGATTTCCGAGTTCATAGGGGGTTTTTCACAAAAAAAAAAAAAAAAAAAAAAAAACTTTAGCATTTAATTTAACACATGCAATGACTAGAAAACAATTTTAATTACAGATTTATAGTTTGATATTTTTTAAACATACAGCAAAAAGCTCTTTTATTTTCAAGATTTTTTCAAATGTTAAATTAAATATAAAAGTTACATTTGAAAAAATCTCCATCTCTGGCAATCTATCTTATAAATAAATAAATAAAATATGTTTAAAATTTCCGGCATGAAAGAAGTAACCAGATGTGTTTATGAAGTAAATATACAACTATTTTTTACGCTGGCATTTTTTTTTTTTTTTTTGGTATTTATTATTTTATCAATTTTTCGTTTTCTTTTATACACGGTTGACGAAAATAGAAAATCAGATTAGTTTCGGTATTAATCTATGAGTTCACCCTTCGAAAAACTTATTGAAGTTACTGTAAAAACTTTTAAGTTTAAAAATTCGTTTCTTGGAAAATATATACTTTGACATTCTCTAAATTATATTAATCTTGAAAAATTTTTTTACGAGAATTTTTCCTTTAAATATCAGTTGCTATTCATGTAAGAAGGGAAAAAAAACTTGCATGAAACATATCAATAATTTAAATAATTATAGATTAAAATTTTATTGTTAAATTAATCATTAGCTATTATAAATTTGAGTGTTCGTGATATAAAAAAACATGTAATTTCTCTCGATATATTTACCTTTTCTGAGTAAGTGGTTAAACCAGCTTAAAACACACAGTGAAATATACAAAGGACTTACCGAAAGTAAATTTGCTTTGTATTTTTAGAAAAAAAGCTTTTTTGTAAACAGAATCATATCACGCACAGAAACATGCAATGATAAAACTATTTTTACCACATACTTGTCAGCGGAATTGACATATTTGTCGTATCCTGAAACTAATTGAAGAAACTACCGTGGTAAATATCGGTGCCCCTCAATATAATTTATCTCTTCGTAGACTTCTACACTTCTTCCTTTCTTCTTAAATGACGTCCTGATAGTGCTAACTTCAACGCAAAAAAAAAAAAAAGAAAAAGAAACATTTAAATTTGGATGGGGAAAATCATGGTTCTAGGCATCACCTCCTATACTTATGCCAAATTGAGCTTCATGCCATGGGTATAGGCCGATCACATTTAATTTGTACAATCCTATAGATATTATACAGCGTGTCCACTAATCGGTCCGGATTTTAAAATTAAATTACTCCTAAACAGAGATAGATATAAGAATGAAACAAATGCTGAGCTTATTTCGAAAAATCTAAAAATGTTATGCGTAAGTTCAACGTTTGGTTTCAAATGTATTCGCTGTAGTCCCAAAATCTTGATACCATTAATAGCGCTCTGAATCCAGAGCAAAAGGTCATGTAATCATGTATTCCCTGGAATAGCGAGGTTTTTTTTTTTTTTCTTTACATGCTTTAATATTACAGACTACATCAAAGTCGGTAACAAGTTGAAGTCTCCAATCGCGATTTACTGTCAGGGCTAAAATATCAAGAAAGAGTATAATCACTTATTGTCTATCCCGAGAAACAGTCACAAGTCAAAGATATGTTAAGATTTTGAAACAATTTGTCACTCCACTGCAATCGTTAGAGGATCGACTAGAAACTGCATTGTCCATGCAAGATGGGATCAAACCACACCGCACTGCAGGTTTTTCACCTTCTCTAGGAATATTTCGATAATAGGAATAATTGCTTTGGACTATCCCTCATTTAATGGAATAGACGCGTATTGGCCCCCATATTCACTCAATCTTACCCCTTGTGACTAGTTTTTGTGGGGCGCATTAAAGGACTCTGTATTACAACATTGGATGTACTCGAAGAGTTTATTTGTGAAGCATGTGGGAGCATTTCTACTGACACAATAAAAAAGGTGACTGAAAATTTCGTTCTTTGCTTGCACTACCTCTGTACAACAAAAAGCGGACATTTTGAAAGATTGTGATATGAGGCAATAACTCCACATGACGTATTCGTAAATGTCTAAAACTCTGCTCTATATTTAAAGCGCCGCCTGTTGGCAAAATTTGTAAGTAATTTCGATTCTCATGTAAAAGAGTTTAACATGCCTTCAAAATAAACATGCCGTTTGTTTCATTCTTCTATATATCTTCGATTAGTGGACACGTTGTAAACGCAAACTCTCAGGCAAAAAATATGTACATGCGTATCTTTTTTTTTTTTTTTTTTTTTTTTTTTTTTTGTATATGCTCCTTGTTAATTGATGTTTTGTATTATCGTTCAAAAATATAATCACTCGACGGAGAAACTTTGATATATTCACTCGAATTTTGGAGCTCCGTTTGATGAAAATATGCCAAAAGCATACCAGAATATTAGTATCTTAAGGGACAAAATTAATTAAAATTTCCCATTTCGCGTCCCAGAACACAGTAAATATAACGTTTCATAAATATAACGCGACTTTTTTTAATTGTTCGTTACTAGTGAACTGGGACACTTTCAAATAATTAAGTCTGATTATGGTTGCTTCCGAAGCAATGAAGTCGAGCAGAAAGCTGCGAAAAACTTCCTTAAATCGAAAGGTATATTTGTGTACATAGCTAATTTCTTGAATTAAGTTTCAACAATCGACGAATATAACAATAACAGTAATATCTGAGAAGCAAACTAGCCACATATGTCATTATATGTTTTTGCTTGTAACAATATTTTTTTATGTTATAGCAGATGAAACGGACTTTCGGAATGTCCCTGGTAAAGAACTTAATATGAAATTCGAAAACGACACTACACAAAATGATATGAAATAAAAAATAAACATAAAGCATATTCTATAAGTAGGAGAAGGTGGAGAAGGTGGGGCACCTTGCGACAGTTTTTAGATAATGATTTTTAGAAAAAAAAAATTATTCAATTTTCCCTAAAATCAGTTTAACATAAAGTCTGAGTATTCCTCTTTCAATTAAAATCTATTCCAATGCAGTATTCTATCAAATTTAACTTCAGTAAAAACATTTTAAAATGTCTTCAATGTCCCAACCTGTTCAACTAGTGGCAGCTTGGAACACTGACAAAAAAGCTTTAATGTGTAAAAAAAATTAGTTCTAGTTGTGTAATAAATATTTGTTTATAGACTTAGAACCTTATAAATGACAATGTATAGTATACTAGTACATTGCATTAATAAAAATCGTATTTTACATTTGAAAATTGCTCTCTCCAAAATACTAAAGAAAAAACGATTTTCTTGATAATGATAGCATTTTTTTTGCAATTTTAACCCATTTAGAGTGTCAATAAATTTATGTAAAAAATGCAAATATTGCTTTCTTTGCATTGCATAGTGGTAGAGTTGGTTAAGAGAGTGCCTCAACCTGTGCCATTATTGTGTGTCCTGTGATGTAAATACATCACCTCTTGTTTAATTCCTATGCCAAAATACATCGTTTTGCAGGCATCTCATCGCAGCCGTTCGTTCCTGGCTCAACGCACCCTGTAAAGTTTGCTTCACGCGACACTTGTCAACAGGAGAATCCGCGATTCTTTCTCTTGCGTGCGCGAACTGTTCATTGGTTACCTTTGCGGTCCGATTAACGAATCAAAAATCGCGTATCCGTGATTGTAGATGCGCGGACCTTTTTTTTTTCTTTAGGAGCGATTTTTAAAATTTTAAAATCAGTTCAGTGTGTGTTCCACCTCGGTCCGGAGAAGAATGGCCGGGCACTTGCGTCCGTGCGTTATTTTTACCGTTATCTTTTTATATGTGGTCACACACCCTGATACATTTTTAAATCTTTTTCCATCGAAAGATTTTTATCATTAACGGTTATTATGACTTTAAATTAAATTGTGAAAATGACCGGAGACGATTTATTTAAATATTTTTGTGAAGTATCTTGCATTTCTTTTAAAGAAAATGGCTATGTTTTCTTGAAAATGAACAAACCAATTAATAAAGACTTCTAATTTTGTGCAATTGAATGCTGCCTTTCTTTTTTCAAGACTCGGTATGTTTGTCTTTAAATCTTAATTCTGAATTTAAAAATATCTTATAAATAAAAATATTAAAATAAAATAAAATTTGAATCTATCTTATACTTGGTATGTACCCATGTATGATCAGAAAGAAGCCTAGGGTTCACTCATCATTATTTTATACGATCACTATTTTTAATATCTTTTGTTTTGGATTAAAAAAGCAGCCTCTATCCATCATTATTAAATATTTTTAAGATAAGTCTCTATTCAAAAGCCGGTAGTATATAAAGTAACACCACATGTCCAGGCCTGCTCCTCTTGTATCATTATTATAATGTAAATCTGAAAAAGTTAGACTTAGCAGTACAATACATTTTCTAACATTAAAATTATTATGAAAGTCCATGTTTTAATTCCCATATACTCAGATTTAAATTACTTTATATTTTTTACAATACATTTGTTGAAATCACCCATGAAATCACCCATTAATGTAACTTTGAATGTTTCAAAAGAAAAAAAAAATCAAATTATTTTCACCTGATAATGTGAGAAATTCCAATTTTACACTGAAGTGTAGAAAGGTGCTTCCTACTATTATGTACTATGAAAACTAATTCTTATTTACAAAATCAAAACTAAAATTTAAGGTGTTCCAACGTGGGCCATATCCCAAGGTACCCCACTCTTCCCTAATGATATTTTAGTGTAAGAGAGTACCAATAACTTACTGTAATTGACTGTAGGTGAACTTGAACTTAAGGTACTTTTTTAGGTCAATAATATAATTTGTATAAACTATAACTTGTAATTAACTGTAATTGAGTATCATAAACTTTCAGAGTGGTGTATTTAAAATATATAAATAAAACTAAAGTTCTGAATTTTATTTTAAACATTTAGACAATTTAGAAGCAGTTTTATTTTTTAATGCTGTTTTTTTATTATTATTGACTTTTATCGCAAAAGTTCATAAATTTAACATGGTGAATCACAAAACAATTTTGTTGTGTGTACTGTCCTCTTAAATGTCATTAAATCTGAATATATAAAAAATAAATTCTAGGAAAATAAATTTAATAGCAGACTAACATAAATAGTCAATTTATAAATTATTAATTAAGTTTCTTTATCTAATATATATATATATATATATATATATATATATATATGTGTGTGTGTGTGTGTGTGTGTGTACTCATTTTAATCTAAGTTTATATAATGAAACAATTGTTAAATAGAAAGAAATATTAATTGTTTGGATAAATTTTGAATAGACACCCTTTTTGTCTAATTCATCCAGTTTCAAATGAAGCCATATTGGGAATTTTCAAAAGAGGTTTTCAGACGGATTGCGTAAGAGTTGTAAGCTTTTAGTTCAAAACAGATGTTCACTTTAGACGTAAACAAGAATTACTTGTTAATGTATTGATTCAAATATACAGTTGTTGGTTCCAGTTACTTTTAAGTTAGAATTTCAATAAAACTGTAACACTCTAACTTAGTCGAAATCTCAAAGCTGTGCTACTATTTGATAAATGGTCATTATTTTATATTTAATGCAAATTTAGGAAGATGATAATGTAATTAAGACCCTTCAAAGTATGTTTTTGCTTGATAAAAAGGTATGTATAGACTAAATAATTTATTTACAGGACCACACAAAAGAACTGAGATGACACTCTGTAATCATCGAGGGATGTCAAATTTGGTTCAATATTAATGAGTTCCAATGAATTATTTTATATATTTTTTTCAGTGTGGATAACTAATGTGGCTAGTGTACAGGGACACCCAAAAGAATTTTCCACCATTACGGCCTATAGACGGTGCTTCTTGTAAGTCGTCCATTTTAACATGATTACACTCCTATAAACTTAATTAAATAAACAAACTTTAGTAGAATTCTAAAAGCAAGGTTTCTTTATAAAATGGTCAGCATGGAATAGGTAATTAGTTTACAGGGCTACACAAAATAGTTCCGATAATTTAAGCAATCATTTTGTATTAAATTTGGTACAAGTATTTATGAATTACAAGGAAATAAATATAAGGCTGTGAGTTAGACGGAAATATATATATATATATATATATATATATATACTTACAGATATATATAAACAAACGAATAAAAAAGAGGGTTGAGCGGGGCGGAAGATCCTCTCATAAACTTATCTTGTTACGAAGTGAGTTAATCGTATATATAATTATTGTAAGTACTAAAATTAAAAATGGTCTACTGACAAGGAAACATTCAAAAGGTGTTGTCTTCAAAAAATATTGAATATATATATGTATATATATGTGTGATTCTACTCTTCATAAAACACTAGAAAGTAAAAAAAATATCGGTTGAAATGAATTACTGCGATCACAAAAAAAATATCAAAATTAAACATTTTTGGTGATTTAGCGCTGTCATGCGGTAAGTTCGCTAGTACCGAGACTGCCGTGAACGAACAGAGCCGTGTTTTGTTTCTCCGCCAAGTACTCAAAATCAATCGCCTAACAGTGTAAAATCACCAAATATGCTTGATTCGATAAATTTTTGTGGTCACTGTAATCCATTTCAGCCGATAATATGTTCCCTTTCTGATGTTTTATGAAGAGTACAATAACATATATTTCTTTTTTCAGTATTTTTTGAAGACGACACCCTTTGAATGTTTAATTGTGAATAATAAATGATGCAGATAGGACGTTGAGGCTCCTCATCTGCAGAAACACTAGTTGTAATAGAAACAAAACATTCCAAATGTATTCTTTAATATATATATATACAATGATGTAGTATGCAAAACATTGTATCGCTTTTAAATAAAGAAAATTGGCCCAGTTATATGTCAGCTAAACGTTTGAAATAAAATCTAAACTTATTTCGATTCAAAAGAAAAGTAAATATTTTCACGATATAATTCCCTACATTTTAACTTTAACAGGTATTCTTATGTTCAAGGCTTAGTATAGAAAAACATAGAAATATCTTTGATACTTTAACTACAGATTAACTTTAGAAGCAATCTTTTTCTTACAGCCTAAGCATAGGTTTAAGTCGAAAAGCTTGGAGTGTTTTGAAAGCTTTTTGTAAATGAAGCAAAAGTCACGTAAGGAATGGAATGGAAAAACTCTGGAAAACTTTGGTGAATAGTTTACTGTTTTGTTACATAAGGTTTTAATTTTCTCTCTGTTTTCATTTTTAAAAGTCTATTTAAATAGATTGTTCTCAAAAACACAAGTATGTTCAATATCTCATCGCCTGAAAAAAGAAAAAGAATAAAAAAAGAATAAATAAAACATAAAATTTTTCATAAAGAATTTTATTAAATTTTAAGCCATTTTCGTTAATAGTCATATATTCAGTAATTATTGCTGTTAGCGTATATGTGAACTGAATGCTGGAACTAATTTTATCAAGAGGAAAAGTTCGCAAGACAGGCGTTAACTATGGGTCAGTGAATAAAAATGCAAGCGCTCTACCAACTGAAATATATTTTAATAAGTATTTATTATTTTATTATATTATTTTCAATAACTTAAAAAGTAAATTTTACCTTTGTTTTAACTATTAAGAAAAATTAAAGTAAGGAAACATGATTTTTTTATTTATTTATTTTTTTTATTCGAACATTTTACTTTATTTTTATATTATTTTAGATATATTAACACAGTGATAAACATTTTTTTTTTCAATTATACAAATTTAAAAATATTACATAGAAATAAGGATTTTAATAGTATATATAATTACTATCCAAGAAAATTAAATAATTACTTCTCTCATAAATATAGCTTTTTGTAAAATTATATTGTACAGATTTCTGATGCTATTGAATTATTACAGACAAGCAAATGTCCGTAATACACAACAATATATTTAAATTTAGATATTAAATAATTATCAAAAACCATTTTTCTTCGCCTTTTACTTGACTTGTAGTTTTTTATCTTTCTGTGCACAAAATAAAATTTCAGCTGTTCTCTAATATTAACAAGCTAAAAGCGTTTACTTAAAATATACCGGGTGATCCAAAAGTCAGGACAAACTTAAAAAATGAATAATTCGAAAACGAATCAAGATTCAAAGATACGGTTTGCACCAAACGGATGGAAAAGAATCCGGGTTTTGTGTGGCAACGAAAAAAAAAAAGTTCTGTTGGCGACCAACAGATGGCGCTGTCGGATTTCTGATGTAGGATTATGCAAAGCAACAAACGATATAAAAAGGAACAACTACAGCAGGTAATGGTAGTCGAAGCTTATATGCATCGAAATATCGCATTCTCAGTCGCTACTTTAATCAAGCATGGACTCCAAGATCTCCCGCTCTGATACCCTGTGACTTTTACCTGTGGGGATTATTAAAGTCAAAAGTGTACCGCGACCAACCGGCATCACTAGCAGCACTGAAAGATGACATCCGCCAAAATGTGTCTGCCATAATGCAAGAAATGCTACTAAATGCTGTGAACGATGTGGTGAATCATCTCACATCTGTACTTCTGAATGATGGACATTGAACAGTTACTGTAGCATTACTAATTAACTGCAATTAAGCTGACTTGTAAGTTGGCAACATTTTTTTTCATTTGTAAATCATCTTTTGGTGAAATAAAACACTATAGCGCCATCTGTTGGTCGCCAACAGAACTATTTTTTTTCTTTGCCACACAAAATCCGGTTTCTTTTTCATCCGTTTGGTGCAAACCGTACCTTTGTATCTTGATTCGATTTCGAATTATTCATTTTTAAAGTTTGTCCTGACTTTTGGATCACCCGGTACATAGTAAACCGTAACAGGAAGGTCAATACAAGATTTAAGTGCACCTTCTAAGTATTTTACTCTTTGGCCTATTTTTTAATTAATATAAACTTTTGGTCTGTTTTTCTTTTTTTCTAAATTTGTTTTTCAGAGTTTTGCTTATCTATTCATTTTATTTATTTTTATTTCATTATATTGTTTACTTATTTTGCTATTAATCTGTGGAATAAATAAAATCAAAATTTTAAAATTTAAGAAACAATAATTATTTAGTTTTTGTTAATTCAAAACACATGTAGGCTACATAGTTATATTTTTCTATTCATAATAGTTATAATATTTTACAATTTAAAAAAAATAAATTTTAGCTTTTTTTAAAACTATAAAATAAAGTAAAAATGAAATAAATTGTTTAAATAAATAAGTAAATAAATATTCCATTTATTTTTACTTCTTTATTTAATATATGTGATTCTATTCTTCATAAAACATCGGAAAGTGAAAAAAATTATGGGCTGAAAAGAATTACAGCGACCACAAAAAATTATCAAAATTAAGCATATTTGGCGATTTCATACTGTTAGGCGATTGATTTTGAGTACTTGGCGGGGAAGCAAAACACGGTTCTGTTCGGGCACGGCAACCTCGGTGCTAGCGAAACTATCGCCTAACAGCGCTAAATCCACAAAAATGCTTAATTTTGAAAAAAAAAAAAAAAAAAAAAAAAAAAATTGTGATCGCTGTAATTTATTTCAGCCGATAACATTTTTCATTTTCTGGTGTTTTATGAAGAGTAGAATCATATATATATGTATTTCAATATTTTTGGAAGCCTTTGAATGTTTCCTTGTAAGCTAAAATAGATTTATTACCGATTCTTAAAACTCGCCTCTTGTTTTCGCACTTCTTTGCAGAGATTTTTACATAAGTTTAACCCCTCCATAACACAGAGAAACCCACCAGATTTCTAATAGGGGTTTCTAGGACTAGCGTTCGAAGCAGATTAGAATTTATAAGAATGGAATGGAAATATAACTACTATAGCTATAGTTTAGATACTAGACATATGTTTCAGAATTGTTTTTCGGTATATATATATATGTGTGTGTGTGTGTACACGTTTCGAGGTCTTCAGATTCTTAAAATCACGAAATCAATGTGTGTCTTTCTTTACGTTAGTCAGTAAAGACGCATTTTGTCCAAAGTTTATGAGCAAAATTGTAAATGATATCAAGTCTGCGATCCATTACATTTCAAAACTTTAAATTTAATTTCTTCAAAATTGTTTTTTTTTCGACAGATTTTTTTAAAAAAAATTCTTGATTCATATTTCTTAAATTCTTCTTCTTAAACATAGCATATTTTTAATATCACAAAACGCAAATTGAAATGAGCTTACAGCTTTTTCCAACTCTAGTCAATATAAATTTAAACTTTTTGTGTGGCCCTGTAAACGCATGATTTTTATACCATATCTTATATTAAACGTGATATTTTACACATTAACTAATAAATCTAAATAAATAAATTATCTCGCTTTAATAAATATGTCTTTTGCTGATTTTAATTTTGTTCCAGATGTCTGCTTTATTCTTAAAGATATTTTGAAGTTTTACTAGAAGACTGACAAAAATCTGAGACTAATATCATGGCAGACATCTAAAAAAGTTTCAAATGTCTGCAAAATTGACTGCACTATGGAGGGAATTAACGCTGGCCTGTGTCACTTATGTAGTCAACACCAACACGAAAATCAACGCCAACAAAATGAATACTCATCCAAAGGATGAATGTGTCTTAAATTGTTTGTAAAAAGCAATTATCTTTGATTTCATGTAATTATTCCATATAATTTAATATAATAGTTAACATTTCAATTCAATGAAAAAAAAAAAAAAAGCAAAAGTAAAAGTATCGTCATCATAAAATAAGAAGTTGCAACCTTTAGCAACGTTTTCTATATTAATTTCATAGCGCATTTTTTCTCACTTTTATTTCTAGTATATTCTAACAAAATGCCAAAGTGAAAATAAAAATATAGACAGGTTATGTTTGGTAGCATTTATCAGAAAGAAATCGGCCTCTCTTCCTAATAAATCAGTATTTCCGTAATATTAAGTATTGTAAATGTCGAGTACACCTATACGAGTTTGTAATGTGCACGAAAAATGAAAAAAAAAAAAAAAAAAAAAAAAAAAAAAAACACAAAAAAACCACAAAAAATGTGCAATACACTAAAAATAGCTTTAAACACTAGAGAATTAACTGATTCATTAATCAAATTGATGAAAGAATAACTAAAATTTTGTTTCACAGTCAACATATATAACAAAGTCTCTATCTTTGTAAACAGTTATTAACCTCTTATCTGACCCGGGCGTATGTATGAGTCTTGCAAAGCCTATGCGTTTACTGCCTCGTATATGCTTTTCCGAAGTACGAAATTTTGTGTTGCGCTGCTACAAGTGAAAACTAGTTGGCATAGGTGGACTCTGCTCAGTTCCCCCTCATATGTATATTCTCATAAATTTATTGTTCAGGACTTATTATATGCATGTTAAGAGAAATGAATTTGACCAAACGCTTGACACAGTGACAGAACGAAATCCTCGCCTAATGGGCTACCCACCATTCAGTTCGATATCTTATTCTAATCTATTAATTTATTTTATTGGGATCAATTTCGTAGTTTATTTTCATGCTACTTTTTCCAATGCAACTTCCCTAAAAATGCGTATTTTTATGAAGTATCTCCCCATTTTGCTATGTTGATAAAATCTTAAATTTCGAATAACTTACGAAATTTTCCTATTAGAATATTTGTAGTCAATCATGTTCATACAAGTATCACAAATGTTATTTTGAAATTGTCTGATATATTTATGATCCTTAAAATGACGACGTTTATGCTCGATTTTGCCTTATTCTGCCATTTTAAGTAAATCGTAAATTCCAAATAAGTTACGAATTTTTAAATTGGAAAAATCATACTCTATGGTATTCATGTCAGTATCCTAAATAATATTTCGAAAGCGGTTTGACATCCTTACGAGGAAAATGTCCCTCAAGATTGACGTTTATGTGAAATTTTGCTCTATTCTGCCATGTTAAGAAATTCGTAAATTTCCAATAACTTACGAATATTTTATATTGGAAAATTCATAGTCATTAATACTCATGCCAGTTCCTAAATAATATTTCAAATGTAGTCTGACATCTCTATGATGAAAATATCTCTCAAAATTGACGTTTATGTGAAATTTTGCCCTATACTGCCATGTTAAGAAATTCGTAAATGTCCAATAACTTGCGAAATTTTCAAAGTAGCATATTTATAGTTACTTATGTTCATTCCGGCATCAAAACTGATATTTTAAAACTCGTCTGACATTTTTACAGTAAAAAGTTTCCATTTAATGCACATTTAAGTGAATTTTTGTCCTATTCTTCCATGTTAAGAAAATCGTAAATTTCGAATAACTGCTGAAGTTTTTTAATTCGAATGTTGCAAATGAATAGGGTTCTTGCCAGTGTCGAAAGTAATATTTTAAAACTGATCTGACCTCTATGCGACAATTTGTTCTTGAGATATCGTGTACACAGACTAACGGACTATCACACTTACCCACTAACAGACTAACAGACTAACAGACACCCTACAGACAGACACCGTACAAATTTTGTCATTTTCGGATTCCTCACACCTGAAAACGTGTAAAAAAGTAAAAAAACCGAGGTCGAAAATTTTCACGATTACCTAAGTTCCCCATACCTGATTAGTTTCCCCATTAGTTCCCCATCATAACTTATATGATGGGGAACTAATATTCCACGGTTTTGAAATGGAATTAAATGATATCGTGACAAAGTTTTTGAAGGATTTACTTATTTTAGAGAGCATGGAGAGGGAGAGGAATCCGAAAAGGAAATGTTTCTGGAACAGTAAACATACCGGGTGATCCAAAAGTCAGGACAAACTTTAAAAATGAATAATTCGAAAACGAATCAAGATACAAAGATACGGTTTGCACCAAACGGATGAAAAAGAAGTCGGGTTTTGTGAGGCTACGAAAAAAAATAGTTCTGTTGGTGACCAACAGATGGCGCTCTCGGATATCTGATGTAGGATTATGCAAAGAAACAAACGATATAAAAAGGAACAACAACAGCAGGTAATGGTAGTCGAAGTTTATATGTATCGAAATATCGCATTCTCAGTCGCTACTTTAATCACGCATGGCCTCCAAGATCTCCCGATCTGACACCCTGTGACTTTTACCTGTGGGGATTCTTAAAGTCAAAAGTGTACCGCGACCAACCGGCATCACTAGCAGCACTGAAAGATGCCATCCGCCCAAATGTGTCTGCCATAATGCAAAAAATACTACTAAATGCTGTGAACGATGTGGTGAATCGTCTCACATCTGTACTTCTGAATGATGGACATTGAACAGTTACTGTAGTATTACTAATTAACTGTAATTAAGCTGACTTGCAAGTTGGCAACATTTTTTTAAATTTGTAAATCATCGTTTGGTGAAATAAAACACTATAGCGCCATCTGCTGGTCGCCAACAGAACTATTTTTTTTCTTTGAAACACAAAACCCGGTTTCTTTTTCATCCGTTTGGTGCAAACCGTAACTTTGTATATTTATTCGTTTTCGAATTATTCATTTCTAAAATTTGTCCTGACTTTTGGATCACCCGGTATAACAATGTGCGCCTCTGTTAAAAATGGTGACAATGGGAAACGAAACTTGTAGTTTTTCGTCGGCAGGTAAGGGGTTTGTTAACCATAGAAATGCACTTTTACTTGAAATATACTTTTTCATTTATCTTCGTAAAGAGTTATTAAGAAAACCATTTTCTTAACCATTGAAATACACTATATCGAAATCATTCTTACTGGAATACGTTCTAAAATGGTTTCTTTTGAAGTACTCTTTGCGGAAATGTTACAAAAGGAAATTTTGCAATATGAAACTATAGACTAAATGAATGAATAAAACAAATCTCCATTTATAGTATAGAGATTTTCTAATAATCCCTGTTTTGGTTTTAATTACACAAAGGAAACTTCTATAATATTAATAATATTTAATTCTGTTGATCGGGTATAATATTATTTCAATAAAAAAAAAAAAAAAAAAAAAAAAAAGAAGAAGAAGTAGTGGATTGCACGTAAAGAATAAAAAAAATAAAAAAAATAAAAAAAATACAATGCATTGCATTATAAATATATATTGTATTGTACAAAATACATTTCACATATACACTTTTCAGAAATTTCATATCGATAAAAATATAGAGAAAACACAGGAAAATTTGTTGGCGATAAACATTCCAGAAATTGTTATTCCAAATAAACAACAAAATATTTCTTAAACATCGGTGATAACTATAAAAGCAATAAAAATGTATTTAAAACATACAGTTCCATCAAACACAAAGATCCAAACAAAGTATATTCTACATATGTGCTCGTCATAGCAACCAATGAACAATAATGTGATGGTAATTTAATGTTCCACTGGTACGTAAAGTTTCAATGAAAGACCAGGACTTATATCGGACTTATAACTATATATATCGGGTGAGGGCAAAAGTTTTACCCGTTTTTGCACATGCAAAAACGGGTAGGTATTGCATGTAAACAGCAATAGAATTGATGTCACACATGACATTGTAATGACGCAAATCGTCAGCCAATCAAACGTGTGGATGTATCACATATAAATGCATCGTGTTTCGCAAAGTGAATCATCTCAAAAGAATATCACATGGTGTAACATGTAATGCGAGAAGGACCATATAAGACATTGTTTGTTATACGAGCTCGATAAAAAGAGTATGGCAGCCGCAGTATGTCGCAATGTTTGTCAAGTTTATGGGGAGGATGCAATAGACGAAATCACATGTCGTCGATGGTTTTATAACTTTAGGGAAGGAGACAGAAGCTGCCAAGATCAGGCTAGGAGTGGATGGCCATCACATGTTGGAGACGACGATATTGACCAAGCCATAAGGAACAACCCGAAATCAACCGTGTAAGAATTAGCGGAGACTTTCATCGTACACCGGACAACGGTCGAGTGACGTCTGGTTAAGTTGGATTTTACGAGAAAGTTGGATCGTTGGTTCCACATAACCTGACAGCTAATCAACAAGATGACCGAATCACCACCTGTGTTTCCTTGCTTTCCCACTACAAATATGATCCATTCTTGACATGAACTGTGACAGGAGATGAGAAGTGGGTTATGTACCGTAACGTAAAGCGTCGTAGGACTGTGTGCACCCTTGTGATTCGCCAGCGTTGACTTCGAAAGCTGAACTTCATCCCAAGAAGGTGTGATTGAGTGCGTGGTGGGATGTACAGGGAATAATTGACTGTAAAGTCCTGCCACTCAACCAAACCATCAATGCTGCCTTACACTGTCTACAGTTAGACAGGCTGCATTCAAATTTGGCATCAAAAAACGGCCAGCTCTGATCAGTCGTAGCGGTGTTATCCTTCATCAGGATAATGCCAGGCCGCATGCTGTTGTCATTACTCGCCAAAAGTTACTGGGCTTTAGTTGGGAGATTTTTCTTACCCTCCCTATTCTCATGGCTTGGCACCGAACTTACTATCACCTATTTCGTGCGTTGACAAATTCCTTCAGTCAGAAAATCTTTGATGATCTCAATGCTGTGAAAACTGCCATCCAAGACTTTTTTGACTCGAAACCGTCGGAATTTTACCGCCGTGGGATTCATCTCCTAGCAGAAAGATGACAAGAGGTTATAGATAGAAATGCGGATTATGCACAATAATAGGTACTGTTCATTTTGCGTTTATTTGCTCTTCTTTATGCGCAATAAAACGGGTAGAGCTTTTGCACTCACGTAATATATATATATATATATATATATCAGCTTGATTTTTTTAAGCCGTTATATGGGTTTCAAACGTTTGAAAAAACATATATCATAAATACAATTTTTTTATTGAAAATTCTGAGCATATAAAAAAGTAAAACTGAAATAATATTTAAAAAAAAAACTTCTTTAAAAATCTGAGGAATTCAGCCGTTAAGTCCTGGTTTCCGGATATCCTGTAGAAAAGCAGTTGACACGATTACTCAAAAAACAGTGCACCGAACTTATTGAAATTTTGCGCACTTCTTAGAAATAGAATTCTTTGATATAGAATTGACTAGTTCTTGAACAAAGGACTTTTCTTTTTTTCGATTTCGACTAATTTTACAAGGCTATACGCTGGGTAAAATATATAGAGATTTGTTTTATTTTTCCACATATTTATTTTTGTTATTTTTTGTCAAAAATTCAAATATAAGATTCAAATTGTAATAAGACAAAAAGTTTCCTTTACAATTCAAAAAAAAAAAAAAAAAAAAAAGAAAGAAAAATCTAAATCGGACCATTAGAAGTTAAAATACAGATATATATATATATATATACATACAGTGAAATACGTTTAACACGAAAACACTTAACATGAAAAATCGGTTAACACGAAATGATATAGCGGTCCGTAAAGTATACAATGTTATTTAATACAATTCTTTTCTTTTAACACGAAACAAAAATCGTTTAACACGAAAAAAATTCGCTTTTAATCTTCAGTGGCATGTTTGCTTCTACAGAGATGCCAACATTTTAATTTATTCCAAAGCATTTTTAGACCTGCCTTAATTTCCATACCATTTCTTTCTTAAAAGTAACTTTTTCTTATTTTATCGTAGTTACATATTGAAGGAAAATAATCTATAAATAAAGTGGTGCGGATTAAAAACTCTACATAAAACTCCTCCGGAATAAATTAAAATGTTGGTAACTATGCTACAATATGTTCCCTTCGATGATCATATGTTTACAGCACCGACAATGAGATTTTTGACATTATCCATCATTAAAATGATTCCACTTAAGTAAATTTTTATTACGAATTTAACAAACTGAATCAACGATGCAGTTTCTGTCCCCTCTGCTTCAGAAATGAAGAAAATAATGAGTATCCTCAGTTATTTAGATGCGCATTCGAATTCAGAGATGAATAAAACAATATATAATCTCGATAAATTTTTAAACAATCTTGTGCTGAAAAAGACAGTAAAAGATATCTGATTCCCCCCCCCCCCTAAAAAAAAACAAAAAAAAACAATCATATTTGTACTTGATTTTTATCCTAATGGATGTAAGTTAGTAGTATTTTTACAGGAAATGGAAATAATAATTGGCGACAGGGAAAACATTGGCCAATTTTGTACTTTTTTTTACGAATCTTTTTTACACGAAATTTTTTAACACGAAAAAAAATTTTGGTTCCCTCAGTTTCGTGTTAAACGTTTTTCACTGTATATATATATATATATATATATTAGTGCGATTATATGGCGGATGATGGTGGCTGAAAAGAAACTTTCATAAGTAGCGTGAGTGCCACACCGTATAATATACATAGATAAATGTATAGAATTTAAAAAGTATGTTATTCACAAGGTATAAAAAAAATGAAATCGGATCATTAGGATTTCAGATACAAAACAATTAACGTCCCTATATGGCAGCTGACGTCGGCCTTCTTTAATGACCATCTTTAGGGATTTTCAAGTGGTTCCCTATCGGGAAAGTTTCCCTTTTGCATCTACTATGACCGCAGATAGGTGGCATATTCCAATTAAGAAGTGCAGTTTTTTTTTTCTTTTTTTTTTTTTTTTTTTTTTTTTTTTGTGTGTGTGTGTGTGTGTGTGTGTGTGTGTGCGCGTGCGTGTGTGTGTACACCCAATGTACTATAAAGTTTAATGAGCTATGATCATTTTTGTA
Source organism: Salticus scenicus (assembly GCA_963930645.1). Taxonomy (NCBI): domain Eukaryota; kingdom Metazoa; phylum Arthropoda; class Arachnida; order Araneae; family Salticidae; genus Salticus; species Salticus scenicus. Next base: position 149,515,342 of record OZ005662.1, read on the forward strand.
TAGCCTAATTTATTGGGATTTTTTTTGTATTTTATTTATTTATTTTTATTATTATTTTTAAACCGATGACTGTGTCTCTGCCATATCTTTTCCATTTCAGTTTCCATTTACTGTTGTAAAAGCAAAGGTTAAAAAAAAAAAAAAAAAAAGTGTATAGCTTAATTTGTGCAAAATAGAGCAGATCCTTTATTCTGATCATTTTGTTTGTTTTCAATATTAAAATAAAAGATTTAATGAAATTTACCAGCATAAAATTAAATATCATTTTTGACAGCATTTAAACTGTTTACATCCAAACGATCAACACATTTATAAAAAAAAAATCAAAATAAATGAGTTAAAGAAAATTGCTAGGAAAAAATGTTGAAAACTAAGAAAGATTTTTTTTTTTTTAATTGTGTTAAAATTTCTATGATTGTTAATGTAAAAAAGGAATTTAATCATTTTTTTTTTCATTTTTTAAACTAAAAAATGACTAACATCACAATGATTTGAAATGTATCAAATAATCCTGGCCATTGAGGTTAAGAGTGTTGAAAATACGAAAAATGTGGAAAATATTCATTTAAATCAGGAATTTTACGCGAAAATTAAACGAATAAAAACATGAACTCATATATTAAAATCGAAATAACAATAAAATGAAATTGAAATGAGTATAACTCATTTAGATAGAACAAATTCGCAAACAAGATACTGCTGTGATCACCGCGGATTCTCTACCATTTCAGATTTTTTTTTAACTTACGCTGATTGGATTTTGAAACATCCAAATACAAATTAAAATAAATTTATATAGGCATCTATACTATCTTCAGCTTGCATGTGAAATATGGTATTTATGCAAAAATTTAGAACGATAAAATAAAAAGGTAATAGTTGGGGCTTTATACTCTTTTTTATTTCTTTACAAAATTAATTTGCAATGATAGCTTTCGTGAGATTACTTTCTTCACAATAAATAATAAAATATATTTTTGCGTATTTTAAAATACTATCTATTTATCCACTATATTTTAAAATACTGTATTAGAGCTAAACAAAAGAGTTCTATTTTATGGTTTCTATTGAAGAGTGAAGCAATAAAAATATTTTTGGCGACATTTCGTTCTCATATATATATATGATAAAAAGTGATTTAGCTTTTAATATTAGAATGCTCAATTTTTAGAAATCTTTATTCATGTTTTTTCTAGTTCTTGTGATCCTTGGTTTTATCAACTGCAATGTTTGAAAATGTTTTCAATATATATATACAGGAAAATGGTTGCGTAATCCTAAATTTTTTAAGTAATGTACATGCTACCCAAAATTAATCTTTACATGTATTCCCATTTAAAGTAAAGATAATATGATAAAGGATTTATCGAATAAGGCATTTTGTAATCTTTTTTCCTCCTAAATTAAAAATAAAATGAACTTTTTTTCTCTCATCATTGAGGTAATAGGTATTATAGATAAAATGATGTAAGATGTATATACAGCTAAGAAAAAATTTAATTTTCTTTATAAACCATATAATTTTATTTTATTTTATTATTTCTTTGAATTTTGAATATCTTTATCAAATAACGTTTACAACAACTCACAATTCTTGCCTATGTTAATTATTTTCATTTAAGAATAATAAAATTTTAAATTTGATATTTTCTTTGCTAAGAAACTTAAACATGTTACAAAATTATATAAATAATTATTGTTGCAAAACGAATTTTAAGAACAGAAAAAGAAGACGAAGAAGAATCTTGATTGAAAATTTTTATTCAAAAATAATAAAAAATTCTCATTTGATAGTTTGTCTATACTTTTAAAAATTTGTTCTGAGTTTGAAACAAAACTTGGTACTGATGTAACTGCAACCACCCAATGGCTTACACTTTTATCATGATTTGGTAATTTTAGTTTGAACCAAATATTGGTATTATATATATATATATATATATATATATATATATATATATATATATATATATATATAACAAAAAATATCAAAATTCGACTCAGATGAGGTTTGAGCTGAAGACCTTCGTCTCTCAAGTCAAACACCCTTTGCCACGTTTTCCTGCTCGTGGTTTCTGTTTCGTTGATTTTGATAAAAGGTGTTAAATTTTCTTAAGTGTTATTTAAAGATTTATGAAACAAACTTTAAGACTTAATAAAAAAAAATAACTATCATGAATAAAAGTCTTTGTTGATGCTAGTTAATAAATGTTTAAAATTATACTTTTACTTTCGGGAATATACAAAGGTATTGCACAGTAATATGTGAAATAATGTGTATGCTTATGCTTATTAAAATATAACTAAATGTCCTCTTACGCTAAGGGAAAATGAATTAATTAATGTTAGTACTTAAAATTATTAGTTTACCTTACGATAAAAAGAAAAAAAAAAAATTCAAAATTCGACTCAGACGAGGTTTGAACTGAAGACCTTCGTCTCTCAAGTCAAACACCCTGTGCCACGTTTTTCTGCTAGCGATTTCGCTGATTTTGATAAATGTGTTAAATTTTCTTGAGTCATATTTAAGGAATTATGAAACAAACTTTAAGAATAAATTAGAAAATTAAATATCATGATTAAAACTCTTAGTTAATGCTAGTAAATAATTGTTTAAAATTATACTTTTACTTTCGAGAATATACAAAGGCATTACACAGTAATATGTGAAATAATGTGTATGCTTATGCTTATTAAAATATAACTAAATGTCATATTACGCTAAGGGAAAATGAATTAATTAATGTTAGTACTTAAAATTATTACTTTACCTTACGATAAAAAGAAAAAAAAATAATCTGGTGTGTCACTCACACGACTTTCTGATACCCTGAAATTTAATACTAAAAATACAGGTTGCAGATTAATAGGTAAGATAACGAGTACTGTTATGTAAACCTATGTTAAACAATTCATGTTAGTCTTCTGAAGAGTTTATGATAATTAGTTCTGTGTGAGGGGGGCTACCGCCCCCCTCATCCCCCCGTTTCATTAATGCACCTACATTTATATAGAATTTAATTCGGTTATTAAAAAATATTTCTCTTTTTAAAAAACAATTTATTAAAATTATTATTTAAAAAAATTATCTTTTATGATAAGGCAGACGATTTCCATATTAGAGAAGTAGTATAATACCAAATATCCAAAAAAGTCCATTTTATTCTCAATATATATATAAAAAAAAAAAAAAAAAAAAAGTACGATTTTTTTTCAAAGTTTTTTTTTCGTTAAAAGTAAAAAAAAAAATCGATACCTTTGTTTTAAATTATCGCAGATCGATGGTTCAACCATTCGTTTTAAAGGTATTGGCGAGCTCTTTTGAAAGATACCCATCATGAAAATTTACTCCCCTCGAGGGGGGACTTCCCCCCAGTAATGCTAGTAAATAAATGTTTTAAATTATACTTTTACTTTCGAGAATATACAAAGGCGTTACACAGTAATACGTGAAATAACGTGTCTGCTTATTAAGATATAACTAAACGTCCTCTTACGCTAAGGGAAGATGAATTAATTAATGTTAGTACTTAAAATTATTAGTTTACCTTACGATAAACGTATACTACATAAAGTTTCGCTAATAATAATAATATTAATAAAAATCAATACTTTATTGAACATTATGGCTTTCGTTACTTGAAAAATTTAATTACTTTAATGTTTCATATGCTTAATACTTTTTTAGGCTTTATTTTCTTAGCTTGAAAATATTTATATTTTCAGTTTCAAAAATATATTTTATTAATACTTTTATTCCATAAATGATGATTGAAATAAAACCCTTTATGCAAATTTATTTTATATAAAAGAATATGTTTATAAAAGGGCTGTTTAAATTAATAGTTTTGTTACTATGCCAACCACAATTGTTTTTTAATAATAGACATCACGCACCAGTGGCAACTGCTGCAAATACTTACCGATTTAAGAGGCTTGTGTTGGTTGACGCTGCAGTAAACAAAAATATCAAGCTCAGTATCTGACGCGAGGATTTGCATATATCTGCAATGACACGCAGTGCATAAAGTACTATAATATATATACAACTATGCCAAAAAGTATATAAAAAGTCGAACTCTAAGTAAGAAATCTGATAAAAAGACATTGAAAATACTATGAAATGTAATATGAAGCAATGTTGGATTAAGCGTTTTAAACTATTATTCCCTCAGAAAGTCACAGATTTCAAAGACCCAAAGGAAGTTAAAGGATTTAATAGCTATATTTGGCTACTTAATGTATTTGGAATTGATATTTGTCAGTCAAATATTAGTCTACGTACTAAATCTTCTAAAACATGTTCTGGTATTTTTGCTAAAATCATATGGGCAATTTCATTTTACTTTCAAATAGTGAGAACATATAATGAAATTCATGACATATCTCGAAGAAAATTATTATGGGCATCAAATGCATCGTTTTTATGTGTGTGTTTGATATGGTATTACACCTTTCGATTCCAAGTGAAAATTCGAAAAGTAATAGCTAAATTAAAATCTATAGCAAATACAATTAATGTAGCACCACCTGCAAATTTTGCTAAATACTGCTTCTTCTTTTTAATATTTCTATATATGTTTCGAATCTCTATAATTCTCTATTACGGTAAAGAACCGACGGATACATTTAAATATATATCATTTGGAAGATTAGATCTTAATGGCATTGACTCAAATTTGGTAGCAAGTATTAAGTATTCGATTATGTTTATTAGAAACATCGTTTATTTTATTTTTCCGTTTTCTTTTTCATTACTCATTATAATTTTGTTTCGTTATACGTTTCTCGTTTTAAACAAGTACATTAATATTACCAGAAATGTTAATAAAAGAGGTGGTATAACTTCAAAAACCTGTAATAACAGCTTTCTGCAGTATGATGGCATCTTAACATTGTATAATGATATAAATGATATTTTAACTATTCCAATCTTTTTTCTATGTGTCTTTCATGCAACTTGTATGTTCTTTGGAACAACGAAGTTTTTAGAATCAGATTTTCGTCCGAAAGTAGCAGTATTTTCGATATCTAGTTTTTTGTTGTTTACTGCAATTGTTTTCTATGCATCTGCTGTTAATGACGCTGATAAAATAGCTAAACAAATAAATATCAAAATGCTATGTTTTTTGAGTCCTGAGGAAAGAGGAATTTATGCAATTAGCAATGGATATCTAACACAAAAATTCCATGAACCAGCATTTGCATTCTCTGGTTGGGGTTTCTTTCACTTTACAAGAGAATTTTATTTTACTGCTATCGGAAGTTTAATAACATATTCATTACTAATAATAAACACTCATTAAGAATATCGGCAAATGTATTACTTTCCTATAAATAATTCTTATTATACACAATTATTGTTAACAATATTTAATATGTTTAGTTAATATACATACACTTTTAAAAAGGGTTTCTTAAAAATGAGCTAAATTGTCTCAAAATAGTTCCGAAACAATATATACTTAAATTTGAGAACCCATGTACTCATGGTTGAGTATATTGACATGTCAAACATAGGGATATTGGGATTCTTATTGGTCAACCCCATTTCTGAGTATGTCAGTATACTCAAAAATGAGAACATAGGTTTTCAAATATAAGTATATAATTGTTTTGGAGCTATTTTGAGACAATACTAAGGGTAGTACCTTAAATTTTAGTAAGGGTAGTACTTTCTTAAAAATAAGTATATATATATACTTATTTTTAGGAAAGTATTTTTTACAGTGCATGCATAGTATAAGTTCATGATAAATAAAAAGACGTGTATAGCAAATTTAGTTAAATAAATTTTAATCACGGCCATTCCAAAAGAATATCTTTTACTGTACATGGTGATAACAGATTTCAAATCATTTAAAAAATTTATAGTTTCTTTTTAGCTTTCAAATAACTAAAACTTGAATAAATCGCAGCTTAGAAAAATTACCCGTGTCAATATAAACAGATTTCTATTTAATGACGTCATTAAGTACTTGAGTTGGTAAACATGATACATTGCTATAAGAAAATTTTTTAAATTAGAGATAGTAACCACTGTATTTGTGTCATTCTATTGAAAAGTGTATTTCTTAGTAAAAGCATGTTCAATCATAAAATTAAAGTTGAATTTCCTTTTTGATAGAGTAGTTTGGCTGTTAATTATTTCTGAATAAACACTGGGTATTTCAATTTTCTCAACTGTTTGCGGTTTTTGAATATGAATTACTTTAAATATCTTTTCATGTTTTAAACATTGATGAATTAATTGGTCTTTCTTACAGCAAGAATTAAACGTGAAAATGTTATTTATGTTTGGTGTATAGATATCTGACTAAAAGAAGGAATGTCGTGGTATACGACAAATTAAGTTCCTTGCATTTTTTTAAAGTGTCGGTTGAACATTCGTTGCAATCATCTAAATCGTTGGGTATCGTCTAAAATATACTGAAGTGTGATTTGAACCAGTTTTTTGTACTCCAGATAGTTTCGAACATTTCTTATATTTGATCATTTCAGTCACAAAAAATGTTTGACATTTTCTGTTATAATTGCATTTATTTATTTATTTAGTTTTATGTTGGTTGATAGTAGCCTTATATGGTTTAGAGTTTGAATCTGCAGTAGCAGAGCAGTAAATCTGCAGTAAATCTTGCATTTTTAGGACATATTTAATTGCCTCAACAGTATAATTTTTTATATCTTGTTCAAAAATTTTACATCTGACTTCGAGGTGGCAAATCACCAAATGATTGATTAATTTTCCTTTTACTATTTATTTACTTTTTTTTGCGTGGAGTACAAATCAACTACAGTATAAAGTCTAGATGCAGTGATAGCTTTTCTGTATACTAAGGATTTACATATTTTTGAAGAAGCGAAATTGATTGATTGAAAATCAGAAACAGAAAAAATGTATTTTGTGTTTCAAAGAAAGCAAAAGTCTTGAAAGTTTTCTTAGTGTTGTCCAGTTTTTCTTTCTTGAAAATACTGGAAATCGGACAAAATATTTTAGTACCACTTGTGAGGTTAATGTAGTCGCCATCACTATCTTGATCTTAATTAATTAAGTAACTAAGGTAATTTGAGCACAAGACAATGAAGTAAAATAAAATAAGACTTTTATTCAACTGAATAAATGGGAGGTAAATCTGGCTGTGTAAACTCAATCAGTATAAACTTTAAATAACTTAAAAATAACTACGAGAAAATATATATATATAAAGTAACTCTCACCCATAGGTGATAACTAAAGAAGAATGACGGCTGCACTTTTGACCACTGACGATGTGAATACAATCTTGCCGGATGGATTCCCACGGCTGGCAGATTTTACATTCAGCCTTTCTACCTCCATAGCTTCACTATAGACATCAAACCTGCTAACTCCAATAACGCATAACTTCACCTTTCAAATAATAAACTAATTTCAACAATACGCCGCAAATTATAGCTTATTCGAACATAAGAATTGACTCATCTACACCACACTCTCTACGAAACTACTTTCCTATTTATACTTCATTCAATAGACTTATATCCCTTCACATCAACAAAACTTTAAAGCCGCTTCGCATTCGCCTACAATCCGCAATTTAATTCCTCCGTTGCAGCGCTATGTTGACGCAAAACAATTCCAACCTAAAATTATGCCGACTGCTGGCATAGAAGCATTTTAATTCTCCCATCTATTGCGTCGCTGCATCTAGCACAATTTTTAAATAATGGTGACCTGCCTTACAAACTCGCAATATTTGTTTTGCATTTACGAAAATCTTCATTCGTCCGAAAAGTTACTGTATTTTTTTCATTCATTAATAATGAAAAAAGATTGTGTATTAAAGGATAAATTTACAATAAAATAGAGTGTACGTAAGTGGAACGGTTGTAAATCAGACCAATGAAGGAAACAAATTGGTATTTCGAAAAAGTATTGCACAGTTTTTTGTATCTAAAATCACTGTAAATAATTTTCAAATTATGTATAGTATATTGTTCTATTTAGTTTGAAATTAAGTATATGTATGTATATATATTCTTTTTTTTTTTGAACCTATGACCGAATATATACGTATTAATTTATTCATTAGGAAACTAAGAGTAAATTGTAGAATATATATATAACTAAACTCTGCTGATCTGTTTGAATTTATCATACGTATGTCATATTTATATCAATATGAATCAGACAATGATTGCTAACTAAAGGAGTGTGTTAAGTTTTTGCAATTAAAACTACCTTTAGAGATAAATTAGAAAACATTTAACTAATATGATCTATAATGTTACAAAAAAGACAATATTACATTAAATATGTAAACATCAGCTAATATTACTAAAAAAGGAAATAAAATGAAATAAATAAATAATTTGCGTAAGTATTACACATGTTAAATGCAAATATATATATATATATATATATATATAAAGAGAGAGAAAGAGAGAAAGAGAAGAGAGAGAAGAGAGAGAGAGAGAGAGAGAGAGAGAGAGAAGAGAGAGAAATATATCGATATACGCTGATCTGAATCCAGTGTTTGGAGATTGAAAGTAAGTCTTATATATAAAGTATCGGTACAAGCGAATTTTTTTTTTCTTTTTTTTTTTGCAGAAAACGGAAGAAGAGAGTCACAAATACAAATTTTATTCGTTTAAAAACTTCGGAGTAAAGAAATATTGAGTTTGCCCTCAAAAATGGCGTTTTAGCGGCAGTGAATGAAATTTGGCTTTACACTAAATGATAGACAAATCGGAAAAGCATGGTCAATATTCAGTAAGTGCGTTATTTCGATGATTGCGATGTCTTAACGAAGTTTTTTAACCGATTCAAAAGCTTGGAGAGATGTTGGTCGGTTAGAGGTAGTCCAAACACAAACCGAAGTAGCCGAAATCACAAGGGTTTCGCAAAGTGTGATTTCCAGGATCTGAAACCAGTGTTTGGGAGATTGAAAATGTAAGCTGATAGCTAGAGCAAGGTCGTAGACGTGGAACAACACTCAATGGAAATCGATATTTAACGCTAACGGCTCGGAGACTTCGAAATATAAATGCCACTCTTCTGCAAAAAGAACTTCGCTGAGCTACTGGCACCACAGTTTTGATTCAAACTGTCCGAAATCGACTCCACGCTGTAGGTCTGTATACTCACCGACCAATAATGTGTATTACGTTAACAGCAAGAAATCGTCGCGCTCGCAAGGAGTAGGGAACAGAGCCTGCAAATTGGAGAGAAATGAATGGCTCAATATTTTTTTTCTCTGGCAAGTTTCGCTTTTCTGTTCATCGCGATAATAGGCACATTTTCATTTGTAGGGAAAGTCACACTAGAAGCAACTCTGCGTTCGTGCACAAAAGAATCAGATTTGGCTGTTTGAGGGTGAGGGATCCATTGATTGGTACACTGATCCCCACAACATTCGAAATGGAGCTCTGACTTGATTTATGGATGAGATCATCAGACCTATTGCTATAGCATGGAGCCAGTTTCGGACACTTTGGGTCAAAAATGTGGCGCCAGTAGTCGAGAGAAGGTAATTTTTGAAGAAGCGAAGCATTCATATTTTGGTATCTCTGAACTGTTAACGTTAAATACTGATGCTAATTGGACGTTATTGCATCTTACGACCTTGCCGATCTTCAGTCTGAATTTCCAATTAACAAAAGTCGGTTTCAAATCCTGCAAATCACACTTTGCGAAACTCCAGTGACTTCGGCTTCTTCGGTTTGTGTTTGGACCTCCTCTAACTGACCAACAACTCTGCAAGCTTTTGAATCGGTTAAATAACTTCGTTAAAACATTGCAATCATCGAAACAACGCACTTACTGAATACTGACCATTCTTTTCCGCTTTGTCTTTTATTTAGCGTAAAGCCAAATTTCATTCGCTGCCGCTAAAACGTCATTTTTTAAGTCAAACTCAAAAACTTGCATACTCCGAAGTTTGAAAACAAGAAAAATTTGTATTTGTGACCATCTTCTTCCGTTTTCGGCAAACAAATTTCGCTTATACCGTTATTTTATATAAGACTTATAACATTCTTTAATTGTTTTGAGCAGTGTAAATATATATATAGATATGCAATTCCTGCAAAACATATTTGCTTTGTAATCATTGTGTGATAAAATTAAATTGTATCGGGCAGTAACTTAATGCCCTGAATTTCTATCCTTCTGTTATCTTCCCTGAATACACACAGCGTTGACCAGTTTTAATTTATGCCGTAATATTGTTAATACGCACCATTTCTCACACGACTTTCTTTGTAGTCATTTTTTGTAATATAAAATTACGATTAAATAAAAAAGAAGTTACATTTAAAAATATAAGTGGTGGGAAATAAATGAGTACTTACAGCATTAAAATGAACTAGGAAATCTGGCAGATTTGAATACACACTAATAAAAATTTCAACATTGGATTACGATAAGAGCTTGGATATACAGAATCCTACATTTAGCTTTAATATCACAGTATGTTCCGTTATTTGTTTAGACTATATTAAGACATAAATGACTGTATTAGGCAACTGTCAATAAATCCAAGTACTGTTTTTCACCATTAGATTACACTTTGTGGTACCAAAAAAAAGAGTGATCTACTAAAGTAGCCTTTTATCTGCTAGAGACTGAAAAAAAAAATGTTGAACTCTCCCCTTGACAGTATATGATTATTAGAGTGGAAATAATAATGAAAGATGAATTTTCATGGTCAGTGACAAATGATTATTGTCAAAGACTGCTATAGTGTGGCAAAACATGATATTGCAGTACAATTATGCATTAAAAAACTGTAAAACAACAACTATTTTTAACAGCTTATGAAGTAGTTAGATTGCTAAGTTTTTTTTTAATGCATATCTTTATCGAATAAATGTGATTTGGTGCTAGATAACTAAAATTAGGTAAAGTCTTCGACATCTGTAATACCAAATTGAAAAACTGACAAGCAGACAGCTGTCAGGCTGTTTTCAGTAGCATTTAGCTGAATCTGTATTTTTCAGAAGCAGGAAAAACGCTACAGAAATGCTACAGAAACAACTATTTGTTATTCAATTTCTCTCTTTATCGTTCCAAATTTTGAAAATTTTACATGGATTTAGTTAATGCTTTATTGTTCACATTTTCCAATATATTTCTCATTTGTTTATATTCAAAAAGTTATTTGGTATAGATATTACTCAGCATAAAATAACACTCACTGTACATATTTAAAATTGATCAAGAGTATTCACATTTCTTTTAGTAGTACTGCATTGCAATAACATTTCAAGTTATCTGTTTGTTTGTTTTTTCTTTATTATTATTATTATTATTATTATTATTAACTGATTTAATATGGTGTATTTTTCTGATGATAATGACATTTTTGTCTACTATAGAAATGTAGCGCATAAGGTTTTCCTAATCAGCAAAATAGTAGCTTCAATTATGATTTTTTTTTTTTTTCATGAAAAGCAGGTATATTCATTTATTTATTTATTTTGATAGTGAAAAGTATATTAATAAATTTTTATTTATGGTATTATTATGTAAATAAGTTATCGCGTGTAATATATGCTCTGTAAATTCATAACTCAGATTTTTTTTTTTTTTTTTTAGTCTAGTTTAATCTAGTTCTTTTGTATTACTCGTATACATAATTATGAGTTTTTCAAATACTGACAAGAACTGAAAAAAAAAATTCCTTACTTTACCTTCTTTTAGATATCGTGGCACGCGTTCCATGTCATAAGTCACCCTTCCTGACAGTCAATTAATTGACCAAATTAAATCCAGAAAATACACACGCATACACACACATATACATATTCCTGCTCAGAAGTTTAGCAAGATTTGCAAACGATTTTTTTTCAATTTAAAAACTTAACTCTCGATTTAATGTTTTCAGACATTAGGTATTTAAGGAACTGAGTCATTTTTATGTTTTTCATCGAAGATTAGTTTAATACAACATTTAAGGGGCCGGTAACAAATTGAGTAAAATCAATAATGCTTGTGATCACCCTGTATCGTTAATTTAACGAAATGATCTATAACTTTAAGATATCATAATACAGACGCTGTACAATTTGCAAATGAATTTGGGTGACAATCGCATGTTAAATAACGGAGATACAAGCACTTATTTTAAAACTCCAAAAGAAATCAGCATTTTTTTTTTTTTTTTTTTTTTTTTTTTTTTTTTGTATATATAGCATACGGAGTTTTACATAAAAATTATTCCCACTTTCAGATAAACTAAAAAACGTTTTTGAAACAATATACTGCAATCGGAATACAAATATCTTAAATATTTCATAAAATGTGAGCACTTTTACGAAAAATGTTTTCACTGCGCATGCGTGAAAGATAGAAAAGATTTTATTACATAGGTTGGAAGGTAGATATATTCGGCAACTTACTCAGTTCATTTGAATAGAGTTAAATGAAGCAATTTGCCAGCAAAAGAACGCGCTAGATTTTAGACATTTTATAAGTTTTGGAATTTCATAAGGGGTTTTTCACATACCGCAGAATTCTTTTGAAGATCAATTTACTTCAACCATGCTCCAAAAACACTTTTTTTGTGAAAAGCCTATTATAAGCATGTAACTCTAACATATTTTTGTTTATTTACTAAGATTTGTGAGGTCATAAGAAGTTTTTCACAAAAAAGAACTTTTGTAAAGTGGTTGAAATAATTGGATCTTCAAATTAATTATGCGGCATCTGAAAGACCCCTAATGAAATTTCAAGTTTTGAAAAATACCTAAAATCTCGTTTGTTCTTTTGCCGACAGTTTGCTTATTTTTTACTCTATTACAAAATCTATTACAATTATTAAAATCTATTACAAAAATTATCTGAGCTGATACATATAATGTTGATGTGCCTCTTGAATAGTGTTAAGGTAGATGATTTACCAATAAGAGGGCTTGTCACTTTCCTCACACTATCTCTGCAAAGCATTAGAACAGTCAGGATTCGTCTCTTTAGCATGCCTTTATCCATTTTTAATGTCTGTGTCTTTGTTTAGTGCACCTTTGTCAGCCACTACCTGCAATGCTTTCTATGAAGAAGAATGAAAATAGAAGCTCCAAAACTAATTTCGTATACACTAGAGTGACCGTATTTTTTAAATTGAATTTTAGGACAAATATTATGGTGTCCTCGAATTTCGAAGAAAAAAATAAATAAATAGTTAAATCACCTAAAATTGCAAAATATTAGTAAATTTTTGTATAAAGCACCTAAAAGAACTTATTTCAGCTCATGTATTAAACACATAATAAATTTTATAATAAAATATTAATAACTTTATAACGGGCGTTCCCAAATGGGTTGTAATTTTTTGGGGACAAAGGTAGTTTTCGAGGACTGTTCTCGAGATTCGAGATTTATTTTTTCCTAAAAATTAGGAGACACCGTCATATTTTTCCTCAAATTCTGTAAAAAAAATTCTGGTCGCAGCCCAGTGTTGCCAGATTGGGGACTTTTTTTATTCAACTATCACCAATAATTTTGAGAAGTGATATTTTATATACATAATAGGCGATTAGCCTTCGAAGTGATTAGGCTACATTACAATTAAAATTTAATGGTGGATACTGAATAAAAAAAGTCTCCAATGTGGCAACACTGTTGCCGCGCTAATTTATTGAATTTAATGAACTGGCTATGCCAGATATTTTACCTGAACAAAAAGATAAATCCAGCCTTAATTTCTATCATTGTGTATTTTTATGCTCTTCAAACATGACTCAGTGTAATTAAACCGCAATTGATTTGTATACTGGATTTTTATTATAATCTTTGTTTGACAACATATTCAAGTTTACTCGTATTGGTTTGTTTTTGAATGCATTATGACTAATTTATGATTTTCCTTAAGTTTTTGGTATCAGTGTAAAAAATATTATATTTTTAAAAAATAAACCGAAATCATAAACAAATTTTAGAGTCAGTACGACTGCGAACTTAACAATATATCTGTTTAAATCCTTATAAAAATTAATACATTATATGAATGGCACATACTATCTTCATAGGATAATGGCTAAAACGGCTTAAATCAATAGCGTGTTAAACATAGATGACATTGCATCATTAACAAGTGTCGTAATAGATTTAATAAAATGCAATTTAGTTTAACCTCACTCAAATTATAGCAATTTCATTACGTCAAATAATAATTAAATACTTGCATACGTTCATTCCGATAATGGGTCAAGTAAGTATTTTGGCATTGTTTATAACAGAATACATATTCAGATAATAGATTAATAAAACGATAAATATAACTTTTGTTAAAAACTAATTGTCTTTGAACGCTTCCCTAGTTAAACTGTATTAGTTTTTTCAGTAAAATACATATTCATGCAATAATTCTTATGTTTGATACGTTATTTAAAGATTTGAAATCTTTAAATTGCATTTCGTCAGTTCGATTTTTTCATGAATTCAAGATCGTCGAAATGAAAAATATTTTTTTGGATGTTTAATAGACTGTAAAAAAAAAAATTGTAAATTCACGGTATTCGACCGTATAATTTTAGGGGAAATGACCGTTTTGCTACCTAAACGGTCATAATCCGTAAATTAATGTTTTGGAAGCATAATTTAGGAAATAACTGTATAACTTTGCGGGAAATGACCGTTTTGCTAGCTAAACGGTCGTAGCCCGTAAATTGATGTTTCGAAAGTATAATTGTTTGAATTTTTACGAGAAAAAGCCGTTAATCTACGTAAATTGCTCTTATCTTTCACGAAACCATTTTCTTATGAGAAAATCTCTTCAGATGCTATCATTTCAGTGACATCAAGAGATAATTCCATTTTCTTCCATTTTCAAACTGAAACTATGATTGTTAATTGAATGTGTTTAATAATGCACGCAATAAGCATAGAAACACCCATTAGTTTTAATAAGCTATTGTTTTCTTAATTTAATTCAAAAAATTACCATATGACTGAAACTGAATAATTGATATTGATGAAATTGATTTTCTTTTTCTATCAACACGAAAACATAAAAAAAGAAAGCTAAAATGTTTTTTTGATTTGAAGCCAGATTTCTAAAACACAAACTACAACCTAATAATTGTTTTATCCACTAAACGCATTTTTTTTTTTTTAAATTAAATTAATTTTTTTTTTTAAGCATACAGCATTCTAATTGCTCTTAACCCTTTAGTTAAGCCTTAGAAAACAGAAAATTTTAATGTTGTTTCCACAATGCATTTTTTACAATATGCTACAATAAAGTTTATTTCAATATCAAATGAATATGTAATTAACCATTTGAAGGTAAGTCTTATGATTATTATGTATGATCTACACTGTTGAAAAACTAAGTTGTTTTATCTGAATATGACCATCAGATATGTTCATTACATCATATATAGCAGGTTCTGCTCTCGAAATACTTCAGTCCTTTCTTAATTCCATGGATTTGGATTTTGGGAATACGGCCGATTGACTGCTATAGGTCCAAGGCCAGAGGGGGAGTGCCCTCCGTGGGGTCTTTCTAAAGGGTCCTAGCCCGTATTTACTCAAGTTTCGAAGAAAATCACGGAAAACTCCGAACCGCTAGGCCGACGAGCGCGACCTGGGATCGAACCCGGCACCTTATGTCTACCAGCTTTGAGCGCAGAACCGCTCGGGCGCTCCTTTCAATGGAATACAACTTTACAAATAAAAAAAAAATCTTCTGCTATTTTAAAAAGTGCAAACACCGCCTAACACTTCACAAACACAGTTTGAAATCGGCCATATAATGAAGACCTGTTTGGATAAATAAGAATTAAGTTCTAGTTATTTCTTCTTATTTGCACCCACTACTGAAACCATAAAGATCGAAAACCATGAAAAAAGATCGTATTAATTGGAGATACAAATTCTCTGTATTTATGTAAAAGATTTATTATTATTATTCAAAGTTTATTCTGCGTCTCGGTTAATTCTCAGAGATCTCACATAGTTTTCAAAAGTTTCATTTTGTTTTTGAAAATGGGTGAGGAATTCTCACCCATTATTTACCTTTAATGAGAACCTTGAAATAAGACTACCTCTTTAGTACTAGTGTTTACGAATAAAAAAGGTCCACCAGCGGCCGAGGGGTTTTGCGCTCAAAGCTGGTAGACGTGAGGTGCCGGTCTCGATAACAGCTCGCGCTCGTCAGCCTAGCCGTTTTGGGTTTTCCGTGGTTTCCTCCGAAACTTGTGTAAATACGGGCTAGGACCCCTCAGAAAGACCCCTCGGAGGGCACTCCCCCTCAGGCCTAGGACCTACAGCAGTCAATCGGCCTTATTCCCAAATCCAGTCCAGTCCGTTTACAAATAAAAATGATTTCGAAAAATAGTTAGATTTTCTTTCACAAAATTCTGTATCGTAGTCTTTATAGAAAAAAAAAAAGCTTTTGTTTTTTCAATATGAGAATTGACTGGCTTCTTAATTTTGTCAAAAATAGCAAATTTAGATTTTAAAATAGTCTTAAAATAAAATGTTTATTATGCATAGTTTGAACGTTAACAATTTAATCACTTTAAAAAATTTCTGTAAAAACAAAGCACTATTTTTTTAAACAGCATAGGTTGCTGTAAATTTGTATAGCTAGTTCTGTAAAAAAATTGAAGATTTGTTACTTCACATTGTGTTGTAAATCGGTTTAAAAAATTTTCCAGAAGTCTTTTGGTGCGTATGACAAGATTTATCTACTAGTCAGTCCTGATGTTGACTTTATCTGTTTTTGTAAGGAATAGTCTCTGTGATCCCAACGGCGTGGTTGGCAAAGCGCCTCTGACACAGGTGATTGTAAATTCAAATTTCGGGCTACCCAAGACGGTTTGCTTCGCATGAAAATTAAGAAATAAGCTTTTGAGTGTAAAAAAATAAATAAGTTTTTTAGTGTTGTGGATTTCTCCCTGCGCGCATGTGTAATAATAGCAAGAAACTTTTTAAAATCATTCGAGAAACTCAAACTTTAACTTTTAATTTTACGGTCAATGCTACTTTTTTTTTTTTTTTTTTTTTTTTCGCAGGTTGGTTGTATGTTTCACCACAACGTAAAATTACTGGCGATACATCATTCATCGTCTAAATGTATTTTTACGGGCTTTGACTGGAATCTCTGCTGCCGGGCTTTGCCCGTAATTTTACTGCAGCATTTTTTACAGTGTAGAACCTACTCAAAAGAATTGAAAATGGATTTTTCAATATATTTAAAGGAAAATAAATCGCGTTTTAGTGAAAACTTTCACATATAGATACGCACTTTTTAATTTTTCCTCCCAAAACTTAATTAGTAAATGTCATAATCCCTCCCTAATTTCTTTAAGTAGATTTTATTAATCATCAGTATATATTTATATACATAAATATATACGTATATATATTATAATTTTTATTAAAAACTTTGCCTGCTTCGTTGATTAGATTGTATTAGTTTTGTTCAGCAAAATACATATTTATGCAACAACTGTTATGTTTTTTCATACATTTTTTACTGATATGAAATCTTTAAATTGCATTTTGTCAGTTCGCAATTTTTCATGAATTCATAATTTTCGAAATTATAAAGTTTCGACGAATATTTAAGAAAAGATTTAACATTTTTTTGAGTGTTTAACAGAACGTATTTAAAAGAATTGGGGATGGTTTTTCAATCTCTTTAAAAGAAAATATTAGAAGTAAAAGTGTAACAAAAATCACGTCTTAATGAAAATTTTCGCATAGACAGACACTTTTTAATCCCCCCCCCCAAAAAAAAGAGCTTAATTACTAATAAAATTTAAAATCCATCCCTAATTCTTTTAAGTAAGTTCTATTGATCATCCATATCAAATATTAACTGTTTTCTTATATATCAGTAAAAATTTTAACATTTTGGAAATCAGGATTTCATGAAGTAATACAAACAGAGAAAACGCAGTTAAATGGCTTCTAATCTGTTATACATGTATCAAAAGCCCTGCCTGCCAACCATCTCATTATGAAGCGAAAAATGTTTAGAACCCGCCTTTTCTTTTCACACCAGACACTTTTTAGAATAATTTTATTCTTATTTAATCGTCACAACATTTGGAAAGAATTACTCTAAAAATAATGTGGCGTAGAAAGGGGGCGTTTTTTCAAAGGGCATTAAGAATTTTACGCTTATTAATTAGATGGTTGGCAGGTATGCAGAAACCATAACAATTCTTCCTAAAATGTATATTTTTTTGAAAAAACCTAATATAGTTCAATTTATCAATAATAAATGGAAAAGTTAACTTTTATATAAAATCTTCGGCAGAGCAAAATCCCCTTAACAAACCCTTTGTGATCTTCAAAATTCTATTTTTGATTTTCCTATAATTCCTGTAAAAAAAGCACTGGGCGTAAAATCGTAAGGTTATAATAAAAATGAAGCTGAGAAAATTTGAGCAGAAAACAACGCTTTTTTTTAAACATGTATAAGAGAAATAACTATCAAACTCAAGCAATTTATTAGTCTTGGAAAATTTTTAGAAATAATTTTCATCAATTGTATCCATTAGAATGGGAATATCAACTTAATTTTAAATAGCCATGTGTACTACATATAAAATGTATGCGCTAAATAATGTCTACTTAAATTTATTGCAGTCCTTTAAATGATAACACAGTTTGAAATAAAAATTGAGTAATATCATACGATATGGTTAAAGATTTTTTAAATTATTTCGTATAGCCCTGTAAAATAATTATAAATGCTTTTCATAAAAATTATATGTAAAACATATTTTGTCCATAAAATGAATCTGTGTTAATTGCAATTTGCTGGGTGTAGTCTAAAAATGTTGTCATTGAGATATCTCGTCCATAAATGTAATGTGTGATTTTTTTTATGATCGTATAGACGAAAATATATCCCATTCCAATAAAAAGTTTCCAGTAATATCTCCATGAAATGAAGGTATGAGTATACAAAATGTTGACTGTCAATTAACATATGCTGTTGTGTTATGCACATAATTTAGACCCAGACACAAAGAGAAAACGATGAAAGCTTACTATTCAGGGAGCTTCGAAACGTGTAATTATTACAAAATGTAAGTTTCGAAAATTTGCTTTTCAAGTACTATTTCTCCTTACATATAAAAATATATGATATAAAAACGTCATGAAAAAAAAAAAAAAAAAAAAAAAAAAACTTTAAACATGCATTTTTTTTACAATGTTGTCTGTAATAAAGATCTCATTGAAATCGTTTTTTAACAGTTTTTAAACTGTTTGTTAATAAAGATACAGAGAAAATATGTTAAATTTACTATTATTTATCTACACAAAACAATAAAAAAATACGACACAAATATTAGTATATTATTTCTTTAACTTAAAGCTTAAACTAACAAACGTTTTATAAAAATACAGTAAAGTAAATAAATTGAAAATACAATATGCAGTATAAAGTTTTATTAATCACTAATTAAAAGTTATAATATTTTATTTTAAACATGTATACGGATATTCCCTATTTACATATTTTTGAAAAAATTTAAAAGCAAAAGATTTAATATATATATATATATGTACATGTATGTACAGTTATGTGTGTGTGTGTGTGTTATTTTTGCCACAAAATACACAAAGACATTCATTTAAAAAATAAACAGGTAAAACTGGCGGAAAATTTCTTCATAAAAAAAACAATATTGTTTTACTAATAACAGTTTAACATTAATATTTTTTTTCAGACTACCTTATTTATTGCTTGTCGGAAATATTGAAAAATAACATTTTGAAAGTTTTTTCTTCTTTTGATAAATTTAATAAAACTGTTTCCCTGAATAGAAAAATCATATTAAGAAATTCTTCAAGTGTTATAAAGATCAATGATAGTTTTTCTTTATAAACAATCAATTTTTCAAAGTAAATTGAAGTATTTTTATTTTATTTCTTTTTTATTCTTCTTTCTTTTCTTTTTAGAAGTTTATTTTGTACATGAATTAAAAATATAAAAACCTTTTTTTAAGTAATTAAATCCTTCAATACTTACTTTTTTATCCCCCCCCCCACCAATTACTTAATGATATTTTTTTTCATAAGCTGTTATAATAACCATAAACTGGGTTATCCAAGTTAAAGAAAATAGAGAGAAAAAAAAATGATATCAAAGCAGAGTTCCCAACTTTTATAATTTATTCACGAGCATTTCTAGCCCCGCCTCATATTCATAACGTAAATTTTGAAAAAAATATTTTCTTCTATTTTTAATCGTTGTGACATATTAAAGAGAAATGATCTACAAAATTTCTGGTGCGAAAAGAAGGCGGGGATAAAAATGCTCGTGAATAAATTATAAAAGTTGGGAACTCTGTGTCAACGTTAAATATTTCAATTTACTGATGATGGAATGCTTAATGTTACCGAAACTGCAGTATGTGAATTGTGTTTTATTTTGAAATATTTAAAAAAGATTCACATACTGCAGTTTAGGTAAAATTAAGCATATCATCATCAATACTCAGAATAGCAAGACGGACTAGCTTTCCTAAATATAACCAAAAAGTGGTGTCTATTAACCAGCGAATAGATTTGTAGGAATTATCGAGTCAATAGCCAATAAGACATGGGGTAAAGGGACACCGTAAAGAGGGGTTTTAATCACTGGGAATTTTGAGACATCATCTCTGTATTATTATTAAAAATTGTAAATAAAATCAACATTCTCTTAATTTTTACTTCCTATTTTTAAAACACAATATTTCCCAACTTTCTATTCAAAATTCCATTCGAGGTTCCATCGAGATGGCTCGTCCATAAATGTAATGTATGATTTTTCTCATGATCGTAGAGACGAAAATATATCCCATTCCAATAATTTCAAGTAATATCTCCATGAAATATAGGTACAGTCGGTAACAAAAATTCCTATGTAAAAAAAGTGAAGTTACTACTGTTTTGTTAAATAAGTCCTTGCCGAATCATGCTCTTAGTCAGTCTAAGAACATGATTTGACAAGGATTTATTGAACAAAACAGTATTAAGTGTACTTTTTTTACATAGAAATTTCTGCTAGTGTTTGGAGACTTTTGTTACCGACTGTATGAGTATACAAAAAGTTGACTGTCAAAATCTAAGTTTCGAAATTTTGCTTTTCAAGAACTATTTTTCCTTCCATAGAAAAATATATGATATAAAAACGTCATGGAAAAAAAAAAAAAAAAAAAAAAAAAAAACTTTAAACATGCAATCTTTTTACAATGTTGTCTGTAATGATCTCATTGACATCGTGTTTTTCAACAGTGTTTAAACTCTTTGTTGATAAATATATAGAGAAAATATCGAAATTTTACTGTTATTTGTCTACACAAACAATAAAAAAATACGAGACAAATGATAGTACATACTTTCTTTAACTTAAACTAACAAAAGTTTTATAAAAGTATAAAGTATCGTAAAGTAAATAAATTAACAATAAACTAGTGGATCTGCAGATCAGGAGCCTCAACGTCCTATTTGCATCAGACATAATTCAATAGGTCATTTTTATTTATTCCTTATTATATAATAGTATATATTGATTCGATTGACTTATTACCAGAATCAGATACATTCCTGAGGGGGGCGGCAGCCCTCCTCAACCCCCTGCTGTATCTCTCTTTGTATATCTATTTGTATATCACATAAAGTGTTACGGAATTGTAAGTAATTGCATTAATTTTTGTATCAATTCTTTCAAAGAGGCTTAGTAAGTCGATAAAATGCTAATTTTGTGCATTACTAGTTGTTTTAGCATTAAAATGGCCTAATTTTCCTTTAAAAACGCATTAAAAAGCTCCAATAAGGGAATAAATGGATTTGGCGACTGTTTCCCTCCTTGGCGATATTTTTGGTGACCTTGGTGAGAAAATCCTTATTAGGGATATACCAAATATGGAAGTTCTAATCTCATTGGCTGATGAGATACGAGAATTTTCCAGAACAGTCTGTGTTCGATAAGAAAGTATAAAAAAGCATTTTTTTAGCCAAGGCGGTCAATCTCGGATCTGTGTCAGTTTCGTCAAATGCTTGCTTTGTTTTGAGCCTCTTCGAACGAGACTTGTTTATGTGTTATTGATAAACAGTTTGTATTGTTGTTTTGCTGTTAACGGCTGTTGTTTAAGCTATGTTTACTGGTTGAATTTAAGCTGATACTTGGTTTATAGACCTGTATTTTTCTGGAACTTTCTGTGAATAAATCACTGAATTTTTGCAAGTTTCGCCTTTCATTCTCGGACAACTTACGAACCCCTAAGTACGCAACAATATGTATTCTTAATAAACGACGGTCTTCCATTATTTCCCTGAAATACATAAATACCAAATTTCATAACTATCAAATTTCATACAAAAAAAAATTACATAGCCTATCGGAAATATTTTGCGTAAGCTTTAAACTAATTATCAATTCTATGCCCACAATTTTCAACAGGAAAACATGCTTTTAAAATTCTAATAAAACTTCATTATATTTGATAGGGCGTAACCATGTTTGAATACACTTTTAAGAAATACCGACTATAGACCGTAATAGTACGAGATTCCTTTATGTATCCCGGAAAAGAAGCTACAGTCATTATAAACGCCAATAATAAGAATAAACCTAATTAATTATAACTCATTAATTTTTCAAACTATTTAGTGATCATTTGGATGATTATTAAGTTCAATTCAGCATAAACGCATTAAAGTGCGCGCTTAAATTAAAAATTTGTCCATAGGCTCTAATGTTACGAAATTCTTACGTGTGTCTTTGTAAACGAACCATAAACTTTGTATACACCAATAAAAACAATTCAGCTTATTTTGCGTTTAAATTTAATAATTGTTACAAATTTAACATCGTTTGAATGACTACGTGACATTGTTAGAACACTTTTGTAAGGTCCTGTACATTAATTAGAAAGCTTAAGAGCACATATTTTCTTCAAACAACATAAGTTTAAGCATCTTACTCACGTACGCTAGTTTCATTTTCTTCATTGCAAAGTAAAAATATTACTACGCGTTTAAATGAAATTCGCACCATACGCCGTAATGGTAAGAATTTTGGCGTGTCCTTGTACACAGTTTATAAAAAATATAGCAATAAAAATTATACAGCTACTTATATGCAAAGCTGGAACGTGTGCGCCAATTTGCAAGTCTGTCGAAGGATTTTTGCGGCCGCTATTGCGGAACATACAAATTCTTCCCATAAGCCGTTAAGATAAGAAAAACTTTGGCGTGTCCCTGTACATGAACTACAAATAGAATACATACCTAACACTATACAGCTAATTCCGTTGGGCTCATGAATATGTGTACCAAATTGCAAGTCAATAGCGTACGTTTGGGGGCCGCTATCGCGGTACATACAAATTCTTCCCATACGCCGTAATGATAAAAAAAAACTTTGGCGTGTCCTTGTACACGAACAACAAATGGAATGCACACCCAAAACTTTACAGCTAATTTCGTGAGGATGATGAACATGTGTACAAAATTTGAAGTCAATAGCGTGATTTTTGCGGCCGCTATTGCACGACAGACAGACAGACAGACGGACAGACGGAACCCAAAATCCTTTTGAGTCTCAACAGAGGACCTCCACTGACGTTCCGGCAAAAATTGGAAGTCAATAGCTTAATTTTTGCGGTGGCTATCGCGGTACATACAGATTCTTCCTATAGGCCGTAATGGTAGAAAATCTTTGGGGTGTCCCTGTACACGAACTACAAACGGAATACACACCTAAAACTATACAGCTGATTCCGTTGGGCTCATGAGCATGTGTACCAAATTGCAAGTCAATAGCGTGATTTTTGTGGCCGCTATCGCGGTTTATACAAATTCCTCCCATAGGCCGTAATGATAAGAAAACTTTGGCATGTCCCTGTACACGAATTCCAAATGGAATACACACCAAAAACTATACAGCTAATTTCGTGGGGCATATGAACACGTGTACCAAATTCCAAGTCAATAGCGTGATTTTTGTGGCCGCTATCGTGATACATACAAATTCCTCCCATAGGCCGTAATGATAAGAAAAACTTTGGCGTGACCCCGTATACGAACTGCAAATGGAATACATACCAAAAACTATACAGCTGATTTCGTGGGGCTCATGAACATGTGTACCAAATTTCAAGTCAATAGATCTATTTTTGCGGCCGCTGTACCGCGACAGACAGACACACAGACACAGCCCAAAACCGTTTTCAGTCTCCACTGACGTTTCGGCAAATATGGAGTACTAGTGGATCTGCAGATCAGGAGCCTCAACGTCCTATTTGCATCAGACATTATTCAATAGGCTATTTTTATTTATTCCTTATTATATAATAGTATATATTGATTCGATCGACTTGTTACCATAATCAGATACATTCCTGAAGGGGGGGCTGCTGCCCCCTCAACCCCCCGCTCTATCTCTTTTTGTATACCTATTTGTATTTCATATAAAGTGTTACGGAATTGTGAATAAGTGCATTTATTTTTGCATAATTTCTTTCAAATAGGTTTAGTAAGTTGATAAAATGTTAATTTTGTGCATTTCTAGTCGTTTTAGCTTTAAAATAGCCTAATTTTCCTTTGAAAACGCATTAAAAAGCTTCAATGAGGGTAGAAATGGATTTGGCGCCAAATGTAACGGCTGTCTCCTTCCTTGGCGACTTTTTTGGCGACCTTGGCGATAAAATCCTTATTAGGAATAGACCAAATATGGAAGCTCTAATCTCATTGGCTGATGTAATACGAGAATTTTCCAGAACAGTCTGTGTTCCATAGAAAAGTATAAAAGGAGTATTATTTTCGCCAAAGCGGCCAGTCTCAGATCTGTGTCAGTTTCGTCAAATGCTTGCTTTGCTTTGAGCTTCTTTGGCTGAGACTTGCTTTATGTGTTATTGCTATACAGTTTGTACTGTTGTTTTGCTGTTAACGGCTGTTGTTTAAGCTGTCATTACTGGTTTAACTGATGCTGATACTTGGTTTATAGACCTGTATTTTTCTGGAACTTTCTGTGAATAAATCACTGAATTTTTGCAAGTTTCGCCTTTCATTCTCGGACAACTTACGAACCCCCATGTTCGCAACAATATACATTCTTGATAAATGACAGTCTTGTATTAATTCCCTGAAATTCCTAAATACCAAATTTCATAAGTACCAAATTTCATACAAAAAAATTACATACCATATCAGAAATATTTTGCGTAACCTTTAAACTGATTTCCAATTCTTTGCCCACAATTTTCAATAGGAAAACATGCTTTTAAAATTTTAATAAAATTTCGTTATATTTGATGGGGTGTAACCATGTTAAAATAAACTTTTAAAAAATACCGACTATAGACCGTAATAGTACGAAATTATTTTATGTATCCTGGAAAAGTAGCCACAGTCATTATAAACGCCAATAATAAGAATAAACCTAATTAATTATAGCTCATTATTTTTTCAAACTAATTTGACATCATTTGGATGCTTACAGTACTTGCTCAGAATTATTTTGTGTGGTCCCATCAATTATTTAGTTTATACATAAACTTTTTTAAGAGTAAACATGATTTCAAGCATCTTTATAATGTATGTTAATTTTATTAAGTTCAATTCAGCATAAACGCATTAGTTGTGCGCGCTTAAATAAAAATTTGTCCATAGGCTCTAATGTTACGAAATTCTTTCCTGTGTCTCTGTAAACAAACCATAAACACTGTATACAGCAGTAAAAATTTTTCATCTTATTTTGCGTTTAAAATTAATAATTGTTCCAAATTTAACATCGTTTGGATGACTATGTGACATTGTCAGAACACTTTTGTAAGGTCTTGAATAATATAATTAGAAAGCTCAAGAGCACATATATTCTTCAAACAACGTAAGTTTAAGCATCTTACTCAAGTACGCTAGTTTCATTTTCTTCATTGCAAAGTAATGATATTAAAATTCGTTTAAACGAAATTCACTCAATATGCCGTAATGTTAAGATTTTGTCGTGTCCCTGTACACAGTTTATAAACAATATAGCAATAAAAATTATACAGCTACTTATATTCAAAGCTGGAACGTGTACGCAATTTGCATGTCAATCGAAGGAATTTTGCGGCCGCTATTGTGGTACATACAAATTCTTCCCATAGGCCGTAAGGATAAAAAACACTTTAGTATGTCCCTGCACACGAACTACAAATGGAATGCACACGTAACATTATACAACTAATTCCGTTGGGCTCATGAATATGTGTACTGAATTGCAAGTCAATAGCGTGATTTTTGGGGCCGCTATCGCGGTACATACAAATTCTTCCCATATGCCGTAATGATAAAAAAAACTTTGGCGTGCCCCTGTACACGACCTACAAATGGAATGCACACCCAAAACTATACAGCTAATTTCGTGGGGATCATGAACATGTGTAACAAATTTCAAGTCAATAGCGCGATTTTTGAGGCCGCTATCGCACGACAGACAGACAGACAGACAGACGGACAGACGGAATCCAAAATCCTTTTGAGTCTCAACAGAGGACCTCCACTGACGTTTCGGCAAAAATTGGAAGTCAATAGCTTGATTTTTTCGGTGGCTATCGCGGTACATACAGATTCTTCCCATAGGCCGTAATGATAGGAAAAACTTTGGCGTGTCCCTGTACACGAACTACAAATGGAATACACACCTAAAACTATACAGCTAATTTCGTTTGGCTCATGAATATGTGTACCAAATTGCGAATCAATAGCGTGGTTTTTGTGGCCGCTGTCGCGGTAAAGACAAATTCCTCCCATAGGACGTAATGATAAGAAAAACTTTGGCGTGTTCCTGTACACGAATTACAAATGGAATACACACCGAAAACTATACAGCTGATTTTGATGGGCACATGAACAAGTGTACCAAATTGCAAGTCAATAGCGTGATTTTTGTGGCCGCTATCGTGATACATACAAATTCCTCCCATAGGCCGTAATGATAAGAAAAACTTTGGCGTGTCCCTGTATACGAACTACAAATGGAATACATACCAAAAACTATACAGCTGATTTCGTGGGGCTCATGAGCATATGTACCAAATTTCAAGTCAATAGCGCTGTTTTTGGGGCCGCTATCGCGCGACAGACAGACACACAGACACAGCCCAAAACCGTTTTGAGTCTCAACAGAGGGCCTCCACTAACGTTTCGGCAATAATGTTTTATTAATCACTAATTACAAGTTATAATATTTTATTTTAAACATGCATACGTATATTCCCTATTTATATATTGTTGAAAAAAATTGAAAAGCGAAAAAGTTAATATATATATATATGTACAGTCGGGGAAAAAAAAAAACGCAACACCCGCTGTAATTTCGTTATTTATTGAAAAGTATACTATTTGTATAGTTTATCTTTAGTGTTTATAGAGTTATAATCAAAAATGTTTTAGGAAGTTATCTCTAAATGTAAAAAAATATAATTAAGATCCTATAAGTAATAGACAAAACTTTAATGTTTGACACCGGAAATCTTTCAAGAAAAAAGGAATTATATAAATTAATAAAAACATTTACATAGCCAGTTTCTTAGTTAACCAGAATTCAGTTTTTTATATTCGTATATACTTCAGTCAGTGTTGCCAGACTTGGGGATTTCTCCCCATTTTGGGGAGTTTTGAAGCTTCAGGGGAAATATTTGGGGACAGAGATTTAGTGGGGAACAGTTTGGGGAAAAGAAAATTTTTGGGGAAATACACGGGGATTTTCTTTAAAATTAGTAAAAGATGACATTTTCCTAAAATTCAATAAAAACAAAAAAATGGGCAATTCTGGATGCTATTTGTATTTCAGAAATAGAAAAGCAACTTTTTCATCTTTTTGATTATAATATTTATTCTGTTTTTTTTTTTTTTTTTTTTTTTTTTTTTGCTATTTGTATTTCAGAAATAGAAAATCAACTTTTTCATCTTTTTAATTATAAAATTTATTCTGTTTTTTTTTTTTTTCTTCCCCACTTGTAATCTCTCATTCCAGGAATTATTTGGTTTATATGTGTTGTAGCAAGTATAGTGAATGCTAAATACTTATTGATTACTGCTTCGCTTGAATAATCAAACTTATAGTAAGCTGGACTAGCATAAATTTGGATGCTTTGTCTTAGCTAGCTTGAATTAAACATGCATGGATGGAATGTTCAGTTTGACGAAAGCTTTTTAAGCTCCCTGGGTATACCTTGTTTTTCATGTATTAAAAAAAAAAAAAAAAAAACTATTTTTATATATTTATGGGTTAAGTACAAATGATTAGAGGTGAGGAATCTCAGAAAGTTAGAGAAATAGACAAAAGTTACACAAATATAACATTTTCCAAAAACTAGCGTATTGAAATTTATTTTTGAAAATGGGGATTTTTTTTATAAAGAGCTTCATTTGGGGGAAATTGTGAGCTTTAATGCATTAAATATTTTTTTAACTTTGTCCAAAAAATTTACATTTTTAGTATAAATTGAGTTAAGGATTTTTTTAGAAAAAACCCTTGTTTTGGGATAATTTGAGAACTGTTTGGGGAAATTCACTTTGGACCATCTGGCAACACTGACTTCAGTACTCTTTAGATAATTTTAGGTCTATTTGAATACATTACACTTGCGATTAGTCCAGACAATACTCTTTCAAAAAAGTGCAATATTTTTCAAGTAAAAGTGTATGGCTGTACTGATCACCAATAAAGCTTAAATTTTCTTTCGTTGGTGTAACATAATATACGAAATTAAATAATATAGATACAACGCATAAACTAAATCATTTTGGATAAATTATTCTAAGGGTTCACGAAGTAAATATTAAACAATTTTAATCGCACTTACCAGTTATGGGTCAGTTGAACTCTTTGGAACTGTACGATTCGTTTTATAATTTTTATGAAAACATAATTTCTTAATTAATCCTTTCGCGACTGCTGACATAGATTCACGCCATTTGAAAATCTGTAACTCTGTCAGTGGGCGTTTCTTTCGTAATTTGTGTGTTACTTATTTCTAAAGTGTGTACCCATTGTTCATATTTTTGCAATAAATTATACTATGGATAGAAATATATTGATTAAAAAGAATATAATTATAATGTTATCCATTTGTAATATAATTGTGAATACAGAAAATTTTTCCTGATATATTAAGCTTATTTTTCTATTTAAAACAGTAAACCCCGCCTATTTAGTTAATTTTTTTCTTCTAGTGCTCGTTTAAAAGATTCAAAATTTATCACCAGTAATCTATGAAGTAAATACCACTCGTGCATATTTTTGTCAACAACACGAATACTCGATGTCACATTTACTTTTGTTTTCTTTTCTGTATTGTTTTGTTTTAAAGAACGATGAAGGCGGGAAGAAAGTCTTCTTTAGAAAAGATTGTCTTCTTTAGAAAACAGGAATTCTTTATGACTAATGACTAAAAATCATCATTTTTGTTTCATTTCTTTGCGTTTCACGTTTTTGTTATATAACTTGACCCGTAAGTAAAAAATAAAAACATTTTGTTTAATTTTCTTTGTAATTTTTTAAGATTTGATTCATTATCTCATGCAAAACTTTATAAGAGACGGCCCCCTAAACCACTCGAAAAGAAATATTTATTTATATCTCGAAAACTAATAACTGGAATGAGCTGCAACTTTGTACACCCATATTTTTCAGCATTAGGATTCATTTTATGTAAAAATTAATATAGGTCATAATTCATAATTTTTATAAATATGAATTAATTAATATTTTTCAGAATTAAAAATATTTTTCATAATCAAAAGTAATGAGGGATTATATTTGGGTTTCTTCACTGTATCTTGTAAAAAAAATATATATATCGATCAAGTTATTTTTTGTGAAGATATTAATAAAAGTTTGAAATATGAATTTAACATTAGCACCTTCAAACTTTGAACGCTTATAACTCTGTGAAAAAATAAGTAAAATATACATTGCATTACCATTGAAAAAATCAAAGTTAGTGCGCGTTTTAATATGTAGACGACCACCAATTCAAAATTTCACTTCATTTTCTGAAACTACTCACAATTCCCCGTCGAATGATACCTATTACATTTTTCTACATCGATTAGCAACAAAGTTACGTTAAGTGTTGCGTTTTTTTTTTTTTTTTTTTTTTTTTTTTTTCCCGACTGTACATGTATGTATAGTTATATGTGCGTGTGTTATTTTTGCCACAAAATGCACAAAGACATTAATTTAAAAAATAAAAAGGTAAAACTGGTGGAAAATTTCTTCATAAAATAATAATATTGTTTTTACTAATAACACCTTAACATTAATATTTTAAATAGACTACCTTATTTATTGCTTGTCGGAAATATTAAAAAATAACTTTTTGAAAGATTTTTCTTCTTTTAATAAATGTAATAAAACCGTTTTCCTGAATGGAAAAATCATATTAAGAAACTCTTCAAGCCTTATAAAGATCAATAATAGTTTTTTCTTTATTAACAATCAATTTTTCAATGCAAATTGAAGTATTTTTGCTTTATTTCTTTTTTATTCTTCTTTCTTTTCTTTTCTTTTTACAAATTTATTTTGTACAAGAATTAAAAATAAAAATAAAAATTTTTTTAAGCAATTAAATCCTTTAATACTTATTTTTTATCCCCCCCCCCCTCCACCAATCACTTAATGACATTTTCTTTCATAAGCTGTTATAATAACCATATACTGAGTTATCCAAGTTAAAGAAAATAGAGAGAAAAAAAAGAATTGATGCCAAAGCAGAGTTCCCAACATTTATAATTTATTCACAAGCATTTTTAGCCCGCCTCATATTCATAACGTAAATTTTGAAAAATGATTTTCTTCTATTTTTAATCGTTATCACATATTAAAGAGAAATGATCTACAAAATTTCTGGTGCGAAAGCAAGGCGGGGCTAAAAATGCTCGTGAATAAATTACAAAAGTTGGGAACTCTGTGTCAACGTTAAATATTTCAATTTACTGATGATGGAATGCTTAATGTTACCGAAACTGCAGTATGTGAATTGTATTTTATTTTGAAATATTTAAACACGATTCACATACTGCAGTTTAGGTAAAATTAAGCATACCATCATCAATACTCAGAATAGCAAGACGGACTAGCTTTCCTAAATATAACCAAAAAGTGGTGCCCATTAACCAGCGAATAGATTTGTAGGAATTATCGAGTCAATAGCCAATAAAACATTTGGTAAAGGAACACCGTAAAGAGCATAAAACTTAGACCACGCATCCCTCCTCATTATCTGTCTGCGACATGAAGGAGCTTCCCCAGCGAAATTATCACGTGGTGTAGACCAGGAGAGAGAGATGAGAATGAATATTATGTGATTTTTCCATAGGAAAGAAAGTAGTTTAAAGTATTTTAATTTCTGTATTGTACACATACTTTTTATTTAAGCCTTTAGATTTACGCATCGTTGGAAAGCTAAAATGTCATAGATTAATTACAAAAAAGTTTCTTTTGTGAGAAACCATTTTGAAGGGGGGAATTTTTTGTTTGAATTCTTACAAAAATAAGTGCTTTCTTATGGAAGAATCGCCCTCAACTCCATGTCACGTGACATATGGTGCTGACCGCAAAGGATGAATGTTTCAGATTACACCCTCACGTTGAAGACATTCACTATAATGGGAAGTCCTGCTGGTGGAGTAGTCTATATATATAGGGTCTATGGTAAAGAGGGGATTTTGCGGTCTCTAATCACAGGGGATTTTGATACATCATCACTGTATCATCATTAGAAATTGTAAACAAAATCAACATTCTCTTAATTTTTACTTCCGATTTCCAAAACACAATATTTTTCAATTTTCTATTCAAATTTCCTCCGTAATCCCTACAATTCTTTTCACTCTGTTCGTAAGTCTGTCTCTAAAATACGCTCCTTTGTTAGATCTAGGCGCATTAATCCGCCTTGATTTCTAAATTGATGACGATATGCTTAACGCTATTGCAACTGTAGAACCCGAATTTCGTTATTGTTATTTTTATTTATTTATTTCATTTTATTTTGTTTTTCGAACGTTTAAATAAAAAATTTTCTGTATATGTTCCACATTAAGTTATGGCCCACGTTAAATTATGGTAAAAAATCTTGAAAATTCATTCTCGATATAATGGAGTAGACGTCTGCTTTTTTTTTACCAACAATGTGAAAAATAGAAATTTTCCACATAGTTGTTAAAAAATACAGACTTCTACTCCATTATATCAAAAATTAATTTTTTCAAGGTTGTTAAAAAAAATTCTAAATTGAAATTTCGTGGCCTATTGGAGTTGTGCCATGTTTAAATTTCTCACTTGATATAGCTGCTCTAATGCAGAATCGGTGACCTTGCCAACGTATATTATGTAAGAAGTGCCCAGCTGATTATCAGCCAGGGTAGCTGAGTGGTTAAAAGCAATAGCGCGTTAAGCGGAAGGCCCGGGTTCGATTCGCGGCGCTGGTATTTTTCAGGTAATCGATAAAAAAGTAGCTTTCTACTGCATTATATCAAAAATGAATTTTCAAGGTTGTTAAAAAAATTTTCAAGTGATCATTACATTCAATTTATCGCGTTAATTGTTATTCACCATTCCTTTTATTAATGAAATAATAAAACTTTTATAGTTTTCAGGGAATTTCTGCAGATAAAAGTTTTTCTCCGAAGCTCTTTTACTAACACAAATCTTCAGCTAATAAATATAGTTTTCATAAAAACCCGATTGTTGTCAATTAAGCTTGAACAGGTCCACAAAAACTAGCTAAGGAGCATCAAACTGCAGAATTTGCAGTTACAATAGTGAAAAAGTAGGAGAAATTGCATGTGATAGAAGAAGAGCGCGCAATATCTCAGGATTTGTACATTTCTTCTTTAACAGCTTAAAAAAAAATGTTGATAAGTATTTACCCATATAACATATACCCATAAGCGA
Organism: Salticus scenicus; assembly: GCA_963930645.1. NCBI lineage: Eukaryota > Metazoa > Arthropoda > Arachnida > Araneae > Salticidae > Salticus > Salticus scenicus. Next base: position 149,548,224 of record OZ005662.1, read on the forward strand.
AAAAGGCTAAATGCGTTGAGCGCAATTTCCCCCTATTAAACAAAATATTAACTTTTTTTTTTTTCTTTTTTTTTTTAATTTCAGAAACTAATGTTGTATGCTCAGAATACTGCTTTCATAATATGGTTGCGACCAATAGAAATTGTATAAATGGTGCCGAAAAATACTTTTCTTTTCAATTTTGATCCCCGAGTGTATATACATAAATATATACAACAAAATGCGTTAATTTATCAAATTTTTAAATTGTACTAAATTCAAGGAATTTTTTTCAAATAATAAATTCAAATTTCAAGTTTGCGTCATCTTTATTTTTTCATAAAATGATCAACTTATGATTTAACAGAGTTATTAATAACTTGACAACTGAATAATTCACGAGCAAGAAAAATATTGCAATTTGAAAGAAAGGGGGAAGTTCTATTTGAAATGTTTTAAATTAAATTATTTTTAATTTAATTTTAATTCTGAATTCGATTGTGTAATATTTAAGATTAGGGTCGGCAAAGTTTCGTATTCTATTTTCGATGATGGGAATAGCTGAAACACTGCCAATTAGTCCATTAAAGCCACATAAATATTTTTAGGTGTTTTGGATAATTTCCTAATTTACCAAAAGTGTTCAGAAAACTTAAAAAAATGCCATATTTTTATGTTTTGAACAATATTATTAAATTGTTTCAGTATGTTTCTTTGGGTACTATTGAAATGATATCATTTGTTCTGTAGGTCTGTAGGATAATTCACCGATTTTCCAAAAAATACTTAAATATTTCAATGGAATGCTTCTTCTATGGAGAATGCTTCTCTTTTTACTTTTTATAGTAAAATTATTAAAATGTTCAAATCATTCTATTTTGCCGTATTTAGTTGTAATGATATTATACTATGTCAAATGTTTTTCGTTTTTTAAATGCTTTAAGAATTTATTATTATTGAAATTTTTACAGTATAAAATATGATATATAAAATTTTTTACAGTTCTTTCCTATGCGTTTAAAATGAACGTCAAACTACCCGGAAAACAACCGAAGACAATTTATTGAGAATATCTGATAATACTAGAAAGTTATTTGAATTGAATTTCTCCATGTCTTTTCGTATTTACAGTATTATCGTGTATAAAGCAACTCTTCTTTCTGGGCCTTTTATCTTCATTGAGGCTTCTGTCACTGTTTTAATTATTTTTCAATAGTGTGCGTTTGATACGAAAAGCAGACTATAATCATCTATAATTGATCCTGATGCTAATTGGAGTTCAATTTCTTGTAATGAAATACTTTACGTAGCTTGAGGCCAGTAATCTATATAAGGTAATTCCGGGACAGATGCCCCGGAAAGACAGATGCCCCGGGACAGATGCCCCACTTAAGGAAAGGGAGCTATAAAATAAATTGGGTAGTAACAATGACAACGAAAATTTGTGGTAAACACATAATAGATATTCTTTATTACTACTAAGTAGTTTTTTTGTACCATATTGTAAATTTTCTAAAGAAAAAAATAAAATTGCGCCAGTACTACATTTTGCCATCTCTCCCGAAGTTGTGGGTGAGATGCCCCACTCGCATGGGAGAGATGCCCTACCTGTAAAAACAATAATAAAAGGTTTTAACATTGGTCAATAGTTTATATTAATTTTTCAGTAGTTTATAGCATATGAAAAGTAAGCTATTAAAAAATAATAATAATTATTATAATTATAATAATAATAATAATAATAATAATAATAAATAAGACCTTAGCATTAATTTATAAAATATTAAAATATTTAGCTACCATAGACAAGATGTAAAATTAAAAATAAAACACATAAACTACTGAAAAATATTTCAAATATATATATATATATATATATATATATATATATATATATATGTATATATAATATATGCGAAAATTTCATATTTACAGTTTAGAAAGTATAATGAGAAAATATTACAAAATGTGTCGAATTTACTCAAATATTTTTCTTTTTCTCTTCTCTAATTTTCGCGCTCCCGCAAACATTGCACAGATCCCCGTACAATTGTGCATGATTCATGTAACCATTTATTGCACTTTATGCAATTTATCCAATCTACTGATTCTTTTGTAAAATAATAGTTCTCCTGATAATCGAGGCAATTGTTTGTAGGATATCATTTTCGTCCTTTTCAATGGGCATATCCATCACCAGCTATTTTGGAGCTTTGCTAATTTAACAGCGTATTTTAGCTTTTTTTTTTTTTTTTGGATGCGCTCTTGGGATGTAATAACCTTAGCCGACGGTATCTTTCTTTTTCGGCATCTTTCCTCTAACCTAGGTACAGGGGAAATCTGGTGCAATATTTTTGTCGGGGAGGTTGTTTGAACAGTTGATTCAGAAATTTGAGACTGTTCACCCGTCTGTTTCAATGCTTCACTTATGGAAAAGAAGTGGTTTGGAATCACTGCTTGGTTTAGAGGAAAAATTCCCGTCTCCCGAAAATCATTAATAGCAGTGTCAACAGAAGTTGCACTTTCCCAGGGTTTACCAATCAGTTCTGAAGCTTGTATTCTCCCAATAGTCCTTCCTGGATGATTAAAAATCCATTTTCTTGCTTCCTTTTTAAAATAGTGTTTTAGTGGCTAAAGAAAGACCGGTCAAGAGGCTGAAGAGCTTGTGTCATATGGCTGGACAGTCATACAATTATAATAATATTCTTGTCTGCAAATTCTATCAAGTCATAACAGTTTAAGAGTCATGCGTGACCGTCCAAAATTAATAATGTCTTTCCTTGGGGGGTTTTCTTGTAATAAAAAAATCTTTAAGTTATCTCAAAAAAATATCTGTACTGATGCACGATGATTGTTCGTTCATGAACACCATAGATCCAGGTGGAAGACCATCAGAAAGTTCTTTTTTTTTTTTTTTCGAACGCCTTTAAAAATAACTGAAGGGGGGAGATATTGTCCTTCTGCATTGCAACAAGCAATGACTGTAACATTTTCTCCTCTCTCTGTAGACGTCAAAACATGAACATCTTTTGCCCCGTTGGTAGCCACGACCTTTCCTGGAACGTTATTTAACTGACAACCGGTTTCGTCCATATTATAAATACTTCCCGGTCTGGTAAAGAATTCATTTTCTTCAAACATTCTTGAGAGAACTTTAAAAAAATGATCAACACTTTCTCTGTTCATGCCTTCCCCCCTTGCTAGCCTCTGGGCTTGTCTAATACTTAGTTCTGGGTTTCTCCTAAGAAATTATGACAGCCAGGTGTACCCAGCCATTCTTTCTTCTAAATTAAATCGATGCTTGAGATTGAGAGAGACCTAGTTTTTCAGCAAACTGAAATGCAAGTGTCCTAATTATCTCTCTGTCAGGTGCAAATCCACATTTTTCTAATCGTTGGATGTGCTTGATGAGATTCTTTTCGTCCTTGTGACCCCAAAGAGCTTGTTTTGGTATTATTATCTGTTTTTCTTTGACGAGGAAGTGTCTGAGAATTCCATAGTACCTAGCTGCTTCATTGAATTTCCTCTGCTTCTAGTCTCCTAAGAGCTTCTTTTAAATGGTCTTCTGTCCAGGTCCCACGAACTGCTCCAGTACTTTTTCTTTCGTGCGCCTAAAATTGTTTACGTTGTAGATTAAATGTCAAAGGGCAGTCTGACATGCCTGAGTGTTTTTTTTTTTTTTTTGCCTTCTTATCTGGATTCAATCTGAATTTTTGTGATTTCGTTTTGAGTTGCCACTTCTAGCGATCACGCGAATTTGAATTGCATTTGGTGAATTTTAATCTAAATTTATAGTTTAAAAAAATATTTTTAAGTTGAAAAATTTAACGATTTACAAATATTACGCATTTTATAAAAACAATATGAATTTAAAAATATTAGTTTAAAATTTAAACAATTAAAAGACTTTTCTCCGTGAAAGTGTATGTGGGGCATCTCACCCGAATATAATCTGGGGCGTCTATCCTTTTGGTATGGGAGAGATGCCCCGGCAACTGTCAAAAGTAAAAGACAGCAAAAATGGCGGCACAATGGCCGAAGTCGACTAATCAACTTCTTACTACAGGTTTTTAAGCTTATATAAAAAAAAAAAAATCCATTTTCATTAACTAGTGCCAGCCTTACAATGCAACATCACTCTTATAACAGAGCAATAAAAACATGGTACTTACTTGAAATATTGTTGTGACAGGATAACACAAAGAAATAAGTTCACGTAACTTCCACAGCACACCATTCAACATCTATCTGAAGTAACAATCGGACTTGCAGATACATCTAGCGTTGCGTTTCGAAATTACATTAAGTGGGGCATCTCTACCAGTGGGGCAACTCACCCGGAATTACCTTAAATAAAGTAGACTATATTGTATATAAATTTGTCGGCGTAACACATCCGGTCGGACCACTTCAATTTTTGATTGGTCTAGATTTAACTACTTTGGTGATGGAAGTTGATCATTTTTATTAGTAAAAACTGACAATTTTTTTAAACTGCGTAGATGTTATACTTTTTTAAAAGAGCTCTAAAAACTGTTCATTTTTTTGTGCGGACACTATATACACCAAGTTGTTAGATTTAAAGGTATTACGTTGCAAAGTTTCAGAACGCGATATAATTCAATTGCTTTTTATTAAGGTCGGCTATTTTTTTTTTTTTTTAGTAAAAACTGATGAATTTTTTTAAAAGGTACTGCATAGATTTTATATATTTTTAAAAAGAGTGTTAAAAACTGTTCATTTTTTGTGCAGATATTATATGCATCAAGTTATTAGATTTAAAGATACTAAGTTGCAAAGTTTCACAACGCGATAACATTCCATTCCTTTTGAACATAAGTAGTATAGAAATCAAGCACTTAAGGATCATGCTGGAAGGATCACTCACACTTAAGAGTCACCCGGAAGTGAATGTCCTCTCTTTGTTTATTTACATGTCAATAACCTATGCATAACCCCCCCTACACCCCCCGGCTCGTCACTTGATTGACCTTGGGGGTTCATTGGGCCCAAATATCAACAATGTACTTATGGGTGTTGTGAAATATGTAGTATAAAATGTATTAAAAGCATGTCTTACGCTGTTTATTTACCTCGTCATGGTCTGTACAACCACGCGGTAGATCTTATTTTTCTACTTTCGGCGCAAGGTCGAATGATGACTTTTAATGCTAATATAAATAAGTCGCGCATGAAAAGAAGGTTCGCTCTTTGTTTATTTACATCGTTACGGTTCATGCATCCATGTGACAGATCTTATTTTTCTACTTTCACCACAAGGTCGAATGTTGTGTTTCTTAATGCTAATATAAATCAGTCGCGCATGAAAAGCAAGTTCTCATAAACGGTGAAAGTCTTTAATCGTATCTGACGTGATTTATTTTTCGAAGAAAAAAAAAATATGAACGTTAAAAAGCATGTCTCGTTTTATTTAGTTTTGTGCGCATTGAATATACTTAGTTTTTCTTTTTCTTTATATTATATATTGAACCATTGGAATTATTGTGAAAAGGATAATTATCAAGTAGATCTAAAAAATTCTAATTGTTCGCATTCGGATTATATAGGTCGAAGAATCTTTTTCCATATTTGCAGAAAAAATAATAATAATGTATATGACATACGCTATTTTTGGAAGAATGAAAATAATGTTTTGAAAGCCAATAGAATCGGCGTTCAAATGAATGAAAAAGAATTTTTTAAAGTCTGCAAATATTGCCCGACAAATATATAAAAATAGCATGTAAAACAGAATGATATAACATTAAGTTTTTTGTTTTCGCATGCGACGATGCGTTTTTCGGATTTGAAGCTAAAAAAAAATAATAATTACGGAAAAATATGCTACGTTTAAGACACCCAAGTTCATGTCTCATAGTCGGTCCCAGTCAATCCGGTAAAACATCCTTGGTTCGGAAAATGATTCATAATAACATTTACGGATCAAAAATTAAGAAAGTAAAATGGTGTTATTCATATGTTGCACCTTGGTTTGTAAACGAACCTTGCATCGAATTTATAGAAGGGCTTCCAACGACTTATGAAGAAGGCGATTTGATTGTTATTGATGATTTAATGCATCATCTGAACGACAAAATAGCGGATCTTTTTACTGCAGCATCCCACCATTGCGGAACCAGTGTTATACTAATTTTACAAAACATGTTTCCGAGATTGAAAGTAATGAGAGACATTAGTCTGAATGCGCACTATATCATACTGTTTAAAAATGCGAGAGACGCCTCCCAAGTGAATTGTTTAGGAAGACAGATATATCCGCACAATTGTCAATTTTTCACGGATGCATATATAAAAGCGACTAACAAACCTTTTGGTTATTTAGTCATTGATTTGCATCCAAAAACAACAGAGGAGTTGCGCATGCGAGAAAGTCTTTTTCCCTCTCAGGACGGATTTTGTTGGATATTTCAACCAAAATGACGAAAAAGAACATTCAAAGACAATATCATTTTTTATGGATATTGTCTCGTTCTCATCCGCAGCAAAAACGTGCATTGCTAAAAACGGCGAATAAGGCACAAATTGATTCTGTCTGCGAAATATGTTTGAACATATTGAATGGAAATATACCCGTCAGCGTAAGAAAAATGAAAAAATATAAAAATTTGATTAGAATGCTCTCTAGCAAAACTTGTTCAACGCAAAAGAAAAAGAAAATGTTAATCAACCAATCAGGTGGATTCTTACCAATTATAGCACCGGCTATAATATCCGCATTGGGTAGTATATTAGGACCGATTATTTCAAAAAAATTGATGAAGTAATTAAGACGTGTGATGATGGCCAAAAGAGTTGCTCTCATTCCCGAAGAATTGGTATCTTCATATCAACTTCAAAAACCGGAGTTGCGTCTGGAAGATGACATTGACTCATTACTAGAGAGAGCAAATATTCCAGATGATTTGAAAGTAAAACTGTTGAGCCAACTTATCATGCGATACCACAAGGTTGTGCACGCACCTCCAGACCCGGTTCGCGTTAGTATGACAACAGATGAACCGGAGAATATCACCAAGCCAAGTGAACAAATCGTTGAGGATCCGATATTGAAAGGTATTATGTCCACAATTCCAAAGCGTTCTGCGAAATATGTATCTCTAATTGCAGAAAAATTGAAAACTAGAGAATACTCTTGGAACGAAAAAGGAGAGTTTCTGCAAAAAAAACAACCAATAGTCGGATCAAGTGTGATAGATTATTTTCATTATCTCATGACAAGTTCCAAAACTGCATCACCACCGCGTCATTTTTTTCATTTCTTGAAAGCCATAAAAGAAATTAACGTTCCTCTTTCCTGGATAGCGAATCAAAATTTAGTATCGCACATGAAAGCAATGCCGCGCTCTCAAATAGTGTCAGATAGCGAAGATTCCGAAGAGAACGTGTTTCGTAAGTCTACAAAACGTGCCATCAACCTGCAAAGAAGAGAAGATCGTTTTAAAACACAACAGCGCATTCGATCCTGGATGAAAACTCCGCAAAAGATGGCAAAATGGCAATCAATTTAAAAGATAAAATTTTAGAAAAAATCTATTATGATGCAGAAAATCCCGGTTCATACGGAGGCGTATCACGAGTGGCAAAGTCTGCTCAATTACCTTTGAAAACTGTTCGCGAATGGCTGACAAAACAAGACGCTTATACCCTTCACAAACCAGTGCGCTATAAGTTCAAACGACGCAGAGTGTTAGCTTTCGGTATCGGAGAATTAATGCAATGTGATTTAATTGACATTTCAAAACTTTCAAAATATAATAAGGGTTTTAAATATATACTCGTGGCAATTGATGTTTTCTCTAAATATGCATATGCAATACCCCTTAAGAAAAAAGACGCTGATTCCGTGGCTGACGCGTTTAAAAAATTACTGAAGCAGGTAAAGCACGTTCCAAACATACAAACAGACGAAGGGAAAGAATTTTATAATAAAAAAGTCCAATCTTTATTTAAACATCACAATATAAATCACTATTCTACGCTTAGCGAAAACAAATGCGCAATCGCAGAGAGATTTATCAGAACACTTAAAGAAAAACTTTATCGTATATTTACTCACACCGGGTCTTACAGATATATAGACGTGTTGAAACATGTTATGAAAAGTTACAACGCGAGCAAACACCGCAGCATCGGTTATGCTCCGATTGATGTGACACCGGATTTAGAATCTGAAATTTTCGAAAAACTTTACGGCTACAGATCAAATACTAGTTATAAATTCGAGGTTAATGATCGCGTTAGAATATCGAAAGCAAAACGGGCGTTTCACAAAGGTTACTTGCCCAGTTGGACGAACGAAGTTTTTATAATAGATAAGCGCTATCCATCGAATCCACCCACCTATTTTTTGAAAGATCTTAAAGAAACGAGTATAAAAGGCAGATTTTACGAACCAGAACTTCAGAAAGTGACAAAAACTTCTCGCGACTTTTGGAAGATAGAGAAGATTTTAAAGACAAGAGGAAAAGGCAGAAACAAAGAATATTTTGTCAAGTGGGCGGGTTTCGATCAAACGCATAATTCGTGGATAAAAGCGTCATGGATGCGGCAATAAATGATTTTTATGTTACGCTTCCTAGCAATGCGAGTGCAATCTATTTTCCTCAAAACACGCAATCATCCTATCGTACGAAACTGTCATCGCCGTTGTTATTAAATGATTCATGGGAAGTCGGTCTATCCGAAATTATTATACCTCGAAACTGGTTTAACATTAGCGATCATAACAACGACTATTCTTTGCGATATGAAGAGGAAACGGAAAGTGTATTGGAAAAGAGAGTTTACGATATAGGATTCGAATATGACCCCGGAAAAAACATCGATGAATTATTTATTGAACTAAATAAAAAAATTGAAACACACGTGTCCGATCGGGAGAGCGTGAAATTTATACCCGATCACGATAGAGTAAATGTTACAGTCGATATTCAAGAAGGATTTGAAATAGAGTTGAAAAAATCTGATACATCGAAACTATTATATATGCTTTATTTACCTAACGAGGACACCATCATAGCAAAAACTTTTACTACAAAGTTTCGTCGCTCGAACGAAAAAAAAAGTCAAAAATTTACTGTTATCGATAAAAATCCATTAAATTCAACAACTCATATCATTCCCATCAATCCTATTAAAAAAAGCGAAGTCGATTATTTCGCATTTCGAAGGACTAGTTTTTCTACACATTAACAAAAACATCGAACACCTAAATCTTCAAAATTATGTAACTTTTAATTATGATGCGGATTCAGACGAGTTAGAAATTAAAGTATCTGACTATGCAGAAATGCAAATCTCCAAAGAGGTCGCTCAAACTTTCTTGCATGTTCTTGGTAAAGACGATGATCAACTTATTAAAAACAAACAATCATTTAAAATTAATTCCTCATTGAATGTCGAAGCAGGCGAAACCCTAAAGTTAATTGTAAATGAATATCCGAGAGTGAAAAGATATAGAAAGATTCATGAGAATTTACGAGTGAACCCAGGCATATATAAAACCGCAGGAGATTTGTTTAGACAATTTAATAAAATTCGATTGCGACAACTGCCTGATTTTAAAGTAGAATTGCGCGTACCCGAAAATCATGAGATAACTTTCGGACGCGGTCTCGCAGACATGTTAGGATTTGTCGACACGCACTATAAAAGCGGGCAACACGTTGGCACATATCCTCTAGAATTGGATGCCGGCGTTTCGGAGATATTTATTTATTCTGACATTGTTGAGTCCCATTTTTGCGGTGATTCTTATGTACCTCTTCTGAGAGTAATAGCAACTCAGAATGAAAAAGGAGATCAAATTGTAAAACATTATGACAAACCAATTTATTTCCCTTTGAGAAAACAATTTATAGACACTATAGAGATAGAATTGCGATCATCTACGGGTAAAAACATCATATTTACTGGCGGGAAAACAATAGTCGGTTTATCCTTTCGGCGTAAAAATCTATAAATAGAAAGCACATTTCGTAAATTGTTTCATTAGTTGTCGCAATAGGGAAAATGCATCTACATGCAAAAGATTGCGAGGCATACTATTGCGCGCAAGTCGGTGGCGGTCCTTATTTTCAAGGGATAGCTCACCAACGAGGCTATGGGTTTTTTGGTGATTTGAGACGTTATATCAGTCCGCTGGCAATGAGAGCGGGACGATATTTGGCAAAAAATTTATTTCAAACTGGAAAAAATGTCATTTCAGATGTTGCAACTGGTACGACATTTAAAGATTCGGCTCGAAACCGCTTCGGCGAAACATCAAAGAATATACAAAAAGACATATTTGAAAAATTGCAGCAACAGGGTCAAGGTATAAAAAGAAAACGTAGAAATAAAACACGTCATTCAAAGACAAAACGTCGCAAGACAACGCGAGACATATTCGATTAGCAGCAATAATGGCCGGGCAAATCTGTTTGAAGAGTGAGCTAGACTTGTTTCAGTTAAATCCGACGCAGCTTGCAATTGATAATTCCAACTTTGTCGAAATACATCCTGTGTCTTCTTTGGCAGAAAAAACACCGATCGAATTTTATATTAGCGGAAACGGGGAACACTATGTAGATTTGGCTCATGCAATTCTACATTTAAGACTTAAAGTAATGAATTCCGATGGCACGGATTTAAAAGCAACCGATGATGTAGCCCCTGTAAATTATATTCTAAATACGTTATTTTCGGAATGTTCGATATTTTTAAATGAAAAGCAGGTTTCGTCTCAAGCCAATTATTCTTATCGCGCGTTTATGGAGAGCTTGCTTCTTTATTCTAAGTCTGCCCAGGAAAGTCTGCTGACCGCCGCCCTCTTCTACAAAGATACTGCAGGCCATCACGATGTAAAAACAAAAAGTTTAACAAATGCAGGTTATAACACTCGAGAAAAAGCTTGTAAACTAAGTAAAGCAATAGATCTCATAGGCCCGCTTCATTTTGACTTGTCTAGTCAACCAAAATTATTAATCAACGGTGTTAACGTTCGCATAAAATTAGAGCGGAACAAGGATGCATTCGCGCTGATGTCGACAACAGATACACATTCGATTAAAATTGAAGCGGCAAGTCTGTACATTCGAAAAATCAATGTCGCGCCTTCTGTGATGATAGCACACGAGAAAGCATTGGAGAAAGGTGTTGCAAAATTACCCATTCGCAGACTAGAAATTAAAACCTTTGCTCTTTCAACCGGTTTGCAATCATCTACTATAGCAAATGCTTTCATAGGTCAACTACCTACGCGTTTGATATTGGGGTTTGTTTCTAACGAAGCATATAACGGAAATTTCGGTAAAAATCCTTTTAAATTTCATCATTACGGTCTAAATTATCTTTGCGTGTTGAATGGCGGACAGATGATACCCTCAAAACCATATCAGCCCAACTTCGAAAATGATGCCTATGCGCGAAGTTATTTAAGCCTTTTCACCGATTTAAACAGATATCACAATTCTCCCAACATTAACATAAATTATGCGGAATATAAAGACGGTTATACTTTGTATGCTTTTGATTTAACGCCAGATCTTGCAGCCGGTGAGAATCACGGAAGTATAAATAAAACTGGAAATATCGCTTTTGACATAAAATTCAACGCAGCATTGCCAGAGACGGTAACGCTTGTAGTGTATGCTGAATACAGAAACATAGTTGAGGTAGACAAATCTCGGGGAATTACAACCGATTTTTAAGAATGAACGAGGAAATTGTCAGCCTGATCGAACAGTTTCAAAGTTTAAAAATGGATGAAGTGCGACAATTTTCTGGAAAACAAATTGAAGAATTGGTCGAACATTTTCAATGGAAAGACGAAGCTATAGCTGAAATTGGTGGCGAATTATTTTCCGACGGCATAACACTTTCTCGCATTGCTCACTTTTATGTATTCGCAGAAAAATTAATTCAACGACATCCTGAAAAAAAAAATGAAATATGTGAAGCAGTTTTTAGAAGTATCACTGAAAATTTGTCTTTTTAAAACATGAACACTATCACATTGTGTCGCCTCGCATGCGGCGATGGTAAGATTCGACCGACGTTCGGAGGTATATACCCTTCGAATATTTTACCCCGAAAAAGAAATCCTCGTTATTCAATGTATATTGCAAATTTAGATCCAATCTCGTTGCCCGGAAGTCATTGGGTGGCCATTCATTTTCATAACAAGAGTGTTTATTATTTCGACAGTTACGGTCTTGCTCCTACAAATCAAAATATTTTGAATTTTTTGAAGAGAAATGCCGACACAATAATGTATAACACAGAATGTTTTCAAAACAAATTGAGCACAACCTGCGGTCATTATTGCTTATACTTCTTGTACTGTCGCGCGAGACATTTGAAACTTAAAGATATTATTATAAACAAAAAAAGAAGAAATGATCAGTTTATTAAACAATTTGTGTTACAACGTTTTAAACCCGTGAGATGTTGTCATTTGTCCCACGCCAAGCAACAAAAGTGTAAAGCCTGGATAAAGATGCACTCCTCTTTGAATAGTTCACATTAATCAGTTTGCTTTCGAACGACGAGGATGGAACGGTTCGGAATTCTCCGCGTGTGTAAGCCTGAACAAAGTTGTGACGATGTGAATAAAGAAAAAGGTCAGGTTTTACACGTTCAAAACATATTTTTCAAAAATTTGAAAGATTGCATGCAATTATCTATAAGTTATGGACAACAACCTAATGAAACGTGCAGCTATTTCAAGATTTTAAAAAGTTCGGATATGGTTCGATTACTGCATGCTTCGAAGAAAGACACTCAATATGGCTACCTATATCTGACCGCCAAGCCTGGAGACCCCATATCCTTATTGTCGCATTCATATGCACTGTTCGATGATTTAATGGAGTGCATTACTGACAACAACAAAGAAAAGAAATTTTCTGAAGAACTTGAATGCAGCATGCATGTGAAAATTGCATATTTCAAAATATTAAAAGACGATCAAATTATTTCCGAATTGCACCGTTCTTGGATGTAATTCATATGTATGGAACTGAACTGAGTTATATGTGTGTGACAATTGTATATTTCAAAAATAGTAAAAGATCTCCAAACTCCATCATTCTCGAATGTAATTAATATGTTATAAATATTTTTTTTTTCACAATGTATGTGAAAATTATCTATTTTTTCAAAATATTATGTAATTAATATACAATAAATCCTTTTTTATTGTGCAAATATGTGTTTGTCTTTATTTTGTTATGTGTATTTCATTTTAGCATTTTCATTTTAAACATAAATATTTAAAAAAAAGAGAAATCATTTAAAAAGTTTTTAAAAACTTATAGTATAAAAATTGTGGTCTCATTTTTGCAGGTGTAGTCTTATCTCTTTACTTTTCTTTTACTAAATAAAAATGCATTGCTTGATTCATTTTCATCATTTATTTAACATTAATTTTTACAATAGATTATTTGCAACATAATACAAATAAAAAATTACAAAATATTTTTACAATTTTAAAACAATAATTACAATAAAAAAACACAATTCAAAGCAAGATATTCAAAATAATTGAAACGTATAAAATATAACCAATTTTTTTTTTCATTTTAAGAATACGAATTATTTTTAAAATATTTTTAATAAATGTTCATTTTTGTGGAAGTGTATCTTATATTGTTCGGCCAAATAAAAACGTATAAATTCAACGTATGAATGAGCGTTATTTTCAGAACATTCTGTCAAATAGAGTATTCTAGGATCTTGTTGCACAGTGCATATTTTTATGCAACCATGTTTTAAAAAATCGCTTAGTTCTTTTGCATAAAATGCACCCAAACTGTCTAATTTTTCTAGCAAGTTGTAGTGCTCAATCATACCTTAATTCGGCCAATATGTTTTGGGAATAATGTCTTTGAGCGAATGTTGTTCGATTTTATTCGCCCATTGCTCCTTTTTATTCCTTCGAACTATCCGAGCAATGGATATGGTGTAATAATATATTTTTCCATTCACGTATGCGCCTTTTTCACACTCGAAGTGTTTAAAATATTTTGACACATTAAAATAATATCCAGAGGTTGGAGAAGATTCAACTTCCATGTTGTAGCATTCACATGTGCATAAAAAGTTATTAGGTGCCGAGTGAATGGTAAAATATTCCAGGCGAACCGTTTTTATACAAGTTCAACAGGAAATAACCCGCAATCCGTCGCGAGAAACATAAAAGCACACTATTTGTTCACGAAGTTGTTTCTGGAATGGTTCTATTATATCAATTATGCTAATTTTAAACCCCCGGATATTAACAGTTGAATGAAAAGGGGGGAAAAAATCATATTATTAATTTTATCGATCATAATGCTAACATAATCTTGATCGAAGAATAATACTTCCGCTCTCTGATTAACCTTTAAAAATCCTTCTAATCTTAATTTATGCTTCATTTGCACAATTTTTTACTTAAATATTAAAAAACTATAAATCTTTTCCTGTTCCGCCATAACTTCCGCTCTCTGATAAGTCATTAAAAATACTTCTAATTCTCATTTATGTATAATTTGTACAATTTTACTTATATATTAAGAACTATATCACTTTTTTCCTGTTCCATCATGACATTTCTTCCTGTCTATTCATGACAGTGAATATTTTGCAATCGTGACATTAACCCATATTTAGATTTGCTTTTCGACTCATTGAAGCAAAAAATTATCCTTATTCTTCGACCATATATATACGCGTCCGAGTTTTAAGATATTCATTTTTTCTGACAGTAACCGCTTGGATAATATCGGCTGTAAAAAGATGGATTCTTCAATTGCAGGTAAATATTTATTATACATTAATATTTAGTAATCTTTTTTTTTTTTTTTTTTCAAAATTTTTCAATATATTGAATAATTAAAAAAAGTTTTTTTTTTTTTTTCTGCTAGAAAGAACATCCACGCACATTAAAAAAAGAAAAATAAATAAATTATTTACTGACGAGGATGAAGATAATTCTGAAGTTCCCCCGCGCTGTCCGTCGCCTATAGACGAAGCCGGGCCATCAAAAAAACCTCGCTTAATTAATCTAGCTCCCGACGAAGACATATATGAGGGAAAGAAAAAAAAATTCGACCCCGTTGAAGTGTATCTCGGTGAAAATGTGTACGTAGAACTCAAGGAATTTCGCAAACAGCTATATTTAGGGTTTTACAAAACAGATAAAAACACGAAAGAGATAAAAAATCGATTCAACATCGGTCTGAAACAACTGCCTAATTTGGAAAAGGCCATAATCGAAATTAAAAAAAGCATTAAAAAAACAGTGGATTAAAAAAAAATATATAAAAGTCATTGTTTTTGTGTTTAAAATTTTGTTCATTCAAATATATACTTTATTTTTAATTTATTTATTAATTGTTTATTTATTTCATACATACTTTAATTTTTTTTTTAAGTGAGAAAATGATTAATTTTATTCTAAGAGATTTTGCACACAGAGGCTATGTAGAAAGTTATCGCGCTGTTTTGGATGAAAATTATACGGATCTCTATCAAACGATATTTGAATCTACACCGCTTATTAAATCTCTTCTAAACAGAAATGTTATTTTACGATTGAGGTTTCTAATTTGTATTAATATTTTGTTTGTAAAATATGACGAATTCGAAAATGAAATGACTCAAACTTTTTACTTTTGTTCTAACGTCGAACGATTATTATCAAATTACATGATCGACAAGACGATTCACAGATGTTTCCAAAAAATTCTTAATTCGGTTGATAATTTCATTCGCAATGGCAGCGGTTGGATAATAAAGCACATTCTTTTCATTGACGTTAGTATCGGAAATTATAGAGAACTCAGGGGCGGATGTAAAAATATTAAACTACCGCGTAAACTTTCTGCAAAACGTGCTCTATTAAATATTAAATGCGACGACAACAAATGTTTTCTACATTGTTTGGCTGCTAAATTACATCCTCGGCATAATAACAAAAACAGACCATACAAAAGTTACATAAAATATTTCAATACAAATAAATTGACATTTCCCGTAGCGCTTAACCAAATACCATCATTTGAAAGAACAAATAATTTGCGTATTAATATATACGGTTATCAGGAAAAGTAAATTTATCCTTTATATATATCCCCCAATGTTATTATCATCAAAGACGTCGATTTATTACTATATAAAAATCATTTCTTTTTAATAACAAATTTTCAACGCTTGGTAAGTTCGAAACAACGTCGTCAATACTTTTGCAAATTATGTATGAACGGTTTTAGTCAGAGAAGCGGTTTGAATAATCATGTTAGTTTATGCGGACTATATAAGGCACAAAAAACAAGCATACCTAAAAATCTTATTCTGAAATTTACGGACTTGTCAAAAATGGTTAAACATCCTTATGTTATCTTTGCAGATTTCGAGTGCATAACTTCAAAAGTTAGCACTGTTTTGCCTTCTAGCTCGCAGAGTTATTCGACCCCCATAGAAAACCATATTCCAGTCAGTTATGCATTATTGGCTACGGATATAAATGATAAGCCGATATTCCATGAATATTTTTGCGGCGAACAAGCGGTGGAGCATTTTTTAAATACGCTTAGAGATTTGGTAAATAAACTCATTGAAAAAATGAAGGAAATAATACCTCTCGATGTAAGAAGCAACGTAACAAACGCAAATAATTGTCACATATGTAAAAAACCGTTTGGGTTAAACGAAACGAGAGTGCGCGATCATTCCCATTACGGCACCGGCGAATTTAGAGGATTTGCACATAATACATGTAATTTGAATTACAGAAGTACATATTTCATTCCAATCATCATTCACAATTTTAAAAATTATGACGCGCATTTAATATTGAAACATATACCAAAACAATATGCCAATAAAATAAAAATAATTCCCACAAACATGCAAAAATTTTTAAGCTTTTCCTTGGATTACATCAGATTCATCGATTCTTATCAATTCTTAGATGCGAGTTTACACACGTTGGTAAAAAACTTAAGCGATTCGGGTCATGATTTTAATATTTTGACTTCTTTTTTTTATGGTTCCGAACACACGCATTTATTAAAACGTAAAGGAATATTGCCATATGCATATTTTAAATCGCTCGATGTGTTAAAAGAAAAAACGTTACCCCCAAAAGAAGCATTTTATAACGTGCTAGAAAATAAAAATATAGATGAGGAAGAATATAAACACGCATTACATGTGTTTAACGCGTTTAATTGTAAATCTTTTTCAGACTATCTTGAATTATATCAAAATACAGATGTAATTATGTTAGCAGAGGTATTTCTATCATTTAGGCGCACAGCATTTAAATATTATTCGCTAGATCCGGTTCATTTTTTTTCCATTTCACAATTTACATTTTCGAGTGGATTAAAATATACAAAGACCGAATTAGAACTATTAAACAATACGACTGATTATATATGGTTCGAATTGCAGATGAGAGGCGGAATCTGTTTTTTGGGCACGCGTTATATGAAAGCCAACAATCCATTGTTGGAAAATTCGTATAAGCCCAAATTACCTAAAAATTATATCATGGCATTCGACGCAACGAATTTGTACGGATTTATTCAATGTCTCCCCCTTCCAAAAAATAACTTTTCTTGGCTAACTGCAGACGAAATAGCAAATTTTAACATTCTACAAACAAGCGCCAATTCAAATGTTGGTTATTTCCTAGAAGTGGATTTGCATTATCCGCCTTCGTTACACGATGCACACAATGATTTTCCTTTAGCACCAGAGCATTTAACTCTGAATTGGGAAATGCTATCACCCTATGCAAAACAAATGGGTGAGCAATTCAATTTAAAATCTATTTTTCCGTGTAAAAAAATTAATTCCAAATTTTTTTGACAAAAACAATTACATCACGCATTACTTAAATCTAAAATTCTATGTCGAACACGGATTAATTATTACAAAAATTCATAGAATATTAGCATTCACCCAAACGCCGTTCTTAAAAGATTATATAGAATTTAATAATAACAAAAGAAACGAAGCAGACAACAATTTTGACAAAACATTTTTTAAAAAGTTAAACAACGCATTTTATGGTAAATGTTGCGAGAATGTGCGAAAAAAGTTAAACGTGAAAGGGGCGTTAAACATCAATGAGTGTGAAAAGTTGTTGTCAAATCCAATGCTCGATTATTTCGAAATTATCAACAAAGATTTCACTTTATTTAAAATGAAAAAAAAAAAAAATAATTCTCGATAAGCCAATTTTTGTAGGTTTTGCCGTTTTGGAGCTGAGCAAGCTTCGAATGTATTCTCTTTACTATGACCATTTTAAAAATTTTTATAAGAGCAACGTCCAACTCTTATATACTGATACAGATTCAATTTATATCGACGTCCGAACAAATGATATCTATCAGGATTTAAAAAATCACTTTGCAAATATATTAGATTGTAGTAATTATCCGAAAAATCATCCTATGTATAATGATTCAAACAAAGGTAAACTCGGTTTGCTCAAAAGCGAGTTTATTAAACCAATAAAAGCTTTTATCGGTTTAAAGGCAAAAATGTATTGTTTTATTACAGATGACGAGTGCAAAAAAAAAGCTAAAGGCGTAAAAAAAACTAGCATTCAATCATTAACGTTTGAGTCATATAAAAATGTTTTATTCTCGGAAATATATATAAAACAGCAACAATAATCGATATTAGCTAAAAAACATGATATCAATACAATGGTAGAAAATAAAGTGAGTCTTTCGGCATTTTATGATAAAAAATATTTAATTGATGCAATAACAACAAATAGTTATGGTCACTATAAAAATGTTGAGCAATGTGATGAATAAAATATTATATAAACGCAAAAACAATGACATTAGTTTTTTCTTTTCCATGTTATATATGCGTTTCTTTTTTATTTCTTTCGTATCTGTTTTGCAAGATAAAAATATTATTTAAAAAAAAAAACCTGTGTTTCATGCATCTTCCTGTGTTTTATCAACTGTGACTTTTTGGTGTATATATCCTGAGTTCGTCAACTGCATTACAAAAATGATATCAAAGAAAAATAAATCGTGAACTGTACAAGATTCATCGACTATGATTTTTCGTGTGCTTTAGAAGTTCATCATCTTGGACAAAAAAATGTCATCAAGGAAAAATAAATTGTAAACTATACAGTGCTCGCTGTTGTGCACCTTCTTGTGTTTTATCAGCTGTGACTTTTTGGTGTATATATCCTGAGTTCGTCAACTGCATTACAAAAATGATATCAAAGAAAAATAAATCGTGAACTGTACAAGGTTCATCGACTATGATTTTTCGTGTGCTTTAGAAGTTCATCATCTTGGACAAAAAAAAAAATGTCATCAAGGAAAAATAAATTGTAAACTATACAATGCTCGCTGACTACAATTTTTAAAAACTGATATGCATGTGTATGTTTTCATCTTTTATATAAAACAAAGCATTTATAATATTTTTTTTTTTCACATTGTGAAAAAAAAATTAATATGTAATAAATAATTTTCTTTTAAATTCACAATGTGTGGGAAAATTATCTATTTTTTCAAAATATTATGTAATTAATATGTAATAAATCCTTTTTTAATGTGCAAATATGTGTATGTCTTTTATTTTTGTCATGTTTTTATTTTTTACCGTTAAAAAAAAAAATTTAAGTTTTAAAAACGTATATTAAAAAATTGTTATCTCCTTTTGCAGATAAAAATTTAACTCTTTACTTTTCTTCTAGTAAATAAAACAAATCTTGTCTGATCCCATTTTTAACAACTAATTTACAATATTTCATAATAAATTATTTACAATATAATACAAATAAAAAATTACAAATATTTTTTTTTTTTTTTGCAATTTTTAAACAATATTTTGTAACGTTTTTTATACAAATGATATATTTACAATTTAGTATTATATGACATTATATTTTAAGTCTAAAATTTTTTTCCATATTAAAAAAAACAACTATATTTGATTACATCATACATGTTTTTGATAATAAAAAAGATAAAATATTTTATCTAAATTGTTGATACAATATTGAAAACATTAAAAGTTATTTTTTGTCACAACTTAAATGTTTTTACTTACATAACAGTCGATCAAATGTATTAATCTTTCAAGGCTATAACAAAACATTACTTTTAAATGTCGGCCACTGATGCAAAAAGTACTTTCATATGACATATGCTTCCGTGTTTTAAAAAACATCAACAGATGAAAGTGAAATTCAAGAATAACCACTCAACCTTGTAGTACAAAGTAAAAATGAAACATGGATGTGCAGATGCGTGAAGCATAACGATGCTTCCGCAAATGTAAATAAACAAAGAGTGAAATTCAGGAAGAACCATCCAACCTTGTAATACAAAGTAAAATGAAACATGAGCACGTGGTCGCGGGATGCATGACGGTGACCTCGCGAAGGTAAATAAACAAAATAAGGCATGCTTTTAATACAATTATACTACATATTTACGCAAATTTCACAACACCCATAAGTACATTGTTGATATTTGGGCCCAATGAACCCCCAAGGTCAATCAAGTGACGAGCCGGGGGGTGTAGGGGGGGTTATGCATAGGTTATTGACATGTAAATAAACAAAGAGAGGACATTCACTTCCGGGTGACTCTTAAGTGTGAGTGATCCTTCCAGCATGATCCTTAAGTGCTTGATTTCTATACTACTAACATAGAATAGGTTATATAGTTTTTACTTTTGAAAATAATGTTTATGGCTCGTTTACAGGGACACACAAAAGAATTTTGTGACATTAGAGCATATGGACAGATTTCTGTTTAAACTTATTTTAACACGGTTATGCTGTATCTAACATTGTGGAATTAACATACATTCTTGAGATGCTTAAAGCATGTTTTCGATAGGATAAAGATCTGCATAGGCTAAATAATTTATTTACAAGACCCCACAATTACGATAACATTTTGTAAGCATCCAAAATTTGTAAGCACGTCAAATTTGATTCAAATATTTATGAGTTACAATGAATTAGTCGGATACTTTTTATTAGTGTATATAATTACCGTGAATTATGAAGAGAGGCATAAAATAGAATTTTGTACTATTACAATTTATAGAAAGCATTTTTTATAAGTTTATTTTAATAGGGCTATGCTTCATGAAATATAATGAAATAAATATATGTTACTAGAATGTTTAAAAGCATTGTTTCTGTGGAAAATGGTAGTCATAAAATTAATAATTATTTTACAGGGCTACCCAAAGTTATTTCGTTACATTGTCTCATCATTTCGCATCAAATTTAGTACAAGTATTTGTGAGTTACAAGAAATCCCAAAACTATGAATTACAAGGATATATATGTATATATGCATATATATATACAGATAAATATAGACAGTTACAACGAGGGGCTTATAGGGCGCGCAGCCCCCTCAGAAACTTATATGATTTTGTAGCAAGTTAATCATATCTATCTATATATCATTGTCTATCTATCTATCTATTATATATGTATATATATATATAAGGTTATTTCGAAATATACATAATAAATAAAAATTATCTACTGAGTATTGACGTATGTAAATAGGACGTTGTGGCTCTTCATCGGCAGATCCACTAGATAACAGTAAAAATAAAATAATAATTAGAAAAAAATAACAATTTTATTTAATTAAAAATACATGTACTGTGTGTTAAAATATTTTCTCTAATTAATTTATCTTGAATAATTTCATCAAGAGCATGAGTATATAAAAACTTTAAATAGCATATTTTTGACAGTTAAATCGAATCAATGGCAATATATATATATATACTCTATAACAAAAAAAGTGACGCACCAAGATGGAGTAATGCAAACCGAACACAAATTGACATACATACAGGTTTTGAGGGAATCAAGCACCAATTCATCATTATCGTCGATCCTACGGGCAACTGGTACTTCAGTGAATTAAAATATTCTTAGTAGGCGGCTCCATGGGGTTGAGCTCAGTCCCTGGATCTCTCTTCCACTGAGGACGTTTGGAGCATCATAAAAAGGTTCCTACAACCAGCTCGGGATTTTACCAATCTAATGCAACAATTGGACAGAATTTGGCACGATACTTCACGGGAGCACATCTGCCAACTCTATCAATTAATACCAAGTCGAATAACAGCGTACATAAGGGCCAGAAGTTGACCAACGCGTTATTGACTTGTTTGTTTTGTGAGGCCCTTTCGCTTGATTAAATCATTCAAATTTTATGAAACTGTAATCAATTGTTTTTCTTCATATGTGCATCACATCTACCAATTTTTGTCCCATTCGGGCCACCCATTCTACCCCATCTAACAATTTTTGCCCCCATTTCTTGGTGCGTCGTTTATTTATTTATTTATTTATTTTTTTTTTGTTATAGATTGTATATATGTAATTATACATAAATAATTCATATCTATATAAACAAAATACTGTTTGTAGCAAAAGAAACAATTAAATAATAAGAAAAATCACAGAAGGAAATATTATTATAAAGACGAACTTAAGATTTTTACTCCAAAACAGTTGCGGGTTCTTAAGTTTCTCTTTCAAGTAAAAACTACGTGCTATTTTTTGCGATGCACGAGGAATTTATATCATGTATTATTTTTCGTCGTAAATGGAATTCGTAGATTGAAAGAAACAAAAGTGCAATGGAGTTTTTGTTATGTAATCCGTTTTTCATTCATAAAAAAAAAAAAAAGAAAGAAAAGAAAAGAAAAAAAAAAAAAAAAAAACTGATTTGATTTCTGGTTACTAAAGGTATAAAATTTATCTTCTATTACTAAAACAATTTTATTTTAAGTTTCACATTTGATATCAGTTTTACTTTAAACGATTTTGTCAATTTTGCTTACCTATTATAAACAATCTCTTTTTTACATGTTTTTAATATAAATCAAAACAGTTTTCAAAATTTCATTTTAGAAATTTTTAAATTGTTTTTTATTTTGAGTTTTGTGTTAATTTCTTATGCATATAAAAACTTTAACACTTACATTCTATTATCATTATATTTCATGTTGAATATAGTAGTCCTGCGTCCTCCAGTATAATGGAGTAATACAACTTTGTTATTGCTTTTTGATAAGCACATATAATTAGAACATTTGTTTTTAGTATCAATCTATAAAATTGTTGTCAATATTGTCTTAGATCACTGCATAAAAAACAAGATGGATATAATTAAACGACAGTATTCACAGTGTTTGGTACCGTGGTCTAAATGCAGAAATGGTCGTACATTGTCTACGAAGATTAAAAAAGACGGGTGTACAGACATTGCACAAAAAATAAAATTAGTTTCAAAAGTCTGCCCTAGGGGACTATGTAGTATTGTTTTTCTAAGTGAATCTTTTGTTGCAATTTATAGTTTAAAATTGATATTTGATACTTTTTTCAAGCACTGCATTTGTTGCCATTTCTTATTTTAAACTGGAGGCAGCGCTAATTTGTATCCATTTTACCTTTTTTTAAACTCCTTTTTAACACTTTCCAACAAGGTTGAAAAGTGTTTATGACTTCGGTTTGTCTGTCTGTCTGTCCTCCCGCGCTCTAACGCCCGTAAATATTTATGGAATTTCTTGAAACTAATATATGTTATTCACGTTCACCATCGCACGGACCCTATTAAAAATGGAGTTTATACCTCTACTGGTTTGTGTACAGGGACACCCGAACGTATTTCAAAGCATTGTGTTCTATGAGAGGTATTTCTATAAATCATAATTTCATACATTTACTGTGGACATACCTTAATGAAATTAAAATATGTTATTCAAGTTCACTATCTGACGTTCCCTATTGAAAATGGAGTTTATACCTCTAATGGTTTGTGTACAGGGACACCCGAAAGTATTTCAAAGCATTGTGTTCTATGAGAGGTATTTCGATAAACCATATTTTCATACCTTTACTGTAGACATACATTAATGAAATTGAAATATGTTGTTCAAGATTACTATCGAACGTTCCCTATTGAAAATGGAGTTTATACCTCTATTGGTTTGTGTACAGGGACACCCGAAAGTGTTTGAAAGCATTGTGTTCTATGAGAGGTATTTCTATAAACCATATTTTTACACCTTTACTGTAGACATATTTTAATGAAATTGAAATATGTTATTTAATTTCACTATCGGACGTTCCCTATTGAAAATGGAGTTTATACCTGTACTGGTTTGTATACAGGGACATCCGAAAGTATTTCAAAGCATTGTGTTCTATGAGAGGTATTTCTATAAACCATATTTTCATACTATTACTGTAGACATATGTTAATGAAATTGAAATATTTTATTCAATATCATTATCGGACGTTCCCTATTGAAAATAGAGTTTATACCTCTACTGGTTTGTGTACAGGGACACCCGAAATTATTTCAAAGCATTGTGTTCTATGAGAGGTATTTCTATAAACCATATTTTCACACCTTTACTGTAGACATATCTTAATGAAATTGAAATATGTTATTCAAGTTCACTATTGGATGTTTCCTGTATAAAATGGAGGAGAATATCACCATCGGTTTATGCACAGGTAAACTCAAAAGTATTTCAAAGCATTGCGTTCTATGACAGATGTTTCTATAAATCAAATTTTAATAACTTTACTTTCCACGAAGTTTTAGGAAATTGAAATATGTTAATTATATGCACAAAAGAATGCTTTGCATAGAATATATCAGGATTAGCATTAGACTTACAGGGTGGCACAAAAATATGCAGTTATATTAAGAGGTATTAATAAAAAATTGCTAGAATTGTACTTTAGTTTACGTTAAGCGTTTTTAACACTTTCTAGCATTTTTTAAGTGTGAATATGATTTCAGTTTTGTGTATCTGCATGTCCGTCTGTCTGTATGCCTGTCTGCCTGTCTGAGCTCTAACTTCCGTAAATATTATGGAATTTCTTGAAACTGATATATATTATTCAAGTTCACTATCGAATATTCTCTATTGAAAATGGAGTTTGTACCTCTACTGGTTTCTGTACAGGGACACCCGAAAGTATTTCAAAGCATTCTGTTCTATGAGATTTATTTCTATAAACGATATTTTCATACCTTTACTGTAGACATACTTTAATGAAATTGAAATATGTTATTCAAATTCCCTATTGGGTGTGTCCTGTATAAAATGGAGGAAATACCACTACCGATTTATATACAAGGACACTCAAAAGTATTCCGAAGCATTGCATTCTATGAGAGATATTTCTCTAAATCAAATTATAATAACTTTACTTTCCACGAAGTTTTAGGAAATTGAAATATGTTATTCAAATGCACAAACAAATCCTTTACATAGAGCGTAGCATGATTAGCATTAGATTTACACAGTGACACAAAAATATCCATTTATATTAAGAGCTATTATTAAAAAATTGCTAGAATTGTACTTTCGTTTACATTAAGCGTTGTTAACACTTTCTAACATTTTTAAGTGTGAATATGATTTCAGTTTGTGTATCAATCCATCTGTCTGTCTATCTGCGCGCCCGCGCTCTAATTCCTGTAAATATTTATGGAGTTTCTAAAAACTGACATATTTTATTGAAGTTCATTATCGGATGTTCCATATTGAAAATGGAGTAAATTTCTCTTCTGGTTTGTGTACAGGGACACCCAAAAGCATTCGAAAGCATTGTGTTCTATGAGTGTTATTTTTATAAATATTTGCCGTATAGAATGTTCCCAATTTAAAATGTCATTAATAGGTCCTGTACAACTAGTTTGTTTAGAGGGACAACAACAATAAAAAAAAATGCCAATGCATTACGTTTTATAACAGAATTTTTTGAAAGTTATATTTAGAAGTCTTTCTACTGAAAAAATCATAAAAATATTGAAACGTATTGTTTGTATTCTAAAATAATGTTTTGTATAGATTATGATATGATTAACTTTCTGATTTACTGAGCTACACTAAAATATTCAGAGAGATGAAAAGCTGTAATTATAATCTAATGCCTTTTTAACACTTTCCAAAATGCCTAAGAGTAATTTTAAAATCAATTAGCCTATCTGTATATTTTTCAGTGCTTCTGTGTGTTGTGTGATAACGTAGGTAAAGAATATTATAAGTTATGCGATACAACAATTACGTACAGTTGGAAAGTGTTACTAATCAATGCGTACTGCAAGATTTTTCTTCCTTGTTTTATTACGCATCGCCTCCTATATGGACGACTCACTGTAAAGTGGTGTAACTCTATATCAATTTCCATGGAGATAATTCACGTTTACAATAATCGACCCATATACCTAGTTTGAAGCTATTTTTTTTTCCTTTTATGTTTGGAAATACACTAAGTGACGAACAAAAAGCCGCATTGCAGAAAGAAAGACTTATGCTTTTTTATTTGTAATAACTTTAAAATTAATGGTTGAAACAAATAAAACAGTTATATTTGCATGATACCAAAGGGGTGAAATGATACCTATGTACATTTTCGATTTAATAATTCGCTTTATTACACTCTACGAAGTACTTTATAAAAATCTGCATAAAACTTTCTTTTTGAACATTATGCAATAACTATACAGTTTGTATTCTATTATGACTTATTATATGAAATAAACAAGCTACATTTTAATTTGTACACTAAAGCTATTTATTTGTTATATCTAAGCAATTTTTTAATAAAAATATGTATTCTGCATTGGGTTAATTCCAACTTTATATGGAATTACTGCTTTAATCCCTTACAGTAGCATAGTATTACACCGTTTTCTGATATAAATCTAAAAAAATTCACTGTGCTAAATATTGTAAATAATTTGTCTAGTTCTTGCAAAGTTGTAGGCTACAAATTTCGAATCCTCCTCTCTCTCCCTGTGCCTTTTTATGACTAAACATTTTCCAGCGAATTGAGATTAGGACAGTTTCCAAGTCTAATAAAGAAGAAATTCTACGATAGTCTTTGTGGGATTTAACTTAGAGGGAAATAAGATATTATTACTTGCAGAATTACAGGTGCTCATGGGAATGGATAGGTTATTTTAACAATCTGATTCAAATTGACGAACCACAGAAGCCGTTCAGCAAGATGCATTATCATCTTGAATTGCTGTTTGAAGAAAAGTCTGAAATACCTCCAAAATGGTCAGTCAGGCGCCGCTTTTATAATCACCGTGTTTTATTTTGAGTTAACTGATCCCTTTAACATGAAAATTTGTCTGATTCAGTGAAAAAGTATGCACATCCGTACCATAATGTACGGAGAATATATCACTTTTTTAAGAGAGCAATTTTCATTAAGTCAGTTCCATTTTTTCCGTCCTAGTAGGTTTTTTTTTTTTCCTCAGCTCGAAATAAATTAAACCTGACTCATCAGAGAAACTCAGTTCGACCCGATAATTAACTGCTTTTTTTTTTTTTTTTTTTTTTTTTTTTTTAAATCAACCAATGTCTTGTTTTCTTAAATATTTGTCCTTAATAATGGCTGTTTTGCAGACCTTCTAGTTTTTAAACTGCCTTGTTTAATTGATTCCGGGCTATCTTTGAAGAAATTATTTTGCTATACTTTTTTTTTAATCTTTTTTAGGTTCTAAACATGATACAATAAGATTTTTTAAACATTTGCTTTTTAACTTGCGGTTATCTTGCTTGGATGAGCAACGTGACCACCTAAACCACATTTCCTGTTTAAAAGGCCAAAAAATTTTATTAATTGCTAAAAACCATTTTATCAATATTCCGTTATAATTTAATTATTTTATCCTCTCACGTATTAAAATATTTTTTGACTTTCATTCAAAAATTAATATTTTTTGTGGCATCGTTAACCTCCTTATTCTTACCATTTCTGAAATAATTTCTAAAATTACATTTTTTCTGACAATTGCGTTTTGTTTTTAACACTGGACGCAATGCTAAAGTGTATGTGGAAGACAGGATAATAAAATCTGTTCGAAAATTTGCTTTTTAAACGATAAAATTAGTGGTTGTAGAAGGTGAAAAAGAAAATATTCAACGAAATTTCTTCCTACGAAATTTGGAGCCATTCTCAATTAGATCTTGCTACACAGCACCGTGAGTACTCTGAGTTTAACCTATGGCAACCCTGTACTGTAAAACCTTTTACTAGAGATGAAAGCTTAGAGCAGAATTCTTGAAAATAATTTAAAAAAAAATAATCGAACTTTTATTCTTCTTTCTTGTTAAGTACATAACAAAAAACATTCTTTTAAATGCTGAATATATGAATAAATAAATACATAGTTAAGTCTCGTAAAAATAAAAAAGTGCTTTATCTTGATGAATTTATAGCAATAATTATTTTTTTATACTAACCCTTCGTATGTTACGCACATTAAAACAAGAGTTTGAACCGATATTTCTTTGGGGTTTCGCTTGGTCCTTGAAAGGCAGCATTTAAAGCAATTTTAAAAGAAACCTATACGTTTTAAAAGAAATTCATGGTAAGAGCATAAATGTGGAAAAATCTGTGAAAAAGAGAGTGTTTGGGAGAAAACTGTTGTTTATTTTTAATAAAAACAAGGTTTCTAAGGTCCTTGAATTTCCTTCATTGTCTCCATCAAGGACTTTGCCGAAAAATATTTGTTATAATAAAAATCGTATAAATTTTGACTCAAATTTACTGTGTAAAAGTAAAAATCCTTGAAAAAAGTGCCACGTTGGATTTCGCCACAGTAAACTCACTGAACAATTATTCGTATTTAAAACTGATGATTTTTTTTTTTTTTTTTTTGAAACTTGATTAAAAATCTAGAGTGACTCCTTGACTTTCGAAAGATAAAATAATTCTTGGTTTGTTGTTATAAATTTAAGTAAGTGAAGTCGTTACATATTAAAGAAAAAATTATAATATGGCGTTTTCGTATATTTCCCCAAATAGTATATTGTTTAATTTCACGCTATTTCAATACAAATAACTGGAAACCATAGGTCATAATAGTATAGAATTTTCTGCGTTGTCCTTGTAAAAATTTAAAAGTGTTATTCAGTTTATGGGATGGCTATCTATAATATGTACTAAATTTTAGCTCATTCGAACAACGCGTTTAGACGCTATCGTGTTCATTCACAAACATACTCCCTCTCACACATACATACATTATCGTAAAAATAGCAGAAAGGAATTTAGAGGATCTAAAAACGTATAGATACGACAAAATCGAAAAGTCAGTTTTTTGTCAAGATTGCAATATGCATGTTTCGAAAGTAAAAATGAATAAATGAGACAAAATGAAAGAAATTGTGTGTTTTTTGAAACAACTAACTTTTTGAAAAGATTGTAATTTGTTGGTATGAAATAAAATTACGTGATATTTTTAAATGTGTGATATTTAATGAAAATTTCATTCTTCCAAATAATCCAATGCAATAAACTGTATTAAAAGAAATGTATTCCAAATATACACTAATTTACTTCAAAAGAAGACAATACATTCATATTTTCTACAGAGAATACAAAATACTTTTATAAATGTGGACTCTTTCTTCTAATTCCGCTTCAGTTTCATAATTTAAGCTATTTTAAAAATTTGACATCACTGCACTTAATGACACGCATTATAATTTCAGTCCCTTTGTAATTACTTACTTTTGGTATGACAACGTATAAATTATTTAAAGCATTAAGTTTCATGAAGATATGTATTCTTATTGTTATATTTTTATTTTTATTATACCTCTTATTTCATAAGTTGAAATTTAAAAAAAATATATACAGGTATTTGTTCAAAGTTATAAGATAGTTTTACAAAAATACACAAATACATGAGAATTAAATTTAAAAACTGATTGCAATAAAATTGATATAAAATTATATCATAGACAAAAATCACTGACGAGCCATTTTCATAGCAGAGAACAAAGGTTTTCATAGAAATGCATATAGTATATAAATGGAAATAATGACATATTTTTACACAATTTATTAAAGATAGTAGGAAAAACTGTAAATTTTCACCTTTACAAATGAATGAGGTTTCTATAAAACAATGTTTTATACTTTTTCTTTTGTTTCAAAAGATTAGTAAAAGAAATTAGATTTTTACTTTTTGATGAATTGGCACATTTCAAGATGTTTTGAGCAAATTTGGAGCAATTTTAGAAAACGTCTGTCGGTACATGTAAGTATTTAAAATTTTGTAAAAGATCAAGAAGTAATGCATATATTTTCATTAAAAAAAAAAAAAAAAAAAAAATGTGTTTAGTTATACCTTGATATAAATCGGTAACTACAGATTTTTGCTTATCGCCCAACAAGTCGCGCTGCTACTTTTCAATTTCCTCCTTTTGTTGGAAAGCAGTATCAGCTCGTATTGCATTTATATTTACCAAACTTGATATGTGAGGGACCTTTTATGAAAAAAAAAAAAAAAATGATTATTCAGATTCATTCAGCTGAAAAGTGTCGCTACAATTTTTTCAACTTTTGTTACTTACTCTGTAGCTATATCTCATTATCTATTGGTTTAAAATGCACCAAAATGCACATTTTAAATATTTATTATGATATTCTAGGATTAATTTTTTTTGTATTATGTTAATCGTAAGTGACGCTGTTATACGGAATGATATAGAAAAAATTCTGTGACGGATGTATATGTATATATATATATATATATATATATAGGAATATATAAAAAAATGAATGAAATTAAACCCCAAAAAACACTGAGATATTTATCAAGGAGGCCCCTCAGTGTAGGGGTAAAAGATAAGTTTCTGAAAGGACAGTAACAATTAGCTAATAACTATCCTTAGCCCCCAACTTCTCACCAAACAGAAAACCACAAATAACTGAAGAGAAATCAAACATATATATAATGTATAAAAATACTAAAACAGTTATAAAATTGCATCAATTCATTTTAAAATATACAATACAATAAAGAATTACTGAAGGTAAACAAGAAAGTATAAAATGAAATAAAATAAAACCCTTCTTCGACATAGCTACTCGTCGATAATTAAATATCGCCCTTGAATGAGGAAGTAGAACAAACCGAGACAGGAAAACACTGGAAAAATACAGTTAAAAATTGGGACTCGTTGGTAACAGTTAATTTGCAAGGTACATTTTAAGTCTTCAAGAGCATATTTTAAATCTTCTTCATTATTGCAAATAGTACGAATTCTTTTAAGCTGTGCGAACATAATATTTTTTAAAACTTTTCTACTGATATTTGAAAACCAATTAGTAAGACTATTTACTTTAAAATTAAAATCCTTCCTTTTATCGTATAATCCAATAAGCCACTTTTCTTCATTTCTCATTCATATTTAAATCAAGGAAAGAAATTTTATCAGTATCTGTAAGGTTTAAAATTAATTCTTTAGGATATATTTTTCTAGAAATGTTTTCGTTAAAAACGATTAAATCATCTATAAATCTGAAAAGAGTGATATCTATAAAAAAAATTTCGAAAAAATATATAAATAAATTTGCGAAAGAACTCGAAAAACTCGTTCCCATTGGAATCCCCTTCCGCTGTAAAAAGTAATATTTCCCGTTAAACAAAACGTTTTCAAAACAGAACTTGAAAAGATTAATCCAGTAATTTTTTTCACAATTTAAGTAACTTCCGAATTCCTCATAAATGCTTTCAAAAACGTCTATTACAAAGTTGTGCGGAATACTGCCAAACAAATTTTCAAAATCATAGGTATTTACGGAAGTAATGTTTTCTGAATAAATCTTGAAATATTGTATAACTTTCTGGTTATTGTTTATAATGTTACAATCATTAGCAGAATTTATCACTTTTAAGACTGAATTTACATATTTAAATAAGATTTTACCGGCTTTATCATTATAGCTATTAGTACCACAGGTAACAAAACGAAATTTAACTGTATTTTTATGAAATTTAATAGTAACGAAAAGATATGGAAAATTAAAACAATTTCTGTTTAAATTTAGTTTTTTTATCAAAGGTCAAAATACGTTTTTTGATAATAGAGTGTTCAGTTAACTTATTGAAAGAACTATTAATTAAATATTCATTTAAAAGAAGATTTTTATTAAAAAAAAAAAAAAAAAAACCTTTACAAATAATTGCAAAATTACTATTTGCTTTATCTACTGTAGCTATAATAAATTTATATGTTAAATTTTCAATACTTTTTTTAAGTTCAGTACTGTACTTTAACTCGTCAAGGTTAAATTTACCATAATAATTTCTAAGGAAAATTAATTGTTTCTCAAAAAGGTACAAAAATTTAAATTTCCATTGTCTAAAATCTTCAAAAGGCCAGCTATATTTATCGGAAATTTTTAAAATGTGTAATTCTCCTTATGGTATTTCTAGTCTTTAAACTTATATTTATATATATAATCATTTCAAAATTTATATATATATATATATATATATATATATAAATTTTGAAATATATATAATAAAATATAAATATATATAATAAAACACGTTTTAATACTTCTATTACAAATTAGTGAGTTAAAAACATTTTCTTTCTTTTATACTAAAATGGTTATGGCTATATAGTATATTAACGCATTAAGAAAATACTATATAAAATGTATATCGTATAATATAGAGTATTTTTAATTATATATTTAATATTTTTCATGAAAAGTATTATTCTAAACATTATAATTTTAATTCAGCTCAAAATAGTACATGTTAATATGGAAATTTGTTATTTCCGTAAAATCATTTTTAGTTCTATTTATATTAGTTATGGGGAAAAAAAATTAATAAGTCGATATATTATATAGTAACTGTATTTATATGATGTTAGTAGTTATATTTAGTTTCATTTTATTCATATTTGATCTTCCAAGCGGAAATATTTCTAATTCATTGGAAATACTCAAATAGTTTCAAGCATGTGAAATAGACGTGTAAAAATAGATTTAGTATAGAATAAATAGTTATTAATATTTTTTATTAGAAACCATTTTCTTAAGAAATCCTTAAGTTATTTAGATCTATTTTTTCTGAATTTTTGAGACATGCTTAAAAATTTATATATATATATATATATATATATATATATATATCAATAAGTCAACAAATGAAATGAAATATAACCCCAAAAACACAGAAGTCTTCATCAGGGAGGCCCCTCCGAGTAGGGGTGAAAGAGAAATTTCTGAAGGGATAGTAGTAATTAGCTAATAACTACCCATAGCTCCAACTTCTCACCAAACAGAAAACCACCTTTAACAGAAAAGAAATCTAACAGATCTAAAATAGAATGAATCGAAAGTGGAAAACACAAAAACATTCGGTTAAAAGTTAAGACGAAATAGTTAATTTGCAAGGATTTTAAGAGCTATTTTTAAATCATAATCATTATTGCATAAAATGCAAATTTTTTAAACTGTGCGAACATATGAAAGGGAGAAAAAGATTAGTAAAGAAATCCTACAGTCAAGGTCGTTAACCAAAAGGTTTAAAACCATTTCGTAAAAAAGGGGGAAAATAAACTTAAAAATCATTATAATAATACTATAGAGAAAGCTAGCGCTAAAAGCTGCTTAGCCAAAAAATATTTTTTTAAATAAGAAATATTTAAAACGAATATGTGCATGATATAAAATGATATACAATTAAAGATAATTATAATAAAACGTAAAACAGAGAAGGATAGCGCTAAAAGCAGCCTAGCTAAACAATGTTTTTATTAAATAAGAAACTTTTAAAACAAATATTTATGTATATTAAATTAAAATAAAAGTTTAATGATTAGAAAAACCAACAGGAGATTTACAAACCAATGCGCAAAATTGCTGCAAAAGGAAATGCAGCATTTACATTTCCTTTTGCAGCAATTTTTCGCATTGGTTTGTAAATCTCCTGATGGTTTTTCTAATCATTAAAAGTTTATTTTAATTTAATATACATAAATATTTGTTTTAAAAGTTTCTTATATATATATATATATATATATATATATATATTTGTGTGTGTATCTATTTATATTTTTTTGTTGAAATACATTTGTGAAAAATGAAAATATGTATTTACTATCAGCATCTGCCAAATTTTATAACTTCAAAAAATGTTCATTGTTGGAAGTTTTATATATCTTGAAATATTTTTATGTAGAATAAGTTATATAGCGTTTAAAATATTCATACGCATTAGATATATTTAATAATATGTTTTTCATCCATACATTTCTTATACGTCTGCAACAAATTTCCAAAGCATGGAAATATTGTAAGCTATGTTACACAAGAATATATATATATATATGTAAAAATTATTACGCGTATTTGAAATTCGGGGAGATAGATTGCAAAGTTTTTATTCATCTTCATTTATATCATTATCTCCATTATCTTCATTTTGGGTTCTTTTTTGCTTTACTTTTACATTATGTTTTCGGTTATCGATTGCTAGGAAATTCTCAATCCTCACATAATCTTAGGGAAAAAAAAAAAAAAAAAAAAAAAAAAAAAAAATGCATATTTTAGACTTTTTTTTTGCGTTCTCCTTAACAATTTGTCTTTTCGTACTATATCGATACAGTTAACAGCAAAATTATTGAAGCACTAGCAATTAATCGTACTTTAAAGATGCACACCTAGTTTTGTTAAGTAAATATTGGTTCAATCATGATTTCAGTCTTATACTGTTTATAAAAAAGTAAGTTGATGATAAAAAATAGAAATTAAACTAAAAACAAAAATATGAGAAGTAGGGATATGCGCTTTAATAATTTTGCTGCCGTCTGTACAGTGTACATTGATTTATGCATGTACCGTGAATATATACCGTATCTACAACCCCCTTACTCACACATACACATACTTACATATGTACACATACATGCACACCTACATATATCAGCTTAAAAATTAGCAAAAATATATTTTGAATATCCCAAAACATATTCATATCAATAATATCACATTCAAATTTTTTCATGATTATTATACTTTTTCTCATACACAGTATATGTTTGTGAAATAAAAACTAACTACCCAAAAACATTTTCCTGTTTAAAATGTTTTTAAGAAGTTTTTATAAATCAAAATTCGTTAGCAGCATTTCATAAATTTTTATGCAATTAAAAGCATATTATTTGTATACATTCCTATAATGTAAAATAATAATAATAAATAAAAAAAAAACATGTTATGTTTTGTAGTATTTAAAATTCTATTCCATACACAAATAATACATTTATAGAGGAATTCATTTTTGCAGTATGTCATAAATTGTTTACAAGTTAAAATTTAATAACTAGTATAAAATTGTGACAATGTAACTCTAAGTATTTCTTTAAACAAAACCAAATACTTTTTGTTTCATTTAAAACAAAATAATTAAATCAGAGAATTTCACATTAATTAAAAAATTCATTTATATCATTATAAATTGATATCTTTCTAAAATACTTTTAAAATATTTATCGATACTTCCATGGAATGTCTAAATTAAATAAAAAAAACATATGTTTAAGTATGTGACAATCTGTCGTACTCAGTTTACCAAACTAATTTGGAAAGGAATCGTCTAAAGAAAATAAAAAGTCGTTAAACTCTCAAGTAACAAAAGAGGTAATAATTTATAAGTTTATGACACAAAAGTCAAACTATTTTTTTCGGTAACAAATACTTTGTTCATTCTACAGGGTGTCTAGAAAAGGACTTACTGATTTCAAAATTAAATATCTCGAAAACAAAGTACAGTATAGCGATGAGTCAAAGTGTATATTTATTACGAAAGCTGTAAAAATTAGACACAGGAATTTTGAAAATAGTAATAAAAGTTGCCAATAGATGACGTTGCAAATAATCCCAAAACTAGGGACCCTATATAGAGAGAGACTGGACATTGACCGAAAGTCGGCCATTTTAGTGCCAATTCGGAGCGATCTCCGTAGAACGTAATGCTTTTTTCTCCGCAGTTGACGCTTTACTATACAACATAAATGAAAGGAAATTGTGCTAAATTTGTGCAGAAATAAATGCAGAATATAAATATGTAATTTTGTTCGTCTTATAGAAAAAGAATTTGAAGAAAAACGAATTTTGTTTTAACCTTCGACATTGTTACTTTTTCAATTCCTATCGGAAAACAGTGGAATTTTTTGTTGTGTATTTCTATATTAAGAAAAATACGTTGATTGTGAAAACAATTCTACCTTAGTGAAACTAATTCTACCTTAAGTTTTCTGAAGACATACATTTTATATATAAATAAAAGTTGGAAGATCTTTAACAAAAATATGGTAATCTTAGTTTTTGTCAAGTAATTCATGAATAAATATAAAACTACGGCAGAAGAACAGAAATTATTTTTTATTATTTTATAAAATTATTTACGTAATATTTTTACAAACTAAAAATACTTATTTTATTTATTTCAATTACGCATTATTAATAATAATGATTTTGTTAACGATTAAAAATAAAAATTTTATTAATAATAATTTGTAAAAATATTAACTTATATCTTTAGAAATTAAAAAATGTTTTTATTTATTTTATTTGCATTTGCTTATTTCATTGATTTTTTTTTTCTTCTAGTTTTTTAAACATTATGTAAATAAAAATAATTACTTATTTATATATTATTTATAAAATTTATTATGGCAATTATTATTTAAAAGAAATTTATATTTCATATGTTAGCAAATAATATACACCTTATTTTCTTTATTTTTATTAATTTATTTTAAGAAATCTGATACATTTTGCGTACTAGCAAAAAATCAAAAAATATATTTTTATACAGTTATTTTAAATATGTATTTAAAAAAATATCAGAAAAATACATTGAAATCTAACATATTAAATATATTGCACAACATAACTTAAAAACTAATAGCTAGCAAATAAATAATGTAATTATCTCATATGTTAGGCAATAAATACGCAGAACAGCATGCAATAAGAGAATTCAAAGTATTTAAAGCATGATATAAAATAAATAATTATGCATTTTTATCTTTTAAAAGTATTCCAAAATTAAAGCAATTTATCTCCCAACAAAGTAAAAATTTAATAAATAAGTTCTTTTTCGATTATGACGTAAAATAATCAAAATTTCTTCTCAGCGTAATGATAAGCAATGGAGCAACTGGCACTAAAATGGAGAATTTGGTCAAAAAGCCGGCGCGCCAATGTTCAGTCTCTCTCTATCGAGGGTCCCTATCCCAAAACAATCCCAAGACACTGGACGAGCTTGAACAAGCAAACTGTGCAACATATGAGTGAATTTCCATTGACACACTACAGGGGGTGATGGCAAATTTTGTTGTTCGGTTACACCAACTTTGCATGGCTACTGGTGAACATTTTGAAAAGTTTTTGTGTTGATTCTATGGAGTACTTGCGGAACAACTGCTTTTATTTATTTATTTATTTATTTTTTCATAACCCTGTACAGTGTACAGCAGCATCTGATGGCAACTTTTGTTACTACTTTCAAAATTCCTGTATTAAATTTTTACAGCTTTCGTAATAAATAAACAGTGTGTCTCATCCCTCTATTGTCCTTTGTTTTCGAGATATTTAATTTTGAAATCAGTAAATCCTTTTCTGGACACCCTGTATATTATTTCGTAACGTTTTGAATTTACATGATATTTCTTTGGGGGTTTAATATAAGTTGTTCAATACCTTTGGCTATTAAATTATGCAAATGAAATTTTTATAAAGATTCCGCATGCGTAGTTTAAAAAAGAAAAAAAAAATATTTAGTACAAGTGCTCGTATTTCGTAAGATATTTAACATTTTTTTTTTTTCATTCTGATTGCTATATGCTGTGTCTAATGTAGTATGCTATATTTCCTGAAAATAGCTTTGCACTGGGTATCCTACCTGTTATAATAAAAAAAAGTGGAAATTATTTTTGCAATTTTTTACAGAAACCGTTATAGCTCAATGGATATATGTGGTAGCCTCATAAAATTCTATACAGATAATTCGGAAAGTCCTTCTAATAATATGCTACGGCTGTAACGCATTTAAAGCATTACCTTTTACAGAGTGATCCAAAATATTTTGATTTTTGTTTAATTTTTACTGGTCACCTTTTTCTTTTAATGACACAACTTTTACTGAAAAATATGAGATTTAATATGTTTTTTACACTACCAAAGTTTCAAGATGACTCCTAAAGAACTTTTTAGAATATTTGACAAAATGTAAAAAAGCGAAAATATTCACATTATTTTGTTCTACGGTCCACTATTGCGCGGTAGGTATCGAAATGACTATCACTAGATTTACAGATGAAAGCTTACGTAAGACAAAAAAAAAAAAAAAAAAAAAAAAAAAAAAAACTGATGGGGATTTTTCGATGTGTAAACTATTGCGGAAGAAACTAGGGGGCTCTGCCCCCTGCTCGCTCAGCTCACCAACCCCCGAGGGAGGCTTCGCTTCCCCCCGACTCACTTTACTTATTAACGCATACAGAGCTCTGCCCGCCTATTCGCTGTTTTCTTTCACTGAAAAGGAATATTAATAGTGCAAATTACAAGACAAAAGCAGAAAATTATTATGGAAATCCTCATATTGAATGTCAAAGTGAAATATATAATATTTATATATATTTTTAATAGAAATAAATTCATAATATCTAGACCATTTTGCATTACAGCTTTAGAA
This sequence comes from Salticus scenicus, assembly GCA_963930645.1. Taxonomy (NCBI): domain Eukaryota; kingdom Metazoa; phylum Arthropoda; class Arachnida; order Araneae; family Salticidae; genus Salticus; species Salticus scenicus. The sequence goes on from OZ005662.1 coordinate 149,586,780, forward strand.
TATGACCATTTTTATTTATTTTTTACAACCTTAGATCCGGACCGCGGTACCCCTTCGTAATTGGAAGATTGCGGGTTCGGTTCTCGAGCCGGCCAAAGACCGTCGTCCCAGGTAGCACAGTATGGTATTTTCAACGTTAAAGAAACGGCAATGCATTCCGTTGAATTATCGTTTTTCCGTAACGTTAATAATCTGAAAATATGTCTCGTTGATTTCCTCATCTTTCAACGGTTGTTTTAATACATTTTACAACGTAAAAAAACCGTTGTAAAAGGGTTGTACGAAATCACAATACTGTCGTATTTTTATAACCCAAAAAAACAGTTGTAAAATGATTGTTCAGATTCGCAATACTGTCGTGCTTTTCTTATGTCTTATAAGCGTTGAAATCCAAGAAAAATAGCTATCTCCATGTATCCATTGAATTTTTGTTTCTAAAATATCGCTAATAATTTAAAAAGAAAAAATCCCCTTGTTAGGAATATCCTTTTTTACTTAATTTTTAGACTTTTTTTATTACTAATTTTATTGCTTTTTTAATACTCAATATACGAAAATATTAGATTCGTAAAAATTTTCAACTTCTGTTTTTCGAGGAAAGCTAAATTTCATAGCACATACAACTGCACTAAATTTGATATGTGAGACATCCAATATAAACACGAATACTGAATTAGTTAAGAGTGTGTATCAGCCGACAGGCGATGCCCTCATTACTCACTTTCAGAGATTTTTACATGACATCTCAACATCTGATAATTAAAATTGCTGAAAATTCTGTATATAAAACCTTTATTCTGAGAAGCTGTATAAAACTTTAGTGCATGTTAAATAACTGCAAGTGGCGCTTTTAGATAGAACATACTATTTTTCTTAATCAATTGTTTATGGAGTTTGGTGTAATTTTAATCAACAGATGCTGAGATGTATCCATGTGGAAAACAGTTCATAGATAACATTCATAGATTTCAATAAAAAAAAAAAAACACTATACTAATTATATATGTTTTAAAATTGTATTAAAATATTTTTATGCAAATTTTAGTTAGTTTTAATTCATACAATTTAATAATAATAAAGATAGAAAAATCGACTATTTAAAATTTTCATAAACCAACATTTAGATCCATGTGATCGTCTATTTATTAGCTAAGAGTATTTATTTGAAATTAAAGGATAATCAAAATGATTATAATTAGTGATTATAATAATAAAATAAATAAATCTAAGCGGAAATTGACAGTGTTAATTAATGTAAACAAAAATTAAAATTTGCAGTTTAAAGACAAAAAAAAAAAAAAAAAAAAAAAAAAAGTAATAATTTTATTAATAATAATAGAATAAACAAAATCAAAGCAGAAAATGTGAACATTAATTAATGTAAACAAAAATTACAGTTTGCAATAAAACGAAAATAAAAAAGGTAATAATTTTATTAATAAAAAAATAAATAAAAGCGGAAATTTGGAATGTTAATTAATGTAAACAAAAATTAAAATCTGCAATTAAAAGAAAATCAAAAAATGTAATAATTTTATTCATAATAATAAAATAAAATAAATCTAAGCCGAAATTGTGAATGTCAGTTTTGCTCCCTTCACAAAATTTAAATTCCTAGAAAACAAGCTTTACAAAAGTATAACTTTTGTATGCATAAGACCTGTTTTTAATAATATAAATTTACTGCATATACTTCGTTCAAAAAAACAATAATAGTGTTAAATTATATATAGATATATTTTTTCAGTAAATATGAAAAAAGTGAAATTTTACAAAAGTACAGTTTTAAAAAAGAGTATAATATTTAAAGTTAGACCGACCCCTGAAAATTTAAGACAAGAATTGAAACATAAAATTAAAGAAGGAAAAAAGAAACACTCACTTCATTCCTTGAAAAATCTTCTTTTAATGAATAGACGATAAATAGACTTCAGCCAATAGACGAGAACTCATAAGAAGTAATGTTTAATATTATGCTAGCAGGTAGAAAGCCCAAAACCAAGGAATAATTATATAACTTTGAGCTTTTAAAGCTATTATACCTGTTTGCAAGTTTATTTGCAGTTAGTTACGTAAAATGAAATGTAATTTAACTTTCACTATTATTGTTTCACATAAAACTTCCACACCACTTTAACAGGAAAGCAATAACTTTATGCGTCGTTCACATTCACTTTCAAAATGGCACTCGTCGTAACTCGTAAGATGCTTTTAAGGTTTGCCACAATATACTTGGCGATTTCGCATTAAAGAACGGGAGAAAACGTACAATATGAACTACCGCGTTTTAGTTACGATTTCCGAAAGCCAAAGAACAGCTACCACTAGTTAATATACTTTACCGAAAGCTTCACTTCTTATCAGGTTAGAAGTTCTTTCGCAGCACACCATCTTCTAAAACTCTAGAGAAAATTTATAATACGCATGCGTATACATCCTGCCTAATTCACAATCGTGTATCGATATCAAGTTAAAGAGATTCAACGTCATTTGACAGAAAGAATGACTTATAAAAAGTACCTATTAATCCGTTGAAGAAACTATTTTTTATTAGAATCAAAAAGGAAAACAAAAACTACTATAATACCTATTTTAAAACGTCGAAAAAATAACAGGAAAAGTACAACCATAAAACAACGTTTCTTATAGGTTTTCTTTATTACTGAATAAATATTCGAAATTGTTCAGAGAGAATATTGCGAAATAAAAACTATTTTTCAACGGACATACAATAACGTAACCAATTTTTCACTGTTCAGACTTATTTGCAACGATATAACAACGTTATGTGTTACCTGGGGTGTACACTAATGGTGTCTGGTGCACGTAAAATAAGTCGTGGCCGCAATATCCTCCATGTTCCCATCAAAATTATACATCTGGGGACTACTGAAGCGGGGGACCGTCCCCTTCATCTAGGATCAAAATTGTGGTGGCATGTCTCCGGAACATCCGTATGGGAGCGTTCCAGACCGTCGTCAATTATCCATAGTTGAGTAATGGTGCGACGTCAAATACAACATACCTACAACCATGGATCATATTTTAATTTTCCCGCGTAAGAAAATTAATTTTCTAAAAGAAGATAAAAAAAAAGTTGATATTTATTTTCTTTCTTTTTTACATGCATAGTTTCGGCCGCGGTACCCTAATCTGTAAAGCGCCGAGCACGTAATTGGAAGATTGCAGATAATCCTGGCTGATACACATAAAATCTGTCGTGACCGCAAAGTCCTCCATGTTCCCACCCACACTATACCTCTGGGGATCACCAAAGCGGGGGGGGGGGATCCCTTCCGGGAAGCATCAAACTTGTGATGGCATGTGACCGGATCATCGCTAGGGGTACGTCCCACACCGACGCCAATTACCCATAGCGCAGTACTGGTGCAACGTTAAATCGAACCTACCTACCTACCTACGTACAACCATGGATCATACTTTAATTTTCCCGTGTAAAATGGCTTCATGACAGAAGAACAACGTCACTGGGAGAAACTTTCTTCAAAATGGCAAATAGAGTACATTCATAAACTTGTCGTTTTTAGTTAATAACTTCTTTAATTAAAATGATAGAAATTTCTAAGCAGCTGAAATGTCTGCCTTGGAGTATTCGGAACACATTGATACCTCTCATGACGCGAAGGACCCTGCCTTCCGCTAGAAGATGCTGTCGCAGACAAAAACATTTGACGCCAGACACAGTAATTTTTTTTAATATATAAAGAAACAGAAAGAAAAAGACAATCTAATTTATAGATTATAAAAAATAATTGTTATTTTTGCTGACAATATTTGTACAATAAAAAAATAAATAAATAACAATAAAAATAAATACTTTTATTTTATATATATATTTTTACATAATAGAAAAATGTATTTTTCTTATATTTTGTATATATATTTGTATATATTTATAATTGAAAGTGCTTTTCTTTATCACGAATAAATAAAAGTGGACTTATTTTTATTTGATTCTTGCTAGCTGTATATATTTTATTGTAATAATTCTATATTTTTGTTTATGTGTTTGTATATATATATTTATAATTGAAAGTGATTTTCTTTTTCACGAATAAATAAAAGCAAAGTCATTTTTATTTATTTTTTCTTACTAGCTATTTATATTTCATTGTAATTAATCTGGTTATTATACAGAAATTTCTCTTTATAATATAGAAAATTTTACGCAACGACGTACTTTCGAAATAAAAGACATTTTATTTGTTCTTTATAAAAGACTCTTTATTTATTCATTTACTGTCATCATATTGCAGTTAATAAATATTAAACAATGTGGACTGTTTAAGATATATTTTGAATAATAACTGATTGTCCCATTTGTTTATTCTCAGTTTAAGCCACAATGGGAATTTTCGAAAGATGCTTTTAAAATAGTTGCGTAGGATATATAAGCGGTGAGCGATAATTAGATATTCACTTTATATGTAAACAAGTTCTGCATACCTACAATTTTATTTCGTTAATAAAGGAAATCGTAGTTGAATTTTGTTTTTTAAGAATTTAAAATGGTATAAAATTCCATCCCCTGAATTACTCTAAATAAAAGTTTGTAGTTTCCTTTGATAAAAGGAACTTTTTTTTATATTTAATGCAGATATTTAAAAGATGTTAGAGAATATTTAATTCGGAAAATGGTAGACACAAATAAAAGAAATTTTTATTATTTACCAGGAAACTATAGAAAACAGATTTCACAAAATATAATTAATTTTATCTTCTTTGATATACATTTTTTTTCTTCAATATAGATATTAGAATTCAGAATTAATAATTAATTTTGATACACAAATATTTCGTTTCATATAGAAATTAAAAATCAGTTCAATATCGAAATCGAATTGAGAATTTATAATTTCGAATAGATCTTGCATTAAATTTTAAACATTATATATAAGCAAAAAAAAAGAAAAAAAAAATCTTCTTCGAGAATAAAAAGGTGAAACATTTTTATGTAGCGCAATTACATCCCATGTCTTTAATTTCGATATTCGATTATTTCACCATCTTTTGAAAACTTCTTTTTTTGTGTGAAAATACGCTTATAAGCTTGTAACTTTAACATAAATTTATTTATTTGCTAAGATTTGTGAGTTTGTAAAGAATTTTTTACAAAAAAGAACTTTCGCATTTCATTTAATACACCCAATGATTAGAAAATATTTTTAATTACATACCTTTATAAATTGGTATTTTTTTAAACATGCAACAGAAAGCTTTTCTTCTTCAAGTGTTTCAGTTACTTATAAAAGTTTGATTTTAAAAAAGTGTACCTTATCCAACGCTGGCAATCTATCTTACAAATAAATAATATATAAAAAAAAAAAAATAAAATATGTTAAAAATTACAAGCATGAAAGAAGTTGCGGAATGTGTTTATGAAGTAAAAATCAAACTATTTTTTTACGCTGACATTTTTTTCTTTGGTATTTATTATTTTATTATTTTTACATTTTCTTTTATACGTGGTTGACGAAAATAGAAAAGCAGAACAGTTCCAGTATTAGTCTATGCTTTCACCCTTGAAGAAACTTATTGAAGTTACTGTAAAATCTCTGAAAGTAAAAGATTACTTCTCTCTCTCTCTCTCTCTCTCTCTCTCTGTATATATATATATATATATATATATATATATATATATAAATACTTTGGCCTTTTGAAAATTATTTAATCTTCCGAAAATTTTTACAAGGAGTTTTCTTTTAAATGTCAGTTGCTATTCAAGTGAAAAGAGAAAAAAAAATATAAGAATCACGTTAATAAGCCAAATAATTAAGCCAAATTTTAATATGCCAAATTTATAATTATAATAAACATTAGCTATTACAAACTTAAATTTAGTTTATACACAGAAACAAGTAATAGGGGAAGCCGGGGTAATAAGAGACAAAAGGGGTAATAAGAGACAAAAGGGGTAATAAGAGACAAAAAATATTAATAAAATCTATACTATTAATCTAAATAACTTGAAATAAATGTCTCGTATTAATTTCATTAAATGGACTCCTCTTGATTTTTTAGGTGATTTTTGAACTTATTTTTTTTTTGTTAAATTCTTTTTTTTAATTTTCATTAAATCCTTGTCTCTAATAACCCCACGTGGGGTAATAAGAGACCAGGCTTGTAACTGTCCAGATATATCAATGTAAAATCATGTGAGATAATTAAAGATATCTGGAAACAATTCTGAATCAGCCAATAGTTTTAAATTTTTATTATTTACATCCATTCAAAAAATATGTTTGCTCGAAAATTAACTGTCATAAATGTGTTTATGAAATTCATTTCTTTTAATATTAGGTCCTAAATAATATAATATTGTACTTAATGATAGTTCTACATAATCAACATAACCTAGGGATTAACCAAAAACATCAATATAATTTCTAAAATGGGCAGAAAATATTTTACCCATTTTCTAAAGTGTAGTCGAAAATAGGCAAAAAAGACGTATCTTTGAAGTGTATACAAGCGAACAAAATGTTATAAAATATTTTTCTAGCAATTATAAATGAACTTATTTATTATGTAATGAAGTATTAATGAATAAATACTAACTTATACACATTCTAAACATAAATTTACATAATCATAGCTCTAGCCTAATGAGTGAAACTGCTTTTTGAGCTAAAGTGAAAGAAAATGTTCTCTTGGTAAACTTGGACTGGGCCTAACACTAGGTAAACTCTTCGTAAACTAGTCAGGCAGAATTAACAGGAACTACAATTGGGGGGGGGGGCACAGGAATTAACAGTGGGGGTAATAAGAAACATGCCTAGAACATGTAAATAAATAATGCTTTCAAGGATTTAAAAATTTGTACATCAAAAGTCATAGTCTTGATCAAAAGGTTACACATTAATAAATCCCAAACATCTTACTTACAAAAAAAAAAATGAAGAAAAATTTAGAAAAAGTCACGAACTTTCAGCGTAAGTTCAAAGTGAAGGTTTTTTTTCGTCGTATAAAAATAATTCAAAATATGTTATAAACTTTTCAATAAGTGTATTGTAGTAAAGAATACACATGATACTTAATATTACATATTTTTAATGCTGTCTAAGTATATATTTTTGGTGGGTTTTTTGACTGCGTCTCTTATAACCCCTGTCTCTTATTACCCCGGCTTCCCCTATGCTGAGAAATACTTACGTTCATCAAGCAAGTGGTTTAAAAAGCTTAACATAAAGAGTGCAATTTACAAAGGTCTTTCAGAAAGTAAATTTGTTTTGTATTTTCACAAAAAAAGTTTTTTTGCGAACAGAATCGTATGATGCACAGAAATATACAAAAGTAAAAGAATGTGCCGAAACGTCAGTGGAAGCCTCCCTGTGGAGACTCAAAAAGATTTTGGGCTTCGTCTGTCTGTCTGTTTCGCAATAGCAACCTCAAAAATCATCTTTCGGCCTGCAACTCGGTACACGTGTTCATGAGTCAAACTAAATCAGCTGCATAGGTTTGGGTGTTTATTCCATTGGTAGTTCGTGTACAGGAACACGCCAAATTTTTTTTTAACATTACTGCCTACGGGAAGAGTTTGTATGTACCGCGACAGCGTCCGCAAAAATTCCGTTATTGACTTGCAATTTGCTACACATGTTTTTGAGCCACACAGAATCAGCTGTACAGTTACGGGTGTGTATTACAGTTGCAATTCGTGTACAGGGACACACCAGGATTTTTCTTATCATTACGGCCAATGGGCAGATTTTGTATGTACTGCAAATCCTCCGATTGACTTACAAATTGGCACACACGTTCAGCTCTGTATAGAAATAGGTTTATAATATTTTATGTCTATATTATTTATGGATTGTGTACAGGGACACGCCAATATTCTTATCATTACGGCATATGGGGTGAATTTAGTTTAAACGCATTTTGACATCATTACTTTACAACCAATAAAATGAAATTGGCGTGCATTACCGAGATGCTTAAACTTATGTTTTCTGCAAAACATATGTGCTCTTATGCTTCATAATTAATACTAGTATCGCCCAGTGGTCGAAACTCGACCATTTTTTTCCCAAAGCGAGGCAAAGCAAAGTTATTGCCTTGTCCTAAACGGAATGCAATTGCAACACAGCTGCGGTAATTGTTTGCCGATATTCACTCTAACTGAATCAGCAGAGTTTTACTTAATATAACTATTTCTCTCTGTAGATGTTAGCCTTTCCTGAAATGAGAGAAAATCGCAACGTGAAAACGCCCCTTGTTGTGTGATACAGCCGAGAAGCTAATAGGTACCATGTCAAGCCAAGGCCCAACCAAGTATCAAATTCTGTTAAATTAATTCGATTGGTTCATAAAGTACAGTGTTTGAAAAAAAAAAAAAAAAAAGATATTTTTCAAAAATGGTCGAATTGAGTTCGGGAAATTTCAAAACGTGTAACTTTATCGAAAACCGAAAATCTAAAACTTTTCTGAATCTTATATTTTCTACTTATATATGCAGAGGAAAGAATAATAAATCCACTTTTTAAAAAATAAAAATAAGTTGTCAATTTCAGTTAATTAAAATGCAAGGAAATCTCAAAACGTGTAAATTCATCGAAAACCGGAAATCAAAAGTTTTTATGTATCTTCTAATTGCTTCTTCTACCCACAAAAGCTAGCAATAAAGACACTTTTTTTAAAAAATAAGTAGCCAATTTCAGTTAATTGAAACGTAAAGAAAGCTCAAAACATGTAAATTCAGCAGAAAACGGAAATCGGAATTTTTTCCGTATCGTCTACTTATACATGCAGCAGTTAGTAACAAATCCATTTTCCTTTTATTTAGTATATTAGTTGAATATTTATTGTTTAAATATCACCCTTTGAAATGAAATGTTTATGTTTACATTCGAAACTGGAAGCTTGCCATTTTTTTTTCTGGAGTTTTGTGATTTTAAATTAAAATTTTATCAATTTTACAGAAAAAATAACTCGATTAACATAGAAAATCTTTTTCATGGCTCCATGGACAGACAGTGACGTCATAACTTCGCTTGCGTATAGTGATGCTACATTATACAAATTACTGTGTCTATGGTTTTATTTGAGCTTTATGAAATTGCCAGATTTAACAACTTTCTACTTTTAGGTATTTTTTAATGTAAAGGAATACGTGTATAAAAGGGAAAAATGGGGGAAAAAGCATAAAAAATAAACGTATTTTTAAATACCTTCTTGACATTGTAGGAAAATAATATTTGTATTCGCACCTTCCGGCTAACCATACCTTTCGAATGATACCATTTTCAACCCTCTACTCCCATAATTAATATGTTAAAAAGGGACAACAAATTTTATGCTTGCCTATTAATATATAGATATAGGACCTTAAAAATGTGTTTTGACAATGTCATGTAAGCATGCAAATTATGTCGAATTTCGAACAACTATTCATGAAAAACGCAGAATAAGCTGAATAGTTTTTATTGATGTAAACAATGTTTATAGTTCGTTTACAGAGGCACACGAAATAATTTCGTGACACTTGAGACTATGGACAAAATTTTATCCAAGCACACTTTTATGCGTTTATGCTGCATTGGACATAGTGGAATTATTACACTTTATAAAGATGCTTATAAGCATTTTTACTCTAAAAGAAGGATATGTAGAGACTAAATAACTTATTTACGGGATCACGCTAAAGAAGTCTCATGACGTACTGTAATCATCTAAATGATGTCAAATTAGGTTGAATTATTAATGAGTTATAATTAATTGAATAGGTGTATTATTTTTTAGTGTATATGATCACTATGGCTCCTTTTTCAGGATAATAAAAGAATTTTTTACTATTACGGTCTATATTCAGTATTTCTTTAAAGTTAATTTTAACATGGTTACACCCCATTAAATATAATGAAATTTTATTAGAATTTTAATGTTTTTCTGTGGAAAAGTGTGGGCATAGAATTGTTAATTATTTTACAGAGTTACACAAAATAATTCCGATATGCTATGTAATCTCTTTGCATGAAACTTGGTACAAATGTTTATGAATTACTGATAATTAGTACAAGACTGTCAGGTATTATGAATACATATATATGCATATATAAACAGATAGTTATACAAATAGAGATATAGCGGGAGGTTGAGGGGTGGCAGCCCCCATTAGAAAGGTTTCTGTTTATGTAGGAAGTCAATCAAATGAATAGATATATATGATATATAATAAGTAATAAATAAAAAATGACCTGTTGAATAATGCGTGATGCAAATAACGTTGAAGCTCCTGATCAGCAGATCCATTATTTTTACCACATAGTCGTCAACGGCATTCCTAGGTTATTTGTTGTATCGTGAAACTTTTTTCAAGAGGCAATCTTGGTAAAAATCAATGTCTTCAAAATAACTAACTCCTTGAGAGCTTGCTATGCTACATTTCTTCGCAAATGACGCTCCGATAGTGCTGACTTGAATGCAATAAAACGTTTAAAATTAGATGTGAATAAACCGTGGCTTTAAGCATTACCTTCTATAATAAAGCCTTTTAACTGAACTTCATGTCACGGAAGATGGGTTATTACGGTTTCAATCACGAAGGTAACGGGTGGTTTTATCCAAATTTGCGTAAATACGCGCTAGGACCCCTTAGAAAGACCCCCACGGAGTGACTACGCCTCAGGCATAGGACCCTAGTGCAATCAATCGGCCTTAATGCCCGCAACGCAACCCAGGCGACGAATGTGTGCGTGTGCTTCTAATCTCTCTGTCTCTCCCTCTTTTTTTAATTTATCTTTTTTGTGTTCCTTGTTATGTGAGGTCTTGCGTTATCGTTCAAGAATATTACCATTCTGTAATACGAAATATATTCACTCTACTATAGAATATAATCACTCTTTTAGGGATTATATATACTATCTTTGGTATATTCGCTCGAATGGTGCAGTTCCATTTGGTAGAAATATGGCAATAGCACACCATAATGTTCATATCTCAAGTGAGAAAACAAATCAAAATTTTCCAATTCGCGTCCCAGATCTCTGTTAGCATAACCTTCCTTGCGAACAGCGATACTTTTAATTTATTCGTTATGGTTTCACTGGGATGTTTTCAAATAATTAAGGCAGACTTCGGCCACTTTAGAAGCAATAATCTTGTGTAGAAAGCTTTGAAAAATCTTCCTTGATGGCAAGGTATATTTGTTTATATGGATAGTTACTTTAACTAAGTTTTAGCAAACGGCGAATATAACAATAATGGTAATGGCTACGAAGCAAAGTAGCCAAAAGTAAGTATTCCCGTATGTGATTACATGTTACTGTTGTAATAATCTTTTTTTATAATAAAGTAGATGAAACTTATTTTCGGAATGTTCCTGGTATAGAGATTGATATGAAATTTGAAAATGACTCTATACGAGATTAAGTAAATAAATTAAATATCATTCCATATGTAATGTTATTTTAGAGTAACGGAATACAAATAATTTGTACTGTAATTCAGTGCTATTAACTTTTAATAAGGAGTATTTAAAATTTCTAGATAAAACTAAAGCTCTAAAATTTATTTTATAGCTGTAAACAGTTCGGAAGTACTTTAATTTCTTAATGTTGTTTTATTTTTATGCACATATATGGCATAAATTCATAAATTATGAAGGTATGTATTTCACAAAACAATTTTTATGTCTATCGTCCTCTTAATTGTCACTAAATATGAATGTATATATATAAAAAAAATAAGCTAGGAAAATAAAACTAATAACAGATTAAGATAAAGAAACCATTTATTAAATTATTAATTAGCTTCTGTCATCGAAGATGATGCAAAATAAATTTAATCTAATTTTATGTAATTAAACAGTTGATAAATAGAAGGCAATAATTATTGTTGTTTAAAATACATTTTGAATAGAGAACTGTTTGTTCAATTTGTCCAGTTTCAAATTAACCCGCATTGGGAATTTTCAAAAGGTGCTTTTAGACGGATTGCGTAGATGCTGTAAGCTTTTAACTCAAATCCGATGTTCATTTTAGACGTAAACAAATGTTACTTACTGCTTTATTGATTCATTCATGAAGTTAGTGGCTCTAGTTATTTTATCATAATCTGTGTTACCATTTGATAAATGGTGATTATTTTATATTTAATGAAGCTTTAAGAAAATGATAATTTAATTCGGGAAAAATGATGAAAATGAATAAATTACGTTCCTAACCTCCAGCATATATATGTAGAGGTCATAACTGAGAAATTATTTCAAATATTGGCAATTCCTTATACGTTTTAAAGCAATTTTCCATGGCTAACCCTTTAACGCATGAATTAATTTTGCAAAATATTATTAGCTGATTATTTCACATATAAATTAATATAGACAACTGACAGTAAAATATATTAACTTAAACAAATCTTCTGATAGTTTTAAATTTGAAGCCTATCCTCATTTATTGACGTTTAGTGTTCTAGCGAGAAAACTTATAGTTAGAAAAACTTTGAGATAACAGATTAATTTCTATTATATGTTGACAAAGATCTCGAAAGTCAAGTATTATAATACATATTATTATTCAACTTGATTTAAGTTAGTATACCTGCGCAAAAAGCAAATATATGTGCGACAAATGAAAAATCATAAAATGACTATCCAAATTATGAAATAATAATTAATAGTAAGCACATAAAACTTTCAGGGATCATTTAAAGTGACGCTATAAACTGTCACAAAAAGCAGAAATCATTCTAACAAACCACAAAAAACGTACGTGCCATTTTATTAGCTGTCCTCAAACGAGGACACTGGGCGTTGACGGGTTAAATAACTGAAAAATAAAAATAAAAAATGTCAATATTCAAAGTACAAATCACTTTAAATACCAGGTTGTCCCAAAAATATTAAAACGTAGTTCAATGCTTTACTTTTTAGTAGGCAATATAAATTGCAAAACTTTTAAAATAAAATTGGAAATAAAAACCCGTAAATAAATATATTTTTTTATTTGCTAAAATATTGCACATTTAAACATCTTTATATGAACCATAGAGACAACACCATCATTATAGAACAAGAATGAAAAATTGCGCAGTTTACATAGAATATTAATATTTTTCCATTGTGCAAACTGATTGCTTTGTTTAACTTTCAATGTACTTTACCTATGTGATTGAGAAACGGTCATGCAGAAGGACTGAAATACAGGCATATAAACTAATCCAATTCATAGTCAATCGTACGCATTACTGTAAAGTGTTAAAAACGCTAAACGCAAATGGAAATGCAGTTCCGGCTATTTCCAATTGTAGCCCTATGTATATGAATTAATGCATAGCCTCCTAAACTAGATGCCTTCCGTGTGGCTCAGAAACTTGGCTACAGTTCAAGTGGTAGACAGCACCACCTGGTAAAGATTGTGTGACTTTTTTATTGAACTGTCACCGATAATTTTAAGAAGTGATATATGATACAGTGAAACTTGAATAAATCGAACTTGTTTAATTCGAAATTCTGGATATTTCGAATTTTTTACTCGGTCCCTTGAATTTTGTATTAAAATAATGTTAAAAAATCATGGATAATTCGAATTCTATTTTGGATAATTCGAATTTTTCATACCATTACCTTTAAAATATTACAGTAAAATTTTTTCCCGGAAATTCTTCTCAGCTATGAAGTGCATTATTTTTTTTTATCAGTCTTTCAAAAGAAGGATAACGAAGCCCCTACCTGGTGCATCAGATGATGTGGTTCATATACATGAACTTCGAGGGGTTTTTTAATTGAAAGCCATGTCTAATGTAGAAGATTCTATTTTTGTATTAACTGATAGGTTGAAGTCATATGCTACTGACACAAAGGTTGTACTTAAAGAAGCAATCAAAAATATATGACTATTTTTAAAAAAGTGTTAAATAATGAAGGTCGTAAAAAATATTGATTTAATATATGGGGGGGGGGGAGAGGGAGATGTAGCAGTATTCTTAGATATAATGTTTATGCGTGATATCATAGAGTTTCAATTTTTAAATTTATTTATTCTTTTTGACAAAATAGTATATGTAATTCGAATTTTTGGATATTTCGAATTTTTCTCTGGTCCCTTCAACTTCGAATTATCCAAGTTCTAAAGTATATATAATCGACGTTTCTTCGATTCTATTAGCCTTTTATGTATATTAAATCCCACTTTTAAAAATTTTTGGGGGCTTTTGAATAAAAAAGTCGCTCAATCTGTACCAGGTAGTGTTGTCTACCGCCAAGGGAGTTTAGGAGGCTCTGATTAATGTATCCCTGTAAAACTTAACGCTAAACGTAACAACGCTAAACGCTAAAGGAAAACTTGTGAATAATAACTTTCAATGTATACAAATATCAATCCGTCTCATTCAAGTACATTATTATTATTATTATTATTTTATTTTATTTTTTAATTTTTAATTATGAGACAAAAAATTTTAAATCAAAATATACATAAAATAACCTTTGAAAACGTTTAAAATTACATAATTAAATGTTTCAAAACTCGCCCGAGTTTCTTCATCAGTACTATAACATCTCTGCAGACTTACATATACACTCAAAAAAGTTATAGAAGGATAAAAATAATGAAGTGCCAAAGCGCATGCCCCATTGATTATGTAAAGATGGTGTACATTTGCGCCAAACTTCAAGGAAAATTGGAGAGTTATAATTTTTACAAACAGAATTCAAAATTTTTATATTTTCAAAATCATTGAAATGATCGGTTTCAAGTCCGTAGATAACAATTCTAGAACGTTTGTTACAATTTTTGAATGATCGTCATTGTTGATCGTCTATACGATTTTCTTATAAATTACTTTTCAGTTTTCTTGAAATGTCATCAGTATAAAATCTTTAAAAGTTTATTGTATAAACCTTCAAATTAAAATACCAATTTTCACAATCATAGCATTTATCTGAATGTTATTATCTAAATGAAAAACACGTTGATAATCTTTATGTGGATTCTTTTTATTTGGCATCATAGCATAAAGGAATTATTTTGAATTAGATTCTTTTGAAATTTTAAACTTTTTCGGAAGGGAAATTACATATAAGACCTAAACACTAAATGTTTTGAAATATTTCATATACAAAATTTAAGTGAAAAATGTTCAAAATGCTCAAAATTTAAAACAAATCTTACAACTATAAAAATGCAAAATTTATAATTACACGGTTTGTACAACTACCAAAATTTTATTATTTTATGAGTCAATGAATCAATGTACAGGGTATCTATAAAAGAATGTCTCAGTTTCAATGGTATATTATAACAGTTTAATTTAGACTAATTACAACAAATTATACATCAAACTGAAGGTAAACTAACCTAGTTTTTCTTACAAATGCTCAATATGTGCACCTTTAGTTATACGGCACACATCCAACCTATAATCCAAATCTTCCCACATTTTGGTCGCCCCGTGCTTCTTCCTTTACAAACACATCCGGTCATTTCGAATTGTCTATATCATCGACGAATGTTTTTTTCCACATGGTGGATCACATTTAAACTTTAAACGAAACGCACCTTGAACTGAAATTACAGAATGACTATGACTTTTAGCATATTGCGGCATACAAAACACTTTACGCTCAGTAGCCGCCATTTTTGCATATGTAGCGCTGCACGCGAGAAAACAACAAAGCAGTACTCGCGCATGCACATACCTAAAACTGTTTGAGTTACTCTTTAATTGTGACCTTGAACATACTCCCTACAATGCTTATAGTTGATACTATTAAAATTTATAACTGGGACAGTCTTTTATGGACACACTGTACTCTTTTACACATATAGATGAACGGTTATATGAAATCACATTTTGCTCCTTTCTCCTCGGGAGTGAATTCCTATAAAAACACAAATTGATTTTTAGGTATTTGTTTTTGTTACCTTTTAAAACAAACAAATTTAGAGTTTGTATATATATATATGGTTTTGTGAAATCATGTTCTGTCTTCCGCGTATTGAGTACGAATTTTGTTAAGGAATTTTTGTTGGTGTATACATTGCAAAATAAATCCCTTTTTTAATACATATTTCTATGTTTCTAGTTGCAGAAGTTTGATCTAAATGATGATAAATCAGTCTCTGGATCAATCAGGATAAACAATTTGATATAATAAAAATTGTTTGTCTGTAACTTCAACTGTATAGAACCTACATTCTTTTAAACGTATTAGAAATAATTTATATATAATGAGTCTATCATACCTGCAAACATACTAATTAATTTTCCATAGAATTATTAGTACAGCCCCTTTTTCCACACTATTTTACAGAGCTACCATGTGCTCATTTTTTCTATTATTATTATTATTTTTGTACCAATATTTTCGCAATAAAAAAAATTATAATAAACTTATGAAAATAAATTGCAAATTTACCTCCATAACTAAATTTTAATTTTTAAGGAAAAGTGGTATGAAAAGAATTAAAGAAAAAAAATTGTCTGTGGCAGCTCTACTTTACTTTTTAAAGTACCGCAATTTCTGGTAGATAACCCGCAGGTAAGATGTGCCATTTCTCCACCAGATGTTTTATTTAATAGAGAAATCTGTACTTTTTCGAAGGAAGAGCTCGTACAAATATAAATTTATTTACAAATTGAAATTTCTGGTGCAAAACTGGATTATATAACCTGCGGGGTATCTACCAGAAATTACGTTAATTTTCTCCAAATTTAATTAAGGTTAGATAAGAAGAAAGATATTCTAAAAAAAGACTGGTGTGAATAAAAGAAAAAAAAAAAAAGACTGCAGGACTACGAAATATTAATTAACTCCTGTCAGGCATGATCAACTGAGTATGTTAAATGAAGATATTTATTTTTATAATTATAATTTCTATATAGCCTCAAGAAAAAATAAACTGTATATAATTCAATCAATACAGCGTGTAAAATTTATTTCCGATATTTAATATCATAATGATACACGTTTTTTTTTTTTTTTTTTTTTTTTTTTTTTTCAAAATATACTAATTTCAATTTTTGAAAATTATTTATTTGTACTTGTGTTATTATTATTATTATTATTATTAAATTTTATTATTCATATTAAATTATCTTTCGTCATATACTCAAAGTTGATTTTTTAAACAGCACCAATGCAGTTTGAAATTACTTTAACACAGGAGGACTTTACTGTAATTGAATTTATAAGAAATAACTGAGTTAGATCTTTTATGTAGAGTAGAAAGAGAGAACTGCATTAACAAAATACTACTACGAGTTCAATCCAAATTCAGGATATGACCAAATGAATAACTTCAACGGACAGGTAAATAAATTGAATTTTCGTATACGTAGCGATTCTTATAATTAAATTACAAGCGACAAATTATTTTGTTTTTGAAGATATAAGTAAAATTCATTACATTTTTGTAACAAATGGGTATGATTTAGACTATAGATGAAAGATCTAGATAAAGAAAATGTAAGAAAATTTTTATTAGATGCAATCCTCATACATATATTTGATATAAATTTAATACACATTTAAAAATAACGACAAAAAGGTTTAAATGACTTAATTTTGAAAGAAAACATTGGAAGTCACAAGGTTAGAGTAATCGTTTCAAATATTGTTATACATAATTTCTGAAAATACATGAATAGAAAAAATAAACTTTTGGAATTTGTTATTCAATAAAAGCATACCTGTCGACATTCTAATTAATATTTCATAAATTTGTTAGTAATTTCATTTTCTTTTTTCTTTCCATATCATTCTTTTTTTTTTTTTTTTTTTTTTTTTTTTTTTTTTTTTTGAATATTTTTATTCTTTTTTAACACTTTCGTGACTGCTGACTTGAATTTACGTCATTTGAAAATCTGTAACTCCGCCAATGGGCGTTTCTTTATGTTACATTATTGCGTAATAATGTACGTAATATTCACATTTATGCAACCGATGTATTATGGATACAGATACCTTGATTAGAAAGAGTATAACTGCAATGTATATTCATTTATATTATAAATACGAATACACAAAACATTATTTAAAATAATGTAATATACAAGAATAACGCTCACAGGCGGAGCAAACTGTCAAAAAGACAGAAACATGCGGTCATGAAGATGTTAATCCATAGCCTCCTAAACTAGATGCCTTCCTCGTGGTTCGGAACCTTGGCGGTAGACA
This sequence comes from Salticus scenicus, assembly GCA_963930645.1. Lineage (NCBI taxonomy): Eukaryota > Metazoa > Arthropoda > Arachnida > Araneae > Salticidae > Salticus > Salticus scenicus. Next base: position 149,604,919 of record OZ005662.1, read on the forward strand.
GCGCCACCTGGTACAGATTGCGCGACTTTTTTATTCAACAGCCACCAAAAAATTTTTAAAGTAAGATTTGATATACAAAAAAAAAAAAAAAAAGAAAAGAAAGAAAGAAAGTGAATAGAATATAAGAAACGTCGATTTTATATATCATATCACTTCTTAAAATTATTGGTGACAGTTGAATAAAAAAGTCGCGCAATCTGTACCAGATGGCGCTGTCTACCGCTTGAAATGTTGCCAAGTTTCCGAGCCACGCGAAAGGCAGCTTATAGTGAGTACTGTTTTGACATCTATAATTGAACAGAAATGCTTTCAGTATGACTTTCTGTTTTATACATTATTTGAACTGTCGGCGTATTGCTTCCAACAGTTTTCGTTTAAAATGCTCTCATTCCAGATACTGGACCAGAGCTCAAAGTATCTGCTATTTATTCGAGATACTTTCAGGAATGAGAAATCCGCCTTTTTTTTTTTTTTTTTTTTTTTTTTTTTTTTAACCACTATTTTTATACGATAACATTTCTCCTATTTAATCACAACGCATAGCGATAAAAATATGACAATGATTTCTGTATAAAAATATTGGTAGCAAAGAAGGAAGAAATATCTACAGTGCGTTGCATAAACGCATCTTTTCCAATAACCAGAAATATAATTTTTTAAATTTTAAAAGAAGGAATGTGACTTACAGTTATTGCATATGACTAACAACTGAATAAGGTGCTTTGAGCACGTATGTTTAAGCTCATGCAAGCTTATCTAAATGAGTGTTTAAGAATTCATTTATTTTTCACTGTTTTTCGTTTGTTGCACGAAATTAAACGCACTCTGTATTTTGCGGTTAAAATTTAACAGAGCCACCGGAATTAAATTAAAACACAGATAGTCGTGTTGCTAAAGTTCTGTAAAAACAGTTTTAATGTTTGAGAGCAAAATTTACGGAGTTTGTTCCGGATGGCGAGGGGGAAATTTTTGACAGTAGATAAGAGGATAAAATCGACTTTATGCGTGGTAAAGCCTTTACCAATCGTGAAACTGGGCGCCGAATCGGAAGAAATGAGAGTGTTGTGTGAAATTATGTAAAGAAGGGAGCAAATTATGGAAAAAAAAGCGTATAAGAGGTGAACAGGAAAGCTCCTTAGTTACGACAAACGTCGAATATGCAACGCTGCAAAGAATAAGAATATTTCCTCTGCAAAGATAAAGGCTCAATACAAGCTGGGTGTTCATCAGACAACCATGTGGAGAACTATCAAAGCTGCAACATTCATTAAATTTAAGAAAATTAAGGCGAAACCACCCCTCACTCAAAAGCACAAAGATATGCGGTGGGAATGGGCAAGAAAATGGATTCTAGAACGAGTAAATTGAGAAAAGGTCATCTTCTCAGATGAAAAAAAAAAATAATCTCGATGGCCCGGACGGATTTCATAGCTACTGGCACGATTTGAGAACCAAAGAAATGCGCTGTTCAAAACGTCAATCTGAAGGTGGGTCTGTCATGGTGTGGGCAGCCATATGTTTTAAAGGGACTTTCGAATTAGAATTCGTGGAGAATAATATGAACTCTGTAGATTATGTCCAGATGCTCACAAAGAGCCTCCGCCGTCAAGCAGTCAAGAAAACTGGAAGAAATTATATTTTTCAGCAAGATTGTGCATCTGTACATACAACACATATCGTGAAAAAATGATTCCGTTACAATAAAATTAAAGTTCTGTATTGGCCCTCAGAAAACCCCGATTTAAACATAATGGGGAACGTATGGCATATTCTGGTTCGCCCTGTTTACGTAAACGGAAGGCGGTTTAACACGAAAGAGGAACTAAAATCGGCTATTTTATTAGCTTCGAAGAGAATCAGCTTGGATGACCTCATGCCACTATATCAGTCAATGCTAAGGCGTTTACTGGCTGTTCTAGAAGCCCATGGTGGCTTTACAAAGTATTAGATACAATATTTGTTACTCAGTTATTTATTTTTTACATGTGCGTTTAAATTCATGCAACATGTATTTTTGTCATATATTCAATAAAATTATTTTCTAAAAAATCATATTGGTCTTTCATTGTTTTGATTCGTACTTTCATTTCTTGAATCATACACATACAGTTTGCATCAAGTGTCACCTATTCATATTTTTTTTATTACACTTCTATACCATTCTAATTCTTAAAGCTAAGATGCATTTATATTCATGCAACGCACTGTAATCTCTGAAAGTGTCCTGAAAAAATCACGGAGACTTCGGTGACGAATATCCATAGTCTGAAAATCGTAATAAAAATACATATACAGTGCATCACAGATCATACACCACTGACCAAATTCCATACCGAGAAACGTAAATAAACGCAGAAGTGTATTTATTATCTGTGATATTCAACATTCTTTTTCATGGTATCCCAGCAGAAGACTATCAACACCAGTTTTATTATCTACTCTCATAGTTAACAATATTTTTTTTAAGCAGGCAACTAGTTAGATTCAAGCTTTAAGTTCCGGTTGTATGAAAAATTGCTAAAACCTTTTATCACATATCAAGGGCCTAATGTCGGTATTACAAATACGATATCCTAAAATTTACAGTTTAAAAATTGCAATATATGATACATGAAGCCCAAGTTTTCAGGAGTTTTAGTCCCCTCTTTCTTTTCAGGACACATTCAGGAATGAGAAATTTACGCCTTTTTTGGTATCAGTATTTTTATACAACAATTTTTATAATGTTTAATCAATACACATTATTCTAAAAATAAAGTTAAATTTTTCCTCCTTAGAAAAGACTAGTAATAAAACAGATGGAAATTTCTCATTCCTAAAAGTGCCTTGAAGAAAGGCGGTGACTACGACCGCTGAGATTTGCTCTGATCGTCCAGTAAATACCTAAAATACAATTTTCCGACTCTCACCGAGTTTCTGTTATTTTACCAGAATTACGTGTTAACGAATCACAATACACCCTCTATAATAATTCTACCTATAATGATGCGTTCGAATTGAGGTTTACGTCACTAAGAACATGATTCGATAAGGATTTGTTTAACAAAACAGTATTAAGTGTACATTTTTTACATAGGATTTATTGCTGCCGACTGTAATAGGCTGATTTTCCGTGACATAAGCTCATTTCGGAGGCATCATTATAGGAGGTGTTGGTCACACACGTAATACAACTTGTCTGGATGTTATTGCACTTCATCTCTATGATTCCACACACTATAATTTACTATGCCTTCTTATAACCAATGGGAAACGACAAACACACCATTAAACTTACAGGTAACTATAACTATTATTCTCAAATTCTGGTATATGGTTCATGCCACAAAAATTCAGAATGTTATATTCTGCCATTGCTGCTAGCAATTATATATCTTTGGAATATTTACACCACTATTTATTGCGAGCGATCTTTCATTTATGCGATTGTAAAAAATGTGTACTAAATTTTATTACCTAAAATCAATGGTAATAAGTGATCCAAAACATTCAGAGTAGTTGGCAATTATAATTCAGTTTATAAAAAAAAAAAAAAAAAAAAATGTTTGTCATAGAGAAAATCTAAAGACATGTTTGTAAAAAATCCTAAAAAAAATTAAAATTTCATATTATTTTTCGAATGAAAAATTTTGTTTTGGAATATGTAATTAACCAAAATAAATACAAAAATCCTTTTAAATATATTTATAACATTAAATATACTTTTTCCGCGTCTTAAATGTATAAGTAGATTCTAATTTTGAAGAAAATATTCGTGAGAAAAAAAGGTAATCTATTAAAAAAAAATATTTTAATACATTTTTTCTAAATCATTGGTATCTAACTTATTAATAAATATTTTGTAACAAACTTCCGCCTACAAGCTATTACTTTTTACGTCTACTAATTCTAGAAATGAAAAGAAATGAAAGAGCCGTTAAAAATAGAGATTTGCATACCTTTTAAGTGGAGAGAAAAATTAAGGCGATTATCTTTGCTTCAAAAGGTAAAAATAGTAAAATATTATGCAATAAAAAATTAGCTTTGGAAATTTTTAGAAATAATGAAGAACAAATACTTACTTATTTTGGTTCTAGAACAAAATATTAACTAATTTTCTTTTTTCTTCACGCTTCGATGCATAAATATTCACCTTCTTTTTTTGCATTTTTTTAATGCTGTATTTCGATTTTTACGAAAAAAAAATCTTTTCTATCTTATTTAAATCATTTAAAAATAAATTTAAGCCATGACTGGTTTGTGACGTTATGTAAGTTCCAACTGTATGTAAATTAATTATTTAATCGTATTAGGCAGAGATTTTAATCAAATAACCCATGTCCGTAAGTTCCAAGCGACTCCAGTTAAATGAAAGGTGTTTTGTGGAGGAAAAATAGTGGCGGAACCATAGCAATACTTTAGACAAATGCCCTCAAAAATATGCGATTTCTTAAAAAAAAAAAAAAAAAAAAAAAAAAAGGTTAATACCTTGGTCCATAGAGATAAAAGAGTTGCTGTTCTGAAAATAATTTCCATAAAACCGAAGATATACTGTGTGTTTTCCCTAAGTAGAGAGATAGTAAAAGAACTTGTAGTTAAATAAGAATGTTCATGATACCCACCTTAGTAGATCAAGGGTGTAAAGGGCATTATTCGTAAATTATACATTATATATTTTTTGTTTTTAGGTGTTAAATTAATTAATTTTCATTCTTCGTGTCAAATTCATGGTCATAAAATTATCGAACAGTGAAAGAAATTGAGGGAGGTGGTGGTGTATCTAGAAAACGATGGGTAGCTGGGCAAATTGGGAGTCATATTCGGATTCAGGAGGTAATTGTACTTAAGAACCTGCAAGAATGATATCATATCTCGATTTTTTATTTATATATTTATTTTATTTTTATTTTTATTTTTTGCAGAGCAATGTTATTATTTAAATATACTGGGGAATAGTTAGTGAAAGGAATTCGACAGTCGACAACATGGATTATAACAGAGCGCGTTTATTTTCTAGGAACATGAAAATTCCTTCTACAATGTTTGCAGATACGTGCACAATGTTTTAAAATTTTACTTATATAATATACCAACTAGGAAGTAAATGTCATATGCGCATAATTTTGTTCAAAGTCCTAATATTGCAGCGGGATGTTTTCCATTATTAGCCAACATGAGGACTGTTTTTACTTTCCGGACATACACTACGTAAAAATAAATATTGAAATCATAAAATTTTCCAGGACATTCTGATGTATCTACACATTTTGAGATATCCGAAGTTATTTTTTCTTATTTTTACGATGTATCTGTCTATCTATCTATCTACATATATATATGCATGTGTGTGTGGGGGAGACAGAGAGAGAGAGAGAGAGAGAGAGAGAGAGAGAGAACACGATAACTTCTAAACGCATGATCCACTGAGTTAAAAGTTGTTTGGTTCACTATGGGCACCATCACACAAGACTATTTATTTTAATCAGTCTAGCACTTATAGTCAGCTTGATTTGCAAACTGGTCTCAAAATGATGTTCTAAAAAATTTTAATTTGCGTGAACAAGGTTATAAACCGATTAGCATAAACCCCGGTTTATACATAGTCCATATATCAAACTTTCAACAAAGTTTATTAATTAATATAATTATTTATCTCGTCTCAATATAGTGTTCACTTGAAAATTTTAATTTCCTATAAAAATTACATTTATAAACACAGTTATATAAAAATCGATATATTCAAACCCTATATCAAAGTTTCAAAATCAAGTTCATTAATTAACATGGTCTGCCATATTGCTTCAGAATAATGAGCACTTAAAATCTCACATAAAAAACATATCCCTGAAACGGTTTTCATAAACTTTTTAAATTTCATTAGATAAACCACCTAATTTGAATTCTCAGCTCTAAAAATTCGTCCTGGAACTTTCCAGATTAACTTCATTTATACAACTTATTGGAAAAAAAAATATTTTATATCTTTTCATGTGATTTTGCTTGTAAATTCCAGTGGTTTTCGACATTAAATGGTCGTAAATAAATTGCACCTGAAACAATTAAACTCTGTATTTATATAGATCATACCAAGATCACACTTTTTTCCCAATTTACTACTACTATTTTTAATAATTCATATTAATTTTGTAATCATTCTCTATTAATGACTCTCACCATGTATATTTACACACGATTTTGTCCTATACTCACAGATATAGTAATAAGACATAGATAGATCATTGGGGGGAAAAAAAAAAAAGATTCCTTTTTACTCGGAGAAACGCCCACAATATTTCCGTCTTTCTCCGAGAGAATACACACACAGATAATTTAGAAAATGAAATTTATGAATAATATATGTGAATGAAAAACTGCAGATACAATTTCAAATTCTTTTTTCTTTTTCTTTCTTTCTTTTATATATTTATTAATTAAGTTAATATTAAAAGTTAAACTCTTTTTTTATAATAAAACTAACGTTCTTTACCTGCGCTGCTGCTAACTATATTTAAAAGAATTTCGAAAATTCTATATCAGTTACTAATATAAAATCTTAAAAAATATCAAACTTTAAAAAAACGTATTCCATTAAAAATCAAACCAGTTTTTATTTCACAATAATAACGAAGCAACTGATTATAAAAATTATATTTTTCATAATTTAGTCAATTATAACTTACTTTTATGATAACTTATCCATTTTTTTCATAAATTTATTAGAGGAATTAAAAGACGCAATATTTCGGCATTTTGAAAATCCATTAACATTCTATTCTATTCTAATACAAGTGCCGAGTTCCAATGGTTTCAATACCACTATATGATTGATGCCAACAAAATTTTTCGGCATCAAAAATTTTTGCAGGATAACAATGGGATGAGAGAACTATATAAATTACTATATCTATGCCTATACTGCAATCTTAAAAATTTAGAAAAAAGCACCGTTAGGTGACGTTATAACAAAATACCAAGCTTCGTTAATTTCCGTTCATTGTTTCGTGAGATATAGCGTTCAAAAGGTTTGTGATATACACATTTAGACACAGATACGTTTTCTAAAAAGAATAAGATCTTCTTAAGGATATCTCAAAACGGGTAAATGTGTTGAAAAGTAAGTTCTAAAATGTTCTCTAATCCAATACTTTCTTCTTATATATATTGAAAAAAGTAAAAAATAAAATAAATAAAATAAAATGTAACAATGTCCGTTTTAATATTAGAAAAAGTAATCAGAAGTTTTCGCAATATAATATATTTTTCTCTGATCAATATATTTATTCTTTCTTTCTTTCTTATATGTCATGGAAGGCTTTATCGATTACATTTTTAATCTAATTCTTATAAAAGTATTTACTTTGATCTTTAGAAAGAGTAAGATAGATAAAGAAAATACATTGAAAAATGCAACTAACCACTCACTTACATTGCTAGAATAAAAACATCAACTTGACAAAAGCTTTTAATTCTGATCAAAATTTCTTTAGACAAATTAATCAGATAGTATATCAGATTTCCATTCTGTTAATTTTTTTTTAAATGTTTTGGATTCCTTTGAATTGCATCATCGTTAGTTTAGTCATTTTTTTTTAAACAGAGGTAATTTAATTAAAAGTGAAATACTTAAATATATTTTGATTTAAACGTCGTATTTCTTCCACGATAAAATAAATAAGTTTTAAAATTATAATATATTCGTATGATTATTTCAGTAATTTATTTGAATAATTACGTGGTTAAAAAAATATATAATAAAGTATTTTACTTTATTTCTTATAAGACAATAAATGTTAAATGCTTTCATTTCAAAGATATTTAAATAAAAAATATATCTGATCAGGTATTTTTTTTATTAATAATTAAAAATAAATTACAACGAACCAAGCAATTATTCAAAGGATTAGAACGTACAGGCTGTAGCAAGACTAATGGCTGTAATTGTAAAGGGGATAGAACTATTCAAAACAAACTTTCGCCATAGAATGTGAGGTTGGAAAGCAAAAGGCGAGCCGAAAGAAACATGGTGAAAATTGAGAGAAAAGAAACTATAATATTGAAAATTTTACAACTAATGCCGAAAAGAGTGACCGAAAGCTGAAAAAAAGGCTTCATACACTGTAAAAAAAAAAAAAAAAAAACTATTACCAGCTGCAATCTGTGATTTATTTTATCCAATCACAGATTGCAGCTGGTAATAGTTATTTTTTTACAGTGTATCGACGATGGAGTGAATCACGCAGACGTTGGATGATTCCTGTCATTTTCTTAACGTCGCAACTGCAGTCGTTATAGAAATGACGATTACAGACTCAAAGAATTTCTTTATACGATTTTTAGTTTTCTTGTTCCGTGTTCAACCATACAGTCGGCAGCAAAATTATTGAAGCACACGTACACACTTTTCATATATATATAGTTAAACCCTCGCTTTCCCAAGATCAAGGTGTTACTACAGAAAAATTGCTTTCAGGTGCCGCTTGGCACGTTTGGCGACAATCACCAGCACCGCGCATTTTTGTATCGTTTAGAAGTTGCAACATTCCACTGGCTAGGCTTGCTATCTCTGGTGAATTAGCGCACTTTTTGAATGAGGCGGGCTTAACTAAATTTCAACTTTAAAATTGGGTTAAAATGACCCCATCTTGGGAAAGCGAGAGTTAATCGTTACTTTTTTTAAAAACAGTATAAAACTAAGATCATGATTCGGCATTTACTTAATAAAACAGTATCAGGGACTTTTATGCAAGAATTATTGCTAGTGCTTTAACACTTTTGCTGTCGACTATAATTCAGTGTGTGAGTTACATCGAACTTAACGAATTTCACTCAAAAGCCCTTCCAGTTGTGAACTCACAATGATAGGCCTCGAGCTACAAGTTTATTTTCTTAGTTTACTGTCTTCTATATATATATATTCTCTTTTTTTATTTTCTTTTGTATTTTTGTATTATCTTTATAAAAGTAAAGAAGTAGTATATTGCAATTTGACCTATTAGGGTCTTACAATAAGAAATATCACATTGCTATTTACCTGTTGAACATTTCTAGATCGATGTAATCAATTGACCGTATTCAAAAGAATTCAACAAGTTAAAACAACATAATGAATTCAAAATCAAACCTGATGAGAAAAAAATATAAAAAGACTGATTAATTGCATTACACTTAGAAGTTGAGTTGGACATTACTGAATCAAATATAATCAAAAGTGTAAATGTAAAAGTTTTAGCTGTTTAAAGCAATTCTATGTATGAAAAATATAAATTAAATTGTAATTTATGTTAAGATAAATGGTGGATAACGATCGACAGGCCATAGTAAAAACCTGAAAAGTCGTCAGCCTCGGACATGGCCACTTCGACTGTCTTTAGACGAGAAACACGTACGTCACCAATATTTGCATGTGTAAACATTGAAATGTTCTCCGATAGGGAGATTGTTCCTCGTAAAGCATTACCGCTTCTGCAGCATTGACAGCTGCAGCGCTATACAAAAGTTGCATTCGACTTTTTCCGATTTTGAATATTCTTCCATCTACAGCGACAAATAGCTGCTGAATAACGAATTCTATGAAAGGTGACGCTTCGTTAACTCTAGAGAAACCCCCTGTTCGCATCTCGACTCATTAACGCTAACTTCACTTAGCCGATATTCAGAAATACACACACATACAACTATACTGAAACTTTTTACCCTTAAGAATAAAACATATATACAGGTCCTCTGTCCCCCTGAGAATCATGGGTTTTCTGAACCTTTTCGGGGTTTCGTTAGTATAGACAGCTCTTTTCCCTTAGCGATGATACAGTAAGGTTAGCAATGCTTGCTGGTGGGATCTTCTGTTATTTTTTGTAACCCCCATACTGTGTGGCGATTTTTATTTTTATTTTTTCAATTTTTATCACCTTTTTACACACTGTGTATATATATATATATATACATATATATATATATATATATATATATATATATACATATATATAATTGAAAAGAAAGGATCTCTTTTGAACAACCGTGTGTGCGTAAGAAAAAATTTAATGCGAAAGAAAAAATCTGAAAATCTTCCTTATACAACCATTGGAATATACATGTTGTTACGAAAATATTGACATTTTTGTGTGAAATAACTGGTTTGAAAAGAAACAGGCTGGCTCAATTGCATGAACATTTTTGAAAACAAACCAAAAACAAAACTATAACTGTAACCACAAAAGTAACGATAATAGGACCATATATACCGCAGAGGGAACGAATATAGTAGCTTGTTCAAGAATAGTACTGCACATCTTATTACAGTATATCTCATTGGTTAATGTAAATCTTGGAGTTCAATGCAATTGACTCGAGTGTAGATGGTCTAATTTTATTCCCTTTGAGGAAAACAGTAGTGGCAAGAAATTATGCATTATTTCAAAATAATTAACACCGTTGCAATTAAGAAAAAGTTTAATAATTCTGACTACTGTGAAATAATATTTTCTGCCAAGTTTTGTCGCTAATCTCGCCAAGTCATCAATTTTGTCGCCAACGTAGATTCTTATTTTTGCATCGATTTTGGCGATTCGGTGTCAGATCTGTCGGCTTGTCGTCCAAATTTGGTGAAAATTTTAAGTTTAGTGTTGCCAAAATTTGGAAGCTCTAACTCCAATGCGAACATAATTCATGAATTTACAGGAAAGTTTCATTGGTTTCTAGCACAGAGCTAGTTTCCTCGGAAGTTCTATAAATTATTAACAAAACTATCAAAAGAGGAGAATAATTATTGATGAGTGTAGACAAGAACTGGTCTATTTCTTGACGTGATTTTTTTTATACGGTGTTAGAGTGAATGTAGAAACAGATGGCAGTTTTTTCGTTTCCACAAAGGTGGACGTTGACTTAGAAAGACCAGAAAGGGAGGTAAATATACTAGGCTGGATATTATAACAAACCTATACTTGAATTATCAGCATTTCTACGTCCAATTGCTTTTCAGTACGCTCAGTTTTCCTTTCATCATTCGAGCTAATCTTTTTTCAGTTATACGAGATACACACTCACATGCGTACATACAGACGTTACAAAAAATCGTAGATATCTCTAAAAATGAAGCTTGGAGAAAGACCAAAGTTAGAGGTATATAACTAGGCATCATGTCAGCCACAAATGTGAATTTACAACATCCTATGATAATACGTTATTGAGGTATGTGAGATACAAAATCTGTTTTGCAAATCAGGATTAAGGTACTTTCTTATACTTTGTATAAGAAGTAAAAATTTACGAAAAATTAAAAACGGATAAAAAAAGAAAAAAAAAAAACATAAAAACACACAATAATAAGCGTGTATAAATAAAGTAACTGCCATCGCCAAAGAAAACAGAACAAAATGAGTACACATAAAAACACAAGGAGTGATTGTGTAGGTCTACGGTCAATGAATAGTTGGACAAGACTTGGAAGTTCCATATTAGAAAATTCATTGGTAATGCGTGGGTTGGCATCATCTCAATTATATATATATATAAAACCGAGGGGTGGGAGTCAAAAATTTAAAGAAAAAAATGGAAAAACGCGTAATCAGAAGAGATATATTTGGACTTTTTTCGTTTCAACAATAAACAGTTTATTTCTGTTTTCTCGCTTTTTCAACACAGATGCTAAGTAATTTAGTTTCAATGCATGTATTTCATTCAGTATACTGTAAAATCTGTTATCTGATGTCTGTATATCTGATCACAACGACAAAGTATGCTGTAAATGGCATTTCCAAGGCACCGGCGTAAGACTTCAATCATAAATGACATTGCAATATTTATTAAAATCTAATTCAAGAAAATATGCGGGATGGACCATATCGTTAATGATATCGTTCATCCAGTGTATACAAGGACATAACTTTTGAATCATTTTGATTTTGAACACACAGAGAACATTCTTATCTGATTATGATATTTTTAAAGCAAACAATTTAAGTTTGAATTTACCAGTTTGTAAAAAAACAATTATACAACACAAGTGATTTCTGTATAGTAAATTTTGATTCGTAACCTCAAACTTATAACACGATTCAATTAATACAATATCGTTATATGATATCGTTAATAATATGGTTAATGACCATATCGTTAACCCGTTAGCGCCCAGTGTTCTCATTTGAGGACAGCTAATAAAATGGCACACATATTTTTTGTGGTTTCTTGGAATGATTTCTGCTTTTAAGTGACAGCTTATAACATCACTCTAAATGATCGTTGAAAGTTTTATGTGCCTACTATTAATTATTATTTCATAATTTGGATAGTCATTTTATGATTTTTCATTCGTCGCACATATATTTGCTTTTTGCGCAGGTATACTATCTTAAATCAAGTTAAATAATAATATATATTATAATACTTTACTTTCGAGATCTTTGTCAACATATAACAAGAAATTAATCTGTTATCTCAAAGTTTTTCTACCTCGAAGTTTTCTCGCTAGAACACTAAACGTCAATAGAGGATAGGCTTTAAATTTAAAACTATCAGAAGAATTGTTTAAGTTAATATATTTTACTATCAGTTGTCTATATTCATTTAGAAGTGAAATAATCAGCTAATAATAATTTGCAAAATTAATTCGAGCGTTAACGGGTTAATGATATGGTTCATCCAGTGTATACAAGGACACAACTATTGAATCCTTTTCCTTTTGAACACACAGAGAACATTCATATCTGTTTATGATATTTTTAAAGCAAACAATGTAAGTCTGAAATTACCATTGTGTAAAAAACCAAATATACAACATAAGTGATTTCTGTATGGTAAATATAGATTCATAACCTTAAATTTTATATCACGATTCAGTTAATTCAATAGGTTTACTGCAAATAAACTTAATAAATATTATTAACGAGAATGTATTTTAAAATAGTCTTTTTGTATTATATTATTACGTATTGTTTTTATGAAACATTTCCTATCTTTTACTATATTATAAAAAATAAAAAAAAAAATCGAGATGGGCCAATATTTCAAAATTTCAAAATATATAACGATTCAATATTTCAAAATATATAACGAAGTTTTACATAAGATAGAAAAAATAAACAGAGAAAATAATTTTTCAAGTGGTATGGGAATTTATATTTTACATGTCATCTATGGGGTTGTTCGGAAAGTAATTTCGTTTTTCTCAGCAGAGGAATTAATTGTACTTTTTCACACCATCTTCACAATTAAGCTGCATTAACATTATATATTGTGACAGCTGATATAGCAAGGCTTGCTTGTGAAAAAGTTTTATTCTGATCAATAGGTTTTGGTTGGTGCCCTATCAAATAAAGAAAATCAGAAACGACATTTTCGTTATATTTCGTTTTTGTCATAAAAAAGGCAAAAATACTGTTCAAACAAGGAAAAAAGTATACGATGTGTATACAGAAAATTTATTTAAAGAACGCGAGTGTTAAAACTGGTTTACCAAATTTTTTTCCGGCAATTTTGACGTTGAAGATGCATTACGTTCTGGCAAACCAGTTTATGCTAATGAAGAGAAAATAAAGTATTGATTTATGAAAACTGCCAAATAGCAACACGTTAGATTGCTAAGAAACCCATCAAAATGGAGAATATATAATTAAATAAAATATATATACATTATAAGAAAATAATTTTTGCATTTTTAAAGAAAAAAATGAAATTACTTTCCAAACAACCTAATAAATGCAAAGTTACCGAAAACTAAGAACAAACTTATTAATGGATGTTGAGCATTTAAATTCAAATATAAATCATTTCTTAAAGCAATAAAACATTTCTTTTTTTCTTTGAAAACAAGTAATGTAGTTTATTAGAAGAAATAAAAATATATACCAAACTTAAGAACTGTTTGATTTATTGCTTCATTACCATTTGTTTTATATGCCGGAAAAAAAAGAAAAAAAAAAAAGAAAAGCGTTGCAAAATAAAATATTTCTGAATAAAATTCTTTAGGTATCCCCATTAGGAATATGTCCCCCTGTCAAATGCATATACTTTTACATCTGGATAAAGACTGATTTAAAATAGTTATTAGGAAAACAATTTCTTATTATTACCACAACAGTAAAGATTTGTTATGTCTAGAAAAATACATTTAAAACTAATTAGTTATTCTCTTGAGGTAGAAGTTTGCAAACTTTCCCATAAGGAATTTATTTATTTATTTATATATTTATTTTTTTATTTATTGCGAACTGTTATTGTTAGATCTTATATTTTAATTTTTTCATTCCTTTTTATACGAATCAAAAGGCAAACTGTGATAAAAACTCTTTTTCAAAAAAAAATATTCAACATTTTTATTACTGACAATTAAGACAAGCATGTAAATTTGAGGCTTGACATTGATTGAATCTTGCCGGTAAATAAATTGTTCATTATTTAGAATATAATATTAGCAACAGAGAGTTTTTTAATCGATATGGAATAAATATGTCGCTGATTTCAAGATAGATTTTTTCTTTCTTTTTTTTTATATTGGTTGGGTGCCCTACTAACACCTTTTTGGGGGGCAAGTGGGGTTTAAAAAGGGGCAAGTGTATAAAAATTTCTTTTCTACCTTTTATAAATAGCACATAGAGAGAAACTATGGAAAATATGATTCAATTGATAGTAATTATTGCTAACTACAATATTTTTTATGGATATTTGGAATCATAAAGTATCTTCCAAACAATTAATAAAAAGGAAAAAAAAAATCATGAAAAACTTTTAAAAAGTAAAGAAGAAATAATGACATATTTCTCTGAAAATAATACAACAAATGATATATATAGTTTGTGACTATAATAGACTAAATAAAAAATGGAACCTCATACACATTTGGAAGCTCGTACACATTATAGAGCCTCATACGCATTCATAGTCCTGTTAAATTAAAACCTGACCTGCATATCAGCAAATGATTTGGTTGAATTTAGTAAAACAGCCAAAATGTCTTCAAATGGAATTAAAGAAATGTATTCTTTGAGTATGAATTCAGTTTTAGCTTCATTAATTCACTTGTGTACCATTATTTTTACTCAGTTTTCACTATAGGATATTACATATACCGGCATTCACTACACTTTTTAGTTTCTCTTATCCATAAGGTAGAGAAAGTATTGTTTTGGGGTCAAATTTTCGAAAGTGACTTTTTGTTATATTTACATGTTTTGAGGTCTCCTGAATCCAAATATCATGTTTTTAGCAAATGGTCTGTGTGTCTGTAGGTTATCAGTATATCTCAAGAACAAATGGTAGTAGAATGTCCAAACTTAGTATTCCAAATGTGTATGATATAGGGATGCTACACTAAGCTTTTCGTTGAGATGAAGTAAATGGTTCGTGTACAGGGACACTCAAGAGAATTCAAATACATTACGTCTATGGG
The DNA here is from genome assembly GCA_963930645.1 of Salticus scenicus. Lineage (NCBI taxonomy): Eukaryota > Metazoa > Arthropoda > Arachnida > Araneae > Salticidae > Salticus > Salticus scenicus. The sequence continues at coordinate 149,620,277 of OZ005662.1, forward strand.
GGAAATTGCAGGCAAGTAGAGTTTAACATAAATAGACTGAAATGAAATGAATGTATATTTTTTTATATGCATAAAAACATGTTTCATGTAAAATACGGTAGGGAAATCATTCACTGTTTATTTACAGGGCTGCACAAAAGAACTAGATTATAGTGCGACAATAGCTGAAAATTGATGGAAGTGTATTTTAGGCTGCGCCATTTATTTTTATAATAGGATTATATATAGGTGCACCTTGTGGTCTGCGCATAATTTTCAAAAGATATACAGGGCAGCAAATATTTAAGCGATAACTTTCTCTTTTATTGTTAGTGGAAGTGCTTTGTTAAAATATTTTACCATGTTCAGGAAAGCTGCTTAGGAATTGAAATTAATTCCTAAAAGCCATATTGTAAATAATGTATGTTTTTGAGATAAATATTCATTACTTGTTTTTGTATATTTACACGCTTTGAGGTTTCTAGGTTACTGAAGTCAAGTTTTTTAACGTTTGATCTTTGTCAGTGTCTCTTAGAGTAACTTAAAAATGAATAATTTCAGGAGATCTAAAAGTTGTATTTTCAAGTTAATATAAGTTTGTTGCTGGGAAAATTTAATGAAGACTCATAAGTTTCAAAGAATGTTGTCTGAAAGTTGCCTGAATAATTAAGTGAACTTTTAATTTAATTAACAGATTTAAATTCTATATAAATAAAGGTGTAGTAATGAAACGGGGAGTTGAGGGGTCAGTAGCCCCCCTCACACAGAACTAGTTATTATATAAAACTCTTCCGAAGCCTAATTTGAATTGTTTTAACATAGGTTTAGATATCAGTTCTCGTTATCTTACCTATGAATCTTCACTTATTTTTATAGTATTAAATTTCAGGGCAAGAGAAAGTTGTGTGAGTGACACACTAGATTATTTATGACAGTTAACAGAATAGATGTTTACCATTAAGACAATGCAGATGATAAAGTTTCTCATTAAAGATTAAAAAATAATAATAATAATAATCTTTTATGACCAACTCCGTGTTAGGTGCAATATTTATCCCTTAATATGACAAGGAGTGTTAAAATTAGTTATTTTGTTTCACTTTCTCTTGATTCGCAAATCAAGTTTTGCCCTGAAATGTATCTTTTTTATGCATATAGCGTGTTACGAGAGATACAAGTAACTTTTTTGGTGAAAAAGCCATTTTTATAGGAAAAATATTACAAAAATAAGGCGCAATTTTAAAATGTTCCATGCTTGTTGTAAATGTACTAAAGCTACAATTTTCTTATTGTGTGTTTTTCTATGTAGCTGAACACTACGGTGTCCCTTAAAGGAGGGGAGATTTATTTTTTATTTATTTTCTAATCTTTTCCTTTTTTTATATTTTGAAGTCTGGTACGAATACCCTCTATTATTTTTTCTATTTGACCATAAACAGTTTTTACCAAAGCATCAGCTCTCTGGCACAATGTTAATACGTGCCAAATTGACGGGGAAATCCTAATATCAATATTACGTTTTTCCTGTCAATTCAACATTATCCCAGAGAGTTAATATTTTGCTAAAAAGTGATTAGGGTTAAATAAAAAATAGTTAGAGAATATGCATATCGGAATTAAAAAAAAAAAAAAAAAAAAAAAAAAAAAAAGAATTCCCTTTCATTTAGGGGGCACCCTACAGAACACATCTGTGTATAGATTTTTTTATAACTTAATTACAGTATCAGTTACAAACAAAAGAGTTTAAAACATGAAACCTTCACAAATTGATGCCATGTGATTGAACTTAACAGTTCGTAACTGATGTAATAATTCCTTGATTTCAAAATGAATGCCTAGTTTTGAGGCAAATACACTAATAAATATTTACGTAAATTATTAAGAGGATTAAGAGGACAAATTTGCAAGGAGCTAATAAGTGACTAATTACTCCCGAAACTTGGAACCCAAGTAAAATAAATTTTAATTTTAATTTTGCAAAAAGCTTTTACTAGGTACTATTTGACGAACTGTACAATGATATTATTTTAAGAGTATTACTTAGCATAGTACATTTTGTAATAACTATCTAAATATTTTTAGTTACACTGCTTTATACTTCATAACACCTTGTCCCCTTAACACATATTACTTAACGTAAAGGTGGCATTTTAATTTATAGTAGAATCTCGTACAACTCGCTCCCATAAAACGCGACAAAAAATCTGCGACTATCACTCATACAACGCGACAAAGAGTCTCGTATAACGCGTAAAATAAAGGAGGCACGTGACGACATCTTTTCTACTTTCAACCTGTTCAAGGAAGGATTGCTCCGTTACTAAGCCAACACCCGACGCTTTTGGTCTCATTGCGGAATGTAATCGTCTGCTCAATGTATGTCTCTTATAACTCGATTTTCTATAACGCGGAACGTATCCCCCACGTTATACGAGAGTCTACTTTACTTAATTACGTAGGTGAAAAATATCTTCCATTTATACTAAAAATACATAAATTTCTTTTATAGATTATTTTTCTATTAAACACTTTCACTATTCAATAAAAAAAGAGTGTTTTCGCTTAATTACTGGTAGCTCCGTATGTCTTTTATGAAATATGTATACGCACTACATTTTGTGACTAAATTTAACCTGTGGAAATTTCACCTGTATTTTATATTGAAAACGGACAAATGGTTCTCGTGTGCAACGACTCATAAAATATTTCAAAGGAACTATACCTTTAAGTAAAATTTCTCGTTCGTACAATTTAACATTTTTAGAAATTTTTAAGAATATATCTTATTTACACGCACAAGGAACCTGTTAATGTGTAACGATCATCATGCAAATCATTTAATCTTCCCTCTGTTAAAAATGGTTCCTTAAAAATTATCTAAATTGTCTCAAAATAGCTCCGAGACAATATATACTTAAATTTGAAAACGCATGCACTCATTTTTGAGAATAATGATATGTCAAACATGGAGATATTGGGATTTTTATTGGTCAACTCCTTTTTTGAGCATATTAGTGTACTGAAAAATGAGTACATGTGCTTTCAAATGTAAGTATTTATTGTTTCGAAGCTATTTTGAGACAATTTAGCTCATTTTTAAGAAACCATTTTTAACAGTGCACTTACAGAGCTACAGAAAAGAATATATATATATATATATATATATATTTATATGGATTGAAATGACTCGCAGTTTTGTTACTATTTCTTACTAGTGTCCAAAATTTTAGTATATCATTTTTCGCGTATATATTTTATGGACGATAAATAAAGATAATACCTAAAGTAATTTGAAAAATTTTTAAAGAGTGGTGTAAGAAAAACTTCTCTGAATGATTTAAAACAAATGTTTAAATATAATAACTGGCTCTAAAATTTTAATGAATTAGGTGCAATGGAAAGTTCTGTAGTTTTTAACTAAGAAACTAACACAGAAAATTTGTTCCAGGCAACATTTATATAATTTTAAAAATGGCATTTGGGAAAATATAATATAAATAATGTTAAAGGAAAATTTTCGGAGTCACGTTACTAATTTAAAAAATATATATAACTTTCCGGTACACCTATGTAAGTGAAGCCTTACAGAAGGCAAAAGTTATTGAAAATATTAATATGAGTTTTTTCTGAAACACTGATAGATAAGATCATACATATCGAAAATGAACAACGTATAACAGAAGATAATAATAAAAATAATAAATAGAAGTAGAAGAAGGAGGTGTTTTGAGGTGTCCTGAATTAGTTTTCGGTTGTATCTCAGTTACTAATTAAAATAATTTCATAAGTAATACATCATTAGAACGCTTTTTTGAATTGGAATCAAACAGCGGAATACAGAAATTTGTACCGCCAGATGGCGCGGTTATATTTTCAAATTTCAATATTTCAATTTCTAATCATGATTAAATTATTTTTAATACATCATTCGAAAGATATTTTAAAGTTCTTTTAAATTATCGAAAATTTTCACCAGATTTACACGTTCTGAGGTGTCCTGAATCAATTTTCTTTTATGGCGCTGTAATATTTTGAAATTTCGATATTTCAATTTCTAATTATGATTAAATTATTTTTAATACATCATTCGAAAGATATTTTAAAGTTATTTAATATTATCGAAAGTTTTCACCCGATTTACACGTTTTGAGGTGTCCTGAATTAGTTTTCTTTTGTATCTCAGCTACTAATTAAAATAATTTCATAAGTAATACATCATTAGAAAGCTTTTTTTAATTGGAATAGCAATAATTATTATTTAAACGATTTGCGCTTAATAGCGTTTTGTTATATAAATATTTGTCGAGTCATGTTCTTTGCCCTATGCTGTTTGTAGAAAAGTATGTTAAAGATAAAAATTAGCGATAAAAAAAAAAAAAAAAGAAAAGTATTGATGTGTTATTTCTTTCTCCTATCTTACCACAATTTATAAATTCTTTCTTTTAATTACTCCTCACATTCTTTTGGTCATATTTAGAGTAAAATTAGGAAAAATCTTGGGATTTTATTTTTATTATATGGAGCACGCTTCAATTATGTGTACTGAAATTTCCTGAAATTTATTCCCCCTTCCCATTCAACCAAATAACAATTGATTACAGCAGGAGGGTTTAAATTGGTTAAGAACAATGCGAAGTATTAAAACAAGAATGTTTAAAACTCAATTCCGTGTAAGGATTTATAAATCTTTATCATTTAAAAGATTTATAAATCTTTATCATTGTGCAAGGTATACGTTGCACATGATACGTCAAATTTTAACGAGTGTTAACTAGTTATATTCAAAATCAGTTTTGTGCTTACTATGCAGTGTCTAGACGTCTATTGCTTCATACTGTTACTAGAAAATCAACCAGAATGATTTCTTGGAGAATCAGCGCTGTCACATATACTAAAATCTGAACAAAAGTTGTAATATTATCCCCATCAGAGAATTATTTCCATCATTATTTATTGTTAATTCTGCTAATGGGCTGTAGAGTTTTAAATGTGTAAAAGTTGAGAAAGGAGACATTTATGAAGCAAACTATTTTAAAACTCCTTTAAGAAGAGATTAAAAAAAAAACTAAATTTATTTTCAAATGTTGTAAAGAATGTTGTAAAATGTTTTAATTGTTGAAAAATAGTTTTAATTGTTGCAAAATGTTAAAAGTAAAGTAATTTTAGATTTTAAATTAAGCTAATAACTGAAATGTATGATTTATAATAAATCACATTAATAATACATAGAGATCATAAATTCGGAAAAGATGCAGTGATAAAAAAAAAAAAAGTTTTAAGCAGTATAACCACGATTTAAACAACAGATAGACTTAAATAAAAAACAAAAAAATAATAATTTCTTCAACAATTGGCCATTAAATCATTTATATATGTTTGTTTTCTTTCTTTCTTTCTTTCTTTCTGTTTCTTTTTCTTTCTTTTCTTTCTTTCTTTCTTTCTTTTACTTTTTTAAAGAAAATTATAGAATTACACAACTGTCTCTTGAAACACTTCAAAATTATTGCATTTATTTTAGAAACTTCCTTATTGTCGATTTCAAAATCACTATCGAAGGCATAGGAACCTGATCTTCAGTTTGTTGTTTTAAAATTAACAACCTGGCTGAGGGGCGAAGCCAGGATAGTGAAATTTTGAAACACAAAATAAATTTATCCTATCTAAATTATAAATTAAGATATCTGATAACCAAAATTGCAGCACATTAACAAAATTATTTGTAATTTTTGCATTTCAGGGCTTAGAAATATATTTATGGCATTTTTTTCTGAATTTTAATCATTTATTTCACTTTATGCAATAAGTCTTGTACAAGCTTGTAAAATGCATATTGAATGCCGAGGGCATACATGCCTCAATATGCGCAGTGGACATATCCATCATATTCATATGATCTTCATCACCAATGAAATGTTGATGTCCATGTATAAATAATAATAATAATAATAAATAAATAAATCTCTTACAGTGAGCATTACGTCATGCATTCTTTTGAATTTTTCTCAAACTCCAACGGTCACACAGGTGTCCCGATATTCATTCATTTTTTATGTATTAAAAGTGAGGAGTGTGGACATGTATGTTTTTGAAGGTCTTGATTGAGCCCCCACGTTATGGGTTCGATAACTGATTAGAAATATTGTACATGACCTTACCATTTGTTTTCATATATTTTTTTTCTTTTGTAAATATTAAGTAAAACTTCTATTTGAATGTTATTTTGTTGTATTTCTAGGCTAATATGGTGTGGCCATCACGAGACTTTATTCTGGTCATACCTATAAAAATTTGTGCAGCGCAAAAGTTTTTGTTAAAATTATTATTTACCAAGATTTCCGTGCAACAAAACTATAACAATAAATTTCGAAAGCAGGTCGATTTTCTGAGCTGCAAGTTTTCTTTTTTTCTTTTCTTTTCTTTTTTTTTTTTCCCCTCAAGATGGAAAAATTTGATATTTTGTTTTTCAAATTTCACAGATATATTGTTCAAATACATGCTTTTAAAGGTATTGACGTACGGAGAATAAAATGCTCTTACTTGTACAAAATTACTTTTGATTGGCTATATTGTTATAAATATATATTGTATTATACAATGATTGGTTGAAAATACGTCTCGTAGCGTACATTTATAAGAAATTTTAGCATACATTGCCATAATACATATTTAAAGAAAAAAAAATGAAAAAGAACGCAGATATTTGTTGAGGGATTTGTAACAAAAAATGATAGAAACCAAAATGTTGCAATAAAATGCAGAGTTATAATTAATTATATTTTTTTATGAAATTATATGCGTTAGTCACCGATTTACAGCAAATAGATTCCTGTCGCAATATCCCGGATCTATAGATAGACAAACGAAAATTTTCTAAAAATGATCAAACTTTGTTTTAAGAATTTCAAAGGATGTACACTGAGAAAAATGTCTGTACCTGACATGTAGAATCTAAACTGTGGCTCTAGAAAAAAAGTTCCATGTCATCCTTATAAATTCTAGTCCATTTTGAAAGCGAGTTCTAGAAAACCCTATTTGAATTCTAGAGCGTTTGCATATATTCTCGGGGTCAAACGTATTTGAAAATCTCTATAAATAAATGTGAGCACAAGATTGGAGTTTTATCAACTATAATCTGTACGTATGACCCAACTGTAGAAAAGCGAGAATTTCTCGCATTACAAAGGATTTAGAATATGCAGAATATTCAGAATATTGCTCCACCATCTAGAAATAAATAGACTAGAAATTATCAATCATTTCATCTATTCAGCTTATTGACATGCCTTATACGCATATTTCGGATATTTCTAGTTTAGGGATTTAGAAAAAAACACTTTTTCGTTCTAGGTGAAAGCGGTATGTTTTTTTTTTTTTTTTTTTTTTTCTCAGTGTATATTAAAAATTCGAAATAGTTAATGCGAATCTTTTTTATCGTAAATTAAAATTTATGATCCAATACTTTCATCTTATGAATATAGAAAACAATATTCTAAATATAACTACATTAAGTTCATATTCCAAATAATTAAAGGATTATTGATAAAATATGGTGAATTTTGTTAGGGAAAAAAAATACATATATATATATTTGATAGTTTTTCAAATTTTGTAATTCGATTTCAAAAAGTAAAATATTCCCGAATAATTTGCAGAAATATATTTATACACAATAATAGATAGAAAAAAATATTTATAGTGTATGTGTCAATTGAAACAAGTTTCTGGTGCATATTCTGACATTAATTTGGGGTTAGTACACTGTAAAAAAATTCAGTAATTTTATTCTTATATATCGGATATGTTCCTGTTTTTTATATGTTTGGAGTATGTTCCTAAGAATAACAGGTTTTTGAATAACAGGTTTTTTGAAACATTCCTGATTTCAGGAATGTAATATTATTTTAAATGGGTGTCATTTGATGGTTACTGATATATTCAAGAAACATTACTGGTAATTATTGGGAACACTAGCTGCCCAAGATTTCCCAGGAAAGTGCCGGATTTTTTTTTACAGTGTCAGTTTTACAGAAGCAAACCATTTAACGTAATACTTCATTTTGTTTTATTAAAAAAAAAATACATAAATAAACAAATAATAAAAACATATTGCACAGAATTTAAGGTATTGAAATTATACGTCACATCAACTCTTTAAAATTCTCTAAAGTGCACACATTTTTGGAAAATGTGAAATGTGGAATAAATTATCCTTTCTTTTATTGTCAGTACAATTTAGATTTATGAGGTCATGACTCTTAATAATATTTTTATGAAATCATATATGCTCAGATTCAAATGAAGTATTCTGGGAGAATTATTGAGAGAGAGACAGAAAGTATTTTGATTATTATTATATAGTAATTTTTACAACAGTTTTCTTTTATGTTTTTTTTTTTTTTAAATTATGTTTTAGGCCATGAAAAAATGTACTTTTTTTTTTTATCTGTTTATAATAGCGATAAATCTGGTATTAAAATTTATTGGCATTTAATATATAAGTAGCAGCTTCAAATTTTAAACTTGTATTTCTAGCATAATCCAGAAGGTATCTAATTTGTTTATTCAAGTAAAACTAAACTATATAAATTATACTAGGAATGTCCTTATGTAAAACTTTAATGATTGTTTAAAGAACGTTCAAAGATAAATTTAAACTATAACTGTTTTTTTTTTTTTTTTTTTTTTTTTTTTTTAATAATATTGAAATTACACAGAGTATTATTTTGATGAAAATTAAAATTAACTTATATCTCTTAATTTGTGACATCAAAAGCATTAAATATTCATAAAATTACAATATGTGTCTATGTTTAAATGAAAGCGGTACTTAGTCCAATAGTTTTGAATAAATTATGTAAATGAATTATTATTATTATTATTATTTTTATTATTTTGCGCATGAGTAGTTCAAAACTGTTTAGTAAAAATGCTCAATATTTTGTAAGATACTTAACATTTTTGCATTCTGAGAGCTATACGCTGTGTCTTGAGTAATATGTCAACTTTCTTTAAAACGGCTTTGCACTAGGTCTAATATCCTACGTGTTATAATTTTAAAAATTGGTAATTTTTTTTCCTAATTTTTTAAAAAAACGTTATATCTCTATGCATATATGTGGTTGCTTCATAAAATTTGTACGGATAATTTGAAAAATCCCCATGATCACATGTTATAGCCAAATTTACTTTTAGCAGGGTGATCCAAAACATTTTCACTTTTGTTTAATATTTTACTCGTCTTTTTTTTCTCTTCAGGACAAAACTTTTCTTTTAATATATGAGGTATAATGTGTTCTTTGTGCTACCAAAGTTTCAAGATGGTTCCTAAAGAACTTTTCTCGATATTTCACAAAATGTCTAAATTCGAAAGGGTCTAAATATTTATTGGTAGGTAGTGTAGAAAAGTTCCTTTAATATCTTTTCTTACTATTTAAAATTCTAAAGCAATGACAAAATAATTCCAGTACTTAAATTTTTAAAGATTAGTATTAAGTATACGGGTGAAACTTTTAATTGTGCTGTTGTATAAGAGAATGTTTTTATTTTCAATTCTTATTCTGCAATGAATAAGCTGTATTTTGGTGGAAAAAATAAAATAAAAGTCCATGTATCAGATTTGAACAAATTTCATAATCCAAATTTGTGTAAAATTGCCGTTTCTGTGATGCGAAAAAATAATATTTAATATTTTATAGAATTAAATTGTAAATAATAATAATAATAATAATAATAATAAAATATTAATTTAATAGAACATTACTTTCATTTTATACTATAATTATATATTTTATGTTACTAAACAAAAGTATTCATATTATTTTAAAATGGAATAAAAATTCATACAATAGTTTCAAGAAAAAAAAAAAAAAAAAAAAAAAAAAGATAATAATCACTATTTTCCATTCCTCAAAAAAAAATAAATTTCTCTTGTTCAAGGTCACAATTTACATTCAGGCTTGTGCCTTTAAACTTTAAGTTCTTTAAAAAAAAAAGTATTTCCGGTTCTGTTTAGTAAAATTTTTAATTAAATCTGTTTAACGTGTAAAAAGATAATGCCCGTACGTATTTTAAAAGTTGTTGTTTAAATGCATCCAAACATGATAATTAAAAAGAAAGCTTATAAGAATTACTAAAAAGATTTAATCCAAGCTTCACAGGGTAATGCTCTTTTTTCTGCAAAAGAAAAAGTTAAATGAAAAAAAAAATACGTTTGAATAGAAATCAATATTAATTCAAAAAAGAAATAATGAAATAATAAAAGGAGCTAAAATAAGGAATGTATATTTTATTTATAATGTTATTTACGTACGTTTAACATGATATGACTTTTATAAACTTAAATTTTAGACTAATTGTATATTCGCAACAAATTTGTAAATTACGTATGTGTCTTCTTCTTCTTTTTCTAGTAATTATCAATTATTTAAATTAATGCTTCTATTAATAATTAAATTAAAATAATTGATGATGAAATAATAATAGCAGCTAAATTAACTTACTTTTTTGATCACCATGATTTGTATATATGCACTTTTGCATTATGTTTTACTATTGTCAATAAAAAGTAATTCGATAATATTTAATTAAAAGAAAATTAATGAGCATTTATACTAATTTTTAAAACGAAGATATACTTTCACGTATACATTATATATTTTAGTTTATTTTATTGTTATATAAATGATTTCTCTTTCATGTTCATTATCTTACAATTTTTCATAGATTATTTTTGGAATTAATTTTTATTTTATGTTTATTTTGTCCCATGATGCATAGTAAATTTCAACAGTTATGTTTTTCTTTGCATATCAGTATTTTATTTATAATTTAATGTATAGACATTAAAGACGTATTAATTCAAAGAATACACCATGTAAATATAATTTTTTTTTTTTTTTTTTTTTTTTTTTTTATTAAGAAAAGATTACGAAATTTCCGATAACTCGTTATTAAAATAAACCTGTTCGTATTAAATTTATAAATGCTAATAAGTGAAAGATGCTGAAAAAAGCTGTAGTATGCAAATTAGTTGCGCAGTCATGGAAATGTACTATATTTTAGAAGCATAGAAATGCATACTAGAGAGTAAAGCTGCAGACGTCACTTTGTTAGTGAGATAATTTATCTGGGATAACCAATTCCTTACAATGTACCCGAAACACCATTTGCTTCGAAGCATTATTTTATTAGAGCATTAATTGAAAAGTTTTTTGAAGACAAGGGAAAGGTGGAAATCATACAGAGTTGTCCTGTTGGCTGACTGTGAATCTTTCTGTGATTCATAGATTTTTGACCATTGCTGTGAAATCCACAGTATTTCAGGAAATGATGGCCAATGACAATGATAAGCGCCCATGATTAATATTTTAGATAGCTTATAAATGAATAGAACCGCAATACCAACATATCTTATAGTCTCTGTTGTTGTAGCCATAAAAAAAAAAATTAGCGTCGACATCCACCTTGTTTATATGGGCTTCATATAAAGGTTATCTTTACGGAAAGCTATTTATCATTTATATGATGCTCACCTCCTGTTATGAAAGAGAGATTTTCAGTAAAGCGCATCAACATGTACTTTGAACGGTTGATTACTGGAGGCCTGTTATATTTTTGTATGAGTCCACGATTAACCCCCAAAGTTGATGTTGTTTGATATGAAGGGTACGTGGAACACGTTATCATACATTGAAATTCATGAAATAGATTCAAAATTCAAACGGAAGAGGATGTGTCTGTTTTGAGATGGTATCTTCTTTGCAGAAATGACATAATATTTATGGTTATATGTGACCCAATAGGTAATTATTTACTGCAATATCACAGCAAAGCCAGACCACACAGGATTGTCATGCAGATTCTAATTGATGAAAGCACTTTATTCAACCTATATTCATCAAAAAAGGGAGGACAAATCTGTGAAATAAAAAAAAAAACAGGGCGTTTAAAAAGTAAAATACACTCGGACAGTGTAGATAAAAAATTACTTTTTTAAAGTTCACTACAATGTAATTCCATACAAGAAATTATTGTTTTTCACAATTTATGAGTCACTGCAGACATTTCTCAAAACGTTGCGCTAATCATTAGGTCTCTTGACGATATAAATCCAATTCTTGATTTTGGAGCCAACTTAAAACTGCTGACGGAAGACGGATTGCCGGTGGATGATGACATGAGCACCATAAACAGATATTTGCAACTCCTCTGCAACGGATACAACGCTCACGTTTCGACTTCTGAGAATCATTCCTTTTACCTACTGCACTATATCTGAGGTGTTCACCGTTGTTGTACTTCCTTGTCTTTCCGGATCTGTTAAATCTGTGCCATAGTCTTCGACTTCATGTCAAAGTTTCACAATGGATAAATGCAATATAGCATGAAGCCTATACACTGTCTATATTTCCGTACTCGTGCAACCATAAAAATGAACTGTTCAATACGTACTTAAACGCCGAAGAAAATTCCTAGGTGGTGTAGCATTTTTTTCTTGCAATATATTGCGAAGAATGCAACTATTCCAATGAATCTGCTACCATTGTTAGCCATAGAATACAATTATCTTCTACACAAGCTCCGGCCTTTTTTTTACAATAATGCCATCTATAGAAAAACAGGTGTAACTTACATTTTTAATGCCCTATATAATTTCAAAACAATCAGTGAAACTGTCAATTTACTGAATATTCTGAAACTGTCCCGTAAGACAATCGCCTGTTTCACAAGAGTAAGGAAAACAGCGTAAAATACTCCACAGTGCAGATTTCTTTTTAACTCACGAATCGCTTGGAACACAATTTCTAAAAGATAATCGCTCATAACAGTTCTAAAAATATAACTAAATGCTATTTAAAATGTTGACGATCAGATTTGGCGAAAGTTCTGTTTAATTCTGCACTAGAATTCAATAGGAAATTCCAGAACTCCACTCTGTTGAAAACGGAGCTTCGAAACTAGGAATCCAAGCTATAATTTTTCGTTGAATTTTGTCGTCTTAACGTTTCATTTGGTTTCTCACGTTAATCGAAAGAAATGGACTGAATCATTCTTTCCAATTTGAATCTAAATGTATTTTTACTGTAACAACCTATTTTAACTAGGATAGATGTTTTGTTCATTTCTACGTTTCTACGTTTCAACCCTTCTTATAAAACTGCACGTACAGAGCAATTTCCTTACATCATTCTATGATATTGTGGAAGATCCGGAGCTAAACTATGCATGTAAATATGGCTTACTATTTGGCGACTTCAGCATCCTCTCAGCAATATCATTCAGTTTCTAAATTATGAAGATAAATCTTCCTAGTTTTTGTGTAATATGAGACATGTCCGGAAGTTTACGCGAACTTACGATTGTAAAGTATAACACGCTTATCTTTCTTCAGGCAATTTTCAGTCACCTTTTATTCGTAGCCTGTCATCATTCTTTCGCAGGCTATAATAATTATTTGTGTGGCGAACTGATGTATGCTTCATATATATGTTTCCATAACTCTTAGGTTGTCATTAAACTGGGAAGGCAAATTGTATGGTCGTACAAACAGTATATCATAAGCAAAGCGAAGTATTCGTCTAATCATCATCCCGGAAATGGTCCACCCCGCGGTTCCGTGCAGAAAACTTCTATATGTAAGACTAATTATTGAAAGCTGCAAGACCCCATTAGTTTGACTCTTGAAAATGAAGAGCGGCAAATGTTTTAGAAGAGTTCGGTTAGACATCTCGACCATGCCAACAAATTGGGAATACAAGGATGTTGCCTCAGTCGACTACATCCCAAGATAACAGCAAAATTCAGCAAAACATGCTGAGTACCACAATCTGAAAAAATAATTATCGGGACTTTAAGCATTATAGTCTGTATTGCACAAATATGATCGATGCAGTTAACACTTCTTCATCTGGTATAACAATCGCTTCAGGCCATTTTGTAAAATTGTCCATTATCACAAGAATGTATCGGTTTCCTTCAGAAGATTGAATTAGCGATCCTAGTAAGTCCAAAGCCATTTTTTTCAAAGGCTAGCCAACATTCTAGATTTGAAACAGTCTTGCAGTTCAAGTTTAGGCTCCTCTTATTGCTTTACATGCATGATATTCCCCACATCATTTTTCTACATAACGCAGAAGTCGATTTCATAAGAAAGGTTATCTTGTCATATCAGGTTTTTTAAAACCGGTAATCGGTGTTCCACACTTAGGCTTTTGTCTACATTATTCCGGACGTCATAAACTCTGCTTTTAGGAGATTTTCCTGCATTTGGAATATTTTAACACCGTTCTTCTTTCTCGTACTTTATAAGACCCCATTTGTAAAATGCAATTAATCCTTCAATGCACAATATCTGTTTGTTGCAGGATTATATGGATTTTTTTTCCAAGATGGTCAGCTAGCAGAACTTAATTTATTCTCTAAAATATTTTAATTCCCGAAACACGAATTTGTGCTTTTTGAAGTTTGCCAAGACACCAAGGATCTGAAAGTGCCAATATAAATGCATTGACACGACTTTTCGTTTTCATGCCATATTTCGTATCAGTATATGCACCAGTCATATCAAAATACACCTTTAAAAACCCATATATAGGGTTGTTTAAAATAAATTTACTGATTATTAACTTATTGTTATTCTCTATTTTAAAAACGAGTGTCTATTTTATAATAAGATACATTATTAAAATTTGGTTCTAATGATTAGCATATGTTAAGATTTATTTTAGAATAATTTAAATAAAGTTCTATACACGAAAGGAAATCCAAATAAAATTTTTTTATAAAGCAGAATTCGTTACATTCTAATGACTGAAAAAGAACAAAAATAATCACAAAAGGTGTATTAAAAACGATACTGCTTTGACAAGAATTAAATCCGCATAATTTAGGGGAAGTTGGAGTTTTATAAAACAAATTCAAAAGTTGCTAAGCGGGGAAAATTTTTCCTTTCTAGCAGATATTTGTTATTTATTCGCAATACGCCTGAATTGCTTTATCTAAAGCTTTAAAAGTATCTATGTTGGAAAATTCTTAAGAAATCCTAAAAAGAAAACTTTTGTAATCAGAAGCTAGAATTTTAGCAGTTTTTAATTCATAGAAACTAATTCATAATTTTTTTTTCTTGATTTTTCATTGAAGTAGGATGCATTGAAAATGTGTAAAATGTTTCATACAGAAGAATTTTTTATTATATTGTTCTTTCGAAAGTCATAAATAACAATCAAATCATGTAAATTTATTTTCAGAAGGTGCATCTTTTTAAATGAAAATTAATATGATTTGTTTTCTTTTGTAGGTACGTAAATATAAAATATAAACTTCAGATTGAGAAATAAGAAGGTAATTTTTTACAATTGATTTTAAATGATTTATGAGTTTTCACAAAAATTGAGTATTTTTGTATAGAAATAGTAAGAAAATTTTGCGTTTAAATATAACATAAATAATTACTTGATTTGAAACAATGAAGCCATGTTAATTTAAATAATTTGACTCTATCTATGATTTATTTTTGATTTAATCAGCTACTTCATATAGATAAGCTTTTTTATATTTTTAAATTATTCGTCGCATAAATTAGATCCGTTCCAAATTTATGATAAATTGCTACTTCTTTTTTTTTCTTTGGGTAGAAATGCATCATCAGTAACTAAAATTTTTAACGCTTTTTGCTGTTTTTAAATGTGAAATTTTTTATAGTGTTATATCTGTTATCTCTTTACAATAGTATGTAGAATAGATTCATGCAAGAATGATTTTGATTATATAATTGCTGCGAAAGCATGCAAAATCCTTTTATTTTATGATTTTTTCTTTTATGCATTTTGTAGACAATAAAAATTAGGTGACGTATCATCGTATTTCATTAACAAAGTGTCGATAGTGTTTTAAAATTTTAATATCTACTGTATCCGAATAAAAAAAAAAGTGGAACAATAAAGGTTGAGAAATTTGTAAATAATCAAATACAACATATATTTCATTTACCTGCAGTTACTTTAGGTTGAAAAAGAATTAGGACGACGTTTCATAGGGAAAAGAGGAAAACTGAGAAGTGTTTCTTCTTTCTTTTACAAGAAGCTTTAAAGCAAAATAATTTCCCCTAGATAAGAACCAAGAAAAAATATTATTTTCTATGTAAAATCTGCCTGATATTTATTATAGATATTTAATTATTTTTCTGCATTCTCTTCTTTTTTTTTTTTACTTTGAAGAAATAATTTAAAGAAAGTCGGTTTTTTGCTTATAATTAAATATTAAACGTATTTGTTATATAAACTTTTATCATTTAAGATAATTATCGGCGTTGATATTGTATTTATTGGATTATAGGGTAAAAAAGGAAAAAAAAAGATTTTTTTTCAACCCAATATAACATTTTAGGTCTATTTCTTTAGAAATCACTTAAATAATCTGCATAATAACACATAATGGAAAATGTGTACTCCAGATAGATTTTGAAATACGTAATCAATACGAACTGAAGTTGGACAGTAAACTAAACTTAGAAATATATTAAATACGTTCAATCACCAAACTGATCTGCCATTATTGTCTTCTAAATTGTATCCATTATGATGTTCACAAATTCGAATTAAAAACGTATTTTGCATTCGATTTCCTTAATATTTGGTACGGTACTTGATTAGAGTGCTGCATCGGGCTTAACTACTGATTATTGAAACTTTACCTTATTGTTATTATTATTATTTTTTTTTTTTATCTAATCTGTTAAATGAGAAGAGTGGATAATAATCTCTACTTTCGTGGTAATTTAAAGCAGCATGATACATAAATCGAAGTAAATTTCAATTGCATGAATATTAATTATTGGACAGTTCATTGTAAAAGTGGTGTAACTCCATATTTTTTAAATATGTAATTTTTACTTAACTGTATTACATTTAGTCACATCTTTCATTAAAAAATTGAAGAAACTCGATAAATTGCTTTAAAATCCCATAAATTTTCATTACTTGTTTTACTCAGAAAACTAAAATTTTTAAATATTCATTATAAAAATAAAGTTTCAAATTTACTTCAAATTATTTTTTACATAATTAATAAATTCTTATAAATATATGCTTTGTTTTAAACATTAAAAATCGATAACACTTACTGAATCTTGACCTTTTTTTTCCCTAAGCATAAATTTGCGAAAAGCTCGTTATTTCAAAATCAATTTACAAGAATATAATTCACTTTTACAATGAACGACCCAATTAACTGTTAAAAAATTATATTCGAAGATTATTTGTCTTCCAAATTATACTTGCTTCCTTATTTTACTTTATTTATATATAGTGTCAAAATATTTGAAACAATGAGTTTTTTACATGTAGATTTCAATACATTTGAAATTTTATTATGATGTATCCCAAAGTTTTGTTAAAATTTTTTATGTAATTCTTTGAAAGATCTGTTCAAGAATAATATAACTGTACTTTGTGTAAAATTTGTAATTCTGTTTCTTATATAACATAAATTTAACAATTTTTTGTTGTGGCTCGTGGGTTAGAAGCTGCGTGTTCGGGTTGGATTAAGAATCTGGTAGTAATTTTGCGGGTCGGGTGACGTTAAAGTATAACCTACCCGTGCAGGAATCTAGCCCTTATCAGTTCTCCGCCACGTTTTTTATTTACTTCGACCTGAATGATTAAAAGCTTTGGCTAATTAAGTTTAGTATTAAATTTAATCTCTTGTCTTGTTTCAAAATCGTAGCCATTTGAAATTTTTTATCTCATGTACAAAATATATGTATGAAACCATTTGTGAGAAAATTAATACGTACACTGCAAAAAATATGTCCTATTTGCTGCCAGAAATTCTCTGTAATTTGAGAAAATACCCGTAATTTACGAAAAAATTACGTTGTCAGAACGTATTTTCTCAAATTACAGAGAATTTCTGGCAGCAAATAGGACATATTTTTTACAGTGTACATAGACCATATAAATGGCTCAAACAAGCGGATTAATCAACTTGATCCTTCACCATGTACCTTATATATATATATCCTAAATATTACTCTATTATTATGATTGATATCCTTATTACACTGCTTTGAAAAAAAAAAAAAAAACATTCAAGTACTGATACCATATTTGCTGATTCTTATGTAAAATGACCTCCTGAATCCGAATCTGACTCCCATTTTGTCCAGTCACGTCACCCGTCATTTTCTAGAAACACCACCCCCTCCCTCAATTTTTTACGTAATCGATAATTTTATGACCATGAATCTGATTTGAAGGATGAAAATAATAATAATAATAATGTAATACATAAAAACAATATATATATATATATATATATATATAAAGTTTAAAAAATAACATCAATAACAGATTCAAAAATATATAATATATGTAATGTATAATTTCACTTGTAAATCCCCCCAAAAATTTTCCCTAGTATAATTTCCAACTCTGTAGCCCCTCAGAATATATTTAACAGTTAAAATAATCCTCCACCTTCCTAAAAATCAAATTTGTAGCCATTAAATCACAGAAAAATGTTAAAAGTACGTTCCTAAAAATGGTGGTATATAGGGCAAAATGGGCCTCATATTCGGATTCAGGGAGTCATTTTACATAAAATATGGTGAAACGGTGTCAGAAGCAATTTTCATGACGAGCAGTGTTATTAGATAATTTTAAATTATCATTTTTCCTTTGATGTATGCTTAACGAAAAGTGTCTGGTTGTTCTTTGCCATTATTTCATGTAACTGACTCAAAAAGAAGTTAAATAAATTTCAATAAATTCCTTTAAAATTAAAAATAACTCAAACATTACCAAACTGGCTTTTGTGAGTTGTTATGGCGAATTATTCATCTGTTCATTTTTTGTTCTCATACTCATCGCTATTATAACACACACACACACACACACACACACACACACACACACACACATATATATATATATATTTACGTATAAGATTTTATAAATAAATAATGTTTAATTTAGTTTTTTTTTTTTTTTTTTTTTTAATTAAGAAAAGCGATCATTGAAGTTGTTCTTAAAACATAAACAAACAGAATAAAGTAAATATCCTTGAAACATTTTATGTGAAATAAAGTAATTGACTTACGAGAATATGATTTGAAGTAAAATTCTTCTTACGGCAAAAAATTCTTTTTAAGCAAACTGAATAATTAGTTCCAAATTTTGTTCATGTATGGCCTTATATTATAAAACAGAAAGAAAAGTAACAGAAAATAAGAACAAGCAATTAAAAGTCATTTAATTTGTGAAATTTACAATGCGATTTCAATATGTGTGTCTTTTATTGCTCAAGTTGCATCCAAGCGTAAATCAAGCAACCGGATCACTAGTATTGCTTGGAAACAGACTAAACCATCGGTTGCGAAACCTTTCGACTTCACAGACCACTAAATTCATAATTTAAATCCGTACAGAACACTAATATGATTAATTAATGAACGTAACTATTTCTAGAATAATAAACAGAGAATTCATCTTTTAAAATTATGGAATTAACATATTTCTTTTAAAACACTACAAATACTTAATTTATTTTAAGAAAAACGTAAATAATTATTTATTAGTAAGGACGATGCATACAACTGACTGTAATAAAACAATTAGAGTAGAAAAACTTGAATTTTTTTTCTTCCATATTATAAGAAATTCAAAGAGAAATTTAATCGCAGTAATAAATTGTTATATTCATATATAAAATTGTGTTTATTAAATTTAGTAATATATATATTATATTGCTAGATTATTATAAGCTAATGTGAAAAATTATACTGTTGATGTATATTTCAAAACTTGTATGAAATCGAATATACTAACAAATTTAAAAGCATTCATAGCTAAGTATCAAATGCAGATAAGAAAATAAAAGCAATGATACCTACAATTTAAGGTGCCTGCCTACCTTTAAAATACAATTTTTGGTCAAAACTCCGATTTTCTACTTTTGAGTTAGTATTAAAGCTTGATATTTTAACTTTCTAAATTAGTTTGAATTTTGTTTCAATCTTGCTCAGAACTTGAGTTACAGGCATTTTAATATTGGTCACTCGCCAGTTTTTGAAATCGGAAGTGACCGGAAATGACCCTTAAATGTTTGTTTACATAAATGTTTTACTCAATATAAACATCAAAATTTGTTACTGAATATAAAATGAATTTAAAAAAGAAATTAAGAAGCTTTGGAATAAATCAGGAACTTATGAAAATTATTTTTTGTTTAATAGGTAAAATATTGTTTTTAAATCTGTTTTCTGCTTTTTCTCAAAATGAGATTTTTAGCCTTTTGCTTTATCCCAAAACATCATAACTCTAAAAGTTATATTTGAAACGTTATGAAACTCTGACAAAATACTCTAGAGGAGCTGTTTTAGAGATTGAACTACGACGATGAATCTAGCTAAAATATTTTTTGCTTTTTTGTCGATAGAAATTATGAACTGTCATGTAAAGTCATGATTTTTTCAGCATGTAAAAATGTTATTGTTTCTAAAATATTAAATAACATGGTTATAGTTTAGAGAGTAGTTCACTCCCTTAAAGACCTTTCAATAATCTAAATAAAACTTACATAATAAAAATATCTTTATTTAAATTTGACTTATGATGTTTTGCAAAAGTGCTTTTTTTTCGCAAATTTTATGCATATTTTGAGCCTAAATATCAAAATATTTCAAAATTTGCATACTTTTTTCAAGTTATTCACTGATTTTTTTACTATATTCTATCATATGATGCAGATAAAAAGACAATTTTTCAATTATTAAAAAAAATCACCTCCGAAGGTAGACAGACACCTTAAATTTTTGTGAAAAAAGTTTGTGATTCGAACAACGCATTCTTTCTCTCATAAAGAAAATTTTAAAACCTAATTTTGTGAGTATGAGCGGCAGAGGAAATTCTGAAGTTACTATTGACATCAGTATAATTTCTAATAAAATTTTATAAAACCCAAATAATGTCACTGTATTTCTAGGTATCGTTAAAATTTTGCCGTGGATCAGTAGTTGTCTCCGCACCACCGGTTGGCGACGGCTGGACTACACCACTTACGTTAGTTACCATATTAAAATTTTACTTTCAGTCACGGGGAAACAAGCACAAGGTCTTTGAAATAGTTCCACAAGAAGAAATATAGAGAGGTAAAGTCTGTGGAGTGAAGCAGCCTTTACAAAATTACAAAAAGTTACATAAAGCAACCACATTATTCTGCGCCACCTATAAGCATAATATGGAACTTTTTTCAAGTGAAAACTTCTTTAGGCGCGTTGAGCACTTTTTGGGTGAACAAAAATTATGGAACTCGCGTCATCTACACCGAACGCTTTCCATGAGCTATATGTATACTGTGTATATATGTACATAGATACACCTCCGTGCGTTATTAATATACATTATATATATACAAAGAGTATATCTCTCTACATATATATCCATTTATGTAGCGCACGGCGCGGCATGCCTCATATACATATGTATATATATATATATATATATATATATATATATATATATATAATGTATACTAATACGAGTAGTATACTGGCTACTGGCTACTGGCATCTGTGTCTTTCTAGTTCTATACTCTATGTACGTATGTACTTTTTCCACAGTATATACATAGTTCACAAAGTACAAGCGCGTGTTTTTATATAGACTGTTATATTATTCTTTCTGCTTTCAATATAAATTTTTAGAAAAATAATAAAAAAAAGAAAATCATTTTAGTCATATTACAATATTAACACTTCTTTACAAACTAAAAATAATTCAAAAGTAATAATCTAATAGCTCGACGATATAATTCACAAGTTACTTAGTTTTCACTTCTATCGGCAGTCCCCAATGACTGCCTCGTTATTATTTTTTTTTTTTGTTTAAAGCAAATATTTCATCATATTAAGCATTTTAGTGTAAATCAGATTTTAGTGTAAATCACATTTAGTGTAAATCATTTCTTGTGACGCATACCTGTTTCATGTAAAAGTTTAAAGTGTGTCAATGCTTTTTGGCACATTCGGTTTATTTTTTATTTATTATTTTATTTTATTTTATTTTTATTTTGTATAAGTTGTTAGTTGTATAATTTACAAATATTTTGCTTTATTATTATTATTATTATTATTATTATTATTATTATTATTATTATTATTATAACTTGATATAACATATAAATCGAGTGTTTCTTCATTGTAATGCACTAATTACATAGTAAAAATTACTTTCTAGTAAGTTTCATTATATTGTGCGATATCTTAATTTTTTTTTAGACAATATACATATA
Organism: Salticus scenicus; assembly: GCA_963930645.1. NCBI lineage: Eukaryota > Metazoa > Arthropoda > Arachnida > Araneae > Salticidae > Salticus > Salticus scenicus. The sequence goes on from OZ005662.1 coordinate 149,642,543, forward strand.
AATATAGTTTAAAATTACTGATATCGTTTGATAAAGAAATAAGTTTATTACAAGTATTAAATTTTGTTTCTTCAATAAAACTTAATAATTTAGTCAAAAAAATTAGTATTAGCTAAAAATTTTTATAATTTTATTATCCTAACATGCACTGAAGTATTATATAGAATATATATATAAAAGAGAGTGTCTGTTAAGGCAAAAGAACTTGTTTGTCACGGAATACTTGTCAGAACGTGATATCAGGTTGAATGATTACTTAAAGGCATACGCTTAATGAGGTGAAACCAGGATAATAGCAGTATTTTTACTGAGAGAAATTTCTTCTGTCAAGTACAAAATACTTAAACTGTGATAGTTTTTAAGAAGAGGTGCTACTTTTTCGTTGTAGTTCAAGAACCAAATAATTACTAAAATAACTGTAAAAATAACTCGCAATTGAATAAATAAAACTGTTTTGTAAGTGCTAATCACACATTTGAAAATGCGTTTAATAACGATATTTATCTTTCAAAAATTGATTATAAATATAAATATATATATATATTAAAATTTCATTAAGATTTGAAGTAATAAAGGTAGGACAATCGGCTCATAGGCCTTACATTGTCCAACGAGCAAAAGGCTCACCTGTTTGTTGAATATTAATCATAAAATATCACAGCAGATTTTTTTTTCAGTAGCATTTTATTTTAGAAAGCGCTCATTTAGTAAGAAATAAATTTAAAATTAAAATTAAATAATTAAAAATTTATCACAAGAGAAAGTTAAGCAAATGTAATTATTTTGTTTTAAATTATTCAGAAATCTTAATGTACAATGCATCAAATATTTGGAATTGTTTTTACAAAATTTAAATAAACTTATTCATTTTTAAAATTAATTATGTTTGTTAATTTAAACATATAAACGTTTTCTTTATTAAATTAATTTCTATTTAAAAAATCTCAATATGATATTTCAAATATTTAAGTATTGCTTAATATGTTTTTATTATTGTTGAAATTCAACTCACAAAAAAAAAAAAAAAAAAAAAAAAAAAAAGAAAGAAAAAGGAAAAAGAAAAAAGAAAGGAAAAGAAAGAAAAAAACATATAGGCGCATAGAAGCGCATTGTTTACTCCATTTCAGCGCATATAATTTATTATTGCCTATGAATAAAAAATATTTAATAAAAATTTATTTTTCATAAGAAACACTCCATATATTTTTTTTCTTATAAATTAAATAGAAGCAAACATTCGATTCGTTAAAATTTGCGTCTTCCGGTTTCGGATGGAGCTGCACATATTAAGTGGTTCAGAAACAGATCTGACCATTTTCAGAAAATTACTGCCTGCCTTTGTGTATGTGAATCTGTGTGGCTCTCTGTGGGTAACAAACCTTTTGTTCCAACTGTATCTCAGAAATTGCTGCAAAAAATTACGTATAAATTTAAATATATTTACACTATAAAACAAATTAGTGTCTATCAACTTTTGGAGCTAATAGGTCTATAGGTAGCGTTACTGTATACTGATCTCTGGCACTTAAGGATAGGCTACATTTTAGGTTCTGTTGGGTATAATTGAACAAAAAATTGATTTGCAAGATGGACAATATGCAATATTCTGCTGATTTAGTTTGGGTACATATCGGCCGATGCGTGGCTCTGCTATGGTACAATTTTTCCCTGTGAATAGGAAAGCTATATAACTGATTCTGATCTATATAATTGCATAAAACGGTATATGAGAGGGCATTGATGAAACACTATGCTAATTCAATTTGGGTGCATATAGACTGATAGGTGGTGTTACTATGTCATAATTTTTCCCTTGAACGGGAAGGATATATCTTATATTTTATTGTAAATAATCCCATAAAACTTGGTATATGAGATCCATTATGAAATACTATGCTGATTCAGTTTGAATGTAGATGAACCGATAGGTGCCACCGCATTGTTGAAATTTACCCCATGAATAAGACTATTAAATCTCAACATCTATGGCATATAAATGCACCAATGCTGAAAACGAATGCTGATATAGTTTTTGTGTATATTGACCGCTATGGGTGTATAAAAGGCAGAGCTGCTATTACTGAACTTCTATGATTTTTCACATGGCAACATCTCAGCATCTATTGATTAAAACTGCAACAAACTGCATACGTAAAATCTTTGTGCTGAGAAGCTATTTTTAACTTCTTTCCATGTTCAATTTTAAGTACCACTTTTATGTATCACAGAATGATATAGAAGAAAGTTTTGTGACTATAATTAATTGTGACTATAATTAAAATGAACTATAATTAAAATAAATTGTACTTTATTAATTTGTAATAAATATTGAAACGTCACTAGAGGCCTTTACGTTGATAGTGGGGACTCAAAATGCTTTTGTCCGTTCGTGTGTCTGTATGTATGCATGTATGCATGTATGTCTCGCGAAAGCGGGGACGCGAAAATCATGCTATTGGTTTGCAATTTGGTACACATGTTCATGAGTCACACAGAATTAGATGTATAGTTTTCGGTGTGTATACTATTTGTAGTTCGCGTACAGGGACACACCAAATTTTTTCTTATCACTAAGGCCTGTGGACAGAATTTGTATGTATTGTATTTTTTGTATATATTTATAAAAATCTCCCGATTTGCTTGTAAATTGGTACATATGTTTAGGGACTATACAGAAATACCTGTATTATTTTTGGTATAGATATTGTTTATTCTTGTGTACAGAGAGACACCAAAATTTTTCTTATCATTATGGCCTCCGGACAGATTTTCTTTTAAGTGTATTTTAACATAGTTACATTGCTTTCAACAAAATGAAATTAACACACTTTATTATATGCTTTAAAGCATGGTTCCTGCAGAAAATGTGAGCTTACCCAGCAAAACCTCAGATGACGGCCAGCATGAGGCCAAGTGCTGGTTGCCAGCAGTAGATGCAGTTGGCCCGCCGGTGGCAAAAGTTAACGTTGCCGCAGGGAATATGTTACGCCGGCCATCAGTTGGCCGTATTCAACCGATCCACTGTTGGCAGCCAGCAGTAAGTTAAAAATAAGTTAGTGGGCCGGTGATTGGATCGTTGCTGGCAGCTAGCAGTATGATGAAAATAGGTAATGGGCCACTGTTGGCAACGAACATTAGGTTTGAAATTGTTAGTGGGCCAGTGTTGGGCCATCTGGTGGCAAATATAGTTTTTCCATGTTGTTGCTGGCAGCCTACAGTGGGCCAGCTGTGGCAAACATAAAAATATATATTACTGCCGGCAGTCTTCATTGGTCCTTTATATTTTCCCATTAAGGGCCCACTTCACTCACCGTCGTCGGAAGCCGAAGCCAATGTTATTCTATGGGAAATTTTCTTTACAAATAACTTATTAACTAATACATATTTTTAAATTCTGTTTTCACATTCTGAAAATTCCCAACTGTTAAATTGACGGACTTTTTTTAAAAAATTATTTTTTTATTTTTTATATTTTATTTTGAAGCTGCAAAATACGAATTTTCAATACGTGAAATTTTTCATTTTGCAATTTCAAAATAAAATATTAAAAATTAAAAAAATGCATTTTTAAAAATGGTCCGACAATTTAACAGTTGGGAATTTTCTGAATGTGAAAACAGAATTTAAAATATGTATTAGTTAATAAGTTATTTGTAAAGAAAGTTTCCCATAGAATAACATTGGCTCGGACTTCCGGAGACGGTAAGTGAAGAGGGCCGTTAACGGGTCAGCAGTGATTTGGTTATAGCTAGTACATTCATTTTATTGGTGATACCTTTAATTTTATTAGTGCTTTTTTTTTTTTTTTTCTTTTTTTTCTCTCTTTTTTCTGATGAGGTAGCAGCCAGTTTTTTCTATGCAGCCAATATTTAATTTGATTTTGTACATATTCATTTTTAAATACTATTTACAAGTATTTGATTCATACACTATGGTTATAAATTCAGGATTTCTAGTACAACATATAGGAAATATTCAGTTGATCCAATACATTTTTTGGAATGAAGGAGATTATGTTTTTTTTTTTTTTTTTTTAAAGTGTTTCAATTTCAATATGTTTAACTTTGTTAAGTTATTCGATGTAAATAAATGTAACTTTACATGTGAAAATTATAAAATATTGAAACAAAAATTGTTATAAAGAGAGCATTGTAAAAAACAAACACCATAAACTCAAAAAAAAAAAAAAAAAAAAAAAAAAAATGCAGCAATTGTTTCCGATCGAAATAGCACAAAGACCCTTCATCAAGCGAAACAAAGTGGGCATGAGTGCAGCAAAAGTAATTTGCTGCATTCGTGCTTTTTGTTAGACTCACGAAGGGATGCATTATTATTTCAACCTGAAAGAACTGATGCATTTTTTTTTTCATTGGGGGAGGGGGGCAATGATTATGTTTATTTACAAATTTTTCTATTTATTACTATCAGGCTTTGCCCGCTTTGCTGTCCCTACAATTAAACGAATTAAAAAAAAAAAAAAGAAAGAAAGAAAGGAAAGAAAATCAATAGATAAATATAATTTTCTTTACATTACTTTAAAATTAACAACTAAAGCAAAGTCCACTGAAATCACATAAAGCAAAGTTTTAATTCTCCGCTGCATTTGGCAGCGTCTTCGTCTTTCGTGCAATATTCGACCCGGGTCCCCACTGCCTTCGATAGAGCCTTAAACGACAGGTTCAATTTGTGTGTTTATCGGTAGACAGGTGGTGCTACTATTATTCAGAAACTACAGCTTTACTGTAAAACTCAGCATCTATTAGACTTCTTAGTTTTGGTACTATATATCATAGAATTTAGTTACATGAAATAGTTTTCCTAACCTTCTTTCTATTATATTAAATTTATATTTAGAATAAATTTATTATATTATAAATTTATAATATAAATAAAATATATAATAATATTAATATAATTATTCTATATTTATGTATTCATTTGATAAAAATTCTGTCAGCAATTTCACGCCGAAGATAGTATTAAGATATGCCATTAGCACTATTTCAATCCCATGAGGCAATTATGTTTTTGAAATGTTTAAATATCACTTCCAATTTTTAATATTTCATTTTGAGTTTATTTTAATAATAGTTAGTGATATTTCCAAATGTATGAAAGAGCAGTACTTCGCTGTTTATAACTACTTCACTCGTGCCTACTTTATTCACCTAATGAATGGTCATGGAATCATTTCGACCTGAAACTTTTATTATTATTATTATTAATGTTTTTTACAATTTTGTAAATTAAATTTACAAAGTTCTTTATTTACTTTTTTCAACACCAGTTCTTCATTAAATTTTTTGCTGTAATAAGTATATGTTTTAAAACCTGTCTCTCTCTTGTTTGTTTTAGATACATTTTCTTTTTTTCAATTTATTAAAATAAATTATGCTAGAAAGGTTTTTGAGAACATTTAGTAAAATGACAGGAAAATTATTGTTGAAGAAGGAAAAAAGTAAGTACACTTTATAAATTATGAAACAACACACCAGCCGTTTCCACTCAAAATAATTAAGCTCGACCCATCATCAGGAAAAGATAAATTGACTACGAGTTCAGCCTAATATCATCGACGAAATGTAGTAGCTTAAAAACAGCATGTCTTCAAAATCTTGAGTTCGATAACCGAGTTTAAAATTATACTTACCATAAAGCGAAGATTAGAGATCAAACAATCCGACCCACATTAAAATAATAATAATAATCTGCAATAATTTTATCGGTTATTACTACACATATTTTACTCCTTTTATATTTTATTATTATTGTTGTTGTTGTTGTTTTTAAATGAAGTGGTCAGAAAACATAAAAATGGTTTGTCAATTTACACATCTAATAATTTTCCTGTTAAAGCAAACTGATACATGCGTCATAATATAACAAAGAGAGTTTACATAGCGAATTAACAACAACAAAAAAAGTTAGAGTAGTTTTGGAAGCACTCATTTCCAAGATTTCCAGTTGCTTCCACCTAATAAGGACTCTTGTCAATTTTCCTGTATTAAGCAAGTATTACATGCTAAAAAGGGGTTTATGTAGCAAATTTGAAGAAAGTTAAAGTCGTTTTTTGAGATATCGGTTTCTGTCCCACTGATAATTTCACCAAAACTTAGTAAACTGATCTGTTCATCATAAACTAACAATTGCGCACGAAATGATATCTAAAAAGGAATTAATATAGCGATTTTGAAGAAAATCCATAAAGCTGTTTTTAAAAGAAAGCACTTGTGAGACTTAAAATTGTTGTGTATTTTTATAGGACGTTTATCAATTTCCCTGAAATAACAAATACAAAAGACATTCCAAAATAAAGTTTATATAACTTTGAAGACAATCGCCAGTTTTTGATTTCAGATTTCCAGTTTTCAAGAAAAGTTGGAAAAATCATCTGTACACTATACCTGTCTTAATTCAAAAGTTCGTCTTTCTTTATTAGTGATGATACTCAGATATGATACGATTAGATATGATACTCAGAAAATTTCCAGAAACATATACACATATATGCAATACAGATACACAAACACACAGACTAATTGCCAAAAAACACTTTTCTGACTCACGAGACCTTAAAATATGTAAATCAGGTGAAAACTCGAAATCAAAATTTTTGACCGAATACAATGCTTCCATTATCTACGGTATTCGGATTATGGAAATGAATAATAATAAATAATTAGTTGACACAAATCCTAGCATAATTTCAGATAGAAATCATTATTTTATTGAAGAATTTGTTTAATAGCGTACTTCAAATAGTTTTAATCTATTAGCTGTTAATAAACAAATATATTTCTTTATAGAGCTGTAAAAAATAGAAGCACTCATTTAAAAATAATTGATGAATTGACTAATTTTTCTTCTACTTTTTTCGTTTATTTTCTGAACACAGTTCCTCGTTATCAGGATAAACAAATCTCCTCCCTGCGCAACCCAACGCTGACGCAGCAGTTATCAGTTACATCTTGTTGTTTTATGAAAGAAGTACAGCTGTTTTCTGTTCTGATTTAATGTGTTGTTAGGTGATATAAGTATATGTGTGTAGGATTTCTCATGCATGCAAAAATTCAAGAAAATCAATTTCACTTGTTAATATAATTTATAATTTTACTTTATATTTAGAGTGTGCTTATTAATTACATTTTTTAAAAAATATTTTTAGAATTCCACAAAACTCATATATGTTATACAGGTTTTGCAGACTTATTGTAGGATGCTTGTCATAAAAAGATGTACAGGTAACACAAATGGTTTCAGTATAAAAATCCATAAAATAATTTGGATACATTACAGTTTACGAGAAACTTCTTATCAGCGCACGTAAAAATCTTTATACAGCGTTAAAAATACAGATCAACATAAATTTTATAGATGCAATAATAAATGTTTTTAATCAAAAATGATAAAATAAATATTTGTAGTTCATTTAATAGTGATGCACAAACATATTTTTATAAGTTACCGCAAATTGGGGGGGGGGGGACTATTTCAGTTTCGTAAAAGTGAAATTATTTTTCTTCCTTGCATTTAAAAAATAATAATTAACAAATAAATAAAATAAAACTGTTAGGGCTACCACTTTTTTTTTTTTTTTCCTATAATAGTTTATAGAAATTACATAAGAAAATTATTATTTATGAAAATTATTTTCTATGATGTAGGTAGGCGATTTTCATTTAAAACAAGTACAATATACTAAATTTCGAAAGAAAATCAATTTTATAGTAATATATATATATATGTATATATGAAGACAATTTTTGACATTCGGTTTTCGACGTATTTGCATGTTTTAAGATTCCTGAACACGATTTGATCATTTTTAGAAAGTTCCCCTCTGTAAATGTGTATAAAAAATGTGTGGAAGCTGTATCTCACGAACCAATGGACGAAATTTAACCAAATTTGATATTTAATTAAAATAATTTGATATTTGATTAAAATCGTTCCCGATTACATTCGTGTATCCTTCACTCAACACATGGCTCCATACTTCTACTTCTACGTAACTTTCAATATGACATAGTAGAGTAGGAAATTTCATATAAATGATTTCAAATAAATGATAATTATTAATTTTTAAAATTTTTATTATGAATTAAAAAATAAGTATTTAAATAACTAACAACTAACCAGGATTTTTTTTTTTTTTTCTTTTTTGTATAAGTTGAGGAATCGCTCGCCTTTCTCCATGAGGGGATAAATTTTCAATGGTGGTATTTTTCAAAAGAAACTCATCAATAACTTCCACATAAATGACTGATTTAAATTTGTGGTAAATGAAAACAAAGTTATAAATTATTTAAAAAAAAAAAGAAGAAAAAGAAGAAGAAAGCATTTTATTAGAAGTTGGCACAAAATTGATTTATTTTTATTTATTTTTTTTTATTGACAAGCACTGTTCTAAAATGAAAATCGTTTCCATGCATTCAGGAAAATGATTTTAACAAATTATTATTTGCACTACGCGAATTTGCATAATAAAAAATATAGAAGAAAGTTTTGTGGTGCCACAACATACTAGTTTTTGTCAAAAATAATAAAATCAATAAACTTGCTTTAAAATATCACAGATATATAATATAATCGTTCGTTTAAAGATATTGACGAATTCTTTTCAAGAATACCCATATTGGAAATTTACTCTATCGGGTATACTTCTCCCTCAGGGGTGGAGGAAGCGATGTTTGTACATAAAAAAAAAAAAAAAAGCGGAAGAAGTAAACTTTCTAGACTACTATCACTTTCATAAATATTTGAGCACACACAAAGAGACAGACAATTTTTCAAATTATGTTCATCAGAACAACTCAAAATCTATCGAAAAAAGGATGTCGAAAATTTTCCCGAATCTATTGCTTTCTTCTTAACAACACTGAAGGAAGAAAAAAAAAAATGAAACATAAACTATAAATAGTTATAAGTGTTCTAATAACTTTCTCCCGTCCATATAATATAACTATTTAAATTAAGATCCATAATTTTTATTTTATTAAATCAATTAAAATAATAATAACAATGATAAAATACTAGAAAGTTAGCGACTATCATAATTTACTAAAACGGATCAACTGGATAATTGTTATATATTTCTAGAAATCCTTTTGTTATAACAATGGTTTTAGAATCAAACATTTAAAAAAAAAATAGTATTTAAAAAATAATACAAAAACAAATTAATAATTGAATTACTTACTCATATATTCTTTTTACGAGATTTTCAATCTCGAAGACACATCCGCAGACTACACTAACGAACAAAAACTTCGTATGAAATGGCGGACAGCGAGGGAATTTCAAATCAACAGAAAAAGAATCACAGCGCCCTCTATGCATACAAATTGGTTATGGGTTAATAATTTGTGGCCACAACATGAAAAACATGATGTTGGCCTTGTGGTGATAGCTTGCATAAGGCCAACTGTGTTTATGCCACCTCTGGGCCACCGACCATTTTTCTTTAGGCTTCCATCACTGCTGGCAGCCATCAATGGCCCGCTGCTGGTGTTATATGGGGCAACCGGCAACTGATGGCAAGTGCAGGATGCCAGCAGTAGGCCATAACGAGCCCGCCACTATAAGTTTTGCTGGGTAGTCTTGAAAATTCATATACAGGACTTCACGAAAGTGCTTCGAAAATCTCACATATTCATCCAAATTATGTCAAATTTCAAACAATTTTTCACGAGCTACATACGATAAGTTGTATAGTTTTTCAGGGGCATATGATGTTTATAGCTCATTTACAGGGACACACAAAAGAACTCGTGACTTTAGAGCCTATGGGCAGATTTCTGTTTAAGGGTATTTGAACGCGATTACGCAGCATTCAAAATTATAGGTTGAACATACATTGTTAGAATACCTAAATACAAGTTTCCTCATGAAAAATGGTATATATAGATTACATAATTTATTTACAGGCCACAAAAGGAATTCCGATGACATTCTGTAATCATCCAAATGATGTTAAATTTGGTTTACATATTAATGAGATACAATGAGTTAGTTGTATACTTTTAAAGTGTATATAATTATTGTGGCTCGTGTACAGGTACTTTAAAAAAGAATTTTGCACCATTATCGTCACGGTACTTCTTATAAGTGTAATCTAACATGATTCGCCCCATTAAGCCTGTTAAACAAATGTATGTCATTAAAATGTTTAAAAACATTCTTTCTGTGGTAAATGGTAGTCATAAAATTGCCAATACGTTTACAGTGCCAAACAAAAAAATGTTGATAACCTATTCAATCATTCGCATTATATTTTGTAGAAGAGCTTATGAGTTACACAGCATTAACACAAGTCTATGAGAAATATATATATACATATAAGAAGAGACAGATGTAGATAGATAGACACAAGAGAGGGGTTTAAGGAAGGCGGTAGCCCCCTCAAAAATTTATATGGTTTAGCGAGCTATTAATAATTATTTATAGCGAGTTATTAATAATTATAACAGTACTAGCAGGCTTTGCCCGCTTCGCTGGTCATTATATTGAAACGAATCCCAAAATAGCATATCATTAATAACAATAAAATATCTTAAAAAAAAAAAAAAAACATTGAAATCCGTCAAAATCTAATTTTAAGTTGCCCAATGCCTTCGGCAATCCCTTACCTGCTTTTTACTCCCCCTCCCTCGCGGTTACAGTTGAAAGTTTTACAAAATCTCATCAAAGTGCATATTTCGCACACTTAATTAACACCCACACACCAAAATTCGCCATTCTTAGGTAATTTGGACGGATTTAAGCTTCAAAATGTGGTTTTTGCCCCGCCCGCCCCAAGAGGAAGGGGGGGGGGGAAGTAAATTTCCAAAATTACTTTATATTGCATGTTGCATACACATACCTAACCGACACATAAAAAAATTGAGATCATGAAATTATTTAAAGCTGAGCTATACTTTAAAACTTTTTTTTTTAATCTCTCCCCCCGTTCTTAAAGGAGGGAATTTCGCAAAATATCTTCATACTATGAGTTAGATACATATAATCGTCCCTTACATAAAAAATGTCCAACCTTAGATAATTTAGTGCAGCGTTACGCATGAATACATGTTTTTGCCCCCCATTCTCCAAAGGGCGCTAGGGTGGAATTTCATAAAATCCCTTTGTAGTGTGTGTTCAGTTCGATTTCCTCGTGTGTTGAGTACCCTTCTTCCAAAACCTTTTCCCTTCCCTCCCCCCCTTAAAAATCCAAAATTCCAAAATCGCAGAAAATAATTTTTTTGTACTCAAGTCTGGTCTTTCCATCTGCAATTTCTTCACCGTTAAGTAATTTGGAGCCGAGTTAAGCCTTCTGCCCCCCAAGGGGGACGGGGGGGGGGGTATTTTGCAAAATTTCGTCTTAGTTGGGGGGTCAGGCTCCGAAAACCAACCTGGTCACCAAAATTTGTGACGCTCTTTCCCACAGAATCGTCATGGCAGTGTTGAGTCAGTGAATCATTGAGTTTACTCTTTTATATGTACAGATTTGTTTATATATTTTATGGACTACTTGGCTTAACACTTTAACACTATTTGGCTTAACACTTTGGCTTAAAAACTAAAATAAATTATTTTAAAGTTTTATTATAGAAGAAATATTTATATTATATAGAAGATTAATTAAAAATTTAAATTTTTTCCGGTATAAATAGTAGCCTATGTCTTATTCCAGACTATTATCTATCTCTGTACAAAATTTCATCCAGATCCGTTTAGTCGTTGTGGCGTGATTGAGTAACAAACATCCATCCAAACTTTCGCATTTATAATATTAGTATAGATTAGTTATCATGTGCATGCGTTAGATTGAGTTATTTTGCTGTCAAATTGACAATATTTTAATTTTAAATTTCAAAACTCTGTCGTTCTTGGCGCTTATTGTATTTGGTGATCAAAAACGTAATACGAAAATATGCATGCCAGATGTATATTTTCGTAATATGCATTGTACGAAATATTGTTTCATATTATTCATTACTCTCTTAATATAAGTTGTTAAAATAAACATGATTTTTGAACGGAATTCAATTATGTTCGCCAAATAATTTGTCGATATTTTTTTTTCTGCTAAGGATGACCGATATCAAATCTATTCCGCTGCAACATATTAGTATCTTATATCAGATACTTTATTTAGACATTTGAAAACAAATTTGACTTCAAATTATGATAGAATATTTATCATTTTCTTTGAATTAGTATATTAGTTGGATATTTATTGTGTAAATATCATATTTTGAAATGAAATGTTTGTGTTTTCAATCGAATATTGAAATTTGCCATTTTTTTCCCTAGAGTTTTGAAATTAAAAATTCAAATTTTGTCAATTTTACAACAAAAATATCTTAATCTAACGCATGGACATGATAATTAATACATACCTATACCTAAATATGGGGATTAAAATCGGGAAATAATTTTCCTCGATTTTTAATAATTTTTTTCAAAAAATCCAATGGACGTTTAACATAGGAAATATTCTTCTTGCATCCACGAACGGCCAGTGACGTCATCACTTCGCTTGCGTATTAGCACGTTATCAATGTGTAAAAGAAATTTTTAATTAAAAATGACGTCAATTTTTGTGAGATGCATAATTTTTTTTTTATAATTTTTTATCGTTCACGTTTAGATAAATGTATTTATTTTCCTGTTGAAAAAAAATAAGTAAATTCGTTTTTTTTTTTTTTTTTTTTGGCAACAATTAAATTATGGATAAATTTAAATGGCTAATTTTTTGCTATTATTAGCTTACAAAATTGCTATTTTATGCATAAAAATCGCAAAAACAAATTTTTTTTCGGAATAAAGGGTAGCCAACTTTTTAAGTTAGGGTATAAGCTATCTCCACAACAAATTTATCGAAATCCATCGAGCAGTTTTAGCATGAAACTGACTCAAATAAACGGACATTCACATTTATAATATATATAAGGTTAGTAATAACACACACACAAACACAGAGACACACACAGACTAATCACTAAAAACATGATTTGCGGATTATGGGGACCCCAAAACTGTTAATATAACAAAAAATTAATTTCGGAAATTTTTACCCAAAAACAATAATTTTTGCACCATGTATATATGGATAGGATAAAGTAAATAATCTGCTGCGTCACTCTCACGACTTTCTCTTACTTTGAAAATTTATACTATAAATACAGATTGAAAATTAAGGATTTAGATATCGAGTATGGTCGAGTTAGATATAGCTATGTAAATCTATGTTAAAACAAGTCAAATTAGAACAGCTTTATCTGACAAATAATTCTATGTGAGGGGAGCTATCGCCTTTCTGAACCCTCCGTTTCATTACTGTACCTACATTTATGTATAATTTAAATCTGTTATTAAATTCAACAGTTCATTTAGAATTATACATACGACTTTCACACCCGACATTCCTTGAAACTTATCAATCTTGAACAAACTTTTCTAGTAACTAACTTATTGACTTCAAAATACAACGTTTGGATAGCCTGTTATTATTTGTTAATTATAAATTATAAATATAAATATTAATTATAAATTATTACAAATTATGTGTTTCTTATAAACTCTAAGAGACACAGTCAAAGATCAAACGATAAAAACTTGACTTCGTTATTCAGGAAGCCAAAAAACGTGTAAATACACAAATATACAAGCGATGAATAATTAGCTTAAAAAAATACATTATTTACCATAATACTATGAGGAATTAATTTCAATTATAACACACTGCACAACTTGAAGTACACTTCGATCAATTTTCAAGTATTGTCCACTATAATCTAGTTCTCTTGAGTAGCCCTGTAAATATACAGTGAATGATTTCTATACCATATTCTCCATGACACATATTTTTACACATATATGAAATATATGCTCGTTTCATTTGGTTTAGTGCAGTCTGTAACTCTACTTACCTGCAATTCCCTACATAGGCGTAATGTGTTTGAATTCTTATGGGTATCCCTGTACTCGTACCATTCACTTGATCTGAACGAAAAGTTTAGTGCAGCATCCGTGTATGATACACATTTAGAATACCAAGTTTGGACTTCGTGCTACAGTTAGTTTTTTAAAATGTTCTGATAACAGGCAGACACACACACACACAGACCAACCGCTAAAAAACCTGTTTTTCGGATTCAGACGACCTCAAAATATCTAAATATAACAAAAAATTCAATTTCGAAAAATTAATCCAAAAAGAAAACTTTCTCTACCTTATGGGTAAGAGAAAGTATAAATAGGGAACCATTTTTTTTAAAACTCATTTAAATATTGTGAGCAGCTACTAGTTTGTTAATGTCGAACGTTACACTTTTTTTTTTCATAATTCACATTGAAGTAGTACTGCAACACTAAAAAAAAAAAAAAAAAAAAAAAAATCATTGTTAGAAAGCATTATACATTTATGTCTTAAAACAGTTTTTTCAAATATTTGTGCTATGAGGAAAAAAATAATCTGGTGTGTCACTCACACGACTTTCTCTTACCCTGAAATTTAATACTATAAATACGGGTTGCAGATTAAGAGGTAAGATAACGAGTACTGTTGTATCAACCTGCGTTAAACAATTCAAATTAGGCTTCAGAAGAGTTTTATATGATAATTAGTTCTGTGTGAGGGGGGCTACCGTCCCCCCTCCTCAACCCCCCGTTTCATTAATGCACCTACATTTATATAGAATTTAATTCGGTTATTTAAAAATAATTCTGTTTTTAAAAAAGAATTTATTAAATTTATTATTTGAAAAAAATTATATTTTATGATAATGCAGACAATTTCCATTATAGAGAAATAGTATAACACTAAATATCCAAAAAAAGTCCATTTTATTCTCAATATTAAAAAAAAAAAAAAAAAAAAAAAAAAAAAAAAAAAAAACGTTTTTCTCCTAAGTTTTTTTCCGTTAAAAGTAAAAAAAAAAAACGATAACTTTGTTTTAAATTATCGCAGATCGATGGTTCAACCATGTTTTAAAGGTATTGGCGAGCTCTTTTGAAAGATACCCATCATGAAAGTTTACTCCCCTCGAGGGGGGATTTCGCCCCCAGGGGGGTAGGCGAGGCTCCTACATACATAAAAAAAAATTCCCAGTTAACTATCTCTATTACAAAAATATATATTCGTTTCATTTGGTTTAGTGCAGTCCATAGAGGTTAAACTCTACTTACCTGAAATTTCCCCCATAGACGCAATGTATTAGAATTCTCTTGATTGTCACTGTACACGAACCATTTCCTTGATCTTAACGAAAAGCTTACTATAGCATCCCTATATGATACACATTTAGAATACCAAGTTTGAACTTTCTGCCGTAATTTGTTTTTGAGATATGCTGATAACAGACAGACACACACAGACCATTTGTTAAAATCATGATTTTCGTATTCAAAGGACCTCAAAACATGTAAATATAACAAAATCTCGCGTTCGAAAATTTGACCCAAAAACAATACTTTCTCTACCATATGGGTAAGAGAAAGTAAAAAAACTGGAGAGATTTAGCTGTATGTGTCCGTGTGCGAGTGTGTTAGAAAGGAAGTTTACTTGTATTTATAATTTGTACTTTGTATAATTCACTTCATCCACTTCATACAGGACAAGAATCTTCGGACGAAATTTCCTTCATTGAATTTCATTGTGTTCGTTGAATTGCAAGTAAGTCACCGTCTTTTTATGCATGAGCTTGTTTCGTTCTGTTATTGTAGTTCTTGCGATTTTCTTCTTGCATTTTTTAAATGATTCTATTTGCCTCCTAAGCTTCATCTTTCTTCTATTCTTCAGTTTTTCGTCTTTCTCTTGAAACCCAAATTTTTAAATATTCTTGATGAATAGCTTCTTTTTCCGTAATTATCTTTCTTATTTCTTTCTGTTACATGCATCATCTTTAACATTTTTATCATATTTCCTTTCTTTTCTCTTGCCACATGAACGATCGCTTAAATAATTTCACTTACTATGATAACGATTTTCTGTTTCCTAGATCGTTGTTTATGATATTCTCCGGAAAGAAGCAGGATTGTCTCTTGCCGATTTATGATCTCTATGTCGACTACGCTCCATTCTAATAAATTGGCTATTGTTATCAAAAAAGTGTTTAATTTACACATGTCACCTTCCACACTCTGAATCTCATATTTATCTGTTTTACCAAAATCTGATTTTTCAGTTTTGAGCATTCGGAACGTATCAGTTAACTCAAAATTTTACATATTGCTCGTATTGTTTCTATTAATTTCTGTTCTTTCAGAGCAATACACTGTAAAAAAATAACTATTACCAGCTGCAAGAAACTCTCTGTGATTGGACAAAGTAATTATTTTCTCCAATCACAGAGAGTTTCTTGCAGCTGGTAATAGTTATTTTTTTACAGTGTACTTTCAAAGAACGGAACTTTTCAGGATTTGCGGTTTGGTTTTCATTAAAGTAATTTTTCAATGTAATATGACCGATACTTTCATTTTTCTGTAACAATATCAGTTCATTTACGATAAAAAGGTCTGAACCTAAATCTATTAGTAATTTATGACATTTTTCATCTACAAACATGTCAACATATTCTAAATCATTTATAATGAAACTGTCTTGAGTTAGAATTTGCCTTACAATCTCATTTATTGTGCTTATAAAACTCCTTCCTCCGCTCCCATTTTTCTTATGATGGCGATTTGGATTATATCTGGCGTTATGCTGCTCACTATGTATGTACAGTCAGCAGCAAAATAAATTAAACACTTTTTTTTTTTTTTTTTTAATTTATTTATTTTTTCTCAGTTTGATCGCTAATTTTTATCATCAACTTACATTTTTCTTAAACTGTATAAAACAAAGATCATGACTCGGCACATACTATGCGAGTCGTATTAATCCTGGTCGTTATATTTAACGCCCCAGCCCGCCCGTTTCCGCTGTTCCATGTCTTTTTCTAGTCAACTTTGTCCTCTTATTACTTCCGGTGCGAGCCTTTTTTTTTTTTTTTACACACTTGACATTGTGAGTTTTTTTTTTTTTTTTTTGCTTTTCTTCCCATGCTATTTCTAAGGAGTTTTTAGCTTTTTTCCCCTCTTTTTCTACATTCTAAAGTGGCGGTGGACAACAAGACATATAAGAGAGACGTATTAATCCGGAACGATAGGACCCATGCCCCAGCCCGCCCGATTCCCGCTGTTCGATGTCTTTTTCTAGTCAATTTTGTCCTCTTATTACTTCCGGTGTGAGCCTGTTTTTTTTTTTTTTTTTTTTTTTTTTTTTTTTTTTTTAACACACTTGACATTGGGAGTTTTTTTGCGGACAAATATTTACTTACTAAAACAGTATTAGGTTCCCATCTTTTAAGTAGGAATTATTGCTAGTGCTTCAGTAATTTTGCTTCCGACTGCAACATTCAGTTTTCTCTTTATTTCCTCTGATTAATTTATACGATTTCTATTTTTTTGGCTTCCTGTCTTTCGTGAATTTTTTGGCACTCTTGGAAATATTTCCGCCAATTCTATGCCAGGTGTAACTTACTGCAACATTTTATTTTCTATTAGCAATAAAAATATAGTTATCTCTTGCAAAAACATTGGGCTCCAAATAGGAGTCCCCTTGCTTTTTATAAATGTATGCTGCAACCTCGTGTTCAAGTGTTTCAAATAATTTGTCAGAGACAAATAATTGGCATAAGGATTCAAAATCGTGTACTCCATGTAACTCGAGATAATATCGTAATGTAATCTTTAAGTAAATTTTACTTGTGTTAGCGATTTGGATAATATCTGGCATTATGCTGTTCAATATGTATGGACAGTCAGCAGCAAAATAATTGGAACACACATCCACACTTTCTCCACACACACATACACACATGTGTTATTCTTTGTTGCATGCTTTCTTGAATTTAATCAATCCCTCACGTGTGTTTGAATAAAATTCTCTCAAAATTCGCATTTTTTTTCACAATTTCATATGATTTCATATGATAATTCCTTAATCATTAAGATATGGTAAATAATTGTTAATTTTTTCGCCAAAGACATTAGCGTTTGAAAAAATAGATTTTAACTTTCGGCTTTTTGATTTAATTGATAACGCTATAAATGCTTAGTTTAAACTGTTCTCTGTAGGTCTCACAGTTATTTCAGCCTCTGTATAATTAACATCAAAGTTAGAAATTTAACTATTTTTTACTCTTTCTATTTATATATATATATATTTCTAGCTACACTAATTAATTTTTTTAAACTCAATTCATCGTCTTACATTCTCCATTAGTTTGGTTTTTTCAAGCTCAGTTTATTGTGCTTCATCATTTATACTACATATTTTACGATATTCCACTATTGAGGATAATATATCTCATATCATTTCGGCTGGGATTGCGATTCCTCGTTTAGGACTACCGTAAGCGAAATTCTGTCTTAAGATGTAAACAAAACTCAAGTCGTTTTGCAGTGTCTCATTATCTTACGACCACGCGCAATCACAATGTACCTCGCTCTGCGTTTCCAAATGGATAACTCGTTTTAACTGTTGAGGAGTCACACTTGATAACACGCCCATTCTTATGTCGAATTGTAAGACTAAAGCACCCTAGCACAGCCAAAATTTTCAAATTTAAAGATTTTTATTGCTTCAATTCTATTTTCAACTACAGAACTGTTTCATTATGAATCGTTTTTATTTATTTATTTATTTATTTATTGGTAATATGTTTATGTTTTTCCTCAGTTAATTTTATACATTTTTAAAAAGTTTCGTGTTTTGTTCTTTGTAAAATTAGAAGAGCGAATCTGTTTAATTTATATTTTTATTTTCAATTAAGATTTTACTTTCTTATTTCAATGAACATTTTTTGAAAATCATGAACAGGACGTTTAAGTTTTTCGGTATTGTTTGTTCTATAAACATCTTTTGTTTTGTCTAAGATATGTGTTCTTGTTTAGATATGAGTTTTAAAAAAAAAAAAAAAAAAAAAAAAAAACATACTTACTTATGGGTTGAAACTGGATATTTTGCATAATACACCTTTAATAAACTTAAAAGGAAAAAAAAAAAAGACCTTGAAAGAATATTTATTGGATATTATTTCGGATTTTTTTCTAAA
Source organism: Salticus scenicus (assembly GCA_963930645.1). Classification (NCBI taxonomy): domain Eukaryota; kingdom Metazoa; phylum Arthropoda; class Arachnida; order Araneae; family Salticidae; genus Salticus; species Salticus scenicus. Next base: position 149,661,628 of record OZ005662.1, read on the forward strand.
GTATAAATGAGAATGTTCCTATTTTACGCTGTTTCTGACATATAAATATTATTGTGTCGTGATAGCGTTTAAGTTTGGTACATGAAGATTTAAAATTAATAAAGAGTAACAGCATAAAATTCAACTTTTAAGCCCCTTAACTTTCTATTAAATCATTTTTAATATATATCTAGCAGTTCTTTGAATATTATATTTTAAACTCTTGCTGATAATTGTAGCCTTATTGCATATTCATATGTGTAGTACAGTGCGAAAAAAAATATACCGCCTTTCTCTAGAATGAATAAGTGGCCATTTTCTAAATCCCTTAACTAGAAATATAGATTTCCGAGCTATGCGCGTAAGGCAAGCGAATAAACTGAATAGACGAAATTATCGAGAATTTCTAGTGTACACATTTCTAGATGGTGAAACAATATTCTGAATGCTCTAAATATTCTGAATCTTTCTTTTGTCAGAAATTCTCGTTTGATTTTCTAGAATTTGGTAATAAACCAAGATTATTGTTGCAGAAACCCGCCTTTTGTAGCGTTATTTATTTGCAGAGATTTTTAAATAACTTGCCCTCGAGAATATAGGGAAATTCTCTAGAATTATAATAAGGGCTTCTAGAACTTGCTTTACAAGGGGACTAGAATTTACAAGGATGAAATGGAACTATTTTTTCTAGAGCCACAATTTAGATTCTAGATGTCAGTTACAGAATTTTTTCTCGGTGTAATAAATAAGTTTTTAATAATATAATTCTTTATTTTTATTTTTATTTTCTTAAGTGCCGAATGTTTGTTTTAAGTAATTGCTTAGTCAGTCTTAAAACAATTATTACCTTAAATACGTTTTTCTACTGTAATATTGAATTCGAGAAGAGAGAAATTGGAATGAGCGTAAAATTTTCCTGTTCCTTTTCCTCTCTTTAAAAAAAATGATAATCCTCTTACTGCGTTTTCGTTTCCTTAGACTTCGTTAACATTTCTGTAGAAAAAAATTAAGCCTTGAAAAAGCTGTTATTATTTAAAGCTGATCTTTACAGTGTTTTATAAATATTTCAGGATGTTTAAAATATTCTTCTCTTCTAATATTTTTTCTTAACTTATCTCAAATAGGTTTACAAATGAGATATTTTATGCAGAATTTTAAATGTTTAGAAATGCATTTAATACTTAGAGATGATTAGGAACACTTTTAAAATTTCCACTTATCTATGAGTATTTTCGTTTAAATTTTATGCTTTCTAAAGGAAGATACAGTTGTGTTTATCATTTTTAAGCATTGTTAAAAAGATTTTTTCTTATATTCCAGTTGGCGCACATTGTGATTATTGTCGATGAAGATAGATTGTTTTTTAAACAGATTTATATATTTATAGCTAATGAGTGTTTAATACATATTTTGCTCCATAAATAAGTATATTTTAAACAGTTTTTTTTAAATTAAAGTTAAGTCTCATTACGGCCTTCTTGTTTCAATTAGTAATTAATTAATAATAAAATTAATAAATATAAATCAATTACTATATGTAATTATATTATTGATGTATAATAATAAACTATAAAAGAAATATGTATATTTCGATATTCTTGAACGGTAATTAGAAAAATCTTGGAATCAAAAAAGGCTGTACTAAAGTAAATAAAATACATCACAATTAAAAATTTCCATAGAAAAATGATTTGTTCTGCATTGCTATAAAAAATAATTTTGTTTATTTCCTTGAAATAAATTGACAATGACGTTGTTTTCTAAAAAAAAACATGTTTTGACAGGACAAACTTTTAGAATGTCACATTTCTTTTTCGATTATGTGATATGTTATTTACAAATTGTTACAGAAATGTAATATGACAATATTGCCTATATACAAAGTATTTTTACTCGTATAGAGTTTACGATGATCTAAGTTTTCAAACATTTTAATTGTTACGTTTTTTTTTTTTTTTTTTTTTCTCATTAGAGTCGTAAAAATTTTTTATTTGTGGTTTTTCATGAATTTATGTGTTTTGAGTTATTCTAAACACAATTTCTCCATCTTTCGAAAATTTATGTGAATACGTGTGTAGTTATTTGTTTAGATGTGTGCGTGTGTGTATTATCAAACATTTATAGGCGCCCACCTCAGAAAAAATTTATGGAATTCTACAAAACATTTTATTGGTAGGAAATTCATATAAATTAGTACTGGTTAAAATTTAGAATACATTGTTTATAAAGTAGCTTTGCTGTGCTAGAATTTCTCACATTTGTGGAAAATTATGCCGCAGTATATATAGGTCTACATAACTTGATTTGTGAGTGAGCCTTTATGGAAAAATTTGCCGACTCAATTTCTCAGCAAATCGGATATAGGTGAGTTGCTAAGCTCTGCAGTTTACCCTTTCCATTTTAAAGCTACACTGCAGTTTCTATAGCGTTATTAGGGACATTATTGTCCTTATGGATACTTATCTATATATAGGATATGGCAATAATGAGAAATTATTCAGATTTCATCAGGATGTTTATCCGCTGAAAAGTGGCTCTACTGTTACGCATTTTCTCCGAACATCCAATTAGTTAGCACTTCAGCATCCATGACTATATCTCAGCAACTGTTGGATAAATTTTCACCAAAATACATACGTAAAATCAAGATTGTGAGAAGCACTATTGAAATTTTTTTCTTCATGTTAACTAATAAGTGGCGCTGTTGTATATAATAGTAAATAAGATAATTTTGTGGTGACTACAGCATATTTGTCTAAATTACGGATAATATAGAATTTTAATATTTTTTAAATACCTTTTAACAAAGTTGAAAAATATTGATGACTTCGGTTGTTTCGTCTGTGTGTACGCTTGCCCGTGCTCCAACTCCCATAAATATTTATGGAAATTCAAGTGCACTATGGGATGGTCTCTTTTTTTCAAATGGGGTAAATACCATCATTGGTTTGCCCAAAGCATTGCTTTCCATGAGAGGTATTTTCATAAATTACATTTTAATATTTTTTTGGCCCAAATTTTAATGGAATTTATATTAGAAATACATATGCACAAGAAAATGCTTCCATCAGAACAGTATCAAGATTTATTAAGTATAACCAGTATCAAGATTTATTGAGCCACACAAAAATATTGAGTCACGTTAATGGTTATAATTAAAATTTCTTGTCCGTTTGACTGTCCGCGCTATAATTAATAATAAATTAATCCCGTAAATATTCACGAAAATTCTTGAAACTGATATACGTTATTGAAATTTGGTAAGGAAAGTTCATTACTGAAAATGACTTAAATACCAGAACTAGATTATATAGAGTGACACCCGAAAGATTTCGAAAACGTTGCGTTCTATGAGATTTATTTCTATAAACCATATTTTAATATTCCGTATTTGTATAAATCATAATCAAGTTGAAATTTATCATTCATATGCACAAGAAAATGTATTATTCAGGATATAGTATGATCAGTATCAAGATTTATAGAACCACACCAAACTTTTCTGTCACGTTAATGGCTATAATTGGAATTTATTGAAATTGATTTTTTTTTCATTTTTTTTTTCATTTTTATTTTCATTAATCGTTTTAATACTTTTTAAAAGTTTTTAAAAGTAATTATGATTTGAAATTGACTGTTTCTTTTTTGTCCGCCTGACTGTCCACACTATAATTAATAATAAATTAATCCCATAAATATTCACGAAAATTCTTAAAACTGTTATACACTATTCAAGATCGGTAAGGAAAATTCCTTATTGAAAATGACTTAAATACCAGAACTGGTTTATATACAGGGACACCCGAAAGATTTCGAAAGTGTTGCGTTCTATGAGATTTATTTCTATAAACCATATTTTAATATTGCTTATTTGTAAAAATCATAATCAAGTTGAAATTTATCATTCCTATGCAGAAGAAAATGCTTTCTATAGAATATAGTAATGATTAGCACTTAGATATACATGGTGACACAAAAATATTTAGTTAGATTATTGGCTATAATTAGAAAATACTAGAATCGCATTTTCATTTGGATTAATTGCTTTTAACACTTCATTACGAAAGTTTAGGGTGGTTATACGTTCTGAATTCATCTATCAGCCTGTTTTTCTGTCCGTTTGATTGCTCTTCTGTCTATCTATACATCTGTGCACAACCAGTGCCCGCCCATACGTGTTTCCAGAATGTATGGAAAATGATATGTTGAATTTGAATTTATTGAATTCATTATTTCCTGTTTAAAATAATAGAAGTAGCACAAATGGTTTGTGAACAGCGATATCCAAATTATTTCCATTCGTTGTGCCTTATGGGAAGCAATTTCATAAATTACATTTAAGTAAGTTTGCCCTGCACAAATCGTAGTGAAATTGACATCTATTGTTCATATGTTTTGTATAAAATATGGAATGTTTACCGTTAAAATTTACAAGAATACACCAAAGCTTAAAAAAAACTTTTAGGACTAATATTAGTTATTATGATTTAAATTCTTATATCTGTTTGTCTTCCTATCCGTCTTTCTGTCACCGCTCTAACACCTGTAAATATTCAAGGAATTTCTTCAAACTGTTATAAATTATTCAAGTTCATTATGAGATGTTCTTTACTGGAGATGTTCTATTGATATAGATATATTCTTCTAGATATATTCATTATGAGATGTTCTTTTCTGGAGATGTTCTATTCTTTAAAATATGGAATGTTTACCGTTAAAATTTACAAGAATACACTAAAGCTTTAAAAAAACTTTTAGGACTAATATTAGTTATTATGATTTAAATTCTTAAATCTGTTTGTCTTCCTATCCGTCTTTCTGTCACCGCTCTAACACCTGTAAATATTCAAGGAATTTCTTCAAACTGTTATAAATTATTCAAGTTCATTATGAGATGTTCTTTACTGGAGATGTTCTATTGATATAGATATATTCTTCTAGATATATTCATTATGAGATGTTCTTTTCTGGAGATGTTCTATTCTTTAAAATATGGAATGTTTACCGTTAAATTTTACAAGAATACACTAAAGCTTTAAAAAAACTTTTAGGACTAATATTAGTTATTATGATTTAAATTCTTAAATCTGTTTGTCTTCCTATCCGTCTTTCTGTCACCGCTCTAACACCTGTAAATATTCAAGGAATTTCTTCAAACTGTTATAAATTATTCAAGTTCATTATGAGATGTTCTTTACTGGAGATGTTCTATTGATATAGATATATTCTTCTAGATATATTCATTATGAGATGTTCTTTTCTGGAGATGTTCTATTCTTTAAAATATGGAATGTTTACCGTTAAAATTTACAAGAATACACTAAAGCTTTAAAAAAACTTTTAGGACTAATATTAGTTATTATGATTTAAATTCTTAAATCTGTTTGTCTTCCTATCCGTCTTTCTGTCACCGCTCTAACACCTGTAAATATTCAAGGAATTTCTTCAAACTGTTATAAATTATTCAAGTTCATTATGAGATGTTCTTTACTGGAGATGTTCTATTGATATAGATATATTCTTCTAGATATATTCATTATGAGATGTTCTTTTCTGGAGATGTTCTATTCTTTAAAATATGGAATGTTTACCGTTAAAATTTACAAGAATACACTAAAGCTTTAAAAAAACTTTTAGGACTAAGATTAGTTATTATGATTTAAATTCTTAAATCTGTTTGTCTTCCTATCCGTCTTTCTGTCACCGCTCTAACACCTGTAAATATTCAAGGAATTTCTTCAAACTGTTATAAATTATTCAAGTTCATTATGAGATGTTCTTTACTGGAGATGTTCTATTGATATAGATATATTCTTCTAGATATATTCATTATGAGATGTTCTTTTCTGGAGATGTTCTATTCTTTAAAATATGGAATGTTTACCGTTAAAATTTACAAGAATACACTAAAGCTTTAAAAAAACTTTTAGGACTAATATTAGTTATTATGATTTAAATTCTTAAATCTGTTTGTCTTCCTATCCGTCTTTCTGTCACCGCTCTAACACCTGTAAATATTCAAGGAATTTCTTCAAACTGTTATAAATTATTCAAGTTCATTATGAGATGTTCTTTACTGGAGATGTTCTATTGATATAGATATATTCTTCTAGATATATTCATTATGAGATGTTCTTTTCTGGAGATGTTCTTTACTGGAGATGTTCTATTGATATAGATATATTCTTCTAGATATATTCATTATGAGATGTTCTTTTCTGGAGATGTTCTATTCTTTAAAATATGGAATGTTTACCGTTAAAATTTACAAGAATACACTAAAGCTTTAAAAAAACTTTTAGGACTAATATTAGTTATTAT